>OY720346.1:29241129-29877558 GCA_963082975.1 Labia minor
TAGAAGATAGAAGTTAGGATGACGACTATGTCCTCATACATGTGATGAGAAAACTCAAGTTATTCTTAACTGAAAAATAATTTGTAAAATTTAATTTACAAACTTAAATTTTGATTACATATAATGTTAATAAATACAATTATAATATGAGATATATATTATAAATATTATATTGAAATATAATTATAATAATATATCATTAAAAAATTGTTTCAATGACTAAATACACCACTATATATATACTATCGATATTTTTTAATTATTACATTTTTACAAATAATTACATATGGTTACATAATCTCTTTTCTCAGTTACAAATTTTATTTGCCAAATATTTTTGTACACACACACACTCCTCTTCTTTATATTTACAATACACCTGTTCATTCAAAATAGAAAAATTCTTTTTAACTAATTTAGTTAGGGCTAATTATTATTCAAGCCTCTTATAAATTTATAAAATCTTTTATTTTTAATATATATTTTCGTTTAAAATGAAATATTTTTTTGGGTTTTTATTTCAAATTTCTTTAACAGTATATTATTATTATTTTTATTCACAATTATTCAACAGTTAAACAATTCAAAAACAACCTAAATTTGATAATAAATTTTATATTATATCTTATTGTTAGTTGTTATAAAGACATCCAAGGCTCCATTTAATTAATATCACTTAATAATAATAAATAAGGACACATCTATTTTTTTCTATTTTATATGTAATACTAGTTTCCCAGAGCTCCAGAGGTTAGTAATTGTTATATCTATCTATCTCTGTGCTCTACGGTAGTCGAAAGTTCTTGGGCGCAACATCCACATTTCTAGAAGTGTCCCTTCATACATTTTCAATCCACCCATAATAATATCTTACTTACTTGAAAATGAAAATCGAATTATGAGATCAAAATTAAAATTATTTATTCATATAATCTTAAAAATTAAAAGGGGTAATAATATATCGATGTCTATGCTTGTTTCATTGATTACCGTAAGGCCTTCGATTGTGTAAATCACGTGAAGATAATTGAGATCTTGGAGTCTGTGGGTTTGGACAGGGGTGACCTGAACATCATCGCTAATCTCTTCTGGAGTCAAACGACCGAAATCAAAATAGAAGAACTAACAAGCGAAGCAATTTCCATCAAGAAAGGAGTACGCCAGGGCTGTGTCCTGTCCCCGCTTTTGTTCAACGTGTATTCCGAAGTGGTTTTTAGAGAGGCACTTGAGGAAACATCTGGCGGAATCAAGTTGAACGGAGTAAGAATCAACAACTTAAGATACGCAGATGACACGATAATCATCGCAGGCAGCCCTGGTGAATTACAACGGATGATTGATAATGTGGTACAGCACGAAAACTTTGGACTACATATTAATATCTCAAAGACCAAGCTAATGGTATTCTCAAAAACACCGAAAGCTGTCTCACTTAAAATAAACAACAAAACTGTCAGTCAGGTGACTTATCTTAAATACCTGGGAGCCGTAGTAAATCAGGAATTCTAATGCGAAAATGAAATTAGATCCAGAATTGAGCAAGCCCGGAAAGTCTTCACTGACATGAGACGATTTTTTGTAAGGGACGAACTCAGTGTAGAGCTGAGGATGACAATGCTTAGATGCTATGTATTCCCGGTTTTTCTATATGGATGCGAAAGCTGGACAGTTAATCCTCCGATTGAAAAAAAATCGAGGCATTCGAGCTCTACTTATACCGAAGGATGCTTCGAATACCCTGGGTGCATAGAGTGACCAATTCAGAAGTTCTATCACGCATGAATAAGCTAAAAGAACTACTGCTTACCGTCAAGGAAAGAAAGATTGCTACTTGGGACACTTCATGAGAGAAAAACGATATGAGATGTTGAGACTGATCGTCGAGGATAAAATCCAGGGAAAAAGATCGGTTGGTAGACGCCAAAACTCATGGCTGAAAGACCTGAGAAGATGGTTGGGATGCACCTCTATCAATGTTTTCCGAGCAGCTGTGTCGAGGACTATGATTGCCATGTGGATCGCCAACCTTCGTAAGGAGACGGCGTAATAATAATAAGAAGAATAATATTCGCAATGTGAATGTTTTCAGTGTTTTATAAATAATTTAAAAAGGCCAATATTAGAAAAATTAAATTAAATATATAATAAAATATAAATATAAATATAATATAAAAAATAAAAACATAAACATTCTTTGAATGACAACATGTAGATATCAAATTTTAAAAAATTAATTTCTGAGATATTAATTTTTTTTTTTAATTTATGATCTTTTAATTGATTTGAATGGCGATTCGGTGAATCAGGTATTAATATTACCAGACAAACCCAATTGTAATAATTAATTAAAAAATTGTAAAATTTTTAAAGTATATAATAATAAATTGTATAAATTTGTTAAAGGGTCGACCGATAGCTCGGTGTCCCAGGTATTGAAATGAAAATCAATTTATTTTAATTAATTTGAAACATTTTAGGAAACAAATATTTAATGGGTCATTTTTAGAAATCCCATTTAACAATTGTAATAAATAATTAAAAAATTGTAAAATTTTTAAAGTATATAAAAATAAATTGTATAAATTTGTTAAAGGGTCGAGCGATAGCTCGGTGTCCCAGGTATAAATTTTATATCAACAGGCCTACTTTTCAGTTTGTATGTTATTATTTGAATGGTGATTCAAATATGAACCGAATGTAACCATTGAGTCCGAGCGTTACGGTTTACGGGGCCAGCGAGTGAGTGAGGATATTATTATATATGTAATATATAAATGACACATCCTTACGTTTTTCTCAAATCGAACTAAAGAAATTTGTTATTTTTACTAATGAATAATTATCAACAACAATTAAATTTTGATTATCTCCTGTAATTGAAATCTAATTTAATCATCAGAGGTTAAGAAATTATATATTTTTTTACAATAACAAATGGTATAGCCTTGAATGGAACTTGAAGGCGAAGGTTCTAAACTTAAAAAATCTGGAGTGTCTCCACTCGACTATCTCGCAAATTTGAATTGGATTAATTAACACATATATTATATTTAAATTAAATTTAATTAATTAAATTATAAATTAAAATTAATAAATATTTATTAAACCAGCGGGTGTTTGGCTCTTTGTTGATGGCACTACGTCACGTGCTGGCGCGTGATTTGCAGTCGTGTTAATTCCGGTGCTTTCAGCGATTCAATCAAGCTGAAATTCTGTAAATAGCGTTTTGTACAATTTGTAATCATTTGAAAAACTATCAAACATATATCTTCATTTTTATGGTCAGTTTAGAGGAAAAAAATGAAAACGTGGTGTACGTAATGACCCTCTTCCGGATGAGCTACATTTCTCAAAAGTAGATAGAAAGCTTCGAATTTTGAATAATGCCTGTGTACCAAATTTCATCATTCTAGCTTAAACCGTTTTTGCGTAATCTTGTCTACATACACACAGACATTTTTCTCAACCTTAGTATTCAGGAAACTTCAAAACGTATAAAAACATCAAAATCTCAATGTCGAAAATTTTCTGGCGAGATAGTAAAAACCACAAAAATTAAGAATTTTTACAAATATCCTAATTAAATAATCACTTAATTTGGCTGAAATGGGCTTGCAAGTTTCAGTAGCCTTTATTTTTTTTTTTTTTTAATTTAGTGAAGTTTGGATCTTCGTCATCTAAGTTCAGCAACCCAGGATTATTCCAATGAACTACTCTAAATATTTATTATATCTATCTAATCTTATTATAAAAGTGATGTTATATTATACATATTATGTTTTTTTTAATCTCTTAAAACATCTCTAAGAATTTTTATTAAATTCATCCACTAGATCTTTCATGAACTGAAAGATCGATTTCTATAGGTTTAATTTTTGAGAAAAATATTTGTTTTTTTTAATTTTAATTTTTTATAATTTATATAATTATTCAATGCCAATAAATAACAATGATATTAAAATAAAAAACATTTATCAATATAATAATTTCAAAAATATTTATCCTAAAATTAACTTGTAAATAATATTATTACCAATTAGAAAAGAGGCGTCAAATAATCTTCAGGACCAATGAGATTTTCTGAAAATTTAAATTTGCATTTTAAAGAGGCGTCCGGGAACCCGTTAAGTTTCTTAAGTCATTGGTCATAATGGTCATAATTCCATACGTGAGAAAAATATGATATTACTAAATTCAATATTTAATTAATTATATATATTACTTAGTTAATTAGTTTTATATATATATATATATATTGTTAAATAAGAAAGTTTGCTTGTTATTGTAAAATAATTTTTGATATTTGATTCTAAAGATCAAAAACATTTAAATTTTTGAGGTTATCATAAAGTTAATGGGTGGGCTTTTCTTTTGTTACAAATTTTAATAATAAAATTTAAATTTTCAATTTATCCTAATATAACGACTGTAATACTATTCAATTTGTTTTTGAGAATGGATTTCAAAAACTATTTATTATTAATTCAAACCAGTATAAAAAACAAAAATTATATTTTTTTAATGATTTATATTATTAAAGAGGTAAAAAATTAAAAAAAAGAAATATTTCAATGTAAAAATAACAGTTAAGTTCAATGAACGAATTTTTATGTGTCAATGATTTTAAGATACTTTGAGAACTATAGACAATAATAAAAAAAATGGCAAGTGATTACTTATTCTCTAAGAGGATTAATAGGTGTATTGTAAAAATTATAATTATTTAACTAACTGTAAAAAATGAAAAAATATTTATTTGTATTTAATCCATACACACATTGAAAGTGTAGAGATGATGATTATCCAAGGTTACAAATTTATAAATCATTTGCAATTATAAATATACTATTTTTAAACTTGGCTTATTATTATTATTATTTATTTATATAATTAATAAAAAATGCGCTGTTTTTTTAACTTTTGAAACTTCGAAAAAAAATGTATTTTTTTAAAAGTTTTTTCTTAAAATGGAATAGAAAAACACATTATATGACTAAATAAATAAAGCTAATTAATTAACAAATGTAAATCTATATATATACAAATTGTCTAATTATATATAAAATCACAAATTCATAAAAACAGATGGTTTATAAACAACAAAAATAAATAAATAAAACTGAATTCATGCCTGTATTACTATATTATTAGTACAATAAATAAAACCAAATAATTAAGATAATATAAAACTGGTTCACACATGGAGCGTACGATCCACAGAGGGAATTTGACTGTTCAGGGGGATAATGGAAAAAATTAATGAGCAGTCAAAAGTCCACATTGCTACTTAGCAAATAATAAAAAATTTTAATATTAAAAATTATGAATAAGAAACATGGGATGATATTTTTTAAGTTTTTAAAAGTATGGAGGTGCTTGCCATAAAAAAAATGTGGAATCACAACTTAAAATTTCACCATTTAATAGAGAAATAGGAAGGAATCAACTTTTATATTGTTTAAAAAACGGAAATTAATAATATTTATTAATTTATTTTTAAATACAATTTATTTATTAGCTATTTAGAAATTATTATTGCATTAAAAATATAATTAATAAAATGGATTACGTTTTATAGTATTTAATTAAACTAAGAAAAATACATTAATTTAACTCAAATTTTAATGTGTTTAATTTAAATAAAAATTCTACATATGCGAAATTAAATGATAATGTTTTTATCAATATATTGGTATATCTTTAATAAGTGCTTGCATGTATTTTGATCAGGGACATCTATTGGTGAAACACTATTGGTACAGCTTAGCAGTTGATGAATCAACTGTTTCGAGACGTTTGCATGCAATGGGAAAAATCCAAAAGGAGGGAAATGACTACCACACGAATTGACTGAAAAGGCCATTTAAAACCTTTTTAACATCGCGGTTTCAAAAAGAAAAGTTTTCTGTGTCGATAAAAAGTAGATCTACTACGACAATCCAGGAGAACCATCCACATCGACACCGAAGCTGAATATTCATAGCCATAAAGTCTTGTTGTGCAAATGGTGGGATCAGCAAGATGTAGTGTATTACAAGCTGCTTAAATCTAATGAAACTCTAACTAAAGATGTCCATCGACCTCAACTGAAAAAATTGAACGATGTATTATTGCAAAAAAGTCTAGCAATAACGAGTAACAGACAAAAAAGTATCCTCTTGCATGACAACCCACAGGATGCAAGAGTTGTTAAGGATATACTGTTGCAGCTCGGATCGGAAGTTCTGCCGCATCGAGTACACTCACCAGGTCTTGCGCCTTCTCATTACCACTTGTTCAAATCGATACTTCAGAGTCGCATCGAATGCTTGTCGAGGCATGTGCAGGCAAAAGATGGTATCAATGTTTCAGAAATGAAGAACATGGAAAACCACCAAGAAAGTTTGAAGATGCTGAATTGCAAACAATCTTGAATTAAGATGATGCTTTGGCACATTAGCAATGGGCAGCAATGTTAAATGTTGAACAATAAGTTAAGTATGTAATGCTCTGTGTTTGGTACGACAAGAAAGTTGTGGTAATTCATTGGCTTCAAAACTTGATGAAAATGTTAATACTAATCGCTACAAACACCAAATGATCAATTTGAACAATTTATTAATCTAAAAACGATTAGAATGGGCCTGAAGACGCGGCAAAGTCATTTTATTACACGACAATGCACCTGAACTCAAAGAAAAACCGATTCAGAATACAATCAAAGCACTTGGCTGGGAGCTCCTACCCCAACCTCCGTATTCACCAGACTTGGCCCCTTCCGTCTACCATTTGTTTTCATCGATGGGATTGATTGAGTAGCACTTCGATAGCTACGAAGAAGTCGAAAATTGGGTTTCTGGTACCGGTAGACCAATATTTATATTGCCGTGGATTCCATAAATTGCCAGAAAGATAGTAAAAATGTGTAGAAAGCAATAGTCAATACTTTGAATAAATTTTTTTTACTTTCCCATTCAGAATTAGTCTTTCATTTTCTCATAAAAACGCTCACTTAATACCGGTAGACCTAATATAAATATATATATAAAAATTCATTAATTATGGGAATCGGAGAAGCAATGAGAATCTCTTTCTGTCAATTAACCAATGGAATTTATTAATTACCAGCTAATATATTTATTTACTTTTTTCCATTATATTAATCAGATTATTGTCTTTATTATCAAGTTTTTCAAATAGATAAATTTATCTTTTATTTATTATATAATATATTTTATGTATCGTTATTATTTCTTTAAATAAGACATCATTTATTAAGAAATCTCATTCCATGAATAGAATTTTAAGATTTGAATCAAACTTGAATTAACATTTCTATTATTAGCATTTTTTTTTATATAAGTAGAATTCTCATTTAAAAATGTGAATGTTATTTCTTTCTAAGTACTAAAATTAGATTCCCGCCTTGGCAGCACATTGGCCTTCTGTTTTCTTGGCTCTTTTCAATGCTGCCGATATTTACTAACGTTTGCTTTCATTTTCAATATATATTTTAATGATTTATTATTGGTTGCAGGATTTGGCTGCGCCTGAAAGGCCGCTTCCCGGTCCACTCAGTTAATTTGTAAGTACTACTATAAACCTATTACATATATATATATATATTAATATTTCAAACATTAAAATTAAATACATATTTGGAAATAAGTCTTATATAATTTATTCATACACCTCGTATATTTTTTATTATTGCATTTAATACATCCCATATAGTCCATGAAACTGGGAAAGAAGAAGAGATTCAAGGATATTAGAAAATGAAATTCTTCATAACATTTATAAATTAAAACAGATAAGATCACAAAGAAAAGTTGAAATAGCATGATCTATATGCTTCTCCAAGCAATGACTCGTGAAATCAAGAAGGTTGGGATTCGTGAATTGAATGTCTAATAAGAAGTTGTTTATGAGAAAATCAATTGGGAAATGATCTGAGAATACACTAAGGACGCGGTGAATATTATAAATTTATATGTTAGGGAATTAGGAGAGAATAGGAATTGGATGGACAGGTTGGGAATTGTTGGAGGGAATATAGTTTTTGCGTGACAGGAACTTTGAAATTCACTATCTTCATAGTAACATAGTAACTCACAGATATATTTCATATACATAATAAATAGGCACATTTAAGCGATGCTTGAGCTCTTAAGCTGAATTTAATATCTTCATAAATTAATAATAATAATATGATATTAATTCAAAATATTATTATTATTTATTATTTTCTTTATTGTAATTATATTAATATATTTTTCAAAGTAAAATTAAAAAGTCATTTAAATCATTGCAATGTTATGATTTATATACTTTTTCATATCTATTGGTATTTTTTTATTGATAAATTATTTAAATTAAGAAAAAAAAATAAAAATAGAATAAATAAAATCTTGATATATAGATTTTTCAATTCAGAGAGCCTCATTTAACCCTCTTTCACCTTCCGAAAAACCGCTTCTGTATACTAATTCATTTCTAGAATATAAAGCTCAACTTTAATCTTTCAAGCTTGTCAACCCAGGTTCATGTCCCGGGCTTGGGAAGTGAATCTTTCTCTTCTGGGGTTTATTGGAACGAGATCCACCCATCTACCTGATCAAAATTGAGAAGCTACGTGAAATAAGGGCTAGCGGCCTGATGAGAAAATCAAGATGTGCTAGATGTGCTGATCATACAACACCTCTACTCCGTTTAGATCGCAACCTGGCACTTTTCCTTCATAGGATGTTGAAACGCCAGAGATTTTTTTTTTATTTCTAGTATATTTCTTGAATATCTATAATTTTTGATTTAATCATGTGAATCAATATTCATAAAATCAATCACATTCAATTCACTCTAGACCAGTTTTGACTTTTTTAAAAAATTTTCAATTTGTCTCAAAAAAAAGACAAAATGTTTTTCGCGATCAGACTTTCGACTTTTTTAAAATTTTGCGGCCCTCGGCCACTTTCGACTTTTTAAAAAAATTCTCAATTTGTCTCTAAAAAAAAAGATAAAATGTTTTTTCTATGAATATTGATTTTTTTTTTGCGGCCCGCCTAAAGTTAAACCTTGTTTGTTTGTTTGGCCTAAGTACCTATAAGTTTGATAGCCCTGCTCTAGACAGTACTACTGAATAAGAATTAATTGTTTTTTTTTTTAATTTAAATTACTAACTTCCGCATACATACTCAGTATAGAAGTGATAAAAATGGATAGTTTAATATGCTTTATAAAAAACATTTAGATAATGATTCTTTTCATAAATCGGTGTTATTATATTATGTCGTATAGAAAATTGTTATTGAATAAAAATAATACAAAGATTTTGTAATTTTTCAAAAGAAATTTCAACTATCTTTTGAAATAATTGTCTGAATGTAAAATATTATAAAGAAACTCTTTTGATATTTATTAAATTTAATTATTATTAAAAATTATCAAAATAATGAATTGGAAGGAATGCATCTCCCTTCTTTCATTTATACAATATCCCTTAATAAAAATAATAATTAATTTTAACTAAATCTTTTTTATTATATATTATATTTAATTATTTATTATTAAATTAGCTGGTTTGTAAAGTGTACTTAAAAACAGTAATTATTAAGTTTATTATTTTTTTAATTTTATTTAGTGAACGAACGACTTTTTAATTCAGTGACTAATCTTTAAAATCAAAATTAATTAAATGTTTTGTCGTAAAATATTATTGGGATAAAAATTTGTAGTATTGATAATGAAATAATAAATAAGCTTGTGACTAAATTACTATCAACTGTTGATGATTTATAACCTATCTATAAAATAGATAAACAAAACAAATAGAGAGACACAGGGTTCACTTTTTGGTTTATTCGATAATACATTTCTCTTAAATTATTTGTTTTTTTTTTGTTTTATATATTGTTTTGAAAATTATAATTGAAAATATAATTAAATAATATCTTTAACATATTAGGGTGGTCAATAGGGGGTCATTGGAATTTTTAATAAAATGGTGGTCAAATTAAAATTTTATAATGGAAATGGGAGAATATAAAAATTGAATAATATCTAGGTTAGTTTAAGGGCTGTTAAAATTAATATTAATATTAACTATAAATTAATACCTTAAGTCAGTGTTTTCCAATCTGTGGGGCGCGCGTAGATATTAGAACCAATTTCAAGTGCCCGCAAACTTTTGAAAATTTTCGATTTTTTTCAATATTGTTAAAAAAAAATGTCAGATGTATTTGCGATGCATGGCCCACCCCTGTGTTGTTATATTATTTCAGAGATGTGCCTGACTATTGAAAAAGAAAATTGGATTATTACAAAAATTAAGGGGGCGCAAGAATTTTTTTTTCAAAAAAGGGGGTGCCGGTACAGAAAGGTTGCCTTAAGTCATTATTGCCGAAATTATATTTTTCTCAGAATTTTTAACTATTTTTGTTATTCTATACATTTTTCATTTTTTTTATTCACCCCAAATTATATCTAAATTTTAATTTTAATATAAAAAATAAGTTAATTGTAATAATACAATAATTCGTTTCCATAGTAGCGAATCTCTTCTTGATATTTTAAATTTAAAAAAATTATATTTTTCAAAACATTCTTCACATAAATGAATTTAAATCCTTTTTTTATTAATATTATCAATTATTTCGTTTTATATTTAAAAATCAAATTTAATTAGTTTAGTGGAATTTAATTAGTGGAAATTAAAAGGAAATTAAAAATTTCTTTTGATATTATAATTAAATCTTCACAATATTTTCTTAAGATGTCGAAATTTTTCCTTTGAAATATTAAAATAATATCGTTTTTTTATTTAAAATCTTATTAATAGCAAAATTAATTATATAAGTATTATTGTTTACATTTATCTATAATTTTTATTTTTTATTTTTGGATATTCTAAAAGAAAGTGAAACAATTTTGATCAAATTATTTCTATTAATTACTAATACATGTATATATATATATATATATATATATATTTATAAATATTTTTTTTAATTTTGATTTTTTGATTTTTTACAGATTGTATTGTTTGAATTGAAACTGAAGTCTTCATCTTCTCCATCACCAAATTATCTATATCTATAATCTATATATCTATCTATATATATATATATATATATATATATATATATGTGTGTGTGAGTGTAAGTGCGTGTGTGTCAATTAATGTATGTAATTTTTAAAATAACTGAAAACTATATAATATAAACAATGGTTAAAACGTTCCAAGCTTACCTTCCCAACTGCCATAGAACATATTCATGCATACATTGTCGAGCACATTTAGCTAACCATGATGAACTCATTTCAAAGGTAATTGATTTGATTTATTATTATATGTATTTATAACTATATTATTATTTCAAAAAATTTCTTTTGAACTCCCTAATTAATTATTTTAATCACTATAACATAGAAGGGATTGCTATATTTAGAAATTCCTTACATTAAATATTTCATATTATTTTATTTTGTTTCAAAGAAGAAATTAATCACAACTATTAAATTAATGTTACTTTTTATTTTTTAGAATTAAAATTACTAGCAAATTTTGTAAAAATAAAATTTTTACCCCTACCTCCTCTCATAGCCCTCAATCCTTTTTGAATGCATCCTCAGTCAAATCAAATTTTAAAAAAAAACTTTTGATTTAGTATCAAATATTAAATAAGTTACTAATTATATTTGTATTATTTCAGTCTTTTCAAGGAAGTCAAGGCAGAGCGTATTTATTTAATTCAGTGTAAGTATAAATATTTTTAATAGCTTTATTCTCTATTAAATATAATATAATTCTATAAATATATAATATATTTAATATTTATAAAATTTATATAAAATTCTTAAGATTATAAAGTAGAATATGTTTTAATTCTAAGCAAGAATATAAATATATAGAATGAATTGTTCACCACTCTTTCCTCTCCAACCAATCTTTTCAAGCCCCCCCCTCTCTCCGGACTTGTTGAGGAATTTCAAATGTCAGATTCTCTATGAAGAATTTGATGAAATGATCATTTGAATCCCCTAATTTATCCACTATTTAAATAAATTCCAGTTACAATTCATTAAAAACAGAATTTTAAAAAATTAAAAACCTGTAAACAGAAGAAAATATTTCTTGTTCTAAATATTCAGGGCAAAAATAAATAGCAGGAGAGGATATAAAAGGACATCGTGACTGAGAAACCTGAGGCTTAAATGATACGGAAATACACCTGTAGAAAAAATATTCATCAATACCATCAATAAAACCATGATAGAGAGGATAATCAACAAAATTCGGTAAACAGACAAGACACCTGAAGAAGAATTTTTAGAATGAGCACCTTAATTTATTTGAATTCATTTGAATAATTGAAATAATATAAAAAGTAGTGGTGGAGGGGCAGGTCTCAAATGAATTCCAAAAATTGAAATTTTTATTAAATTATTTAAAAGAAATCATGAAAGCTTAAATTTAAAAAATATAAAATCATCAAAGATAAAACAAACAAATAATCGTATAATATATTAAAATTCTTTTGAAAAAATTGATTATTTAAAGTGTTTTTTTATATTTATATTTAATTTTTTAAATATAAGTAAGATACATAGATTCAGAAAGAATAGTAAATATTTTAGAAACTGAAAATTTCATAAATATGTGTCTAATTTTTATTGAATAGATACAGTTTACGACATCGCATAAGATTCTCTCGAATACTATTTTATTAAAATTACCACAATATGCAGAGGAAATATTAGGAGAATATCAATACAGATTCAGGCCAAATCGATCAACATTTAATCAAATATTTTTACTGAGTCAAATATTAAAAAAACACGCGAATTCAATATTTCTGTTCACCAATTATTTGAAGATTTTAGTAAAACATATGACTCTTTAGATTGGGATAAACTTTTTTAAATTTTGACCTTAATGGGAATCCCGAAAAAACTAGTAAGTATGATTCGAATTTATCTTGAAGGTAGTAAAGGGAGAGTAAGATGCGGGAATCAATTATCAGAAGCATTTGAAATTCGAAATGTTAAAACAAGGAGAGACCCATTATCACCAATTCTATTTAATTTAGTACTGGAATACATGATTAGACAAATTGAGAAAAAATCAAACAAAATCCAATTTAGACGATTTAAATATAATAAAAGATTTTCGGCAAATGCAATTAAAGATAGCGTAAAAAAATTAATTAGGAGCCAGGAAAAGAGGTGGGGCTTGAAATTAATAGTTCTAAGACAAAATATTTATTAGCAGACTGGAATTGTAATAACACACAAAATCTCAATATAGAAACATAGAATTTGAAAATGAAGAAAAATTTAAATACTTAGGTTCTTAACTAAGACCCCTTGAAGACAAATACCCAGTATATCTTTAATTGATATGAATTAATACTATAATAAAACGAATGACGATAGAATAGAAATATTATCTATACAGGATTCGGATATTCTGAAACCTGACTGTTCCTCGGGGAGAATATCGTCATTAGCTTCCCAGTCAACGATTCTGTTGTTTAGTATGTTGGTGAATAGTTTGCTTAGGCTGGATATATATTAAAGCTATTCTTGTCTAAATACATGTAGATGATGGGTCTCCTATAAATATATATATATATATATTTAATCGTAACTCTCATATAATAAGATTATAGATATATTAATAAATAAAAAATATTTTTTAAAATATCCTTTTTATTTCTAATTCTCATCGAATTATCATTTAATTTATGTGATGTTTTTTTACTAGAATTCGTGACAATAAACACTTATGATTAAAATTAGACTAAATAGGAGGAGCAAAAGAGATCGATGATATAAAATAAAATCTTTTCTAAGCTTTCGTGACTATACTATTCAAATTTTCTATAGCAATAGTTTATAATTATTCCCAAAAAGTTTATAAATACTTACACTTATATATATATATATATCTGTAAATATATTTAATATATAACCACAAACATTTTATATAAGTTTATATTTTTATTTAAAAATAATTCACTTTAAATTTGAAAAAAAAAAATAATTTCAATTTTTAAAAAAAATATAGAGAAAGACCGAATGAATGATGTGTCTTTCGTAAAAATTGAAGATTTAGATTAAAAAAAAACTTTTTTGTTCATTTTTCTATCTGATCTTATAATCTTTCTAGGTGCCGTGATGCTAGTAAACTCGTTATCTTGAACCCAACAACTATATAACCTTAAGCATCCTCTCCATCCAATTCCCTCATATCTATCTTTATATTATCTTTTCACCAAGTTCTTGTTCATTCCACCAGTCGTTTATAAATCTATTTTATTATAAATTTTTCGTCTTAATTTAATTTTTTAATTAACATATATCAACAAATAAAATAAGTTGACCTGTGGCCAGGTCCGAACCGACCGACAGAAACAATTTCAAATAATTTTAATATATCTATTAATGTAATAAAAAACAGATATGGATACATAAATAATAAATATAAACATTTTTAATTTTATTTTATTTATAATATATATGCAAGACCAGGCTGTGACGTCATGAATGGCTGGATGACGTCATATAATTTTAAATCAAGAAAAAACTAATAAATATGATTTTCCCGAGGATAAAACCAATAAAAAGTGCATGATTCGTGGAGATATATAAAAAAATCTCCTCATGTGAAATTTGGAGTGAAAATAACCCTTCCCTTCCTATCGTCGATCGCTAATACTACCACTTCCGGTTTCCGGATTTGCACCAAAAGTTGATCAATTCATCCCACTGATGCATTAAGTAAATATACCAAATTTCATCAAAATCCGTTGAGCCGTTCAGGCTGTACACAACTATACGGACAGACGGACGGACGGACAGACATCATGCTAAAAATACTTTTTTCTGTTAAGAAAATGCATGATTCGTGTAGATATGTAAAAATCTCCACATGTGAAATTTGCTGTGAAAACAATACCTCCCTTACTATCGTCGGTCGGTAAAAATCATTACATTGCAACGACTCCAGTGGTTTATTAATCATACTTAAATAAACTTAGTATCTTCTATCTATAATAATAAAAGCAAGTGTAATGTCTCTGTCTGTCTGCCTGTCTGTCTGACCGAGCTCTCCAGCCATATCTATCGCACGTAGGGACCTGGAATTTTTTACACGGAAGCACAAAGGGGCTGGCCACCAGACCTCGAAGCCCGATTTTCGATTTTTTAATTAGAAAAATTTTAAAAAAATTATAAAAAATAATTAATGAAAAATAGTTTAGTTACCATACTAGATCATAGAGGCGCTGGTGGCGATAATTTGGCGGTAATTTAAATTCTGAGCAATGTGCAGATGAAAATCTTTTTATATATCTATTGATATTTACAATATCTCAATTGATCTTATTGGCCTTTTAAACTTTGAAAACATTCACATTACGGCTATAATTTAATACTATTAATTTTTAAGATTATGTGAGTAAATTATTTTAATTAAGAAAATTTGATCTCATAATTGGATTTTCACGTAAGATTTTAATATATAATATATTTTTTAATATTATTTTTTTAGTAGTTTAGTGTTATGCTAATTTTATATTTTATTTTTATTTTGTTTACTCTGATTTTTTCTTAAATAAATTAATAACATTTATAGTAGCATAAAAAAATTAATCAAGGCAGGAAAATTGATGGGGTTTGAAATTAATAGTGATAAGACAAAATAATTAGTATCAGAGAGAATAATATTTGCAGAGAATTTAAATCGAGGTTGCAATCTGGAAATTATTATCAAAGGGGATCAAAATTATTAAATTATTAATTGTATTATATGGGTGGGAGGCATGGTCTATAACCCTGGGAGATGAGAGTAGATTCAGAGTATTTGAGAATAGGATTCTTCCCAGCATTTATGGGCCAAAGAAAGATGAGGACACCGGGGAATGGCGGAGACTGCATAACAAGGAATTGCATGACCTCTATGCATCTCTAGATATAGGTGATAAAATAGAGAAGGCTGGGATCGGCAGGGCACATGGCTAGAATGGGAGAGGAAAAATATATTGGTGGGGAGTTCGATTGGAAAACGTCTGTGTGGAAGACCAATTGTGAACAGGGTGGACAATGTAGGAAGGAACGTGAGAGAGATGGGACAAGTTAGGAGTTAGATGGTTATAGCTCAGAATAGGGACACTCGGGGGGGGGGGTACAGGGGGCGGAGCCTCCGTCTAGATGCGAAGAGCGACGAAGGAGTTCTGAGCAGCTAGTATATAATAATATACAAAAATTTCTGATTATAAATTGTCCAAGCACCCTAAAACTTTTAACAATTGTAATAATTAATTAGAAAAATTATTTTGGCTACTAATAAAATCTAATAAATGTTAATATCATAGAAAAAACAAATAGTATTGCAATTAAAAAGTAATATATAAAAAATTTTATTCAAAGACCGTGCTACCATATTTATAATAATATAATAATTATAATAGAATAAAAATTGAATTAATAATTCAAGATTAAACGGGAGTCACTATAATATAATGAATTTAACATTATACAATACAATGACCTTTTTGAGAGTCAACATTCTTATAAATCAGTAGTATATAACAAATGAAATTAACAAAGCGAAGCTTATAAATGTGGTAATTAATAGTTTCCTGTCAATTTTTATTTTTTCAATTAACAAAACTGTGTATACACAAATATTTATTCTTAAATTAATATGAATTTAAAAGATTAATTTAAAACTTTAAAAATTCTTACATATAATCGATTATTTTTTTTAGGGTTAATGTTGGTTGTGGACCTGCGGAAGAGCGAGTTTTACTGACTGGGCTCCATGCTGTTGCTGATATTTATTGTGAATGCTGTAAAACAACATTAGGTTGGAAATATGTAAGAATAAAAATTTAAATATACATTTTATATTAATGATATAGGTTGTATGTATATATATATATATATATATATATATATAAATAAGTATTCAACATGTTTCCGAATTGAATTAGATTAGTTAAATATGAAATATTTTATTGAAATAAAATTTAAGAACATATAATAAATAATATTGAATAGAATAATTATTAATTATGTTTATATTTAATATATGTATACAAGTATATATTTTTACTTGCGTGCAACTAAATCGTCTCAACCTCTAGTCTTTTTTTTAAATAACATAGCAATAACATAAATAACTATAAAATGAATATATTTTGCCCTTCCTAGCTCTCGCTACAGTTTATATGTAATTGACATATAAAATCTCATACAATCATTTATTCTTATTAAACGCTTTTCAGAAGTTAGCCTGAACACTTATTCTCAGAAGTGTTGAGATCAACTGCATAATTTATAAAGTAATGAATCCATTTTCTTGATATTGTTATTATTTTAAAGATTTATAAGTAAGTTTTAAAGATAAATACATTTTACAAATATCGGCTTAGTTATTTCAACAAAATAAAACAATATACAATTTTAGAGGTTGAGTCGTTTATATTATTTATTTTATTGAGATTTCATATCATTTCCAGAACAGACAGAAAAATATACATTCCCTTTCTTTCGGTTCAGTTTAGTTAGTGATTATAAGTTTTAATTAATAAAAATATTAATTGCCAATTTGTAAATAGTTCACAGTATTCTCCATGGCGACACACAGATCATATCTAGCTATTTCCACAAATAGCACAGTATTTAGATATTTTTACTTAAAAAACTAATATTAACAATTTTTAAATTCATTAAATTAATTTTTTCTTTATATTTATTATATATTGTAGTAATATTGTATATTATAATATATTTTAGGAACACGCCTTTGAATCAAGTCAAAAATATAAAGAAGGAAAATATATTATTGAATTGGCTCATATGATTAAAGAAAATGGATGGGAATGAGAATGGGCTTGAGGCGCTCTGAAAAGACGACGCCATTTTTACGCCTCGCCCATTGACTTGTGTTCAACTTTATAAGAAAGCAGCGTCCATATATATTTACATATAAACAATTTATATTATTATCATAAAAAGAAGAAACCGAAAAGGAGAAGAAAACGAAATCGTCTATTTATTTAAATTTGCTTTTAGTGAGGATATTATTAATTAGAATGGTGATATATATTATATAATTATATTCGTTAGTTAGACATATATAAACAAGAACAATAAAAAAACACAAAAAAAAAAATAAATACACTTTGTTGGCTATCTTTTCTTGTCGTGTAGAGAGTATGTTATATAAATCACACAAATGACAAACAAAAAACAATATTACGACTAAGAATTTTTGTACTTATGGCAAGACAACTCAAATCTAGAATATATATATATAAATATATATATATATAAGATGTATAATATATTTTATTTTTTCAAATTTTTTTATAGTTTAATGGATTTCTTTGCTCAACTTGATTTTTTTATTATTATTATTTTATTTTAGTTATTTTTCATGATTACAAAAATAATGCATTTTTAATTTCAAAAACAGATTTTTATAAAAATTATTTTTTTAAAGGGAAATATTTTTATTTAAATTATATGTATATATATATATATATATATATATATATATATATATATATATTTATGTATAATATATATATATAAATTGTATTAAATAATATATATATAAACTTTTTTATATAGTCATGAAGTTATAGTAATTACATATATATATATATATATATATATATAATTTAACGAATATAAACGTTAATTTCTCTGTGATTAAATATATATTATAATATAAGAATATTCTCAAAAAGTTTAAATATTTCTTGCCATGCTGCCTTGGAAGTTTGTGTCTGAATATTATAATTAATTAATTAAAACTATAAAAACAAAAAACACACAAACGGCGTACGAACATAGACTTGTGCTGTCGTTTTTTGAAAGTATATATATAAATGGATATATACATCTATATATACAAAATTTAGGAGCTCTGTTCCTTAAATTCAATGAATCTAGAGTGCTCTTTGCCCTTTCATCAAAAACATTTTTTTATCTTACGCTGAAGAGCCTAAGAAAACTTTGTATAAGAGAATAAAAGATTTCTGATGAGTGTTATGCTAAAAAAATTGATGTGCCAAAAATATTAACTATATATATAAAAACTTAAAAAAATAACAATTATTTTCAAATTTTATATTGTATTTTCACATTTAAAACAAAAAGGGAAAATAACTGGAATTAAATAATTTTAAAAAAATTATAATATTAATTGGACACAATATATTGGCATATCATTCATCAAACATTTGTAATTATTTGTATTTTTATATATTATTAGTAAATTTAAGCTATATATAATAATATATATATATATCTATACTTTTTTTGTGCATTAACGAAGAAAGGAAATCCAGATTAATGTACTCTTATAAAAAATAAATGATTGATCAGATAGACATTGAATTAAAAACAATAAATAGATATTTATAAAATAATTCATTACTTTTTAAATGTCTAAAACATATCTTTATCATATTTTTACATATAAATATATAAATATATATACAGAGGGTAGGTAATTTATCCTGACCACCAGGAATATCATGGAAACTAAATTTTGGAGAAAAAATATGTTTCAAATTGAAAATTTTCAAATCAAAAAGAGACTGATTGTATAGTGATATTCAATTTTAATATTGTTTTCATTGTCTATTTTATTTATTTACAAAGAAAATATATATATTTCAACAATAATTTTAATCTTTGATTTGAAACAAATAACTTTAAAAATATTTTAAATTTACAAAAAAACATTACATACAATATGTTATTATTTTAATTAAGACAATCATTTTATTTTTTTATTAATAAAATTAATATTCAAATAAATATCAAATATATAAATAAACATTGTTATAAGTTAATTATTTAAACCGGAAAAACAATAAGAGATTCATCATCAGATTACTACTTACTTTTTTTGGTAATAAGATTAGATTTCACGTATGCAATGCAAATTAAATTTGATTATTGATCATTTTGCATATAATTTTGATAATTGAATAAGATAAAATAAGAATAAAAACATTTCAAACACAAATTATATATTTCAAGTCATAAATTAAAAATTATTAATGAAATATATATATATATATATATATATTTAGATATTCTTAAAAAAAATTGTCCTTGAAAATATGATGAAAATTATATAATCAGCTCCTCCTTGACTCTGAACTTTTTATTTGAAACATTTTCTTTCTCCGAAACTTAGCTTTTGTGATATTCAATATTGATATGATTTATATATATATATATATATTTATATATTTATAAGATAAATCTTATAAAACTAAACCAAATTTTATAATTAAATGGAAAAAATATCCATACACACACATCTCTTTCTCTCTCTTTCTATATATGCGTATCGTATATATATATTATATTATAATGGATAATGAATGGATCATTATGAATAAGGAATTTTGAATTTTCACAAAATATTTATATATATATTTGCTTTTATTTTATTCATATACTCTAAGGTAATTTCATAAATTATTTTTCTATTGATTTACATTTATTTTTAAAAGCATGTCACATTTCATAATATATATATATATATATATATAGATGTGATAATTTAATTTATGTATTTGTGATCATATTTTATGTTTTTTTTTAAATATCATAATTAATGGACAATGAATGACAGCGAGTTATAATATTTCATCTTGTAATCTATGGCATTTAGATTGTAGACTTGTGATGTACGAGATCTCTTGTGGTTTTGAGAATTTAATTAAAATGGAATTTCCTTTCTATTTAAATATATTTTTGTATATTTATTTATTTAATATATTATAGAAATTTTACTCTTTAATCCAGGAACCATCCATTTCAGTGTTTAGACCTCTAATCATATATTTATGGTGAGAATCGAATTTTTATTTGAAAATTTCTAGCTTTATATATATACCTATACATTAAATATTTGTGTTTTATATATTACTTAGTATTCATTCCATTTTATTCAGGGTGTAATAAAATGGAGACTTAATAAATGTCATTCACAATAGATCTTTGAAGTGACCGCACTTAAAAAATGTAGTAGAGGTTATATATATATATATGAGTTAAATTAAATTATATTAAAATAAATTAATATTTTTCTATATATATATATTCAGGGATGGGCAAGTTACTCGATTTTGAGTAATCAGATACCAAATACCAATTACTTCAGATTTGTGTAACGAAAAATACAAGATACCAATTACGTATTTGAAATACATTGAAAATACCAATTACATTCAAATTTTCCCTTGATTTTAATTCTTTTTTTTTTGTGGGGGGGGGGGGTAATTCTGGAACTCTAAATTAAATTTAGTTAGGAAAGTGGCAACTAAACTTATATTGGATGATACCTTTGGAAAATCGAAAACAATAAAATTAATCATGATATTAAAAAACATTTATTTATAAAAATGTGAAAAGGTTATGAGGGAATTTTGTAAATAATACGATAATACCACATAATATTTTATTGTAAACAAAGAAAATTTGACATATAAACATATTAAGTATTATATACTTTGTAATTATGATTACCTTTCAAAAAAACCAAGTTTTCAAAATTTTTGTCGGATAATCTTGACCTTGATGGAGAATGAATGAACCCCGCAAATGAAAACAATCTTTCAACCGGGGAAGAAGAACAAAGATGTTTATTAAATCTTATAAATAATTCTCTTATTAAAGGATAATTGTTCAAAGAAGTAAAATGTTTGCTCTTATCATTAAAATAGGATACAATTTCTAAGTCCATCTTTGAGTCCATTTTATCTTCTGGTGAGCTCAATAAAACAAGAAAGTTGTCTTCCTCATCACTATTAGATGAAGAGTTGTCATTATTATTCATGCATTCTTTAAATTGTTTTGAGGTATTTATACATAAATTATAAATTCTTTTTTTTTCACTTTCAGGTGTATTTGTTAACCATCTTAATTTAAAAGTTGGATGTAAACATGTAGCCAAAATGGCTTCGTTTACTTCAGGAGATAATTGAAAAAATAATTTAAATCTTCTTTCAAGAGCTTCTAATAAAGGTGAAATTAAATTACCAACATAGCGTAATCTCTCTGATTTCAAAGATTCAATCTTTAGCGAAAAAAGTGTTGGAATCAAATGACCATAATATGAATTATTTTCACCCTGCAAATGATCTAATGCCATTGCAATAAATTTCATTAAAATTATTATTTCGGATAAATAATCCAAATCACTATCTTTGAAGGACTTTAATTCTAGTTGTTTGCAAACAATATTAAGTTTATCTTTATATTTTAATAATTGAATCAATGAATCGTACAATGAGTTCCACCGGGTGGGTACTGGGTAACTTAAAGAGCATTGTAAAATATCTGAAATTATTTCTGAAGACTTCGGTCTTCTAGATAAATTCCATATAGCTGTACATTTGGCCATGAAATTTAGAAGATGAAGTTCCATTTAAAATCTGTTGTAGCTAATAGATTCAAAGTATGACAAGCGCAACGAAGGGGCTTGGGTAATTCAAAATCTTTCTCAATAGTAGTATTATCTAAATTCAAAAATTCGGAAATCAACTCGTCTTCTTCGTCATAAGGTTCAACTTCTAGAAATTAAAATATAAAGTTAAAATAAGGTAATTTAATTAATATAATAACTAATGATTGTTTACCATCTGTTTCATCTGAATCAAGTTCAGGATAAAATAGATGTATATCTATATTACAACCAAATTCTTTGAAAGCCTTTACAAAATTCGATTCATTGTCGGTTACACATGAAAGAATATTTTTATTTTTTAAATTAAATTCATTAAATATGTCTGTAATCAATTCGGCAATTTTTTCAAAAGTATGTTGACCATTAAAACGACGACAAGCCAGAACACATCCACTTCGAACAAGAGTATTTCTGTCTATCTGAAAGTCAAGAACAATATCTTATTTAGTAAGTCTCAAGGGAAATAATATGTATTATATATATTTTATTAAATTATAATTTTATACCAACCCAGTGGGCTGTCATGCCCAAAAAACTTCGATGTTTAGTTGACCAAACATCAGCAGTAGTATATATATTAAAATTTCTGATTTAAATATATTCTTTAAAATTTCGTTAATTTTTATTCGTTCTGCATTTATTTTTTTGGCCAATGAACGCCTTGACATTACTTTAACTTGCATATCTAAATCTTTGTTGAAAAATATATAAATTTTAAATGTAATTATATCTATTTATAAAATATATACTTTATTATAGTTACTACTAACCATGAATCATATCTACGAAATGTGGATCGTCGACAGTGTTTAATGGTTTCATGCCATGAATTATGTATTTAATAATGTTTTCATCGAACTTTTTTTGTTTTTGTTTATAGTTTAAATCAAAAATCTTTGTTTTCTTAATATGTTTTGAAGTAGATGCCACTCTTTCATTTCGAGGACACTTTCTTTTAGTAGTTATTTTATTTTTTATGTATTTATCGAATTCATCCAACAAATTGATGTGAACACGCTTTAACAATTTTTATTACAAAAAATATAGTTTATTCTTACACACAAGATACTAATAAAGATTACAATAAATTACAAATAAAGTTTTATTCATTTTTGTTTTATGATTTTTAGAAGAAAAGTTAAAAAATCAGAAAATGATATAAAATTAAAAAAGAAGTTATTAAAAACTCATATATTATCGAACAAATTAGTTCAAATTGGTGGAGAAGTGGTGAGTAAGAATTAGTTTTTTTCCATTATCATGTTATTCAAAAGCATTGAAATTGATTAATGAAATTAATGAAGAAAATAAATTTGTTTTATTTTTTCATTTTAGATTCGAATTGTTAAAGATCCACATTTTGATTCGGATGAACATATTGATGTTGATAATGACGATGATGACGAATTTATGAAAAAGAATGAAAAAATTTCAAAACAGAGTAAAAATAGTATTGTTAAAAACATTGCTACAAAGCATGATGAATTAAAAATTGATGAGAATGAAAAAGAATTAATACCACCTCACCATATATTAACAAGTCAAGATATTTTTGATAAAATTTATGAAATTTCACCTCCTAATAAGGAAGTTTTTTTAAATCCTAATGAAATTTCTAAAGAAGAAAAAGCAATTCATTATGATTTTTTTGATGGAGGCTTAGCTAAAACACCTCTTCGTTATTTAAAAGTAAATATTTCTATTTTAATATTATTTTTATTTTATAAAAGTAAATTTTAAATTTTAGATACGAAATCATATAATAGACCGATGGAAGCATGATAAACCAAAATATCTTAGTAAAACAAGTGCCAGATCTGGTTTGAAAAATTGTGGAGATGTTAATTGTATTGGAAGAATACATACTTATTTAGAACAAATTGGGGCAATTAACTTTAATTGTGGTAATATGTTTAATTATTTCTGATAGTCTAAAGATAGGACAAATGATCATTCTTAAGGCATCTTTGCAATATACACGTACAATTCTCTATTCGATAAAATATTCCTCTTACTAACAAAATTAATTTTGTAAGGGGAGGGGGTGGGGAAAACAGAGCCCCGACGTTGGGCGTCAATTTGTAAGGGGGGAGGCCCACAGTGGATGCCAACAGGCCCCTTACAAGGAGGAGGGAAGAAGGGGGAGAGAAGGGAGGGAAAATGTGATAGAAGAGAGAAGAGGGGAAATGGGAGAGGGAAAAATGGATCTTATGTGGAGAGGGAAAAAAAAGAGTTTAAGGTCTCCACAGGTAGGCAGGTGGATATCTTCTTGAAGGGGGAAAATATTACCCGCAGCTGCAGAGAACAAACTACCTTTCCTCCAGTGGTCCAGCGGAGATGAAGGTTAAATGGGCGCCATGCTATACTCAGGGGTAAAGCAGATTTAGAGACTGGTCAATAAGGATGTAGTTTAAGTTAAATTGAAAGACGGTTGTTTAAAAAGAAAACGTATAATTATAAGTTATAAGAAATATTATATTACTTCTCCACCATGGGAGTCAAAGAAAATGTATAATTATAAGAAATATTATATTACTTCTCCACCATGGGAGTCAAAGAAAATGTATAATTATAAGAAATATTATATTACTTCTCCACCATGGGAGTCACAAAGGATCCATCCAACATGGAGGATCATCAAAACACGTCTTTACACAAAGAACGTGGAGATCATACTGGCTATATAATGCCAAGTCACCAACCGTCGTCGGAATCCCCTAGACGTTGCCATTCAGTCATGCAACAGCGCCTGGGGTGACTTTGTCATATATATATAATAAATATACATCCGTTACATCCTCCCCCTCTGACTCCTGAAGAAGTCCCAACGAAGGAGTCAGAAAAAGAGAAAAGCGAAAAACAATATTTAATAATACAAAAAAAAAAAAAAAAATAATTCATAAAGATTAAAGAAAAGGATATAATAATTCTTAATACTTAACTAAACAATTAATAATATAAAAAAAAAAGTTCACAAAAATCAAAGAAAAATATACAATAATCTTAATAATTAATTAAACAATTAATAATATAAAAAGTTCACAAAAATCAAAGAAAAATATACAATAATCTTAATAATTAATTAAACAATTAATAATATAAAAAAGTTCACAAAAATCAAAGAAAAATATACAATAATCTTAATAATTAATTAAACAATTAATAATATAAAAAAAGTTCACAAAAATCAAAGAAAAATATACAATAATCTTAATAATTAATTAGAGTCACCCTTTCGAGGTCGACCTCTCTTTTTAATTGTTCTAATTGGGTTTATATTATCTAAACGACATGGGGTCAACATAGAAGTATGATAGGTACCTAAAGGGGTATTAGGATCATCTAGTGCTGCCACAGTGTATGATACGGGAGAAACAATTTTTATTATTTTATAGGGCCCATCTCTCTTAGGAGCAAATTTGGCAGTGATGCCTTTTTTCTTATCACTCAAATAATGAGTATTAACCCATACTTTGTCATTTAATTTATAAATAGGACCTTGTTGGTGTTTTTTATCATTGTAATTCTTATTTTTTAATTGCTTAGATTCGATTCTTTCATTTATAAATTTCAAATTATTTGCGAATCTCTTTAGATAAGGGGTGATTTCTGGGACGAAGTTGTCATTGTAAATCACCTGTCTAATGTCCTTTTTTATATCTAGCGGTGTTCTCATCTCCCTGCCAAACTGTAGGAATGCAGCTGTATATCCGGTCGTATCGTTTTTGGTGCTATTCATGGCAAAACGGATCATGGGGAGTTTTTCATCCCACATATTATGTCTATCTTTTACTAAGATTGCCAAACGAGTTTTTAGATCCCGATTTTTCCGTTCCACCGGATTCGCCTGTGGATGATATAGGGGGGTAAAATTTTGTGATATGTCTAATAATCCACACAGCTGTTGCATTACAGCACTTATGAACTGGGTTCCATTATCGGAAATTATACGCCTAGGGATACCATATCTGAGAATAATCTCTTCCATTAAGATAATGGCACAATCTTTAGCATTGGCCGTTTTCAAAGGAAATAGTTCAACCCATTTGGTGGTTAAATCTTCCACTATGAGAATCCATCGGTTCCCTTTTTGAGATTCCGGTAATGGACCAAAAAGATCAATAGCTAGTGATTCATAACGTTGTGACTGTACAGGTGTCCTAAGTAAACCAGAAGGCTTTTGGTTTGAAGCTTTATAGCGTTGACAGTCAACACAATTCTTTATATATTTGGCAATATATCCACGCATATTATTCCAATAATATCTTTGGGATATTTTTGAATATGTACCTTCAGCTCCATAATGACCAGCTGTAGGAGCATCATGAAATTCTTTTAATATATTATCCCTTTCTTCTATAGGGATGACCAATTGCGCCTCTTCTCCATCAGAGGAGGGCGAATACCTATAGAGGATGCCTTGGTCCATCAAATAGCCTTTATCAGACCAATTAACATAATTAACACCTTTGTCGGTAGCTTCCAGTTCATTAATAATAGTTAATAATTCATTATCCTTTAACTGTGCTTCCCTGATTTCTTGAGGGGTGGAGTGAGGGAACTCCACATAAATGTGATTATATTGGAATGAATCAATATGATTATTTATATCATTAGTAGAACGCGAAAGTAGGTCCGCAACAGCATTTGTACGGCCAGGGATATAATTTATTTTTATTTTATAAGCCTGAATTTCTAAAGCCCATCGAGCAAGACGTCCAGTTGGAGCTTTTAAATTCATTAACCAGCGTAGAGGCTGATGGTCAGTACAAACAATAATTTCAGAGTTTTCAATATACCCTCGAAATTTTTTTAAGGCCCATACTACTGCAAGAGCTTCTTTCTCAGTAGTGGTATAATTTATTTCGGCCGGAAGAAGGGTTCTACTGGCGAATTCAATAGGGTGCTCATTTTCCTTTTCTCCTTGAAGTAAAACTGCTCCTAAAGCGTAGTTGCTCGCATCCGTCTTGATAATAAATGGTTTAGTATGATCCGCTGATACTAAAATAGGTGCAGAGGTGAGACATTTCTTTAAGGTTAAGAAGGAATTATTCTCATCTTCACCCCATTGCCATCGAACATTCTTTTTTGTTAGACGAGTTAACGGCAAAGCAATTCCAGAAAATTTAGGAATATATCTCCTATACCAAGAGCAAGTTTGTATAAAAGATTGCAATTGTTTAAGATTTCTAGGTGACGGCAAATTATTAATAGCCGATACCTTATCAGCATCAATTTCAATCCCATTTGGTGTTAACCAATGGCCTAAATATTTTACTTTCTCACAAGCAATTTTACACTTGTGAGGATTTACCTTTAGTTTATATTTTCCAAGGGCTGCAAACACCCTTTTTAGATCTTCTAGATGATCTTCAAATGTAGAGGAAAGGATTATAAGGTCATCTAAGTAAACCAACAATCTAATATCTGGGAGGCTCCTTTTGAATCTATCCATAAGACGCTGGAAAGTAGCCGGAGCGTTTTTCAATCCGAAGGGCATTCGATTAAAAAGATAAGTACCGAATGTACACACGAAGGCAGTTTTGTGCCTGTCATCAGGATGAACTGATACCTGATGATATCCAGCCTTCAAATCCAAAGTTGTCATATAAGGGAAATTTCCAGCCTCATGCAATAGGTCCTCAAGCCTAGGTAACGGGTAAGTGTCCGATACAGTAATGGCATTCAATTTCCTATAATCGACACAAAGTCGAGGATCTCCATTGGATTTTTCTACAAGGACAACGGGAGATGCGAATGGTGACTCACACTCCTCTATTACTCCATCAGCGAGTAATTTATTTAGTTCTTTACGTAAAATTTCTTTTTTGACAGGAGAGATTCTATATGGCGGTCCAGCCACTGGGGCATTATCACCTATGTTAATTCGGTGCTCACCAAAGGGTGTAGGCTCTCCCCCTGCAGTAAAGATATCATTGAATTCGTTTAATAGAGAATTCAATTTTTGCCTTTGAGAGACGTTTAAAATCTTGTTATTACTTAAAATATCCGATAAATAATTAATTTTGTGAGGTTCAGAGGCGATAAGTGGTTCCTCTTTCTCAAAGGGGTATTTTAATTTCTTTCCATTATTAAAATACCACTGGTTAGAGCAAAGATCAATAATTAATCTTGCCTGTTTTAAAAAATCATTTCCCAATAAAGTTCTCGGGATTTTTTGATTTTGAAAAAACATCAGCCTGGTGGGCACTATTTTATTTTTAATATTTATAGGTAATTCAATTAAATCTACTTGATGCTCTTGGCTAGAGCCATCAGCTAAACTAATAGTTACTGATTTATTATAAAATGTAACGTTTTTATTTTTTAAAATATTATATAATTTTTCACTCCCTATGGAATGAGAGGCACCAGAGTCAGCACATGCCGTACCCGTGGCATCGCCTATTTGAATGGGGAGGAGAGGGAGAAATCCTTTTTGTTCATTTGAAGATATTTTAATAGTATTAGTAAAATTAAAAGTAGGATCTACTTTATTAGTTTTTAATTGGAGATTGCAATCAGTGCATTTGGGCTTAATAGTACCTATTTTCCCACATCCATAACATTTTTTTACATTTTTAAAAGGTTTCTCCATAGAAACGGTATCAGTGCCACGGGGGGCTACTTTATTTACAATTTTGCCATCCGTATTTCGGAGGTTGTCATAATTTTCAAGTTTTTTTATTAATTCAAGAGGCTTATTTAATGTTTCCCATTCATCTAAAAAGTGCTCACGACATTGTGATGACACGTGAGTTTTTAATTGATTTGTAATAATTAAATCCTTTAATGCCTCGAAGTTATTGATATTCAATTCCTTTATCCATGATTCAAAATGAACCAATAAGCTATGATAGAAATCAGTCCACGTGTGAGTGGGACATTTTTTACTGTTGTAAAATAATTGACGCATCTTTTCTTTAGTGATTTTAAATCTTTGCATCAAAAGGGTTTTAATATAATTAAAATCCATTAAATTTTTATCCGATTCTCTATATAACAACCTTACTAGGTCTAAAGGGAGGGTTGTAGATAAATAAGATACCCAATTTTCTTGAGGTATTTTAAAAAAATTCATCTGTCCTTCAAAGACCATTAAGTATGAATTAATATCATCATTTTTATTAAGTTTTGGGAGGCGATTGGCTAAATCTATTTGGGGAAAGGGGGCTCCTACAGGTGGAGGGTTTTGATGAGGTGAGTTAAGTCTAATTTTTTCTAACTCTAGCCTTTCAACTCTCTGTTCTATAATAGAATTGAGGATACCCTGAGCTATCTCATCATCAAAATCATCATGTGCTAATATAGCATCTTTAATTTGAATAATTTTCATTGAATTATTAATTTCAATGCCCAATTCATCAGCCAAAACTATTAAATCCTCCTTACGTGCTCTAGTGAGGAAAGCCATCTCTTAACAATAAATTATATACTATATTTTACTACTAATTATAATAATTAATTAATTGTATGTAAAAACTATAATATAAAAATAAAAATATATAAATTGAATATTAAATTAAATAAATCCTAATAACTAAATAATAAATAAATACAATGAAAGTAAAAATAAAAAATAATAATAATAATAATACAATGTCAATGTAACTGAGAAAGAGAGAAAAAAAAATTCAATTCTCAAACAAAGTATAAATAATAGAAAGAAAAATAAAAAAAAATCATAGGTTTTAAAACCAAAAGGAAAAAAAAAAAAATATATATAAATGTACTTAAGTGTGGTTGTTCCTTAGGGCGAGTGTCACCATATGGTTGATTAATATTCACAAATTATTTGCACTAATATCACTTATTGCCTTCACAGGGGTGGGGAAAACAGGCCTCGACGTTGGGCGTCAATTTGTAAGGGGAGGGGGTGGGGAAAACAGAGCCCCGACGTTGGGCGTCAATTTGTAAGGGGGGAGGCCCACAGTGGATGCCAACAGGCCCCTTACAAGGAGGAGGGAAGAAGGGGGAGAGAAGGGAGGGAAAATGTGATAGAAGAGAGAAGAGGGGAAATGGGAGAGGGAAAAATGGATCTTATGTGGAGAGGGAAAAAAAAGAGTTTAAGGTCTCCACAGGTAGGCAGGTGGATATCTTCTTGAAGGGGGAAAATATTACCCGCAGCTGCAGAGAACAAACTACCTTTCCTCCAGTGGTCCAGCGGAGATGAAGGTTAAATGGGCGCCATGCTATACTCAGGGGTAAAGCAGATTTAGAGACTGGTCAATAAGGATGTAGTTTAAGTTAAATTGAAAGACGGTTGTTTAAAAAGAAAACGTATAATTATAAGTTATAAGAAATATTATATTACTTCTCCACCATGGGAGTCAAAGAAAATGTATAATTATAAGAAATATTATATTACTTCTCCACCATGGGAGTCAAAGAAAATGTATAATTATAAGAAATATTATATTACTTCTCCACCATGGGAGTCACAAAGGATCCATCCAACATGGAGGATCATCAAAACACGTCTTTACACAAAGAACGTGGAGATCATACTGGCTATATAATGCCAAGTCACCAACCGTCGTCGGAATCCCCTAGACGTTGCCATTCAGTCATGCAACAGCGCCTGGGGTGACTTTGTCATATATATATAATAAATATACATCCGTTACAATTTCTTTTATTAATTTATTATTAGGTATATATTTTAAACATTGAACATAACTTTTCTTTCTTTCATCCTTCTGATTGGATTCTCCTATTTTTCTTGTCTTCTTCTTACGCTGTTAAGTGTCATATTGTCTATAAACTATTCCAGTAGGAAACATATTTTATGGTGATGGGAAATAAATCACAACTTTGAATGTCATTTGCTACAAATGAATTGAAAACTAAATTTATTTTTAATAAATTATTTTCAAATAATTAATTGTAATTTATATTAAAAATTACAAAAATCGTTAGAACATTCTAATCGATCAGATGTTTTAAAAGTAGTAATGAATGAATTGCAAGATGAAATATTCAATGTCCTTTTTTACCTCGTACGAAAAATCCCTTGGAAAACCAACAGCAACCCTTGCTCTAATGATCTCCCCACCGATAAATGGACCCCTGATGTAGCCACTTGAACATCCAGCATATCATTTTTCAGTAAAACTTATGTGTACGTGTATATAAATATTGTTTATTTACTTTATCCTTACCCTATATAATATTAAATAATTTTTTTACATTGATTCATTCATTAATAACCCCAAGATCAATTGTAATATCATTAAAATTTTTCTTATTTTCTTATAAAAATTGTTTTATTTTTATATTATTTCTAAATTTTCTATTACTGAAATAATTCTATAGATTATAGAAAGTATTAATGATTAGTGTAGCAAAATTTTGTACATAATATTATATCATGGAATTTGTTATGAGAATTTAGTGAATTAATTGTTATTACTAATATACTGAGTATCCTAGCTATATAAACTATCATTTTATTCAAACTTGTTTTTAAATTAAATAATAAATACTTTCTATTTCTTAGCTCAAGTAAAATATACAAAAGCAGTTTTTAAAATTAGATCTTCCAATGTAATAAAAAATGCAAATCAAATTCAAGAAAAAAGAACAAAGAAAAGAATAATTGAGGTTTGTTTATTTTACTCTTTTTATATTTTAATATTAATTATTATTCATAAAGAATTGAAAGGATAAAAAATGTTAATTAAAACTTTTATTATATTATATTATTTTTTAATAAAATTACCTATCCCAGTGGTAACTCTATATAAGAAACCACTGAATGAGGTTGAAAAATGGAAAAAAACAAAGAAGTTGGGAAAATGGAAAGACCAGAAAGATATTTCATATAAGTTTGTAGTATTCTAGAGGAATTAAAATTAAAAAATAAATAAATTGATGTATCAATAGAGATAGTTTAGTAAAAATACTATTTTATTTTTTATTTCATTTTTTTTTTTAATTTTAATAGAACTTCTCATCTGATTATTTGAATAATGCTGGTGGATATACAATTAAACATGAAGAAAATGGAGATTTGAAAATTATTTCACCAAAACTTATTCATAAACCCAAAAAACAATCTCAAGAACGGATTCGATTAATTACTTGTGAAAATTTCGAGGATTTTCAGGTTGGTTGGTAATAATACTAAAAATAATATCAAAAGAATATATATAGATATATATTTAGTTTGTTTTTTTCTTAGGCACCATTCCATGTACGATTGCATTTGGATGCTCTTATTATAATAGATTTTCATTCTCATCTATGTGTGTGTCATAGTGAAGTAATTGGTTTACTTGGTGGTTTTTTTGATGAGGAGGAAAATGTTTTACATTTAACAAAAGCACAGCCATGTAAAAGCAAAAGTACTCAAATTCATTGTGAAATGTGTCCGGGTATTGTGAATTCAACATTTTTTCTATCTATTTATTTATTAAAGTAAAATTATAGATTAACACGTTCCCGCCTGCTCCATAATTTGGCTATTTCTCCAACTCTAACTTTTTGTTTTGATTTATCTGGTGGCGTCAAATTTTCATGTTTTTTCCTTTTGGATGGCGCATTTATTTATGTTTTAATTCAAATAATATGAACATATATGGTATAAATATAATAATACAAGAACAAATAGATAAAAAATAACAAATAAATGATAAAAAAAAACAAATATGCGAATAAAATCCGAAAATATAGAATATATTTAAATATTCATGAAATGTTATTTCTTGGTTGTTTTCACGTATTTTTATGAAATTTCAATTTCGACGCCATTTTCAGGCAAATTTTAGAGAAGTGAATTTTGGGATTCTGGGTCTTAGTATGCGTGATCAAGAATCATTTTTGCTATTTTCTCCTGAAAATCGCTCCAAAATGAGCACCGAAACGTCGAAATTCAAATTTCACAAAAATTCGTGAAAACAACCCGGAATCAATTTTTTATAAGCAAAATTTTACGGAAAAATAAACAAACAGACACTTACATATATTATATATTATATAGGGTGTTATAATAAAAAGTTTGGAGTTCTAAATAAAACATATTTGTTTATAAGTTTGAAAGATTATTGAATAATGAAGTTAAGATCACCGGTGGTACATGCGTGTTTATCGTATCTAGCGACATGAACATAATGTGGATCATGTTCAAATGCCATATTTTGTTACTATTATATATTATATTATAAAATTATTTATTATATTATATTATGAATTATATATATAAATATAATAATGCCCAACCCGTGGTACATTTGTCATGGAACTTGTTAAAATATTGATACTATTATATTAATACCGTCATGTAGAAACCACATATGCTGTTGAGACCCCCATATTTTATATTTTAGCACAAAAGAGTTTGATAACATTTCACGATAACGATCACTGTTAGTGCTTGAACAACTAAATTTCTAAAGAAAAATGGCCCGATGATGCCTCTGGCCCAAAACGCAAACAAAGACTATTTTTTGATATATCCGCTTCTCAACACACACACACAATCACTCCATCCAAATATATTAATTTTGTCGATAAACAAAGCCATAAAGATGAAAATGGGTCTCATCACTAAAGATGATTTTCGTTGTGAAATCACAATTCAATTGTTACTCAATTCTAAAATCAAATCAAAAAATGTTTTTCATTTAATAATATAATATCAATATTTTAACATGATCCACGCCAATGTTCATGTCGCTAGATACAATAATCACTCATGAACAACCCGTGACTCATGGCGGCGAGAACGTGTTAAAAGTGAAAATTAAACTTAAAAAAGAATAACAAATCAAGTTATTGCTGTACATTTAAATGTAACTTAATATAATATTTTAGTTTCTCAATCGGAGGTAAATATTCAACTTCAGGCAGCTGGTCTCGAGGTTGTTGGATGGTATCATTCACATCCGACATTTTTTCCCAACCCCTCATTACAAGATCTGTCAACCCAAAGTGAAATGCAACAATATTTTCACGGAGCTCCATTTGTTAGTATGATTTTATCGCCCTATTCTTCAGAGAATACGCTTGCCTCAATATTTAGGTAAGCCAATTTTCCTTAATAGCCATTTATGATTAATAAATATTAATTGTTTCCCTCCTATAAACTAATTCTCTATTAGAAAATTGATAAGTTATGAAAAAAAAAATTAATAATGATTCTTTAAAGGTGTTTAATTGTAAAAGATAGTAATGGTACATCATCTTTTGGTACTTGGATTCCTTATCGATTTAATGTTGAACTTACTGGAAAAGCCATCAATTTGGAAGCTCTTTTTGATCAATTACATAAAATATTTAATGAATCTTCAACAAATACAAAGCAAGTTATTTTACAAAATAATTTTCATTCCTCTATTACCTATTACCAAATAGTAAGTAGATATGCTTTAAAAATACAAAAAACATTTATTGAAATTTTTTTTAATGATTTTTAGTGTCTTACAAGCATCTCTGAACATATGAACAATGCTGATTCCCTTACTTCATTTAATAGAGAAAAAACATTAACAAATCTAAAACATATATTACATAAGAAATAATTTTTTTCCTTTATAAAAACAATATTTATTTTATGTTTTTAAAAATGGATGAAGGAAAAAAAATATTTTATTTTCTATATTTTTAGAATATTTGTGGTCTTATAGTATTGTAATATATATCTAATCAAAAACATACCTGTTAAAAAGGGGGCCAAGTTCCTATCGGCTATTTGTTTGCCTAAAAAAGGGTTCAAATCCATCCCAATACCAAGTTTAGATGCACTTCAAAATCATTCATAATCATTTTTATCAACAGCCTGATCCACTGGTAAACATTTGGCATTCCAAAGAATCGCCACCACACCCAGTCCTCCGCCTCCTGCATCCAGGCACGCCACTTTATTCGCGTCAACGGTCCATCTGGCCGAAATTCACTTTACCATACACTCAACTTAAAATATGGTATAGTTGTTAAAATTCGTAGGTACATGGTTTAAAATATCTAAAATTATAATACTTAGAAATTTGAACTTGGCAGGTTTTCGTGCCGTTTCGTGGTTTTAATGCACATAAATAAATTATTAAGTTATTTAATCAATATTAATTAATACACAGAGTAAATTTTTTTACACATATTTGTATGCACTTGTAAACATATTAATATAATATTTACTCTTCTAGCTTTCATACTAGAAAAATCGTGTATAATGCTCTCAAAATTTATATTTATATTTTTTCCGCCGGCCCTGTTTTTCAAAAGAAAAATCTATGATTTAAAAAAATATTGGTATATCACTTCAAAGTAATCATATAAACTTTTCAAAAGAAATGACATTTATAAACTGATATCAAAAAATTTTAGTTAGGAAAAATTGCCGAACAAAATCGTAAAGATGCGTTTACGAATTCAACGAATTTTAATGAATACAATAAAATAAAATTATTATCCTGTTCTTGGAATTAGAATTCAAAATTTATACTAAAATGCATTTATATACACCGAGGAATATTATTCGAAATCATATAATATCATATCATAATTTATATAAATCAAATAGTAAACTTATAATAATCATAATAATCATTTATTATTCAAAAAGTGAAAAAAATAAATATGAAATGAATAAGTTGCTTCGGCGCTCTTCACACCTGGACGGGTGCTCCGCCCCCTTTGCCCCCGAGTGGTACATAGTATTTGGTTAAAAGTAGTAAAAGGTTTTCATCCATTTTGTTTCAATCAGTATATTACATAAAACATTCATTTCTTTTTGTGTTCTTATTTAAAATATATTTTAATTTAATCAGTAAATTAATTATATATATATATTATTATTGTATATGTTATATCTATCTATTTATATGGCTCAAAGATACTCGAAAGTTCTTGGCCACATTTCTCCAAATGTCCCTATCCTGAGCCCTTGTCCCATCTCTCTTACGTCCCTTCCTATGCGTCAATGGTTTTGATTCCCTTTGATAATAATTTTGATGAGATAAGCCTCTTTACTGCATGATAACAGGCGTTTCCCCTCGATTGATACCTCGATTTAAATTATTCTCAAATATTATTATCCTTCATGGTTATATTCAATTTTTCTACATATTCAAATTTTACATTTTGTATATTAAGATTTTGTATGTTAATATTGTTCCTCTTTGTCACTAAATATTTTTTCTTATCACTATTAATTTCAAACCTCCATTAATTTTTCTTCGCTATCTGTAATTGCAATTGCCGAATCTCTTATAATATTTAAGACGTCTGCTTAACCTAACTTTTCAATTTTTTTGTTTAATTGCATTTCGAGTGATTTTTTCCCAATTTGTGTAATCACATACAACATGCAACATATAATTGGCCGTGGGAAAAACATGGGGATTGCAAATGAATTCCGCAGCACTTGAGTGTCTGGCCCTGAGCTTGGAACATGGTCAAATCGGCGGTCAAAGTTGAAAATTCCCCATATATTATAACTACTGTAATTAGTATTATTATAATGTAAAATTATAAAGAAAAAATGTTTAGATATTATTGTAGACATTTTCATTCTGTAAATAAAATAATTTTATTTCATTTAAATAAATATCTATTTTTAAATATTTTTCTAAAGTAAGAACACAAAAACAAATAAATGTTTTATCTAATATACTGATTGAATATTTAGTATATAATATTACAATTACAATTTTTTTACTCTCTACTGACTGTTCATTTCATAACTGAAAATAGTGTCGAATAGAAATAGACGATATTACTTGGATTAATCTTATAATGCTAGCTAAAATTGTTTGTTTGATTATTGAGGACCCCAGATCCATTCATTTTAATCATATTGATGCAATGATGCAACATTTAATAATTGTAATAAATAATTAAAGAATTGTATATCAATATTTTTTAATTCAAACACAATAATAATGAATTTTTTTTTTTTAACTTATGTTCCGAGCCGAGCCTCGGGGTCCCGGTACTAAAATATTATTATGGGTGGAATTACAATATATGAAGGGACAGAGATAGATAGATATAACATTTACAATATAAATATATATTTAATTTACTGATTAAATTAAAATATATTAAAAATAAGAACCCAAAAACAAATAAATGTTTTATCTAATATATACTAAGTGAATATTTAGTATATAATATTTTATAATATATATTTACGGATTCGTTGTATAATAAATTGATAACGTCATTTAATTCTCCTACTATATATCGAATCGAATATAAAGATAAATCTTCTACTAAACATTGAGTGAAACAATTTCAAATAATTTAAATGTATATCTATTAATGAAATAAAAAAAAATCAAATATATGAATATAATATAAATATTTTTAATTTTATTTTAAGAATAGATATATATATCTCAGGCGGTGGATGTGACGTCACATATATACATTTAAATTTAGAAAAAAAAACTAATAAAGATGTATTTTCCAGAGATGTGATCAATAAAACTCAATTTTTCTTTAGAAATACTATCTCTGGTGTGAATTTCAAAAAAATCGTTAGAGCGGTTTTTGAGATCCCATTTACAAACAAACAAACAAACAATTTTTACTCGTATAAGAAGATAAGATAAGATAAAAAATGCCGCCCCAAGATAAGTGCCGCCCGGTGCGGACCGCACCCACCGCACCCCCCTAGGTACGCCACTGCACTTCCGGTAGTCAGATCTTGATGAAATTTGGTATCTGAATTTTTTTCATATTTTTAAATCTATATACAAAATATGAAGCAAATATCTCGAAGCAAACTGGTACTTTACTTGAAAGGTAAACGCAACCAGTGTAGGTAAACTACCACTTTCGGTTAACCGATTTTGACGAAATTTTAAAAGAAATCTACAAACTGTGAATAATATCGGTGTACCAAATTTCGAAGTCCTAGCTTGATTAGTTTCTGACAAAATCATTGAATTCGTTTGAATTCGTTAAAATCGCATTGATATTCGATTATAACAACTCAAGCTTGACCGATTTCTTAAATTTCTTAATTTTTTGTTAACCTACATATAACACACGACTTGTATGCCAAATTTCAAAGCGCTAGGAGAATTGGAAATACCTTAAGAATTTTGTTGACCAATCAGTGAATCAGTGCCAAAATAAGCTATTTTCACAGGGTCATATTTCAGGATCTACTGAAGCTATAACTATGAAATTTGGCATACTGCTTTAGTTCTAGTATATGACTACGTAGATAAAATTTTATCTCTGTACTTGCAATAGGCACTGAGATACAGGGGGCTCAAAAGTGACTCCAAACCATTCGTGTAATACTTTAGGCATGCGCGCGGCTTGCTGGAACTTGGACGGCGCACTGCCGTGCGCATAAATATATATATATTTATGTTTTTATGTATAATTTCTATCAAAATATATAAGTATAAAATATTATAAAAAATTAATTGAAATAAAATAATGTTTTCAAACTTTTATGGCAGCATTTAATGCTTGGTCTAAATCTTCAATAAGATCTTTTATTCCTTCTAAACCAACCGATAATCTTATTAATGAATCGGTAATGCCCAATTGCTCTCTCTCTTTAGCAGGCACTGATACATGTGACATTAGAGATCTAAAAATTAAATAAATCATTTTAACTTTAATGCAATTATTCATTACTCACTACAATCATTCCCCTAAAGCCTAGAGAATGCTTTCATACTATGTACACAAAACTTTTTTTTTTTTTTTAATTTTACATAAATAACTTCATTTTTATTAAAAATATAAATTAATTTAAAATTTTAATTTAATAAATTTCTTCATAGTTACTATCAACCGAAAACATTTTTTACGGATTTTGCTTCTTACTTCTTACCAGGTAATTTCAATAATATAATATATGAATTAAAATAATATGAAGATATACTTTTTTACATCTTCTCCCTTTTGAATTTTGGACGAGAGTTTGTAATCTAGAAAATTGTTTGAGCGAAACAAAGGCCTTTTTGTAATGTTTTTAATGTTAAATGATTAACTGCACAAACTTCTTTCATTGTCTTCAAAATCATATGTTATTATTTATTGTCCAGAAACATTTTAATTAATATTTTGGGTCTTTCCTATGATTGGTAAACTATTAATTAACCCATTTGACAATATAATCTGATACGCATTTAAAATTTATTAGATATCAAAGGAACTATTTAATTATGATATTTTCGACATTTTAAATCAAAATATATACAGTATGAAAACAAATGAAATTAAAATATCTTAAAGAAACATTATTTTTGATCAAATTATAATTTTTTTTTACAAAAATAAATAGAAATTCTAACACAATTATTATAATAAATAAAAGAAACTTACGGTAATTCTGCTAAACTTTCAAATCCACCAAGACTCCCTGCCAATGAGAAGACTTTCAATGAAGAAAAGAATTTTTGAGAATGCTTCAATTCACCTTTTATATAAAATGATAACATTCCACTATAGCCAGAGCACTGTCTTTTATTCAGCTCATATTGAGGATGTGAATGCAAACCTAATAAAAGTAAACAAATTTAATGTAAATTTTTTATTTATAAATGATTTTAAATTACCTGGATGTATAACTTTCTGCACAGCTTTATGTGTTGATAAGAATTTGGCAATTTCCAAAGCATTATTCATATGGGCATCCATTCTCAAATTTAATGTTTTCAAACTTCGATTAACTAAATAGCAATCAAAAGGAGATGGTACAATGCCAAGAGCTAGAATTATAATTATATAAGTTTTATAAGTTGCTTATAAACATTATTGTATAAATAAATATTTTATAACTATTATATAAATTAAGAAAAATTTACAATTTTGTAAAAATTTAAGTTTCAAATAAATATCTTCATTATTCAACGTTGCAGCTCCCATGATAACATCTGAATGTCCATTCATATATTTAGTTAATGAATATACAGATATATCAGCGCCAAGATCCAGAGGTTTCTATAAATAAATAGATAATCAATTTATAAAATTAATATAAATTTATTATTAAAATAAAAGTTAAAATTATATTATAAACTGACTCACTTGAAAATATGATGTTAGAAAAGTATTATCAACAACAAAAATAATATTTTTATTTTTCTCTTTAATTAAATTTGCAATTGATCGTATATCGATAACTTTTAATGTTGGATTTGATGGTGATTCCATCCACACCAATTTTGTTTTAGAATTAATTGCTTTTGCAACATTTTCCAAATTCACTGCGTCAACATAAGTAGTGGTTATTCCCAATTTTGAAGCCACCTTTAAATTATTAAATCAATATATATATTTGGAGAGAGAGAAAGAAAGAGAAGTATATATATATATATATATATTAGATAAGAGTCACTTATGAAAATCCTTTATAGTGAATTTTTTTGAAATACTCAGCTCTACAATATATTATATTATATCCTCATTTAATTAAATAAATTAAATAATAGATTGTTTGTATTATTTGTATTCCTTTAATTTCCTATTTATTGATTTTTTTTTATTCACTATATTTTAACAAATTTTTATAAATAATAATATGTATACCTGAGAGAAATAGTGATTTGTTCCACCATAAACATCATCGCAGCATACAATATGATCACCAGAGCTTAATAAATGAACAATTGATGTTGTTGCACCAAGCCCGGATGAGAAACATAAACCATATTGTGCATTGTCTAAAGCGGCTAGGCAAATTTCCAGAACATTTCTACTAGGATTTCCTGGACGTCCATATTCATATCTCTAAAATATCATAAATATTTATATATTCTTTTATTCTTTACGAATTTATTAAACAGAAGAGATAATAACATATAAATTATTTAAACTATATTTCGTAGTAATGTTAATATTCCTAATAATTAAATAATACAAGTTAAAAATATATTTAAAATCTTTCATCTTTCAAAATGTTAAAATACATTTTGAAAAATATTTTCAGATATAATATTTCTTCTTTTGTGGAGTAATAAAGTGTTAAAAAAAAAGAAAAGTTTAATCATGTTCGAGCGTTTAAATAAGTATCTTAAAAAACATTTGCCCAAAGTGATCGTTAGATCCTAAATAAAATAAACATTTTGGTTTAAAAATAAAAATAAATTGATAAATAATAAAGTTAGTAATTTACTTGTTATTAATGAATTCATATAGAGAATTTTTTTCAAAGATGTAAAAATTATAATAATTTTTGAAGTGAAAACTTCTTTAGCGGCGTTGAGCACTTTTGCGGGATGGGGAAAAAGTATAGAACTCGCGTGAGATTCCAAAACGACCCGACCCGTGAGATCGACCCGACCGCTCGAAAACGACCCGACCCGACAGATATACGCATGCGCAATACGCCAGAATGTTAGACACTAAACTTCTGATACATTCTTTGCAAAATTTTACATATTTGCCATATTAAATATTATTATTTATATTTACATTAATAATCAGTATTACTAAATTATGTATATATAAAATAAAATATTTTAATATATTATTATATGTTAAATTATATTAAATTAATTTCAGAATATATATATATATATATATTAAATTATATACTATAAATAATATATTATATATAATATATATTTTAATAAATTAATTTTTAAATATGTGTGTGTGTGTGTGTGTGTGACCGTAAAAATAAAGATATTTGTTTGATAATTTTTCACATGATTAATAATTGTATAAAACTGCTATATATAGAATTTCAGCTTGATAGAATCGCTGAAAGTACCAGAATTAATTTTTTAACACTGGAAATCTCACGCGCCAACACGTGACTTGGTGCCATCAAAAAAGAGCCAAACTTTCGCTGGTTTAATAAATATTATTTATTAATTTTAATTTATAATTGAATTAATTTAATTTAATTTAAATTAATATATGTTATTTAATCCAATTCAAATTTGCGAGATATGCTGAATATGCTTTTAAATAAAAAAAAATTTTAAGAAAGTAATTGGAATTATTAATATTAAGAATCAATAAATAAATTTATTAAATATACATTTAAACATGTAAATTAATCTATATATAAATTTAATAAATATTCAAACAATAATTGAAACAATATAAATAAAACGATTCAATATTTTACTTACATTGTGATTTATATTTTTATTTTTATTACAACTATTATTATGGGTATGTTATTTTTGGCAGTTTAAAAAAAATTAAAAATATTAATAAAATTTATCAAAATAATAAGTTGAAAAGATTTTTAATTATTTTTATTTATTTATTGTAAATTTTTCAATGTAACCATGGTAACCATAAATAGACTTTTACCAAAATATTATTAATTAAATTAATTTTGGATTTAACTACACTAAAACCTTCCCTGGGACGCCCACAACAATCCCTGAAAGTTTCATCGCAATCGGACGGGTAGTTTTTGAGTATTTGACAGACACACACACAGACAGACAGACAGACATTGCCTTTTATATATATAGATATATATATATTCATACACATCGTATTTTTAATATTTTTGTAATAATAATCAGTTTGCTGAAAAAAATAATTATGAATTTTATATATATATATATACGTATATAAATTTCATTTTTCTCGTGAAGCTGGTGCGCATTCGTCTGCTTTCAAATTTCTTACGCACAAGTTTTCACTTCTGTCGGCCAGTCCCACGACTGCCAATTCTTTTTTACTATCTCGCCAGAGATAGTATTGCGATCATGAAAATTTTCGATTTTGAGATTTTGATGTTTTTATATGTTTTGAAGGTTCCTGAATCATTTTCACTAAGGTTGAGAAAAATGTCTGTGTGTGTGTGTGTGTGTGTGTGTGTGTGTGTGTATGTAGGCAAGATTACGCAAAAACGGTTTGAGCTAGAATGATGAAATTTGGTACATGGACATTATTCAAAATTCATAGTTTTCTATCAACTTTTGAGAAATGTAGGTCAACCGGAAGAGGGTCATTACCTACAACGTTTTGATTTTTTTTCCTCTAAAGTGACCGTAAAAATAAAAATATATGTTTGATAATTTTTCACATGATTAATAATTGTATAAAACTGCTATATATAGAATTTCAGCTTGATTGAATTGCTGAAAGTACCAGAATTAATTTTTTAACACTGCAAATCTCACGCGCCAACACGTGCCATGGTGCCATCAATAAAAAGCCAAACATGCGCTGGTTTAATATTTATTATTTATAATTTATAATTAATTAAATTTAATTTAAATATAATATATTATGTTATTTAATCCAATTCAAATTGCGAGATAGTCGAGTGGAGACACTCCAGCTAATTTTTTATTATATCCAAACAACTTAAAAATTGTTATGTTTATTTTGAAATAGATAGTGAAAAACTGCCCTTTAATTAATAATTATAATAATAATATGGGTTTACATCGAATTGAGCTGGTGCTATTTGTTTGAAGGTCGTTGATAAAGTAATTGCAGGAATGAGTGCCTCCGATTTCCATACACATGGATCTTGACCCGCATGAATTGCTTTTGTTGGAAATTGAGGATCTTTTTCTAGATAACCATTTGTAGCCATTATTATATTCCAACTTAATTATCACTTTAAAATTAAAATTTGATCTAAAATAGATTAAAATAATTATAAAATATAAATTAAATGTTAATTGATTAATTAAAAAATTACGATTGAAATATTTAAAAATATACCTTTGAAAATTAATTTTAATTTAGATGTTTTCAAGAATATTTGAATATTATAATGAATGAGCAAAGCAAATGTTAATGAATTTATATTCTTGCTCTGATCACTGTTGCCTAAGTAATTTTAGATAAGAAAGAAGGCATGACCTCTTGATTTTATCAAATTTCATTAGAATAATAATAGGAGATAATTTTGTGACAATTATAATGTAATTAATATATAGTAATTATATTAAAACATATATATATATAATAATGAAATTTAAATTTATTATTTGACATGTCTTATATTAATAGAAATATATTTAAATTTTATGATAATATCTTTTTTTTTAGTTATTTACTTTTGAAATATTATTATCAACTTTATTATTTATAAATTAATAAATGAAAAAAATCGTCCCGCTATTTGGTTTTAAAATTTTGTAGACAAATTTATTATGATTATAGAAATATATAAATAATAGAATATATACATATATATATATATATATATATATAGGTCCAAATTAGATCGTCCATTATTTTTCCATATGTTATGATAAAAAAAACCTTTCTTACCTTTGGACAAAATTTGGTCCTCGCCCATATATAGATGGTTAACTGCATTTTTTAATTTCCCTGTTTGTAGTTCACACTATTTATTTATTTGCATCGTTCCTCACAGCATTGTATGTAATCAGGGATGGGCAAGTTACCCGATTTTGAGTAATCAGGTACCAAATACCAATTACTTCAGATTTGTGTAACGAAATACAAGATACCAATTACGTATTTGAAATACATTGAAAATACCAATTACATTCAAATTTTCCCTTGATTTTAATTCTTTTTTTTTGTGGGGGGGGGGGTAATTCTGGAACTCTAAATTAAATTTAGTTAGGAAAGTGGCAACTAAACTTATATTGGAAAATACCTTTGGAAAATCGAAAACAATAAAATTAATCATGATATTAAAAAACATTTATTTATAAAAATGTGAAAAGGTTATTCATGAGGGAATTTTGTAAATAATACGATAATACCACATAATATTTTATTGTAAACAAAGAAAATTTGACATATAATAAGGTATAAAATAAGGTAATTTAATTAATATAATAACTAATGATTGTTTACCATCTGTTTCATCTGAATCAAGTTCAGGTTAAAATAGATGTATATCTATATTACAACCAAATTCTTTGAAAGCCTTTACAAAATTCGATCCATTGTCGGTTACACATGAAAGAATATTTTCATTTTTTAAATTAAATTCATTAAATATGTCTGTAATCAATTCGGCAATTTTTTCAAAAGTATGTTGACCATTAAAACGACGACAAGCCAGAACACATCCACTTCGAACAAGAGTATTTCTGTCTATCTGAAAGTCAAGAACAATATCTTATTTAGTAAGTCTCAAGGGAAATAATATGTATTATATATATGTTAGAGGCGGGTATATTATACAAGGACAGATGCAATTTGATAGGGGTGGGACTTCGGAGTAATATCTCGGATAAAGAAAAGACAGTATTTATATATAAAATAGATAATATAATTTATAAGCAAAGTGCGACAAGTGAATACAATTATCAGACAAAGGGGTGAGCGATTGATAATGAGATTGAATAACCCTTCTCGGAACACGGAAGGCGAAGGAGATATTCAAGGACGGGAGACGGAATAGAAGCGTGAAATGAGATGGAAACCAGAATGGACAGATGAATCGGTTTATCGAAACAATCGGTATATCGGATAACGAAAGAACAGGCAGGCAAGGTCGGTAGAGAGAGAGATATCGGGTTCACGGGGTAGCAAGGGTCGACGGATAGAGAAATGATATACGAGAAAGCAAGGTCGGTTATACGAGAATAGATAAATCAGGATAGCAAGGCCGGTTAACGAGAATAGATAAGCAGGATCGCGCAGGGTCGGTTAACTCGAGAATAGATAAACGGAATAGCAAGGTCGGATAAACGAGAATAACGATATTGGAATGGCAGAGGTCAAAGCGGTGAGAACGGGTGTAAGAGCGGCACAGAACCAATGGGTGGACACTTCAATGGGGCCGGCGAAATATGAGCACCAGATAGCGTTCAGGAAAACAGTTGACTCTTCAGGCGCCCAATAGATGGCCCCAAAAAAAAAATGACCAAAGATCACCCCCTCCCACAGGCCTTCCGAATTCCCTGCAATTATTTGAATATCAAACTCGACGACCACATACCATCCGTACACATAATATTCGAAACAAACCCAGCAAACATGGTATTAACTGTAAGTAACTATTATGAAGTTATATTATTTATTATTTGATAAATATAAATATAAATTTTATTTAACATTTAATACAAATAAAATTGAAAAATTTATTATAAATTGTTTGATAAATAATTTAAATTACATTGTAACAAATCAAATATCAAAGTTAAATTATATAATATTTGATAAATAAATACAAATTTCACAGCAATATAGAAATTCACAATAAGCACTATTAAATCAAATATATTCACGTACTCCTCTCAGTATATCTTTTATAGTTTTTCACATGTTTAAAAATTGCATAAAACTGCTATATATAGAATTTCAACTTGGTTGAATCGCTAAAAGTACCGGAATTAATTTTTTAGCACGTTGACTAACAATCACGCGCCAGCATGTGACCAGATGCCCTCAACAAAGAGCCAAACTCGCGCTGGTTTAATAAATGCTATTTATTAATTTTAATTTATAATTTAATTTAAATATAATATATGTGCTAATTAATCCGATTGGAATTTGCATGATAGCCGAGCGGAGACACCCCACATTTTTTTCATTTATAAATTTACCCAAATGTACGTAAATCAGTTGTTTGATAAACTTAGATGATTAAAAATGCGTTGGATTAATTATTCTTATGGATTTCTTGTGATCTTTTTAAATAGTATCTTTTTGGAAATAGAAATGATTATTTATTTATTTATTTATAAATTTCCTTCTCACTAAGAACAATTCGTATGTGTTTCTCTCTTTTCAAAAATGGACATTGAAGGAAATTTTTAATCCATACATATTAAATATTAACAAGAACATTATTCGTTTATTTTATTTATGTAAATTACATAAAAGAAGGTGGAGTTTTCTGTTAATTAAATAATTATTTATTTGGATATAAAACAAACATTTTTGAAAAAAGCATATTTGATTTCTGTAATGCTAATTTTATATCTCAATAAATAATTTTTTTTTTTTTAATTTAATTCAATTTAACATCGGCTGCTGCGGGTAGCGGGTAGATACCTTCTCACGATCCCGGTGAGAGACAGATCTACCTCAGTGAGTGGCGCCCACTGCCCTACGCGAGCACATGCATTTTCTCTCATTCCTCGACCGAGGGAGTGCATGCCCTACCCAAATCATACATCCAGACCCAATCCCCTTTATTCCTCTTCCTTCTTTCCAATCCACGCGTCAGGCTGTAACGACAGGCCGGCTGGATCTTCTTCGCGTCGCATCAACAATCAATGGAGAAATGTTAAGCCGTGTCCACACTATGTCGATCGACACCGACTTCGACTCGACTGTCTGATCCGGACCGACCTGATTCGGGTTGCGTTCGACTCGACACCTCTCAACAAATAGTGTTGAGTGGAAATAAATAGTATGGCTCAGAAATGGTAAATAATATCATAATTTGGTTTTTAGATTTTTATAATTTATAATCACTAGGTTATTTCCTGGACTGTGGAATTTTTAGATGAATATACCCAAAAGCAACTATGCAATCGTGGACCAAAGAGAAATATACTGTCATAAGGAGTAATATATAAAAAGCTCTATAATAGTTTGGAATGAGGTATTTCTTAGGATTAGTAACTAATTACCTTAATGAGAGAACTTTTATCAGACCTAAAGAAAGATATATAGTGGAATATAAATTTCGTCTAGATTTCCAAAAAGGAGATAAAAATCATTGGTTTGATTTTATTAATTTTGTAGAAATATTTAATTTATTAAAAAACTTTCATACAAAAATACAAAAATATATATATATACACTATAATTTGATTTTAACTTAAATATATTATACATCTTCAGTAAAAGTGTCCATTTGATCACTCTCTGATGGTAATTTAATTCTTTTAAAACGTTTGATATTTTTTAATTCGTTTTTCCGTTTTTTCCTTTTAGCTAATTTTTCTTCTAAAACTTGTAAATAAGATGTATCATTGTTATCGTCTTTATTTTCTTCTTCATCACAATCATCATCAGCAACACAAAATGAGTCCTAAATAAAAATAAAAATAAAAATTAATATTTATTTCAAAATGATTAAAGATAATTGAATTTAAATATATAAATTTTAAATAGCTTTTTTTATATATAATATACATATATTTAAAATGGAAACTAAAAAATATGATACGGCGGATCTGAAAAGCACCAACTGGGAACGGGTTTTATTATTAGAAAATCAGTAGCTACCGCAATTAAAGGTATAAAATTCATAAATGATAGGTTATCTATTTAAAATTTATAATATGTCGTTAATAAATGTGCATGAACCTACAGAGGATAAAGAGGAGGAAATTAAAGATAAATTTTATGAGGAATTAGAAGCCATAATAGATCAGGTCCCAAATTATAATAGTAAGATAATATTAGATGATTTTAATGCCAAAATTGGAAAAGAGTAAATATTTCGACCATACATAGGAAAAGAGAGCCTCCATGAAACAAGAAACGACAATGGGGTTAGGGTAATAAGTTTCGCGACCACAAAAGATTTAGTAAAAAGCACTTTTTTTAAACATAGAGATATTCATAAGGGTACATGGAGCTCACCAGAAGGAAAAACATGTAATCAAATAGATCATGTGCTAATAGACAGAAGACGCCAATCTAATATTCTGTATATCAGAGTTTCTAGAGGGGAAGATTGTGATTCGGATCATTATTTGCTTGTAATAAAATTGAGAGAACGGCTCTCGACACGTAACACGAAGTTAGGAGAAATTAATAAAAAACGATACAATTTAGATAATTTTAAAAATGAGGCACATAAATTAAAATATCAGGTCGAAATCATGAATAGATTTAATAGTTTAATCTTTGAAGGGAATGACGAGACGAAGGATCCGGAAGAATTATGGGACAAAATAAAAACAAATGTTAAAACGTCGGCTTCAAGTAGATAGGTTTTAAGAATAACAAAAAGCGTAAAGCATGGTTCGAAGAGGAATGTTCATAAGTAAAAGAGGTTAGATAAAAAGCAAAATTACAATGGGTTAATAGGAAAAGCGAAGTAGATAGATTGGCGTATATTAACGGCAGGAAAATAGTGACGAAAATCATTAGGAACAAAAAAAGAGAAAGTCTAAAAAATAAAATATTAGAAATAGAAAAAAGTAACCGGAACAAGAGTAGTAGAGATCTATACATGGGAATTAAAAATATTAAAAAGGACTATCAGGCACGGTTAAACTTAATTATAGAGATATTAATAATAATTTAAAAACACAAGTGGGCGATATTAAAAATATATGGAGGGACTATTTTGAAAAATTATTAAATTCGAATCTAGGTAATAGATCAGAAACCTTAACTGTAGACTCAGCGGAAATTAATCTTGAAGAAGCAATGTTACATGAGGTAGAAATGATAATAGGAAAATCTAAAATAATAAAGCGACAGGAATAGATCCCGGTAGAATTATTCAATTATGGAGGAAAACCTTTAGTAGAGTGTATACACAAATTAGTTCTTTCGATCTGGCATAAAGAAAAGATGCCAAATGGCAGGAGGCAGTTATTATCCCATTCTTTAAGAAGGGAAATAGAACCAACTGCAATAATTACAGGGGAATTTCTCTTTTAACGACATCGTATAAGTTTCTCTCGAATATTGTTTTATTAAAATTACGACCATATGCGGAGGAGATACTAGGAGAATATCAATGCGGGTTTAGGCCAAATAGATCAACTTTAGATCAGATATTTTCATTAAGGCAGATATTAGAAAAGAAACGAGAATTCAATATTTCTGTTCACCAACTTTTTGTAGAATTTACAAAAGCATATGACTCAATAGACCGGGAAAATCTTTTTCAAATCATGATCTTAATGGGAATTCCAAAAAAACTAGTATGTATGATTCAAATTTGTCTTGTAGGTAGTAAAAGAAGAGTAAGATGCGGGAATCAACTATCAACTATTCGAAATTCGAAATGTGAAAAATTTAACTGTTTTCTCTAAATGTGTATAAAAAAAGATAAGACACACAGAAATGAAAAATTATAAAGTTATATTTGGATTCTCCATGTTATGAAATGTTAAGTTATGCAAAAAATTTTAAATTCTGCAGATAAAAACCTTTATATATATATATATACCATGGGAAATACAAATTTAAGAGAAATTAAACAATAAAAATACAATTTAGACATTTAAAAAAAAATAAAGAATATAAATTAAAACAATATGTCAGATTGAAATAAAAAAATAAATTTGACAGCAAAAAATTAGAATAGTTCAATGAGAAATGATTAGAATTAATGAAAAATAAAAAATTTAATGGATTAATAATATTTTTTAATTATACTTAGGACTTATAAATGTCAAGAAGTAGTATCAGATACGGTTTGATTTAATAAAGGATGATGTATATTTGATGAATATAACAAAATGATGTATTATTTTGGGAACTTATTAAAATCGAATTTAAATAATAAAACATAACGATAATCTCAGCAGAAATTAATTTAGACGAATAGTTGTTTCAGGAGATAGAAATGAAATACTGGTAACAGATGAGAAACCAGTAGAATTAATTAAATAAAATGGGAAAAATCTAGTAGAATGCCTCCACTAATTAATTCATTCTATATGGCGTAAGAAAATTATTCCAAAGAAATGTCAAGAGATAGTTATTATCCCTCAGAACCGATTTCAATAACTACAAGAGAATTTCCCTTTTGACAACATCTTACAGAATTATCTTATCATAGAAAAATTACAACTTTATTTAGAGAAAATATTAGGCGAATATGAATGGATTGACACAAAATGGGTCAATTTTCGATCAAATATTAGAAAGAAAACGCAAATTCAATTCAATTATCTATATTTTAGAAAAATAATAAGCACACGAAGAGAATATGTGCAATGACAAAACATTGTATAGCAAAGAGGAATAGAGACAATTCATAAAATAAGGTTGCAACATGGTAACCTCTGATAATACGAATAATCAAAATTGAAACCACTGAACCATATGAGATGCCTATTGCTTCTACAAACTCTCTCACTTTCAAACTCCGATCGGCCATCACCTTATCGTGAATTTTTTCAATTGTTTCGGGTGTAGAGTCCTCAACTGGGCGTCCAGAACTTTCGGTATCTTCTGTGCTTGTAGGGCCACTATCAAATTCCGAAAACCACTTCTTTACTATTGAAATTGATGGTGCGGAGTCCCCATAGTATTTATCAAGCTTAGCTTTGATTTCAGTGATGTTTTTTTTTCGCAAAAAATAATGCTTAATGAGCACACGAAATTCTCTATTTTCCATTTTCTTCTCAAATCACGAGATATTCTGATACCAATGGATCACAAACAAAAACTAAAAGACCTAGCTGGTTCAAATTTCGACAGGAGTCAGCTGACCAGGGGGGGGCACTTAAATGGGGCAAGTTGAAAGCGTGTTTCCTACCAAACATCGTGCTGCAGGCGCCCGCCAGATCGCACTGTAGGCGCAGGCCAATTCAAATTTTGCTGAGATTGGTTGTCAAAAATTTATGAAAACATGGATGGGAAGTCCTATAATCATTTTAATATCAAACGCTAACAAGCATTAGGCATAATTTTATTATTATGGAAATTATTTTATTATTTAATATAAAATTATATATTATATGTACATATATTTAAATTATATTATAATATTATATAAAATGTTAAAATTTGTTGCTTTGGAAGGTATTTAAAAATATTTAAAAATAGTTAGATAAATATTTATATAAAATGAAGGTAAAAATAAAATCTTTCTTTCTTACCTCTTCATAAGATTCCTCTTCATTTATGACTTGTTGAGAAAATATATCATTTGTTAATGGTTTCAATTTGGCCAATTTATATTTACCCACAGGTTTATCTATCATCGAATGTATATGTTTCCTTTGTAAGTCTGATTGATTTAAATTTTCATTATCAGAATCAATAAAACTACTATCTAAATCATCTAGACTTGAACCATCTTCATCATCGGTATCTAATGTTCTATCAGGATTTGCTTGACTAATCAGAAATGAACATTTTTTGCTTGGTTTAGGTATCTAAAAATAATAATAATAATAATAATAATAAAACTCTATAGCAAAATAAATTTAACTTACATTTTTTGAAAAGGAATTCGATTTATTTGATACATTAATTGAATTTTCAATATTAGAATTACTAGTTAATTCATTTGCTGATTTAAATAATAAATCGTTATTCTCTTTTGATTGATGATGATTTTCTATATTTTCTATTTCATTAAAATCTAGAGAATTAAACCATTCATCATCTGAATCATTATCAAATGATTTGTCTATTTTATTAATTGGTGATTTTTTTATTTCTTGTTTTTTATCTAAAGATTTTTCATTTGTTGATAACGTTTTATTTTCATATTCTAATGTTTGTTGGCTATTAACCATTAATTCATCTAAATGATATATATCAATATTTTCAAATGAATTTGTATTTAAAAAAATTGAATTTGTATTTTTTTCAATTTTTATATCATTTACTTTATCATTTTTAGATTCTTTTAGATTTTCATTTTTTATTTTATTAGAATTTAATATAAATTGACTTTTTTGTGAAATAAAATTCTCATAAATAAAAGGATTTGTATTTGTTAATAAATTTGGTGATTCTCTATCAGAATTTTCATCTTCATTTGTGTCTTTATTGTTGTTTGGTTTATTATTACTTTTATTTAACTTAGAGGTTGATGTAATTTCTTCAAGATCAGGTGAATTTTCATCTTTATTTTTCTCGTTATTCTTGTTTTGTTTATTATTATCATCTATATTTAACATAGAGGGTGATATAATTTCTTCAAGATCCCATTCATCATCAGAATCATTTTGACTATATTTAATTTCTTTATTAAATTCATTCATGTTTAATTTTTTTTTTACTGGATTTGATAATTCAATATTTTTTAAGTCATTTAATTTATCATCTTGATCAAGTACTTCTTTCTTTTTAGAATATAATAAAACAGGTGATAAATCACATTCAATACTATTTGATAATTTTGTTTTTGAAATTGGTGTTGATAAATGAACTATTTTTTTATCATCTTTAGTTGGCGATACTTCAATTTTTTCATCACATAATTGAAAAAAATCAATTGAATCTTCAAAAAATTCATCATCTTTTTTAATATTTATTTCTTTTATTAAATTTTTCGTTGTTGATTTTAAATTGTTTTCATCTTCCAGAAAATTTGATTTAGGTGATTCATTTTGTGAAATTGATAATATATCATTTGAATCATCATCAAACATATCTTTCTCTTCAGGTTTTAATACTTTTAAACTATTATTATTATTTGTATGTGATGTTGAATTTTCAAAAAAAGAATTTAAAAAACTTTTAGATTCATTTGAGGGAATTTTTATAAAATTTTCATTAGATTTATTTATAATAGATGAAGTAGATGTTATTGTTTTTTCATTTACTTTTAATGTAAATGGTTCATCAAATAATTTAATATCATTTGGAAACGAATTAATTTCAATATTATCATTTTCTTTTGTATTTTGATCATTTTCTGAAGAATTCTCTAAAAAAGGATCATTAAATAAATCATTTATCTCTTCTTGAGAAATATATAAATCATTATTTTGATGATCATTTAATTCAGAATCCTTATTTGTTTTATCTTTTATTATCAACGATTTTTGTTCGTTTTCAATTGATGAAAATCCTTTAATATGTACATCATTTAAATTATTTTCATTTATTAATATTTCATCTAATGAATCGCCTTTAACAAATGATTGAATAAAATTTAGAAAAAGTTTATTTTTACAATCACTTCGTGATATCATTTTTAATAATTTATCTCTTTTACATTGATCAATTGAAAATAAATCTATATTTTTTTGATTATTATTTTTACTTTTTCTTATATTTTTTTTAATTATAAATGAAGGGGATTTTATGTGAAATGAATTTTTTTTATTTCCATTCATTATAATTAAATCTGTTGGATATTTTTTTATTCCTGAATTTATATGATTGTTTTGTGAATTATTATTTGTACAGTCAAGAATTTGAAGATAATTTGAACTATTAAATAAACCTTTTGTAATAGAATTATTCTTATTTAAATTTTCTATTTTTTCATTATTGTCATATTTTGATATAGATTGATAAGAAATGTCATTAAATAAATCATTAGAATCCTCTGTTAAATCGATGATATTCCCTGTGTCCATATTTTGTTCAGTATATTCATAATTTTTTGTTTCAATATTTTTGTTAGATTCATCTTTTATTTGAGTATGGGATTTAATCTAAAAAATATTAAATTTATTTAAAATGAGGAAAAATAATGAAATTATGAATGATGGTATAACTAATAATACCTTTAGAGAACAATTACTGAAATTTTTATTGTTTTCTAAACTTACTGGATCTGAAACGTAATAATATGTTTTATAATAGTATTTTAAGATTTTCCTTCTCTTATTCTATAAGTGATGATCATAAATTTTGGGTTTTGAAAATAAAATTGTTCTTAAAGTTCTAAAAGTATCGAAATGCGTTGGAAGTTAATTTTATGAAAAAGAAACAATTATATTATATTAATTCTGACACATGATTCAAGAATGTTTTCTACAATAATCAACGACATGAATTTCAACAATACAGTACCATGGTACAAATAGTGAGAGTGTAAATAACTGATTTGTATCAATACTTTCCAAGGTGATTCAACCACTTGAGAAGCGATTTGAGGGCGATAGCATGAAGGGGCTTTTTATACGATTTATAAGAACCCTAGCTCACCCAAAAAGCAACATACTTTAAGATTTCAACAACATATAGTACTTGCCGATATCATGAATAGATTTGAACTAAAAGTTCTAATTCAATTAACTTAGTTTATTCAGAATATATGTCGTCATTTTTATAACTTTGTAAACATAAGATTTAAATTTTGTATTTGATGATATCCAAAAAATTAAATATCTATCTATCTAGATATATAGACAGAATGATATCAAAATTATATTTTTCTTTTATTTTTAATAAGCAAGTTGTTGTACCTAATCCTATGTTATAAATTTATTAGAAAGTTACCTTTATTATGTTTGACTAGATTATTAAGTTTTAAAGTTTCACTTAATTTGTATAATGAAACAAGATCTCTCGTATTTGTAGAATGTTTAATTATAAATGAAACTTGTTCTTCTTTTTGCCATTCAATATAATTATTTGGTCCCAATGAATAATCATTTGTCCTAAGAAATTCATTCAATAGTGAGTCTATAAAAAAAATTATTATTGCATTATATTGTTTTATTTCATTTTAATTATTTGTATTAATATTTAAAAGAAAAAATCTTACCTTTTGAAAGTGTAAATAAGAATTTTTCAGAATTAATTTGATTGAAATTTATATTTTTTTGTTTTTTTAAATTTAAAAGTTCTAATGTGTTTAATAATGGTTGTTGATTGATAAGAGAAGTGGTTTTAGTTAAATAATTTTTAATTTGATTTTGTTTTCTTTTTTTATTTGGCTGTTCAATTTTTTTTTCAGGTAATACAATATTAATTTTATGACATTTGGGAATGAGTCCTAAAATATATATATATATATATATTATTTCTGTAAATGAATAAATAAATAAAGGTTTTAGTACTACTTATTAATACGAGATTCTCATCGCCAAAAATTATTTAAATATTTGGTAAAAAATGGCATTAGCTTTACGATCCCGTCATCAAAGAAGTCTTAAGAGAGTTAAACAAGCAAATACAGTTTTTTTATCATGTCTTCACTTTCAAATAGATTTCCACTAAGAAAATCCTTATATTTTGGAAAAAGTGAAAGTCAAGGACTGTTAATGGTCTAGAAATTTTCAATTGACATTGTCCAGTTGCATGAGGCTGAGTTTTTTCATAACGCGTTACATAGAGCTCCAAAAATGAAAAAGATGTGCCATGTGTGTTCTTCTGTTAACATTTTTGGCTTATATTTATTCTGAAATTTGTCAGAAACAATTTAATAAAATTCAGATCTGGAAATTTTCTAATGAAGCTTTTCAATATATAGTGTCACAATAACTTTTTTTCAAATCTTCCTAACAATAAGATGTCCAGATCGATATCCACTATAAACATATAAAAACCTACATCATTTTGCCGCATATTACACTTTCACTATAAAATGAAGATCTGAATTTCACGTCATCAACACGAAATTAACGAGAAATTGAGTAGCATTATAAATATTTGGAGTAGCATTCACTCGAAGTCAGTGGGTGCATGAGCAGTCGTTTATGCGGAAAAATTCGTGATCTTCAAGATCATAAAGAAAGAATTTACGCAGCCATTGCAACTGTGACTCCTGCAATGCTTCAAAACAAGTGGTAGGAGATTGATTATCGGCTAGATGTCTGTCGTGCGACGGGGAAGTACACATCGAAACTTTTTAAAGAGTACATAAAAATGTTCAAGATTTTCTGTGTCTTTTTATGTATAAATAAATATTCTACCATTTTAATTACTCTTCGAATCCGTCCACCTTTTCGATGACTCGGTATATAAAATATGAGGATGTTAGTGATCTCATCCTCCCAATTTAGAAACTATTCTGATGAGATATAACTTATATTAAATAGTAGTACTTTCCTATTTTATTTTTTTTAATTACCATTTGGAATCATTCGTGGATTTTCTTTAAATAAAAATTCATTTAATTTGGATGAATTTCCTAACAAATTATTAATCGTATTTTTTTTATAAATTCCTTTTTCAAATTTCTAAATAACAAAAGATAAAAAAGATATATATTATATTATTATATATAAATGGATTGTAAAATATTTTGAATTTTTTTTTATTTTATTTTAAAAATAAATACCGTTTCTTCATAACCTTGAGTGATTAACATAACTACTCGGCCTTCTCTTTTACGGCCAGTTCGTCCCATTCTTTGAACAAGTCTTATAGGGGATGCCAGTGAGTCATAACATATAATTAAATCAACTTCACCAATATCTAATCCCTCTTCAGCAATACTGGTACACACTAATGTATTATAACCACCTTGACGAAATTTTGTCATAATCTATAGACAAGTTATGATAAAAAAGAAATATATTTTAAATAAATATAATTATATTATTAAATAATGTACCATAATTTGTTCACGCTGAGAGATTCCTTGCTTATTTTTAGAACAATTTTGTCCAACAAAACTCATCGGTTTTATAAGTGGATGACTTTTTTTAAGAATATAACATATTTCAAATACACTTATTCGATACTGAAATAATAATTATTTATTTAAAAAAGTGTTTTCTCCCTTAATATATGAATTTAATACCTGACAAAATATCATAATTCTAGTTGCCATATTTTTCTCTTTAAAGGCATTAAAATGAGCAATAGCAATTTCTTCGAGTTTTTCTAATTTTGGATGAGAATAAATTATTTCTTGAGATAAAGATTTATTTATATCTGGAGCCTTAAAAACTTATTAATATTAATAATTTAAAGAAGTGCAATAAATAGAAAAAAAACCTACTTACAAATGAAATATTAGGATCCATTAAATTTAAATCAATTTTATTATATTGATTTTCTAAATCATTTATTAAAGTTACAAATCCAGGGGCTTGTTGAATTCGTGATAATGAAAATGGATTTGTTTTTGGATCATTTATATATTCTATAATTAATTATTAATTAAAAAATTTATTGAATTATTTGTTAATATTTAAAATTACCTTTAAAATAATTATAAAATGCTTGAAGGCCATGTAGTTCCAATAATTCTAATGCATGAGTTAATGTAATTACAATAAAAAATGTGCCAATTACCATTTTATCAGGATTTGCATTACCTTTTAAATAATTATCTTTAAGCATCAAAACCTATATATTTTTTAAAAAATATATATTTTATTATCAATTATATGATTAAAATGAAGTATAAATGTAAATACCCTAAATTTATTTAAAAATTCAATATTTCCTAAATTTATATTATGTCGATTTAAAAATTTTGTAAAATATTCCACTACCTAAAAAAATAATATATATATATAAGGTTATTTAATAATTATTTAACCTAAAATAATGTAATAATGTTCAATATTACTTGTAAGTATTGTTTTTTTATATTTCCAAGTTTTTTCCCTAAAGGAACAACTATTTTTTCTAATTTTTTTTCATGACTATATTTAGCAAGTTCCATAGAAGATTCATGCCTAATTTCAATATGTGCAATCAATAAATTTTTTAAAACCTAAAATAAAATAAAATTAATTAACATTTTCCCTTTACTCTCTCACTCTCTTCTTTTTATCAAAGTTGAATGATCTTATATATCTTATCTTATCTCACATATTCGTCCGAGGTTATTCAGGTTTAAGTTAGTATTTAGTACTACAGTTAGTTATTTCGTCTTTGACTCTAGGTATTTTATGTTTATGAAAAACTACCATGGTATTTGTAATCGCTGTAGGTTGGTCTGTGGTTGGAACTTTTTAATCCATGTGCATTATTAATTACTTTAATCTGTCAATATTCTCATCATAAATTAATGATCTATTATATATGTAATTTTAAATAAAAAGATTCTAAATTTTAAAATACATTCAAAATCTAACAGGAATAGGTTTGTTTTAGTTCAGGCTAGTTAATATAATTAATTGATGTCATTAGCCTGTTTGCCAGAATCGTTCCTTGTATGGTCTATTATAAAGTCACCGTATTTAAAAAAATTTTCTATAATATAAATATATATTATTATCATAAAAACCTTTTGAACTGCTTGAATGTCAGAACCTGGGGTAGCTGATAATGCCAATATTCTGTATGATTTATTATATGGCCTTAGAAGCTCTATTATCTTTAAAATAAATACATAAAAGAATAAATTAATATGAAAGAATAGAATGAAAACAAATTTCTTTTATTACCTTGCAATAAGCATAATTTCCTTGAGCTCGATGCGCCTCATCAAAAACAATGCATTTAATTAAATCGGATGGACATATTGCACTTAAAAGATCATTTGCTAAAATTTGTGGTGTAAGAAAAAAAACTCGTTTTGTTTTCCAATTAAGAGATCTTTTATTTGCTGGAATTGCAATTCCTAAAGATAGGAAAAAAACATAATATTTTTATTTAAAATCAGAATAAAAATTAAAATTTTCAATTATAAGGGATGAAAAAAGTGAATCAATCATTAATAGATTTTTAAATGGGTTTGCTAAATTTAAAGTTAAAAACATTAATATGAAATTGATAGTTAATAACATTATTTTAATAGAGTTGTATATTTTCAATATAATATAAATTTAAAATCTTTCAGTATAATAATAGACAACTTCATAACAATGATAGCAGTATTTGTTATTAAATTATTTCTATACTATAAATAAAAATAAACCGAGACCTGTCATTTCACTAGTGTCATCAGGTGGTATTCCCATCACATTGAAACATGACTCGATTTGTTGTGTAACTAAAGGTTTTGTTGGTGCCAGAAAAATTACCTTTCCATTTGGAAACCATCTATAGTAATTATACATTATAACAGCAGCAATAAAAGTTTTTCCCATACCTAAAAATAACAAAAACAAATAATTATTTAGAAATAAATATTAATATAACTTATTTAAATATAATATTTTATTTTATACCTGTTGGTAAACATACTAATGAATTTTTATAAAGTGCTTTTTCAACAATTTGATATTGATAATCTCGTAGTGGATAATTCGTTGGATAAATCCACGAATCTCCAGCAAATATATCAAAACCTGGAGCCTCTTTTCCATCATATAAACTCGATCTATATAAAAAATAAATAAGAAAATTTAATTTATCATCTAAATAATAATGATATGCACAAATTGCTTACATTGATTTATTAAATAATTCATCATTTTCAAAATATCCTTCCATTTTTAATATTTTTTTTTTTAGGAAAATGAAAAATATACTCAAATATAATAGATATTATACAATATATTAGAAAATAATAATTGTATATTTTCTAACATAATTATTAAATTAATGTTTTTCAGATTAACATTTTCTAAATAATTGTTTGTGTTATTGTAAAAAGTTGACATCTCAGACCATCACTATTTGACATATTGCATATGATTTGTATTTGCGGGAAACTTTAAATAAATCCAGTTGTGAATTGAATTTAAATTCTTTTAATAATCATTAAATAAATTGATAATTTTTATAATATAAATAAGTATAAAATAAACCAAATGAAATATAAAGTTTCTCAGATTTTTGTTATTTATAAATGTAAACAAATTGACAATTTTGATAATAAATTTAGCTAAAATTAAAAAATTCAAAGTATGAAAAATTGTTTAATATCTCTGATAACTGAATTGTAACTCCGTAACATTAGATTAAATTTCACCATCTCATTTAAGCATCTAAAACTAAAATAAATTTATCATGTTATCTTATTGTTAATTCATTTTTGGGAAAAATCATTGTTTTTTTAATTAATGAAATTAATCAACCATAACATTATAATGATTCAAAGTAGTTTTAAAAATATTATCTAATAAATCAGAAACAAAAAATTGAATTTTTTTCGAATTAATTCAGTTTGTTGATCGATTTCAATCATTTTTTTTTTCAATAACACCACAGGACAATAATTGGAATAGAATGGTAGATGGTTTAAATCCATTAAGTTTTATATGCCACCAAAATCGCTCTTTGAAATTTATTGATAACAAATTAACATTTTTATCATTTGAAATTTTTTATTTTTTGTTATTTTTAATAATTTAATTGATAATCTCGTAGTGGATAATTCGTTGGATAAATCAAAACCTGGAGCCTCTTTTCCATCATATAAACTCGATCTATATAAAAAATAAATAAGAAAATTTAATTTATCATCTAAATAATAATGATATGCACAAATTACTTACATTGATTTATTAAATAATTCATCATTTTCAAAATATCCTTCCATTTTTAATATTTTTTTTTTTTTAGGAAAATTAAAAATATACTCAAATATAATAGATATTATACAATATATTAGAAAATAATAATTGTATATTTTCTAACTTAATTATTAAATTAATGTTTTTCAGATTAACATTTTCTAAATAATTGTTTGTGCTATTGTAAAAAGTTGACATCTCAGATAATTATTAATAATCATATAAAATTAAATTATTTTACTTGAGAAAATATAAATTGATTCAATTTATTGACATATATTTAGGAAATTTGGTAAATCTTGCTTATTTGACAAATTCAACGTTATTGTATTAATTTTTAGTTATAATTGGTTATAATTTAATTTATATAAAAAATAAAAACAAAAACAAAAATTGTGATATCAAAATTAGAGTTAATTAAAATTCAAAATGTTTTATATTAAAATGTCTTGTGAATTTAAAGTTAAATATTGATTTTTTTAATGATCGCTTCAAGATCATGAGAATATTTTTATTTTATTTAGGTAAGTTATTTTTAAATAAGTAATTTAACCATTTTTTTAAAGAAAATTATAAAAAAAAATAAATAAATTAAATATAATAATTACAATAATTGCTATTTAATTAATATAAGTAATTAATATTTTATTTTAAAATTACAATAATTTTTAGATTATTTTAAAATTAGAATAATTTTTAAGATTATTTAAAAATTATCTTTTCTAGAAAGCATTGACCTTTAAATAATAAATTAATTATTTATAAAATATATTCGAAATTATTCTTAGCTTAATTATTAAGAAAAAATATCAATATTAATTTTACAATTTCTCTCATTTCAATTCATGAATTAGTATATTATAAGTCTTCAAATTAATAATTAATTAAAAAATTTAAAATATATCATAAAAAATGAGGTATTTTATTATTTTTTTTCATTTTTACCAGAGAGAAGTACTTATTTATATTTTTAATTTTTAAGCCGGAGATATACTTGTCGAAGATGTGGAAGAGTCTTTAATAAATATGATCGATTCCAGGCTCACAGAAATCGACATAATTGTAAGTTTCCTTTTGATTTCAATACTTTTTTTTAAGAAAGCTTTCCTATTTTGAATCTTAATAACATAAATGCATAAAATCAATTTTGGAAGATTAATATATTTTTTTGTTCTATATTCTATATTCAAAATTTTAAGTATTGACTCCATTCGATATATTTATTTTGAATAATATTTATTAAAATAAAAAAATGTATAATATTTTAATAAATATAATTATTTTATTTTAATAAATACTTTATACGAAAAAATGCCTTTTTTAAAATTTAATATCTCTGTTTGTAATTAATAAAAATTAATGATTTTTTTTTTGTTTTTGTCTTGTGGTCGGCGCCGCAGCCTTATATATACTTATATATTATAAATGTAATGTATTGGAAATATATTATATAATATACATTATTATATAGTGAGAATGTGTTAGAATAATAAGAAGGAAGTTGAGTTGGCATTCTTTAAGCCGTGGGAAAAATATAATCAAGGGTGATCGTTATGTAAGAAAAGAAAGATTACTAATGGGTGCAACGGAGACAGAGGATGAGAGAAGGAGATGGCGAAAGGGGAAGGAGGGGAGGCTCAAGGTGAGATGAACCTAAAGCGAGAGAGAGTGTGGCAGTCAGTGAATAATGTACACGAGAGAATAAGTGATTGAATTATCGATAATTATAAGATGTGTGTGTTAATTTTGATCTGTTTAGTGAATCTGTGCTCCTGGCCAGGAAAGTGTGAGTAAAGCAAATTTAATTATATCAAATGCATTTGAATAAATTCGTATGAAATTGATTAAATAAATGAATTAATTTGGATAAGATATATTAAATAAGTTAATGTAAAATTGATTGAATAAATAAAGTAAATAATATGAATTATAATTAACCGAATTAATATAAAATTAATTAAATAAGCAAGTTGAATTAAATGAGTTATAATTAAAAGAATTAATGTAAAATTGATTGAATAATTAAATTAAATAATATAAATTATAATTAACTGGATTAATATAAATTTAATAATTGTAACTAAATGAAATAAATTATATTTGAATTAAATTAAATGATGTTTTTAATAAACAATTAACACATTCGTCGTATATAGGTGGCATGATCTCGTACCTTCTTTCTAGCATTGGTGCAAGTAAGTACGCGGCCCATTACAACTGGTGTCAGGTGTGGGGTTGAGGGTTTAGGGGTAGAGAGTAAAATAATTAAGCAAAATTTTGAGGATTGCATCGATAAAATTTAATTAAAATGGGAATATTTTGTTAATAGTTTAATTCCTTTCAAACCAAAGATAAAGTAAAATTCTGAGAGCAGGGATACGGAAATTTGGGAGTATTTAAGTGAGGGAGAGTACGATAAAATTAAACCCTAGACCTGGTGTTTGCTCAACATCGAAGTTGAAAGCACCCCCACGAAACATGGAGGAACAGATCCATAATTTGGAACAACAATTAGGACAATTGCAGGCCCAGTTATCAAATCTGACTGGGGCGGCTGGTCCCGTGGAGGTACGCGTCAATCGAGACCCTAATTGGGGAATAGTGGAGGGGATGTCGCCCTGGACGGGGACAGGACAGATTGACCTATTCCTCAATAAATTTGAGCAATTGGCCAAAATGGGTAACATACCCGAGGACCAGAGGAGGGAGGTCTTGGAATGGAAGCTGGAGGGAACGGCGTTGAGAGTCGTCAGAAATTTACCAGGAGATATCACTTGGGAAGGGGTGAAGGAACAACTGAGAGCGAGGTTCAAGCCGGAAGACACGGCCACCCAAAGGATGAGAATGGTCCTGACTATGGGTCAAACTCCGCAAGAGAGTGCAGCGGATTATCTGGATCGATTACGAGATGCAATGGCCGGAATAGATTGGGCGGGTACAGGAATTACCCTATTGGCTCGGTTTCTAGAAGGGCTCAGAGGCGAACCGGGTAGACAAGCCCGAGTAGCAGCCCCCACGACCGAGGAAGGAGCCTTACAGATTGCACAACGGTGGGAAAAAGAGGGAAGGAATGTCCCGGAAACCCGCTTTACCTACCCATGGAGACGTAGAGACAACACACGGTTCACGAGTAACCCTGCGATTAGGGGCAGGTGTTACAATTGTAATCGGGAGGGACACATGGCTCGGATGTGCCCCATAAAGAGGGAACCGAATAGTACCATTGGGGGTACAGAGAAAAGAGGGAACATCAAACCCCGTGAAGGATGCTATAGGTGCGGGAGTAGGGAGCACTTTATAAGGCAGTGTCCCCGACCTCCCCAGGTAAAGTGTGTGGCCGAAGAAAACATCCATACGCAAGTGGCCCCAAAAGAGTTCGGACTCCCTCCGCCCCAAGAGTGAGTCCGAAGAGATTCGGATCTCTCCTGGTAACCGCAATCAACACCAATGCGGATAAGGCTACTAGAGTGAGACTGAGTATAGGGGGACGGGAATTGGAGATGCTAGTGGACACGGGGTCGGAAGTGTCGATCTTAAAAGCTCCTATTCCAGATATCCCTGTAATGGGATATCCGCGAAATGCGTGTGGAGTTACGGGAGATCTGTTGCCCATTAGTGGTCAACAAACGCTTCCGATACTGGTGACGAAGAGAAGAATCATGCATCCATTCATTATTTGCGATGTACGGATAGCGGGAGATGGGCTCCTGGGAATGGATGTGTTGACCGCTTTGGGAGCGGTGATTGATGTGCAGAAAAGGGAGTGCCGTTGGAACGGCACAGCACGAGGTAACGGGAAGGGGAAAAGGGGCGTTGGGAATGGGAGTAATTTGGAGATTATTCCCCTGGAACGACCTAGAGGAGTAGTCAGCACTGAAACTGATGACACGGAATTTGGAGCCATTAGTGGCATTCCGCCTGTCACCGGGATAGATGAAGTGCAAGAGGAGGTCGTGAGAGCGCGAGTAATTGGCACTAGAAAAGATGACACGGAATTTGAAGCCATTAGTGGCATTCCGCCTGTCACCGGGATAGAAGGAGGGCCAGAAGAGGTCGTGAGGGCAAGGGTAATTAGCACTGGGAAAGAGGACACGGAATTTGAAGCCATTAGTGGCATTCCGCCTGTCACCGGGGTAGAAGGATTGCCAGAGGAGGTCGTGAGAGCAAAACAGAGGAAAGTAATTCCGGCGTGGTCCGAGGTAGTGGTCTGGGCTGAGGTAGATAATGCACAAGATGGCTCAGAAATGGTAGTGGAACCGGTTATATTGGCGCAACCAGTGTTACGGGTAGGGCGGACTTGTGTGAGAGTCGAGAAAGGAAGTGTACCGGTCAGAGTAATAAACTTATCTAGTAGGAAGGCAGTGATAGATCGTCGCCAACAACTTGCCAAAGCCAGCACGATACCAATATTAGACCAAAGTTGTATTTGCCGAGTGCAGGTGGTTGAACAAGAGACCAAACATCAATGGGTATCTAAGTTCAAGGAAAAGTTGACCCACCTGCCTGAAAATCACCAACATCAGATGTTCGAGCTATTGAACGAATATGCTTCATTGATGTATGAAGAGGGAACAACGGGATTGGGTTGTGCACTAGGTGTGAAGCATAAAATTGTCACTGAAGGATCAGCTCCCATCTTTAAACGACCCTATAGAGTGCCGCATGCGATGAGACCCGAAGTAGAAAAACAGATCGGGAAGATGCTAGAAGAAGGAGTGATTGTAGAATCAGATTCGCCATGGTCAGCACCCGTAGTACTAGTACCCAAAAAGAGTACAGACGGGAGGGTTAAATATCGATTTTGTACTGACTACCGAGCTCTGAACAGTGTAACGAAGATTCCGGTGTATCCGATACCTAATATCACGGAGACGCTAGAATCCTTAGGAAATGCACAATATTTCACTACCCTAGACCTGGCAAGTGGGTACCACCAAATTCAGGTAGCTCCAGAAGATAGAGAGAAAACCGCATTCACTACTTTTATGGGGCATTTTGAGTACGCAAGAATGCCGTTCGGTTTAGCCGGGGCTCCAGCTACTTTCCAACGCTTGATGGATCGGGTGTTGGCTGGAATTAAGGGAAGCGAATGTTTCGTATATCTAGATGATGTGGTAGTATTTGGTACAACATTTTCGGAACATCAAAGAAGGTTGCGAAACGTATTCGAATGCCTCCGACAGGCAAGACTGCAAATACAACTAGAGAAATGTCATTTCGCGGTGGGAGAAGTTGGGTACCTGGGGCATCGGGTGGGGAAAGATGGAGTTCGACCCGATCCAAAAACAGTGGAAGCGATTAATAACTACCCACAACCGAAAAACGTAAAAGAGATACAACAGTTTCTGGGACTCTCAGGGTGGTACAGGAGGTTTATCCCTGAGTATGCTAATATTGCGAAGCCATTGACGGTCCTCACAAAGAAAGACCAGAAGTTCCAATGGGGTAAGGACCAGGAACAAGCGTTTCTTTCTCTCACAAAATTCCTGTGTAGTGACACCGTACTCGTTTATCCAGATTTCACACTACCGTTTATCTTGGCCACAGACGCCTCGAACGAGGCTTTAGGCGCAGTGTTATCACAGCGTCGAGACGGATATGAAAGGCCGATTGCGTACGCCAGTCGAACGTTGAACAAGGCCGAAAGTAACTACACAGTAACGGAGAAAGAACTACTTGCTGTAGTGTGGGCGACGCAACAATTTCGGTGTTACCTATATGGGAGGAAATTCCAACTGATAACTGACCACGCGGCCTTGAAATGGATGTTAAGTCTGCATGATCCGTCACAGCGGTTGACACGATGGGCGCTACGACTGGCGGAATATGACTATACAGTAGAACATCGACCGGGGAAGTTACATCGGAATGCGGATGCTCTCAGCAGGGTGAAAGTTAGTGAGGAAGGCCCTGAGTCGAAGGTGCATACGATTCGAACTTTATTGAGAACCACAGCGACCGAAAAAGAATGGCGCGAATCACAAGATCAAGATGAGGACTGTCAGCGGTGGGCACGGAGCGGCAAAGCCCAAGCAAGATCCGATGGGTGTTTGTACGTAGTAGATGATCACCAAACCCGTCTAATGGTACCCCGAGAAAAGGTGCCCATGATATTGGAAGAGAATCATGATAGACCCACAGCGGGGCATAGAGGGGTACAGGGAACCTTATCACGAATCCAGCGACAATATTTTTGGGAGGGAATGGAACGGGACGTAGAGTCCTGGGTGAAACAGTGTAGTATATGTACCCAGATGAAGTCGCCAACTGGACTTCGAGCTCCCGTTCAACCACATGAGATCCCCAGAAGGCCCTTCCAAATGATAGCACTAGATGTCGTGGAATTCCCGAAGTCCACCCGAGGTAATAGATACCTTTTGACGGTACTAGATCACTACTCCCGGTACTTGGAAGCGATACCCATACCAAACCAAACAGCGGCCAGAGTGATCCGTGCGCTCACGGAAGAAGTAATAAGCCGGCATGGGATCCCAGAAATCATCTTAACCGATCAAGGAAGAAATTTCACCTCTAAACTATTCCTGGGACTATGTCAACGTTTAGGAATAAAAAAGGTACAAACAACAGCCTATCATCCAGAATCGAACGGACGAGTGGAAAGGGTACACAAAACAATAAAGGAGATGCTTCGACCGTGGGTGAGAACAGACGGTAAAGACTGGGATGTTTGGTTGCCATACGCGTTAATGGCTTATCGGAGCGGACCCCATTCCAGCACTGGGTTTTCGCCGAATGTGTTAGCATTCGGCCGGGAAACAGACATTAATATCACCGTAAAAAATCAACATCATCAAGAAGAGCCAGATAGATGGGCATATCTAAACGACTTGTGTGACCGGATAGAACATCTACAACAACGGTCGATAAATCAGTCGGAAGCCAGGTTACAGGCGAGCAGGAAACAGGCTAATAAACATCGAAAATTCCGAAGGTTCGAGGTAGGGGATGAAGTATATGTATACAACCCCGTTCTGAAAGAGTCAGAAGCTCGGAAATTTTATAAGCCTTGGAAGGGCCCCTACACAATAGCGACAAAAAATTCCGAAGTGGTATATGGAGTGTGGTGGAGCCCCACTAAGATTGTCAACATACATGTGAATCGTTTAAAACCAGCCAATATAGAACGCCGCGGAGTGAACCGTGTATATGAACACACGGGAGATATGTTGATGGCACCCAAAAATTACGCCCTAGCTCATTGCGTATCGGCCGACTTACGCATGTCCCAAGGTGTTGCAAAAACTATACGAGACACCTATCCGAGGCACCCTTGCGAAAAGATCCCAGAACCAACCATCGGAGAGATCCTAGTACAATACCACCCAGATAGAGTAATACTTCACTGTGTCACGAAAACAAAAGCGAGTGACAAGCCGCGCCCTGAAAACGTGAAAATGACAATCAAGAACCTTCTACTGAAGGCGACCGAGGTAGGAATCCCAGCATTGGCGGTTCCGCGCTTAGGATGCGGAATGGACGGCCTCAAATGGGTACAAGTCAAGAAGTGGCTAAAAGAGCTAACCCCCGACTACCCGGTGAGAGTACACGTATACACACCAGCGGCCATTGGAACCCCAACGCCAACTGATGATGAAGAGGAGAAAAACCGAATTTGGGAGAGCGATTCGGATGACGATGTGTGGTCAGGGGAAGAGGACATTTCATTGAGTCCGTGGCGAGAACAGAATGACTCCCAGCCCAATTGGAATGGAGTAGGACAACTAGATTATTCCGCAAGACCCAGCGAGATAGAGGAGATCGAGCCAGAAGGGGAGAAAGAAACACCCCCTGTAATTAATTTAGAAAGCCAAGATGAAATAGACATCGCAGAGGCACTAAGGGAAGAGGAATCCCTCAGAATTGACAGAAGAGATCCAGAGTCTGGGCGACAGGAGACAGAGACCGGTGAGCACGTTACTCAAGGGGAAACAGGACAAACTTCGCAGGATGAAGAAAGTCAAAGGGAGGAGGGGTGGGAGGATATAGATTCCCCGGCTAGCCCGGAGAAATCACCCAATGCTCGGGACCAGAATGCACACCCTCCTCACACACCACCCAATAGAGATGTCCCGGTTAGGGGTAGCGTGGAGGCCCAACCCAGTACCAGTAGCCCGGGGACAAGACCTCCCACAACAGCCGGGGCGACAAAGAACCCTAATACGAGTAAACCACCCGTTGGAGTCCCACCAAAAAAGAGAGGGGTAGGGCGTCCTAAAAAGAGAACCATTTGGAATTTCCATAAAAAAAAGGAGTAATGTTTCTTTGTTTCTTCTCTCACAGGCCAAACTAACGATGCGATGGGGAAGCAGGCGGGGGAGAGGGAGGAGATAATGCCACTGGGAGTCTATTTTGAACCAGTCGACGATGTGGTAATTACGGGAGATGAGTGGCGGATTGTAACGGAAGTCGACGTGAAAGAGATTCAAGGGAAGGTATCGGTCATCAGGAATTCTCTGGAGAAATTACAGGATGACCGATACGCTCTCTTAGAAGGAGAACCTTTGAAGGCAATAGATTTTAAGGAGGATATGTCCTATATTAAGACCAGTTTCGAGATGACGGAGGGGATTATTTCACATTTGAGTGAAATGCTACCCCCGGCGCGAAGTCGACGTGGTCTGGTGGACGCGGGGGGGCACGTTTTAAAATTCATTTTCGGAACTTTAGATAATGAAGATCTGGTGGAATTGAATACCAGATTACAAAATTTAAATGAAGTTAATGAACAAATGAGTCATTACTTCGATGATCAAATCACAGCATTAGACCAACTCGACCATAAAACTAATCAAAATTTCGACTTGATTAAACAGCATGCTAGAACATTATTGGAATTAGCCACTTTGATAGACCGAAATTTTAATTGGACACTTGGACGGCAAAACGCAGCCGAAAAAATTTTTCAAGAAGCGTTAGAATTAATGACTAAGACACGACGCCTGGGGCAAGCAGTGACGTCAGTTCGAAACTGGTTAGAGGATGTCCTCGGGATTGTTCAATCGGCGGCAGCGGGACGCCTCGATGCGCGATTGATCAACCCAAAAATGTTATTAGAATTAATGATAGATATAAATAAGAAACTCCCCGAAGGACAGGAATGGCTGACCCCGCTAGAATTACGATTTGTTTATAAGTACTATGATACATCATTAGTGAAAGTGTATAGTGTCAAGAACGCTATCCGTTTCGTGATCTCACTTCCGTTGAAGACAGTATCCCAGTCAGGAACAATATATTTCGTTCATGTTGTGCCGACAGCTCGGGGGGGAGTGAGGACCAAGCTAGTGAAAATTTCCCCGTGGATCCTCGTAACGCATGACCACCAAAAATATACCACGCTAGAACATAGATATGTGGACAGCTGCCGGGGACGGGAGCCGATGGTGTGTCAACAGCCTATCCCACTCGTAGCCCGATCCCAACTCAGTTGTGTCAGCGCCCTCTTCTTCAAACACGCGGAGCATCTAGACAGTTACTGCTCATGGGAAGTGTTATTAGGGGCGATTACTGATTTTTTGGGAACCATCATATTCTGGTTCCCATTGGTATTATAGTATATCACGACCTCAAGTGGCCCGGCAAAGTTGCCGTACCAATAGCAAACCTAGATTCGATGATATCCAACTACATCAACAAGGCATCGTTACCGTTCCGGAGGGATGTCAGCTATATACAAATCAACATCTGTTGATGTCTAGGAGCGCGGGTCAATCGAGAATCACGATACCAACTCCAGTGATATTTACCGGCCATAAAGAAGAACCCCTAATAACAGAGACATCACGTAAGGAGAACACAATAATGGCGGAGGGACTGAAAAGCTTGGAGTCGATAAGAGCTGAGTTGGGAAGGACCTCGATGAGTGTTCCATTATCCAGGTTGCGGGAGGAGGCGAGGTTGATACAGGGCAAAAGGAAACAGCATCTTATCGCTGGCGGGACCGGTGGTGGAGCAGTCTTAGTGAGTCTGTGTGGACTGGTGGGGTATCTTTGGTGGAAGAAGTGTACACGGAGGAAGAGGAAGGCCGGGAAACTGCAGAATCAACTGGGAAGTGATGTGGACATAGACAAAACAGAGGAGGGGTCGAACTGTTGAAAAGGATTGTTTCGGGAAAAACCTTTACCCCGAAACAATCTTTTTTAAAGGGTGGGGGAGTGTAATGTATTGGAAATATATTATATAATATACATTATTATATAGTGAGAATGTGTTAGAATAATAAGAAGGAAGTTGAGTTGGCATTCTTTAAGCCGTGGGAAAAATATAATCAAGGGTGATCGTTATGTAAGAAAAGAAAGATTACTAATGGGTGCAACGGAGACAGAGGATGAGAGAAGGAGATGGCGAAAGGGGAAGGAGGGGAGGCTCAAGGTGAGATGAACCTAAAGCGAGAGAGAGTGTGGCAGTCAGTGAATAATGTACACGAGAGAATAAGTGATTGAATTATCGATAATTATAAGATGTGTGTGTTAATTTTGATCTGTTTAGTGAATCTGTGCTCCTGGCCAGGAAAGTGTGAGTAAAGCAAATTTAATTATATCAAATGCATTTGAATAAATTCGTATGAAATTGATTAAATAAATGAATTAATTTGGATAAGATATATTAAATAAGTTAATGTAAAATTGATTGAATAAATAAAGTAAATAATATGAATTATAATTAACCGAATTAATATAAAATTAATTAAATAAGCAAGTTGAATTAAATGAGTTATAATTAAAAGAATTAATGTAAAATTGATTGAATAATTAAATTAAATAATATAAATTATAATTAACTGGATTAATATAAATTTAATAATTGTAACTAAATGAAATAAATTATATTTGAATTAAATTAAATGATGTTTTTAATAAACAATTAACACATTCGTCGTATATAGGTGGCATGATCTCGTACCTTCTTTCTAGCATTGGTGCAAGTAAGTACGCGGCCCATTACATAAATAAAATAAAATTAAAATATTTTATGTTATATAGGTGGAAGTATCCCGTTTAAATGTAAAATATGTGGTGAAAATTTTTCGAAGTATAAAGAATTTAAAATTCATTATTCTACTTGCTGGTGTAAGTTTATTAATGTTTTCTTTTTTATATTAATCTTTTAATTAAAATTAATGTTGGTTTTTTTGCAGGGTAAATTAAAAAAAAAAATGACTGTTTAATTAAAAAATTTACTGACTCAGAGATGCTCACATCAGTACTCTAAAGTATTCAATTTAATTATTATTATTATTATTTCAATTTAATTATATTCTCATATTAATTGCATGCTAACATTATAAAAAATAAAATGATTGTATCAGGTTTAGAAAATTTGTAAATTTGTTAAAAAAGTTGAAAACTATTTTATTACATTTTTTATTATATTTATTAATATTTTTTATTATATTTTAATCATGATTTTATGTAAACACAAGTATATTAAATTATTTAAACTATTGTATATATAAGTTCTTAAAACAAATTAAATGTCATGTTCAAAGGATTTGATATAAAAATCAACATTAAAAATTTAAAAAATTTTCATTGTTTTTTTTCTTAATTAATGTATTTAATGAATATATTAATCAAAATAATAAATAATATTTTCTTAGTCTGATTTGAAATATATATATTATATTAGAAGTCCATCCAAAACTATAATTACAATAGTTTTTAATTATATATATATATTAGTTAATTTTTCATATATCTTTTAATTTAATTTAGATGTCAAAAATAAAAAAAAAGTTAATTAATTTAATTTAATTTGTTATAATCTGAAAAAAAATTATTGTAATATTGGTTTCTTATATATAATGTGATTATTTTAAAAAGTCTACAAATTATGTAAAAGTTTAAAAAATAAATATAATATAATAATATATTTAGAATTATTTATAATCAAAACATAGAAAATTATAAATATTATTATATATGCAGAACCTTATTTTATTTCCAGATAAAACTATTCCATTACGATTTTTACAATGGGCAAAATGGAATATTGATAAATATTCGAATAATTTCCTTTTATAAATATCGTAAAAACAGACCAGAGTGGTATAAAGAGCGTGATATTACAAAAACTCCTTTAAATGAACTTATAAATATTTATTTTAAAATGTTAATCAATTATAATTTATTTATGTATTACATTTTATAAATAATTTTAAATAAAAAATATAAGGGGAGAGAGGGAGAACGCCAATTTATCAACTACATTTTTGTAGATTTCCTTTTCCTCTTTAAGTCTTTTATTGTAAGAGAAAAAAATTCTAATAGTTGAATCGTGTAATAATGAATGTGGTTTAGTAATTAGAAATTATATTTTTTATAAAAACATTAATTTATATTTAATTCTAAAATCATTCACATTTATTCTAAAATATGAGAATATATTTTATAGTGGATGGTGAGAAGGGACATCATGATTTTGAACATTTTTATGGATCCAGTTATATAACAGCTCCCGATGGAAGTCGCACTCCAAGTCTCTCCCGTAAAAAAGGTCTTCTCATAGGTGATTTGGATTTAAATTTGTGTCGACAAACAAAAGACCAATGGACATTTCCTGTAAGTATAAATTCACTTAATGAAAATTAGCTCTAATTAGCTTTTTCAAAACAATAATTTTTTTCCATATTTCAGATGACTCAAAGACTTGATATGTATGCTCAATCCATATCAGCTGTTATTAAACATGATTATAAACCACAAATTATAACTCATAGTGAATAATCATTAATTGATAAACATTTATATCATAAATATATTGAAATAAATTAGAATATATGTAATATATTTTGTTTTAATATATAATAGATAATAATAACCCCTAAGATTTTTCAAATTAGAAGATATATTACCATATTCAATAATAAATTTATATTTTTATATACTTATCATATTAAATTAATTTTTAAATAATTTAAATAGATAATTAATAAATGGAAATAAAATTAATATTTTCCTAAATATATTAAAATTGTAAGAAAATTCAGTTTTAGAAATTTTTTTTAATTTTACATATTTTTTGAAAAAATTTCAATAGACGGCACCGCAAAAAAAAGACCGCAAACCCCCCCCCCCCCCCCACACACAGGCCTTCCGAATTCCCTGCAATTATTTGAATATCAAACTCGACACTCACATACCATCCGTGACCATACTATCCGAAACAAACCATCAAACATGGTATTAAATGTAAGTTATTTTTTTATTATTGAAATTATTTTATTATTTAATTAGGAATCATTTTTTATATGTCGATATATTTAGAAATTAATTTTATATGTTCAAACACATTTTATTTTAAGAGATTATATTTTTTTTAGAAATTAATCAATCTTTATTAATTTAAAAGTCTAATTAAATTAATTTTTATCCCAATTAACTAATCAATATCTTTTTGTTTTATTATTCGTTGCAAATTTTATTATAAATTATAACATAATCTTTTATATTTCAGTATATCTTTTATAGATTTTCACATGATTAAAAATTGCATAAAACTGCTATATATAGAATTTCAGCTTGGTTGAATCACTGAAAGTACCGGAATTAATTTTTTAGCACGTTGACTGACAATCACGCGCCAGCACGTGACGTCGTGCCATCAACAGTAGTGAAAATACCACAGACCATCACACACACTAAACACTCTGACATGAACCAAGTTTTGTATCAGTACATACTTACTGCACTTAAAATATCATGAATATAAGTTCTTTTATATATGATTTAATTATCTTTTGTTAAAGTATAACAATATAAAATCATACAATTTATTACTGTTAAATGTTATTTATTTTATTTTTTTGGCAAAATTATAAAAATATTTATTAAAAATTTTGTTTCAAGAATTAAGAAATTTTTAAGATTGATTGATTGTTTTTAAAAAAGAATTAATAATTGTATTCCATATATTATAAATTATCTATTTTAATTATTTCTTCAATACTTTTGTCTAAAAGAATAGGCATTCTTCACTGGCATACAATCCAAAAAACAGGCTCAACATTACTCGGAAAAATTTCAAGAATAAGGATACTTGTTCTTTGCTAGATAACAATTTTTTTAATCTTAATTAATATTATTCCCAGGAAAAATTGGGCAATAATAAATATTACCCGAAGTTTTGTCAAATTAAAAAAATATTAGAAACATACTTTCTTTTCCGTTTAACTAGACTGAACCTCTGTAAAGCGTGAATGAGTACAGTTAGAAATAAATAAAAATTATACAAATTGATTTTTTATTGAAATAAAAACTTCGAGTTTAACAAGAGTACCGTATTCTCTATTTCTTTAGTTGATAGGATGTGAGAATAAAATACAATATCATTAAATGTGTAAAATTCATTTAAATAAAATCATATTTTATTAAAAAAAAGTTCAAAATACAAAAAAATATAAAAACATTTACATTATACAAAAAAAGACAAATCATTAACATCACAACCGTAATAATAATAAGGGACTAGAAAATAATAATTTATTTCTTGTTACTAAGTATTTCTTTAAATACTAAAATTGTTTCAGAAATTAATTGATTCAGCATTGATGTAGTGATTTGATTCTTTAAGGCAAGTTCATCGTCATCATAATTAACCCAATCGACCTCTTCTTCATAGGATTCCACCATTAATAATTCATCAACAGATTCCCCTTTTTTACGAGGCCATTTTGCTACCAACCGTTCTCGATATGTATCAGGTTCAAATCCTAATAAAACATTAACTTGCCGCTCAATCATTGAAAGTAGTAATTCTTCAGTTTTTGGTGGAGTTTTACGCCTTCGTATTTTTCCACCTACAGCTTTAGTCCAATTTGGGTCAATTAATGGAGGTGAGAGCATACCACATGATACTAAACCGTAAGCTTCTTTAAATAATTTCACTGTTAATTCATATAAAAATAATTTATAATGTCTTTCACTTTTATCTTCCAATGTTTGTAAACTTCCTATTTCACTAATTAAAAATGAGGGAGGTTGAACATCTTCTAAACCTGATTCACCATTTTCAATCCATAAATTAAATAAATGTCTACCAATTTGCCGTACTATCTGACAAACTTGTTCTTGAGTATTTGGTACAGCCACAGTTTTAGGCTGACTTGGTGGGGTATATGGTGGAGGTGGTTTATTAGGAATTGCTCTTATAAAATAATAACCAGATTGTTCTTGTTCTTCTTGTAATTTTTGAATCTGTAAAATTGATAAATATGTAAATAAATAAATTTAAAATATATACAAATAAATAGAAAAATTACTTCATGTTCAATTTTAAGTTGCTGAAGTCGAAGCTCCTCAGCCTCAGGGTTTCGACCCAAGCTATAATCTTCGTCAAACCATTCTTGGGTAAAAGGATCATTGTCCCCACTTACTGAGATCGCTAAACCTAACTCCACCTGTATAAAATGTAAAAATAAATCAATATTAAAAATTTAAATGATAATTTATATATATATATATATATATATATATATATTACGACATTACTGTTGATAAGAGGCTAACAAATCAAAATAAGTCTCATTTAATAATTATTTTTTTATACTATATATAATTTAATATATTTAAATAAATTTTATGCAAACTTCATTTATGTGAATCTAACCTCAAAAAAATATCATATTTTAATTACTAATAATTAATATATTTAAATAAATTTTATGCAAACTTCATTTATGTGAATCTAACCTCAAAAAAATATCATATTTTAATTACTAATAATTAATTATGTATTATAAGTATAGTTATATTATTAAAATATAATAACAGGGTCGATGTCTAAAGTTTAGTTTTAAAGAAACGAAATTTTTCTGTTTAATTATTTTTTATTTAACTAATGATGAATGCATCCTCCAAGATACTATTATCAATAGAAAGTATTATATTTCAATATAAAAAGGATAGGATCCATTATTTAATTAATATATATATGATAATAAATAATTAAGTATATTATTAGGAAATCTCAACTTTTTATTTTTTTATATATTAATATTTTTCATCTATCGAGTCTTGAATTAAAAAAAATAAATAAAAAAAAAAACTGAAATCCCACGCTGTGATTTATAAAAATAAGTTCAAAACACTGGCTTGAAGCCAAATGTTACACGCATGTTTTACAAGCAATTAGTATTCACAAACACAAATCTTACATATCAAAATGATCATACCTGATGATTTATAGAATAGTAATTCAAGAGCAATGTTAATAATATGTGAAACATGGTGTAGTAAGTAAATTAAACATATTTAATATTAAAGTATATAAATAAATAATTTTGGTTAGAATTTTATTGTTTTTAATCAATAATAAAAAAAATATAAAAATATATAAAAAAATCTTACTTTGGATGAAGCCAAATTTTTGTCTTCTTTATTTGAAGCAGAAACAATTTTTTTTGTGGGCACTAAAAAATATTAAAATATATTAATTATAAAAAAGAAATAAAAATAATATTTATATATATATATATATATATTTCCTTATGTTTAACACTTAGTAATAGCTTTCGTTAGTTACAAAGTCAAAAATAAAAAATAATAATTAAAAGCACCTTAATTTTTTGGAGAGGAAAGGGGAGAGATGATGGGGATTAACTCATGCGAAAAATAAATAATAATAATTACAATCCATTCATTGAAAAAAGCGAAAATTTTCCCTTAACGACCCCTCCCACACCTAATCATTCTATTTCCCTCATAAAGGAATTTTCTAAAATTGATTTATTTTGTATTATTTCATGCTACACAAAAATTTGTACTTTTTTAAAAATATATATTATAATTGATTTATAGTTTTAATGAAAAAGTATATTTAAAAAAAAATCTGTAAAAAAAAATACCTGACTATCTTTTTAATTTATTTATTATATTTATTGATTCATTTTTAATATATATTTTTATCTTTTGGTCGATTAAATAGACTATAAAAATATACAAGCTACAAATTTAAAAAAGTACAAATTATATAAAACAAAAACAATCCTAAGAGATAAGTACAGTTTCAAAGATAGTAAGAGAAAAATTATCAAACATTTAAAACTTTAATATATATTCTTGACAATAAAAAAAAATAAAGTCTAGGTCCTGGAAATCTATTGGAACAATTAATTTTTAAATTAGAATGTTAATAAAATAAATAATTAAAAAAAATCTATCGAAAAATAAAAAAGTCCCATAACGTGCGAGCGAAAAAAAAATTTATAAAAAGTTTAGCCCCCAATTAAAAAGACAGTTTTTATTATTATTCATGCTTCTGGGGTTTATTTATTTATTTGTTTGTTTTTTCGAAAATGCTGATAAAATCATTTTTGAAGCAAATAATATTTCCAGGTGATGTTATAATGAAATTACCTTTGACACTATTTTAAATTTTGAGATTAATCCTCAGACGACTATTTCTGAAAATGACAAAAGATGCGCGAATATGCTTTTATTAAACAATATATATATATGAATATGACACATTAACAAAAATTACTATAAAATTAAAAATTTAAAGAAAATTAATATATATATATAAAAAAAATTACCAATATTATATAAGTAATTTAAAAAATGATCCCATTAATACATTAAAACGATTTTGAAAACATAATTTAAAATTAAAACATTTATAAAAAAACCATAAATTAAAAATATATAATTGATGTAACATTGATATATATAAATATATATCACTAATATATGTATATATATATATATGTGTGTGTGTATATTATGTGTGTTTATGTAATATTTAGAATAAATATATCTATATAATTGTGAAGTGTTTTGAAGTAAGGAAGGCCAATGAGAGTGGATCAAAGAACAGTGCGCCCCTTGAGGGGGAAGGAAGTGTGTGTAGGCGTCTTAAAAGGCGGAGAGGCACCAGCCACGCAGCACAACACATTGCCTTAGTTATAAATAACTGCCTGAATAGTACAGCGCCCTTCTGTTTTTAAATGTTGCCAGTTAGGTCATTTTAACACAAGATAGATTAATACATATATATATCTTCTAAAACTTACATCACAATTACAATTGAATCACATAATCGAATAGAGAAGAAAAAATAATAAAAAAGTATTTATTAAATTTCAATTAATCGCCTTAAATACACATCCCCCTCCACACACACATTCACACAAAAAATAAATAAATCTTACTTTTTTTAGATTCTTCCTTATTCTTCAAATAAACCAATAAATATATATTTTCTGTTTTTATTATTATTATTATTATTATTATTAATATTAATATATATTAAATAAAAATTTTCATTAAACTAATTTTCTATTTCATCATTAATTATTAAATCAAATAATTTATAGATTATATATTTTTTAACTTACTTGGAATTGATGTGTTATCCTCTTCAATTGAGACATCATCCGTTGAAACACTAGGATCATGTGGTTGAGATGGTGAGGGGGATACATTTAAAGAACGGTCACGACGTCTCACATCACCATCAGTAGTATCATTTATAGAAACAATTTTTGAAGATATATTCTTATTTCTCTGTGACTTTTTAAATGTAGTTTTCAATGAATCATCAATTAATGACTTAAGTATTGAATCAGTTAATGTATCAATTTGGTCTTCTTTAAATTTTGTCACTTCTACTTTTGGTCTTAATTTGACAGAAATAATATCAGAAATTATTTCTTCTTCAACTTCTTCTTCGTCTTCTTCTTCACTAATTTTATCTTTCATTATTAATGATTCATAATCATTTTTCTCTTCAAAGTTTTCTTCATTTAACTGTTTCATTTTTTCTAATTTATTTTTTAACATTTCGTTTTCTTCTTTAATATCAATTTTATTTTCAACAATTTCAATTTGTTTATCTTTATTTTCATCAATTACAAGTTTTTGTTCAATATTTTCAATTAAATTTAATGAATTTAAATTTTTATCATCAAATAAATGTAATTGATCATTTCTATTATTAATCATTTCATTTGAATTAGATTCTACTTGATATAATACTTCTTCAGCTTTATCAAGAAGATTATTTATAATTTCTAATGGATGTACATTATCATCTACGTCTTCTACCTCTTCAGAATTCTTCATTATTTCATTATCAAGAGATTTTTCTGAATCTAATGAATTTAAATTATAAATTTCTTCTTCAATTGATGTTGTTTCATCTAATGTATCTTTATCATCAATATTTTGTTCTATTGTTAAATTTATATTTTTATTTTCTTTATTAACAATTAGTTTTTTATTTTCATTCACATTTTCCTCTTCATTAATAGATAAATCTTTTTTATCTAATAAATCATTTTGATAAATTTTTTGTTCTAAATCTTCATTATTTTTTTCTTTTATCATCTTTTTTAAATCAAGTATTATTTCCTCACTTTTTGATTTTTCATTTTTTATAGATAACTCTTCAAGTATTATTTCTTCACTTTTTGACTTTTCATTATTTATAGATAATTCTTCGCTTTTTTTATTAATTATTAATGATTTCTGTGAATAATCGGAAGATTCAATCTTGCTAGTTTCTGAATATAAATTTTCTTCTTCAATTATAGATGAACTATTTATTAATTCTTTTTGATTATTAATTTTATCTTCTTCTTGTATTATTTCATTATCTGTTTGTGATTTTAAACTTTTTATATCTTCATCGATTGTATCGATTTTTGATTTTTCAGAATTTTCTTCTGAATTATCAATAATTTGTGATTTTTCATTAGTTTCTTGTTGACTAGTTAAATTAGATTTTAAAATTTCAGTTTCTGAATAATTAGTAAATGTATTGGAATATTTTGGTGATTCTTTTGAATTTATTAATTTATCTTCCAAATTCTCTTCTGTTGGATCAACGGTTGTTAAAGATTCACAAACATTTTTTGTATTTTTACGTACTCTTTCAACAAGTCTTGGTTGTTTAATTTTTGGTTTAACAACTGATGATATAAATGAAAATGATGAATTATCACCACCGCTTTCTATAAAAGATTTTTGTTGTTCTAATTCTAGTGTAGCTTTTTCAATAAATGTACTATAAGCATTGAGTTGTTTTATTAATGATTGTTCTTTAGATATTAATCTTTCACGATTAAGACGTTTTTGTTCTTTTTTTAAACGGTCTGCTTGTAGTTTATATTGGCAAAGTTGTTCACGAAGGGCACCTATACGTCCCTCAATATCACTGTGTTCTGATGCAGTTTCTAAAAATATTAATAATTCATAATATTGAATGTGAAATATAATATACATATTTAGAATTAAAAAATAAAATTTTAATTATATATTGTCTTGTTTTAACCAACTATGAAAAAAATAGAACAAATAAATTCGTTTTTTTTTTAATTCATCAAAAACGATCAAATAAATATTTAAATCATTTTTTGCTCTTTTTCTTAAAAAATATTTAAAAAAATGAAATTTATGTATATATACTTATTATATTATGGATGATTAAAAAATTAGGAAATTATTTATTTCAGCAAAAAAGAAGAAAAATTAAATTTTCAATATTTCGACTTTATTTTATATAGAATAAAATTATATATATATATATATATATATATCGATACTTATTATTATAATTGAAATAAAGACAGGATGTTCGTACTGTCTATAAAATTTTCAAAATTTACTTTAAGACAATATGAAGGAAAACAAATCCAGGATTTAAAAAAATAATGATTTGAATGAAGCCTGGGAATTCAAATCCTAATATTGTATAAAAATTACGGAATTTGCAACTAATATAATTTTTTCCTTTTCTCTGTATTAAATCTAAAGAGAATAAAGTAAAAAATGTAATTGAACAATAATTGGGTCTTTATTAATATGTACTTGATTAGAACATTTTCACACCAATCATAATGAAAATTCCCTTTTCTATTGAGCTTTATTACTATGAATATTTAATATTTTAATTAAAAAAGAATATAATACAACAATTATGAATACCTGCTTGAGAGAAAATAACTGATTCATCTGATCCACTAGAATAACGTCGCTGTCTAACTGGTGCATTCTTTGGAGTGACATTCGGCTTTATAATGAAACTAGTGCTTTTTCGTCGATCTGTTTGTATTTTGTTCAAAGGTGTTTTATTAATTGTAGAAACTTCTTTCTCTTCTATTTTTCTTTCTTTTTGAGAATGATCTTTAACTGATGAAGGAATGGATATGGCAGATTCAGAATCAAAACTTTCCGAATAAAAATTATCTTGATTTGTAATACTAAAGAAAAAAGAAATCAAAAATAGATTATATGATTAAAATAATCAAATATTGACTTTATCTATTTATCTTACAAGAAAATAAATAAATAATTCAAATACAATCTTCCAAGCGAATAAACATAATATAGAGCTATTTAAACTAATATTCAATATTGTGTATGTATATATAATATATACTTATCATCTAAGATTGTGCATCATAATTTTCAAATATATTCACTCATATTAGTCTGAATAGTATAATTCTTTACTTACGTTTGTTTAGATGATGTAATTTGTTCTGGAATCGATTCAGAAATTTTTGATTCATTACTTTTAGTGTTGTTTGTTTCTTCTAAATTTTGATTAATAGAATTAACAGTCGAAATTGAAGATATTATTTCTATAGGTGATGTAGTAGAATCTATTAAAAAATTAAAATCTAAGTTAAATTTAATAAAATAAATAACCGAATATACAATTTAATTACCTCTAACAACTTTTTCATTCATTTTTATTAATTTAGTATCATCATTTTTCATAATTTTTTTTTTAGATGATTCATTAACCGCGATCCAATCTATTGGTGAAGTACTATAAAGATAATAAATTAACGTTTAAGAATTTTTTTGTTTTATATATAATAACCTAACTAAAACTAACCCTTTACTGCATTTTGCAGGAGGCCTATCACTACTAGATGAAGGAGAACAGATTGGAGCACGTTTTCTAGAGTCAGGTCGTTTATATAATTTTGAAGACAAATCTATTTCAGGTATATCTGAATGGTTTGTTAGTCTTATATCTTTTAATTCATTTTTTTGATTATCTTTATCGTTAAATATTAATAGATTTAATTGACGTTTTAGTTCAGTGACACGCTCCTCACTTTGTTTCTTTTGACGTTGTTGTTGTCTAAAAACAAAAATATTTTATTTTTTTTAACCATTTTATAAAAATTCAAGTGTTTTTTATTGATAATGATCTTTGTTTATGAGTTATATTCTATTATTAAAAGAAAAATATCAAAAAAATACTAGAAATAATTATTTATTTACTTTTTTATTTCCATTTTTTCTTCTATCAATTTTTTAATTGTTTGTTTTTCTTTTAATTTTATTTTAGTAATTTCATCTTTTTGTTTAACTTGCCGATATTCTCTGAAAAACATATAATTAATAAATTATACTTTATATATATGTCGTAGGTAAATGATAATTTTAGGAAAATAGCATTTATTTGGCCAAATAGCTTCAACTATTATTTCATTTCAATTTGACTAGGAAAATAGCATTTGTGCCTAGATAAAAGCCATTTGGCTAAATCTATGTTCAGCAAACAGCTTTAGATTATATAAATTAAATTACCTTTTTTGAATATCTAGCCATGTTAATTCGGCTTTTACTTTTTCTTTTAAATGTTTCATTCTCAAAGTAAGTATATCAAGAATGCGTTGTGATCTAATCTCCTCTTCATTAATCATTTTATTAATCTAAAAAGAAAAATATATATCAAAATAATTTTATTTAAATTATAAAATATATTTTTATTATTACTTACAACTTCTATAGTTTTATCACTATAATTTTTATGAATATTACTATATTCACTTATTTCAGATTGTGTGACTGAAATTAAAATTTGTAATTAATAAAAAAAAACAAAAAACAAAAAATAAACAATATTTACTCGATATAAAATAAAATTTACCGGAATATGATTTTGTATTTTTATTTTCACCTCTAGTTGTAATTTTAGAAGTTGATGATATATTATCACTAATTTCTTGTAAAGATCCTTTATCAAATAAATTAATTAATGAAGATTTAGATTTTGAAATAGTTTGCACTTCATTTAACGATTGTTTCGAAGATCCAGAATTATTTGTTAATTCTGTTAGTATTTTAGAATCATTTGTATTATTATCGGTTTGATTATCATCTATTGTACTAGTTTTATAATCATTTTGTTTATATGAAGTGCTTTGTTCCATATAATCCTTTTTTGGATTTGGATTAACTAAAGGTTTAAATTGTTCAGCAGGAAATTGAGAAAATGATTGTTCAAAACCAAATGATCTTTTTAATAAAGTGTCCTTAGTGCTTCGTAACATTTCATCAAATTCTAATCGTTCTTTTCTGATAGTAAGTAAAAAGCTGTCATTAGCATTTGAAACTCGTCTATAATCAGATTTTTCTCTCGTGTGAATAAAGTTCTAAAAAAAAAGAAATGTTATATTTTTTATTATATAATGACATTTTAATTTAAAATAAAAATAAATTTTATGGATTATAATATTGATAACGGTAGATGGCATAATCAATATTAAATGTAAAATATAAAGGCACAATTTGTGCTTCATATATTTTTATTGAAATAAATAAATAAGTAATTAATTAAATCAATTATTATCTAAATAAATTCTCTATTACTAATAACATTATTTAAATATTTATACATATATATATATATAGTTAAAAACAATGAAAATGAAAGTCAATTATAAGGGAATTTTATAAATAAAACCACATATTGATATTTGTTATTGTAAATTTATTCAAAAAATACACAACGTTTCGATTGCTACTTCGCTTGATATCGATTGCAGAAGTAAATTTACAATAACAAATATCAATATGTGGTTTTATTTACAAAATTCCCTTATAAATAAAAACAGCCACAAAAGCTTTAATAATTTAGTATCTGAAAGTCAATTATTTTAGAATTTTTAATTACAATATTAATATCGATGATATTTAAGGAAATTTTACTTAAAAAATATTTCGCTGATTAGGAGTAATTTATATGCTTGATAAATATAATTCATACCCTTTTATTGATTATATTTTCTTCTAATTGATCAGATGGTATTATTTTTTCTTCAACTTTATTAAAACTCGTTGAATCTTTGTTAGGAAAATCTCTTTTGACAATTGTATTTTCTTTATTGAGATCTTTATTATTTTTTGTCGCATTTAAAAGTGAATGGATTGTTTCTGCTTCTTGTAGTTGTAAACGAGACTGTTGAACAGTATCTAAGAGATTTAAACTTGTTTGAAATTGTCTTTGTAATTCTGAAGCAGGTGTAAGTGGTGGCGAAACAATTTCATTTATAACAGATTCACTAAAAGAATTTCTACTAGAGAAATTATGTTTTAAAGTTAAATCACTTTGAATATCACTGTTGGATGTTCCTATATTGGTTTGGACAGCTCTTGTTATTGATGATGGAATATGTAAATTATCTTTTGGTTTATTAAAAAAAACTGAACCAAGGGAAATTGAGGATGATAAATCAATAAAACGTGTTGGAGGTGGTCTTGGACTTTTCGATGTTTGATTTAAAAGTTTTAATTTAACTGCAGTTATAAAATTATAGGCCGATTCATTCGATTCAGAATCATAGCTACTTTTCTTTTCAACATTGTCATAAGATGAAACTCCAACGCCAATCTAGAAAATATATATTAAAAAATTATTAAATTAATTTGTTAAAAACAACTAAATGGTACGATGACCTAAACCTTTTTAAAAAGACCAATAAACAATGAGAAATAGAGAATGCAGTTCGTTGAAGGAGGAGGGGATGGTGAGAATAGAATAGAATAAAATTTGTATTTTGGTTCTCAGGACTTTTTCTAAGGAGGAGAGTAGAGAGTATAATTATATGTTAGTTTATAAAAATATGTAATTTGTAAAATATCAATACTTACATCATGTTTTTCAAAAGAAATTGGTGATGATGCTAAAATTAAAAATAATAATAATAAACTAAGTGTGATAAGTAATAAATTAAAATAAAGCATTAACTAACCTTTATGAACTCTTTCTATTCTCCCTGAAGATATTAATTTTTCTGGAAAGGTATTAATGTTTTGACTATTTAATGGATATTTTTCTAATTCTAAATTAGAAGAACCAGTTGATTTTGAAATAGATGAATCGCTTTCATTTGGAGATTTTAATTTGGTGATTAATTCAGAATTTTCTTGTGTTTTTGAAATATCAATCAGTTCTAAATTTTCGTTAACTATTGTTGTCAATTTAGAATGTTCTGAATAATTATTAGATGTATGAACTTTTGATTGTGATTGTTTATATGAATCCTTAAATGATTTAGAATTTTCCATGTTTATAAATTGTTTTATTTCTTCTTCTAAATCATTAAAATCAAATCTTCTAGGAGATTTAACTATTTCGTCATTGTTTCTTGTTTTCTGTGATATGTTTGGTGTATGCAATTTTAGATCTGAATAAACTGACTTTGTTAAACTAATAATATCCTTTACAAGATCTTGCGTATTTAAAACTGAATTCGAAACATTCTAAAAAAAATAAATTTAAAATTTTTAATATATATTTAATAAATCTATATTAATAAAATAATTATACTTCTGAATTAACATGGTTGCCGCTTTCAATATTTAATGATGGAATTTTTTCATTGACTTCAAATAAATTCAATTTTGGAACTTTTAAAGGTTCCACTTCTAAAGATTCAAAATTTTTTGTTTCCTAAAAAGGTGATTATTTAATTTTTAAAACCCTAATAAATTAAAAATGAAAAATAAAATAACGATATATATAATTGTTACCTCTTTAGATATATTAGGTGAAATTTCATTTTTATTTATTTGCTGAAAATAAATTTAATTCTCCATTAATTATATTTAAAATAATTATTAAAAAAATTAAATATGCTCTGAATTAGATAAATTATCTTCATACATCTATGCCTAAAATTATATTTTTTTTATATTTGTTATTTTAAATTCTTTCTACAACATCGGAGCGTATTGATATTATATACATATATATTCAGATGAAATTTTAAAATGTATATGTATAATATATTCTAGAGATCCAGAGTATAGATTTAGTTCCGAAAAACTTGATTTTTATTTCCTTGTGAAAATTTTTTTACCAAAATATATAACTTATTTTTAATTTTAAAATAAATTTTTAAATATTTTTTTAAAAGAAAAAAAAAAACCTTCAGTTACTTGAATTTTTAAGTTTTTTAATAGAAATAATTTTCTAAATTTGTTTTTGATTTATTTTAAAACATTTTTTACCACATTCTTACAAAACCTTAATTTTCAGTTTGTGAATATTGATTTAAAATTCCCTATAAAAATTATTTAGCCATTTCTATTTCATTTAATTAAGAACACTCTGCTTTATCATTTAATATTTAATATTTTGCTGATAAGCAAAATAAATAATCAAAATTTCCAAGAATTATAATTCACTTTTAATTAAAAAATCATCACTATTTTTGAAATTATTTAATTTTATTTAAGTATATATGGATAACGGGAGCAACTAGTAACGATTAAATCAGTGAGCATTCTATTTAGTGAAAAAAAAGTGATTTCTTTCTTATTAGTGACCATTTGGCAAGGTAAATAGATATATTATTTTCAACATATAATTATATAAATATTTATTCGTTTTCTTTCATGTGAGTTCAAGTCTTTTCCTTCCCTTATTCTGGAGAAATAAATAATTTATTTGATATATTTTTTCTAAATTTTGATGCAAAATATTTATTCGGTGTTTTAATTTCTAATAGATTTTATATCGAAATTATCTTTAACTTTCAATGAGATGAACTAATTCTTTTACTCTTAATTATAATAATAGTTTTTACTAAGTAAGTTATGTATCATTTTAGCAATAAAACTAAAAGATAATAAACAAACAGTCAGTTTTTTGGTCATGTAACTATTAATCTAAACTTGAAATTTTACTAAATAAAAACCTAACTAAATTTTAATTAGCTTTAAGGATGTAATTTGTCAATGTTAAGAGAAGTGTTTTATTATCATTGTAGAAGGCTTAATAATAACTACTGTCATTATATATTTAAATACATAAATATAATTTATAATAATTGACATTTTTTTAAAAATATTTCATAATTCTATCAGAATATTTTTAGAATGAAGACTAACTACAGTTATTTGAACTATTAAAATAAATATAAAAAACAAACCCGTTTTTTTGAACGTAAAAGTGCATTTTTAGAACGCTTTTCTAAAGCATTCAATTGTTGTTGGCGACGTTCATCTTGAGCTTTTGTAATTGTTTCTTTCAATTTTAGTTGATGCCTTCGTTCATCACGTTGCTTTTTAACAATTTCATGAATATCAGGCCTTAATGTTTTAGATTCTCTTCTATGTGAACAAGAAATTTGTTCAGGTTCTAATCATAAAAGAAGAATGAAATAAATAATGAATATTTTTTTTTAATAGAAAATAAAAAATATATTTAATGATATATAGACATACTTTTTTCAGGTCCTTTGTATTTATAATATTTCTTTTTTGTTGAATGTTCCGACTTGTTTTTTATCAATTCCTTGGATTCTTGTTTTGTATCATTTGAATTTGAACCTTTCTCAGATATATCCGTTAAATTTTTATTTAATATAGTTGTTTCAGTTTTTTGTTTCTTCAATTTTTCATCTTTATTATCCTTGTGATCTACATTATGTGTTTTAATTTTTTTATTAGGTGATCGTGTGTTTTTAGATATTTTCGACACTGTTGAGGATGAATTCCGTTTCATTTGCGATTTATTAATAATATTATCAGATAATTTTGGCGGTTTTTTTGTTGTCACGTTTACTTTTGAAAATTTTTTGACAAGTTTCTTTTGATGATCATTGCATGTAATTTTTTTTTGTACTGAGATTGAATGCGGTGCTTTATGTTTATATACAGTGGCACTATCTTGTGGCAATTTTATGCGATTGCGTTCTTTTTCAGAAGGTGAAGTTTCTTTTGAATGATCTTGAATATTTGGCGGAGGAAGCAGAGGACGATCGTCAGGATTTAAATAATTATCTCTTCGTGAAACTATTAAAAAAAATTATTTAAATTAATAACCAATTTTTTTTTATATACTACATAAAATTATTTCTAATGACTTTCCAATTCACACATAACGTAGGAACTAATATACAAAATACAATAAAAACAAGTCCAAAAAATTAAATAATAAATAAATTAATAAACCGATAACAATAATAAAATCAATCTAATAATTATCAAAATCCCCCAATGAAATTTAATTTCAAATAAACAATTGATGTAAAAAAATTAGAGAAATACAATTTATTTAAACATTAAAAGATAAAACCAGACTCATATTCTTTTCTTGATTGTTATTGTTTTCATTTATATATAAATATATATATAATATAATATAATAATATATATATTTATATATATAATCTCCCTGAAAAATTTTAAATAGTCAAGTAACAACCTTGTGAGAAGGACATTGAAAAATTAGAAATATATTAGAAACAAAATAATGAAATCTTTAAATATAAGGAATAAAAATATTTATTGGGTGTATGATTTACCTTTTTATATGATTACTTATTATTTATAATTCGCCAATATTTAATCTATTGAGAATTTAATGACTGAATTGAATTTCAACAATTTATTCATTTTTACTTTTCAATCGAAAAAAATGTCAAAGTTTTTTGAGAATAAAGGTATTGTAATCCCGATTGATATTATCGATAGGTGGTTTTTGACAGATCTTTATGTTTAAGTCATTCTGATTCCATAAAAGTGGTTTTCCCATGGACTTATGTGTGTATGTATATGTAGGAAACAAAATTGCTAACAAAATTCCAGTCAAATGGTAAAACTGATGATAAGCAAATTTTATATAAAAGATTCTATTGATGTCATGTGTGTGTGTGTGTGTGACAACATTTTCCCTTAAATACATTCATAAATAAAAAATTAAATAAAATATCATAAAAGTGTGTTAGTATATTTCCCAACTTATAATATATATAGAAAATTTTATATGAAATAATTCATAGAGAATTATATTCTACAAATTCCATCTCTTATGAAAATTTTCTCAAACTTTAAATATCCAAGATAAATAGTAGAACCGAATAGAAAAATAAATTTACCTTTGGGGATAGAATGTGGTCCTGGTTCTTCATTTTCTGAAATTGAATTATTTCTATTCTCTGTGGGTTCTTTTTCACATTTTGGACTAATAAGTGTAGAATTGGATAATGATGGAATTAAAGGTGATTTTACATATTCTCTTGTTTCCTTTGTATACGTAGCTCTAGAAAACATGGCACGTTCTTCATTATAACTAGAAGTTGAAGTATTCTCATGATCTTTTTTAATGAATTTATGTAAATAAGATTTATCTAAATCTATTTTTTTTATAAATTCATGTGTTTGAGGATTATCATTTGGACATTTTGGGATTGAACTATTGTCAGAATGTAATGATTCATTTTCATGTCCGTATTTCTCAATAAATGATGAAATCCAATCAAGATCTTCAGAGAGTTGATTAAAAATCTTGGTATCATCTTTTTTCAAAGGAAGATTTTCAGGTGAATATAATAATTGTTCTGGAGAATTTGATCTTGATGGATTGAGAACAACACCTTGTACACGACGTGTGATATATTTAATATCTAGAACCAAATATATATATATATTATGTATAATAAATTACAATACTAATATAAAAAATGTATAGTATAATATAAAAATAATAGAAGGTATATTGGGGAAGGGACGTGAGATGGGAGAGGATAGCGACTGGAGGGATGTGGCTCAGAATAGGAATACTTGGAGGGGTGTGGTTGCTGCGGCCAAGAACTTTCGAGTTCCGTAGAGCCACAGAGATAGATAGATAGAAGCTATATTGAAATTAATTAGTTATTATTCAAAATATAATTCATTTTAATTTTTAGTATATTTTCAGAATATAAAATCTATAACATTTATGTTATGTTTGTTCAAGATTAAGATCGCTAAAAATTATTTTTGGGAATCCAGAGTATCACTTAAAAAAATGAAAAAAATACATACATTAAAAATTTAAAATAGATCTTTTCAAATTGATTTATGAAATACTTAAATTATTTATTTTTATAAATAAATTAAGGTAATATTAAGACAAGAATAATTTTATTATTTCAAAAATATTTATAGTATCATTAAAAATATTTATAGTTCTACCCTTATTTTCATTAAAATTCAGGTATTAAAAAATGTTTGATTTCGAAGATTTGAAAAAAATTATTATTGTAATTAAACAAAATATTCATTAATTTAGTAATTTAGATCTATTTTGCTTTAACATTCTATCTATTTATGTCTATATTTATATCTATCAATCTCTATAGTGTATAAGTTTGCGTCCAGAGTAAACAATTTCTTCCAAACATCGCTTTTCTGCACTAGCATCCAATTCCTATTTTCTCTTAATTTAATTTATTTAATCTTCCAACGGCATTTTTGGTCTTCTTATCATTTGTTTCCCAATTGGTTTTCTCGTAAACAATTTTCTCACCATTTGAAATGTATACACGTAATAGGTAGTTTTAGAATTATATTAAATAATGGGCGAAGTAAAATGTTCTAAGTGTTTTTTTCTTTTATTTCGACAATGACTTCATGACATCTTAGCATTATTAGGAATATTCCATTTAGATCAAATATGTGCCATTTTGTTCAATAACTTTAGTTAATATTGAAGAAAATTTTATAATTAAAGTAATTTTCTCTATTCGTAAAAAAGACCAACTTTTTACTTCACCTATTATTATTAAATTATTCTAGTAACATCAATTTATAATTTTTTTGAAATAAATTATGGACATTACTTTCATTCTTCTCGTTTGATGGAGTAACAACTAATTCATCATGTCTTCTTTTATGTCTATCTAAAACAAAAAAAAAAAGAAACAAATTTATTATAAATTATAATAAATAGATTATTATTTTTAAAATATATATAAAAATATATATATCATATTCGGCTCGAATCAAAATCTTAAATTAAGAAAAATTTTATTAAAAAATAAATATATAAATAAATAATAAATAAATAAATCTCCAATTAATAAATAAAATAATAATGGAATCGATTTGAAGTGACTGTATGACCGCCATCTGGATTTAAATTTAAAATAAATATTAAACCTAATGACCTTAGCAAATATTCTATTCTGGAAAGAAAAGATTTAAAATTAAAATTATATATAGAATACATACATACTACATAGACACGGAAGTTGTTTTCATCAAATTTTTCATTATCGATGAAAGCGGTCAGTATTATGAAATTCTTCCGCTGTACTAATCTTTTATTAACAGGGAATATTATTTGAGTGCTTTTGTCGTTATACTTTCCCCATAACCTCGAGAATATCATTCCACAACTACCATAAAACTTTAGCATAAGTGAATCATATCAGATTGGAAGTACTTTGAAGAAAATAAAATTTATTTGAAAGAATAAATTTAAGATTTTTTCATTTTATAAACAAATACATTTTTTGATCACAGAATTATTTATATATACCATATATAAGGTCAGATTAGGAAAAAACATTAATTTTTATTTAGGAAAAATTGAATAAATTTGATTATATTTTCTCAATTATAAAAAGGAAAAAATGTGTGATTTTGGTTTCAGATTTTTTTAAATATTTATTAAAAGTCCCACTTTTTAAAATTTTATTAAATTTAAACCATTCTAAAATTTCTAAATAGAAATTCTACCACTCAATTACACTCATAATCTGTCTGATACACAACCATCTGGCGAAAAATATATATTAATATATATAAATTTCGATTACGAAGAAAACTAGTACACATTTATAATTTATTCATTAACTAAACTTTTCAAATAATCATATTGATGTTATTTATGATCTAAATGTATGTATCTAATATAAATGATTCAAAATAAACCTGAATATAAATAACTTTATATATATAAATTATTCTATTTTTCATGTTAATTTTAATAATATATTTTAAGAAAAAAAATAATTATAAATAATGATTACTAGTGGAATATGAGCGAATATTACCTGAGGGGGTATTGATCTAAATGGAAAATCAGGTCATTTGAAATGTAATTACCACTAGGGAAGGGGGCAAATGATTGGAGGCCGATGAAATTATTTATCAAGTCGCTAAGATGTCCTCCCTCCTACTCTACTTTATTTCCTAAAGATATTATTTAAAGTAATTAAATAAATAAATAACTTACTCTTTATATTAAGGAATTCATTTAAATTAAGAAAATGGAAAAATATATTCACAAATAGTTATTTACACAAGTATATACATACGTAGAAGGTTATTAGTGAATGTTTTGCCATTGAAACTTGATATTTTCTTTTTTTAATTTCTATCTTTTGTATTATATTACTATACATTCATTTATTTAAATTAAATAACAAATTTTAATTTAAATTTTGTTTTAAAACAATATGTTTTTATATATAAATAAATGATGAACAGATAAATCGACTCGAATAAAAAAAATACGCTAAATCAGAAGTTTCTATACTTTCATTAAAAATATATATAATTATTGTGCCTCTTCTCTAATGTAATACAATAAAATGAACACAATTTTAAAATTTTAAAACATTTATTAATACCAAAAATAAATAAAATAGAAAATTTAAAGAATAATAATGATTATTTAATAAGATAATTGTGCTTGATTATTAATACAAAGTTTATTTAATCTAATTGTCTAGATTGCCTTTCCTAGCTCTTTTTCTACTACAATATAGACGTGCTCACTAATGGAAGTTTGTAAAAAATGGTTAATATATATATATATATTAATCTTGTATTTTGAATGAAAGATTATAATTTAAAATTGTAATAATATCATTTAAAATTGTCGCGCCTCCCTCTAAAATAGTCTTTCAGGTTTTGGAAAACTAATAAACAATTGTTTTTTTTAATTTGTCTCTAAAACTATCAATTATAAACATATAACGGATAGCCTGTGCATATAACTATAGTAGTTATAATAATAATAATTGTGGTATATATTGTTGTTTTATTTGTATTATATATTTACTATATATATTGTAGTTTTATTTTTTCAATAATCTGTATTATTATTGTATCAATTTAATAATATATCTTTTTCATGGTTGACATAGTTTTCTTTCAGTTTGAATGATTGTGAGATTTAAGGCTCTGTCATCCTTAAGGATTAATTTATTTGAATGATGTTCACTAAATCCACCGAAACTTACAGTCAGTTCAATGTAAATAAGTTACGTATATATGTATATACGTTTAAAATTTATAAAAACATAAACATTAAAATGATAATTTTTTAATTAATTTCAAAATAAATTAATTGTACTAGATATTCATAAAATAAATACTGAAAATTGATTGTCAAATTCTAAGTAAGTCACAAAACTTTTTTATTTATATAGATAATTTTTGAATTATACAATTTATAATTAGGTTCAAGTTAAGTAATATCAGTTAATATTAAAATACATAAGACTTCAAAAAATATTTCAAAATTCTACTTTTTTTTTTGTTTTTGTTTTTTTTCACAGTATTGAAACCATAGGCGATGTTTTCTTTGTTTTACGCAAGCTATTTTGATCAAATAAAACTTAACTTGTTACAATCAATCGTCTTGGCACTTAATAAATGGAAGGTGGAAGTGGTGGGAAAAAGATTGTGCGGTTTATCAATGTCTATTCGACAAGAAAGGGAGAGAAAATCAATGCCCATTTTTTTTTCTTTTTAGCAAGCTATTTCAAAAGGGTAATTGACCTGCCTCTCGCTTTAAAATGGCGAGCGGCGACCGATGTCCACAAGTGCATGATTACATAATGATATATGCCCAAAGCAATATTGCCCTTTTGGTAAAGTATGGCACATTTCACGGGCAGTGAGACATTAAAACTGGACACACTATAAAAGGAGACTATTGTCTAGAACTATTTATTAATGTTAATCGTAATTGGCACATTTCTCAAGAGAGTTATGTTAAAATATTTAAATGAATTGGTGGGTCTAGAGTATTAATATAAAGAGTATTAAATATATAAATAAATAATAACTTTTTATAAATGAATAGATAGATTTCAGATAAATATATTTGGAATTCAGTGAAAACAATATAATGCAACTGATTATAAATTGATATTTGATCATTTACTATACAGGTGCAAGAGTGTATCAAACTAGTTTCATTTACTACTTTCATTTGTGGGTTACCCCTCCATGATTCTGCCTTTTTACCTACCGACGATAGGAAGGGAAGGTATTGTTTTCACACCAAATTTCACATGTGGAAATTTTTACATATCTCCACGAATCATGCATTTTGTTAATAGAAAAAAGTATTTTTAGAATATTTGTCCGTTCGTCCATCTGACCGTCTGTCCCTTCGTTGTGTGTTCGTATAGACGTGTACTGCTTGAAGAGCCCAACGGATTTTGATAAAATTTTGTATATTTACTTAATACATCAGTAGCATGAATTCATTAACTTTTGGTGTATATCCGGAAACCGGAAGAGCTAGTTTACAAAGTATTAATTTTATATTCATTGACAGAAAATATTTCACTTAAAATATAGTAGTGATAAATAATTGAATAATTAAACTAAAAATAAAAACTAAGATAATGTCATTTTAATTCAAGTTTTAAAAATATTTTATTTTAATACTTTATATATATATATAATGTTGTTTGGAAATTAATTTATTTCAAATCGCGGGTCGCTTCTGCCCCTGGCCACAGCTTATATTTTCTTTTCTATCTCTATCTCTGTGGCTCTACGTAGGGCTTACAATACCGGGATCTCAGGATCTCGGACGATTTTTGTCTCTTATTAAAAACCGGTATTTATGTAAAAATACCGGTATTTCGGAATTACATTAGTTGATAAAAATTGAATTTATGCACAATATAAATCTAATTTAAAATAATATTAATTCATTACAAGAAATTTTTTTTGAAATTAGACATACTCGTATATCATCTCTAGTTTCAAAAATTCGGAAGGTGGTGAAAACATTTAAAATTCACCTTCTAAAAATTCTAATATTTACAAAGGTACGTGAGAGAACATTTAGCTAAAATTAGATTGTCATTGTTTGATAGAAAAATTTGAAGAAATTAAATTTTGTATTCAAAAAGCGCTTATTGACATTAGTTCTGATATTCATTTATCTGACGAAGAATTTAATTTATTATCTTTAATTATTGCTGCTCTTACTCCTGTAAAATTAACAGTAGATTCATTATGCCGAAAAGATGCAAATCTTTTTTGCTGCTGAAGTTTCTTTAACATTTATGTTAGATACTCTTTCCCATCAAAAATCTGCAATTGCATTAGAATTTTTGGAAGCATTACAATCTCGAATTTTACTGCGACCAACTGAATTATCAGAAATACTTCAGTATTTGCAAAAGGGCTCACAGATGTTGGAGAAGTATTTAAACGCATATCCAAATTTATAATCATTAAAATAATTGTAAGCTTAACTAAACGGCGAAATGAAAATCTAGAAGATACAGAAGATATGGAAGTTGTGCAAGAAACATCCCTTCCAATAACTTAATAACTTCCCAAATTAGTAATGAAACAGTATTAGAATCTGACAAGGTAACCTTAAACGCATTAAAAAAAAACACTAAATACTTAATTTAATATATATACTTTTTTTTAATTGCACGTTTTTTTGTATCTATCTACTCCTACTCTCTATGTAATAAAATAAATACTATCTATATATATACTCATTTCAGAACTATATTTATTGGATTTCATATATTATTTGTTAACAAGTCAATATAACATCTGATGTAAGTAAAAATATAACTAGTAAATTTTTTATTAATAATACCGGTTTTAAATTTCAAATATCAAATACCGGTATTCAGATTTTTGTTCGGTATTGTAGGCCCTAGCTCTACGGTATTCTAAAGTTCTTGACCGCAGTAACCACATTTCTCCAAGTGTTCCTATCCTGAACCATAACCATCCAACTCCTATTATCTTCAATCTCTTTTACGTCTCTTCCTGCATTGTTGAAGTTTTCCAATATTTCTACCCACCAATATAAATTTTGTAAGTTTATAATCTCCCATTCTAGCCACGGGTACTACCCATCGCAACCACCTTATGACCTTATGTCTGGAGATGCATAGAGGTCATGCAATTCCTCGTTATGCATATTGTAATAGACGCTGTCAAATTAATATAATAATAGAATAAAAATTATATTTACCTTCAGAACATTTTAATATAAGTGTTTTAGAAATTATATTCGTGGGTAGTTTGATAGTGATTTTTTTGAATATGAAAGATACTTTTTCAGCAAACATAGTCTCCTTTTAGATTTATACATTTAGTCCATAGGTTTTTCCAATATAACAGGTTTTCTCAAGGCCCATCAAATGGGGGTTTGTTTCGGTGATGACCTCTTTATATTAGGTCGAGTCATAAATAACTTCCGCCTAAGTAGTGTGCTTCTTTTGGTATTGTTTGTACACAATGAGATTCCCCTTGATAAGGGATTTTTGTTTTCGCTTAGCAAGTATAAACTGGTCAGTCTCTAGACAACCTCGTTTCGGTGCGCACGTAAATATTTTTTTATTTATACCTTTAAAATGGATAATCAAAAAATACACTTTCGACATGTGATGCTTTGGGAATTTAAACAAGGCAATAGTCCTACAGCTACGGCTCGAAAACTTTGCAGTGTATATGGTGAAGGAGTGATAACTGATCGGGCAGTAAGAAATTCCGTTCTGGAGACATGACCTTAAAAGACGAGCCAAGGATGGGTCGTCCTTCTGACTTTGATGACGATGTTTTGAAGAGGGTTTTGGAAGAAAATCCACGCCAGTCAACTAGAGAGTTATCACAGAAGCTCAATACATCCCAATCAACTGTTAGAATACATTTTAGATTAATTTTTATTTGTTTTTGTGTTATCGAAAAATAAATGTATGAATAAGAAACGGAAGTTATTTATGACTCGACCTAATATGACTCAAAATCAATATTTTATTAATATAGTGTATCATATTTTTATGATTTATTATACTACAGAGATGTTTCAGTGGCTACTTAGCTCGGAAGTACTTGTTTTATATATAATTTTAACAATAAATAAATCAAAATGAGAAGAAAATTTCTATAAAATTTTATTTATTCTTGAAATAGTAGACTGAGACAGGAAATTTGTTACGTGCCGAATAGTCTTAATAAAAATAATAAAATATTTTTTTTTTAATTTAATGAAAATAATATAAGATATTTCTATGATTGCTATATCTTAATTTAATTCAATTATTAATACTCTCAATGTATTTTATTTATTAACTCAGCTTGTGAATACAATATATATATATTACCTATATTCCATTCATATTATTACATATTTAATTATACCTGGCTATACATAATTTCAATTAATAGTCAGACCCTGTGCTAAAATGCAATAACAAAATAATATATTCAATATATATATAAATGAATAAAAATATCTTCAAAAATAAATTATGAAATTTAAAATATTTATTAAATAAATTCTATTATCTCGAAATAATTAAATAGTCAAAGGAAAAAAATTTACTAATGAGATCTTTGTTTTTATTATAATTTATCTATTTGTTTACAAATAATATTCAAGGATTTATTAATTTAAAAAAACAGAAAAATATAATAAAAACAGGAAATAGTGAGAGTGATGATATTTAATTTTTTTAAAAATAATTTACTGATTTAAAGATAATTTATCTTATTCTATTGTTATTACTACTAACAAATTATCAATGGAAGCTATATATGATAGGATAAATTAAAAATTTATTAAGGCTATTTATTTTATAGCCGTGACATGTATAGATATGTTTGAGTAAGTATATCAAAATAAGAAAAGATAGATGGGGTTAATTGCCTGGTATATTGAAACTTCACACCCTTAAAAATCGAAAAATATTTCTTTATACATCCCGTTAGAAGTCCAGCGGATTCACTAGCTCACTGGCTATAAATATATATATATATATATATATATAGAATATATATATATATATATATAATTAATATAACGATTTTTCAAAAAAAAAACATTTCAGATAAATAAAGTTCAAATTTGTTCTTGAAAAATGACTAACTTGTTTTGAGATATTTTAAAAAAATAAATAAATAAAATAAAAATAATAACAAAGACATTCATTACATTCCTGAAGATACCTAAATCCGACTATATATGTCTCTTAACCATTTATATCCTACTAATTTGTTGAAAATTTATTATTTATTGAACATCATATATATTAAATCAAGAAAATTTTTTTTGAAATTTTTTCATAAAACTTTGAAATGTCAAGGAAATGAACTTTATAAAATTTTTTGTCTTCTTTTATATTCTTTAGCGAATGCATGTGAAAAAGTATTACTTAGATGAAAAAATAAACTTAGATTTTAGATTATTAGGGTTCCAGGTACCAGGTATTTAAGGGTAGAAGGAGTTCAAGGAACCTGAACTTACCTTTGCGAAATAGATATTTTTTGAAATGTATAAAAATGTTAATATTTTTTTATTTTTTGGTTTATTGAAAAATTAAAACAGTTTATTTTATTTTATATTAATATATTTTATAAATAAAATTTTAAAAAATATTTAGTTGTCCATTTATATTAAAATTAATTATTAATAATAATTTTAAATATTAAAAAGGTTTCAAAATGGATAATAAAAAAAAATTGAAACTGATACAAATTCATGAGAGAAAGGTATTATACTTTAAAATTATTCTATTAGACAACAAACTGAACTAATATTATATAATTAAATGTTTTCATGGCCTTACACTCAAATGTTTTGTGAATATTATGTTTTTGCCTTCAAGTGTTCTGTATAGCCTAGAGGAATGATAGTTAATTTAATCTTTTTTTTTCAAATTTATCGATGCATTCATGGAAAAATGAGGACAATAGGCAATCAATATTTAATTAAATTGGAGAAAGTGTCTTTTTAAAATATAATTTGCCAATCAATAAAATATACGCATATACATAGATTCAAGTTTATAGGGGTTAATGAATATAATTAAGGAACTTGAGTCCTTTTCATTAGAATAGAAATTTTTCAATGAAAAAAAATAACAAAAATATATAATAGGTATTTTTTTAATACTTTATTTTAGTAGTTTAGAAATGGTATATATAATAATAATATATAATAATAATAATAATATATAATATATATTTAATATATAATCCCAAAGTTTATCCCATTTAAATTCTTATAAATAATATTTTAATTTAAATTTTTTATTTAAAGAAATGTTTTATTCGACAATCAAAATAATATTGATTTTTAAAAATTAAATAAAACTAGCTGCTCCGAGCGCCTTCGGCGCTCCTCACATCTAGACGGGGGCTCCGCCCCCTGTACCCCCGAGTGATACATAGTATTTGGTTGAAAGTCTGTATGTAAAAGGTTTTCATCCATTTTGTTTCAATCAGTATAAGTAGATAAGACATATATTTGTTTTCTTGTAAAATATATTTTAATTTAATCAGTAAATTAATTATATATTATTATTGTATATGTTATATTTATCTAACTCTGTGTCTCTACAGTTTTCGAAAGTTCTTAGCCGCAGCATCCACATTTCTCTATGCGTCCCTATCCTGAGCTACAACCAAATCCTACCCTGTCTCATCTCTCCCATGTCCCTTCCTTCATTGTCCACCCACCTTGGACCTTGGTCTTCCACCGGATGTTTCCCAATCGGTTTCTCCCAATTTCTAGTTTCTCCAATTCCAACCACGTCCCCTTCCCATCCCAGCCTTCTCGATTTTATAACCTTAACTATATCTGGACATTATTTCTCGTTATGCCATCTCCGCTGTGACCTCATCTTCTTTTGGCCTATAAATGCTGCGAACAGTGTGACCAAACGTCCCGTCTTTAGGTGCTCTGTCCCAAAAATGTCTTCGGGACACCCTACGGTCCCGTTTTTTTTAATATTTAGGACATTTCGAAATTTTTTTTTCAAAATTTTTTCAATTTAGTTCTAAAAAAAGGTATACCGTTTGTCCCGGTTTGGTGTTTTCGAAATATGGTCACCCTAGTCATCGATCAACATGAAAAATAATTGTTTTATATATTTTAATTTTGATCCTCTTTTATGAGATAAGCCCCTTTACTGCATAATAACAGGCGTTACTCAATTACAAAGTCGATTTAAATTATTCTCGAATATTATTATCCTTCGTGATTAGAGATCTGAAGTATTTAAATATTTTTATACTTTTTCAAATTCTACATTTTGTATGTTAATTGTATATAAGTCGTATCCATATCATAATTCTTGAATTTTTTTGTTTAATTACATTTCGGTTGATTTTTCCCCAATTTCTCTAATCATATGTCTCTCTTCCAGTCCAATTCATTTACCTATCAATGTGGCATAAGGAAATAAATTTCTTAATTTGGCTAGAACACTCCATTTTTTAAAATTTTAAATAGAGGGAGAGAGAGAGGTCTAATTAAATATATATATATATCTGTTTCTATGACAGCAAAAAAGTAAACAAATTACATACATACAAATACTCTCCTTTATATATATTTCTGGAAAATGGAACACCCACAGCTCAGCTCAGGAGTTACCTAAGATTCTAATTTCTTTTTTATTTGTCATCATTTGAGGTACCCTTCACCTCAGAAAAATTTGGTTACCTTACTCCTTGTAGTTTAGGCTCTGGAGTTTTTTGCGTACAGACGGACACTATCGTATTAAATATATAGATTTGTTTAAAATTCGTTTAAATTCAACCTTGGTCTATGAAAAGTGATTCCATCAATTTCCGCTCCTTGATCGATGCTATTTCATCTAGAAATTATATCAATCATTCCTTCTTAGAAAGGTCAAATAAATATTGACCTGAGGCGTTGCAAATATGGTTTAAAATTTCTTTCCTTGCTCGCCTCAATCACGTTCTATGTTAAATCTGTCCTTAGATATGGATAAAACCGTGCAAGTGGATATAAATATAAATATCTCTTTCTCCCACCACCGCGCCTTTAACTTTCAGAAAAAAGTACATTCTCGGGGATTTATTTATTTTTGTTTGTTTGTCTAAGGGCTTTATTATTGCCGAATAGTTAAGAATTATATAAGCAAAATACCAGCTGCAATTGAAAACCCTTGTTTGTTCAAATGAGCATTACATTCCAATCGAACCCTTTCACTTTATACATAATTATGCTTTAATATTATTCCTTCCTAGAGGGTGTATATAATAAACAATGCCCTTGTATCAATTGGTGAAAGAACATTTGTAAGTAATTTAAATATTAATTAATATAAATTGAATATAGTAAAATATAAATGTAATAATAATATATAAAAGTTTAAACTTTAATTAAAATAAATTTTTCAACAAATGAAAGAATTATTATTTATTAATCTTTTGGATATATATGGATTTAACCATTGACAATCATTTTTCATTTTTTTAGTTTTGTTTTTAAAAAAAAATCATTTAATATCAATAAATATTATATTAGAAAATATATATCTATATATATATCTATATATATATATATAAATATAATTAATATTTAAAACATTAAAATCTTCTCTTTCCACATTTATGATACTTTCTCTTATAATATATATATATGTATTTAAAAAATTAATTTCTTAAAAAACATAAATATATCATTAGAATTACTTATAAATATATATATTGAAGATAAAACTAGAATTAAATATAAATTATAATTCAATTTTTTTTCATGTAATCATTCACACTCCAAATTTCATTGTTTGATTTGTATTTTAAACAATTCTTTGTTTTCTTTTTCTATTTTTTAGCATTTAAATAGATAATTAAATAGTTAAAACAAATATTCTATCTTCACATTCATATCTATCTTATTTTATTCATATAACAAAAGGAAAGAGAAAAATATGTATGAATTGAAAGTGAAAATATATATAGGTATATTAAATAATAAACATGAGAAAGGTATTTTGAATTTACATTTGATGATGATTTAGATAAGAACATATACTTATTATAAATTCAGTTTTTAATTAATTATTTATAATTAAAGGTTTGTGTGAGGATGTAATCATTTGTTTTATAATATGTATATAAAAATATATTATAATATAAATTGTATATTGGAAATATAAATAAAATGTTTTATGTGTGAATTATGATTTGATCTCGCCTTCGATATTTTTTATGAATATACAAATTTTTCGCCTTGTATTAAATATAAAGAATATTATAAGTGTATTTATTATATGTGTATATTGAATATAATATTAATATTAAATTGGAAGAATCTTAAAATTTAATGAATCTAGGTAGATAAGAGATTTTTAAAATGTTTGTCTATAAGATATTGAAAACCTCAAATATATTAGATTTATAATATCAGTGGCGCAACCAGGATTTGATCCTGGGGGGGTTTTGACTAGCCGCTCCACCTTCCTATGCCCCCCCCCCCCCCCCCCGGGCTCTCTCAAAGACAAATTTTCATTAAGATTTTTTTTTTTATATTAAATATTTAAAAAAGTTTTGTAAATGAAACACTGATTTTACAAAATCTGGCAATCAAATTTAATTTTGTATTTTATTTACTCGTATTCACAGTTTTAGAAAGAAAATATTTTTTTCCAGCTATAAGTAAATCATTTTAGCTTTCCTCATGAAATAAGGATAGCTTATACGATGATCGAAAAATTTTGAAAATTTTTGCTCAGAGATTCTTCGAGAATTCCACTTTTCAAACGGTTCTGAATCCAAAAATGCAAAAAAAATTTTTGAACCGGCTTGTTACCGAGATTACGTCTAAAAATGAGATATTGTCTTGAAATTTGATATTTAGATGTTTTTTTTTTTTGGGAATGATGGACGGGGATTGGATTGTTTTTGGACAAGATCGGACCATAAGTAAGGGTAGTTTAAAGAGGTGTCAAAGCACATTTTATTGATTTTCTCAATAAATACCGATTTTTATGAGAATTATCATACTATCGTATTAAATTTATAAGGAATCGAATTTACTAAAAGTTTCATTATATTCATTTTTACCTAAACTTAATAATAAAGGAGTTATTTATAAAAAACTACTTAGAGATTTCGAAAGCTTTTCGTCCGCCCGTAGTGGCAGGATATTTTGAAAGAAATCATGTAAAAATCCCTAAGAAAAAATCCCTAAATAAAAAATTTCCCTAATTTTTTTTACTTATTTAATAATGAATAGCCGAAGAAACTTAAATGAGGTAGTTGGTGTCATCCCATCTGTTCCATCTGGTTTTTTAGCGTCCCATTTTTCATGGTTTGCCTTCATTATAGTCAGAAGCTTATCATGCGAGTCGCTGAATCGTTTCCTTGGTGAACCAGGCTTCTTACCACGAACTTCACGACAGATTTCCAAAGAGATAAGGTTATGCTCAATATGGATTTGCTTAATCAGGTTCCATACTGATGTCTTGTAACCTCCTAAGCGTGAACGAAGAGCATTGTTGTAACCTTCCAATGCATTGTTTGTTCGAGGCAAACCCATCAAAGTGGCATCGGAGATGTTTCAATGTTCCAATGTCGAATTCGGGGACATAAAAGCCAGCCAAAAATTGTTCACCTAGCCAAGTGCGCTCGAAGTAAGAAAAAAGATCACGAAGTTTTACCCTGTTGGTCGTCCAGATAATGCTTGGTAGGCTACAATGACTTTTAATGGTGGTACCAAAACCAAAGCTGCAAGAGTTCGTAAATGAGTGGAGTTGTCAGGATTATCTATATCATTATAGAGCTTCAAAACTTCTGGCATTGATTTGATGTTTCTATAAATGCATTGAGCAAAATGAAAAAGACAACCTCTGATGATAGTAAATTTCACAAATTGCGTTATATATTCCCTGGTGAAATATACGGTGCAAATGGTGTATTTTGTATTTGGAATCATTAAGCTATTAAAACGTATGATAATAAACGGAATTTGAGTAAATTCCCTTTATTTTACATACGAATTTTTTTGGAAAAATCACGTGTGTGGGCCCTATGTATGTATTTTTTGACCTATTTTTCCCTACTTTCGGTCCAGGCCCGATTACCTCCTTGGGAGGTCGTGTCTCAGGCAACTGGGTGTCATGCTCACCTTGTGATTTAATTTTCTGAGTCACAATTAAAATTAATACAAAAATGAAAAAAATTGTTTTAGGGATTTTTTCAGTCAGCGATATTTTTATTTAGGGGTTTTCGCTTTTGGGGATTTTCGGTTTTAGGGATTTTTGACTTTTATGGATTTTTTCCTTTAGGGATTTTTACCCGTCTCCATTTTGAAAATATTTGTCTTCGCTTCATAATTTTTATGAAATTAGCAATTAATGTATTATTAATACAAAATATTTAGAATTTGAGTAATATTTTAATTTATTTTATATTTAAATAATAGTCAAATTGGAAAATTTCACAATCATCTAGTAATCTTATATTAAGTCTTTTGTTTTTTATGATTTAGGAGAAATAATAAAAAAAATTTTTATTTCTTATATTTAATTCTGTACGAAAAAATAAGCAATTTTTTTTGTTTTGAAATTTGTTTAAAATATTACTTACTTATTATACACTAAGTTATACTTTAAGAATTATTTTTTTTTTCTTTTCTATTTGTAATGTAGTACATAATATACAGCAATTTATATTTTTTTCAATCCTGGGGGGGGTTTTAACCCCCAAAACCCCCCCCTGGTTGCGCCACTGATAATATTATAATTTTTAAATTTAAAAATTTAGTATTTATACTTATAATATTCTTATATTAATATTAGTATTTTCATTAATATTTATAAAAGGAAAGAATTGAATATTACTTTCGTTTAGGGTGATGATTAATGGAGTATAAATATAAAATCACTGATAATAATAAGTACCTGGGACACCGAGCTCTCACTCGACACGTTAAAAAATATAGATATACAATTCTTTAATTATTTATTACAATTATTAATATTAAATGCATCAATCTGATTAAAATGAATGGAACTTGTGGTCCTCAATAATTTATAAATATATAATATATATACAATTTGTTTTTTTATATAGCATATTCATTATATTCATTATATTTATTTTCAATAAGACGTTTTGTGTAGGTTAATCTTTAATCAATTGGTTCCTAAGAACTATTGCATATTGCATAAGCCATACGTATATTTTAATAATTATCTTACAAATGGAATGAATGAAAGGAAGTTGGGCGTTCAAATTCATTCCACTGTAATTGTGGTTGAACCAAGACAAATAGGAAATTGCTCTCATTCAATTGCACGAGTAAAGATAATTATAAATATGGAATAAGAAATAAAAAAAGAAGTAAAACGAAAGGAAACCCTGAATAAATATTTTTCCAATAACATGTTGGTTTTTATTTAGACGTTATTTTTTATTTGTTCTTGGAATAGTAAAAGTGAAATGATTAATAAATAATTAATAAAAATATGAATTGAATTTTAAAAGATTTAAAGAGTTAATGAAGTTAACTTTAAAGTTGTTAATGTCCTAGGTCTAATGAGATTGTATTAAACAGGAAGTTTAATACTGAATTAATAGATAATAAAATAAATCAGTATTGAAAAGTGAATATAATGAAAAAAACACTCACTTTTTCTTTTATTTATTTTTCTATATCAAGTAAATTAATTAGAATTCCTAGATTTATATTATAATTCCTTAAAATTAAATTAAATAACAAATCAATATCGCTTTAAACAAAGCACTAAATTTTTTGAAACTAAAAAGTGTATTAAAAATGAAATATTAAAAAATGTTGTATTCCCTTTTAAATAGACGTATTTAATTTATTTATTTTAATTTATGAATGAATTTGAGGATATTTGTAAATTTTTATTTTTAATGAGGAAGAGGAAATTAGAAAAGAACAGAAGTGATTAATTGATGATATGCATAAAATGTAACTTTTTTTAAAAAAATTTTCCCAATGACTTAACATTTGACAAATTCTTGATATTTTATTTTCAATTTGTTTTCCAAATTGATACAGTTGTACATTTTTTTTTTCTTTTTATATCATCGATGGACAGGCTATATTCCTTCCTGAAAGATTCATTATTGGTTTCTAATTAGTTTTCACCAAGTAAGAAAGAGAGTGGAAGCATTTACTCAAACAATTCCTTTAAAATGGAACGAGATGATTTAGAAAATATATTGATAAAACATCTGGGAATGCGCAAGCTTGCATTGCGAAAACGAACTTAAGTTCGGATTAATTTAAGTTATAAATAAGTCAAGATTAAATATAAATATTATTGAATATTTTTATTTATTAGTGTTATAAATAAAAATATTAATAAAATTTTTTTATGTTCACTGGAATCGATGATTGTCACGAATAAATATAAATGACGTCACTATAATAATAAATATTAAAAATTTCAACTTTGGACGGCATTTTGACCATGTTCCCGAGGGGGTATCAAAAAATTAAAGGCACTTTACACAACTACTTTTCGATGCTCTTTCCGAATCTGAAGTCAGAATTTCAAAATTTTGAGTTTGATGTCGGACAGAACGACAGACAACGATTTTATAAACTCACTTAAGTTCGTTGAAAAGAAACAACGTATGATTCAGGTTTAGAAATTGAAAAATATGTGAGAAGTTCAAAATATATTGTATTATTTATTTAAATATATATTGTAAATAAACATTCAAATGTTTTTAAATATTTTTATCTATCTAACTCTGTGGATCTACAGAACTCGAAAGTTCTTAGCCGCAGCAACCACATTTCTCCAAGTATCCCTATTATGAGCCACAACCCTCCTTAAATATTTTTAGAATAATAAAAAATATAACATTAGGAACATTTTTTAAGAATGTTTGATATTTTTAAATTAAATTAAACAATTCTAAAATAAAGTTCTAAAGTTATTTTAAGTAAAAATTATATTTATATGTTATAAATGCTTTTTAGTTCTTTTTTTTTGTATGGAGTTCTTTGGTTGGATGCTAAAGAATATCGAGGGCCAAGTCAAAATTAAAATAAACAAATTAATTTATAGAAGTAATTTATATACCTATATAAAAAATTCTCCTAACTTTTTTTCTATTTACATTTTTGAAAGGAACCATACTAATTAATAAATTGAAGATATTAAATACATAAATTTATATACAACCAAAATCACCCATACACACACACACATATATATATACCCGCTCTATCCTAAATTTTTATATTTCAAATGGCTTTTTAATTGAAAAAAAATCATTTCTTTTAGAAAAAAAAATTAAAAGTAGTTTTGCCGTGTGTCAAATCATAAACGAAATTACAATTACTCTACTTTATTAAAGAAATAATAAAAAACAAGACTTTTTGTAAAACAATAATGAGGTCAAAGAGTAGAATTTTATAAAATTTAAAACATTCGTATTGCGAAATTATTTCAGAAAGAAGAAAGGCATACACAGAGAAAAGAGAAGTGAAATGAACCATTAAAAAGTCCAAAAAAAAAAGAAAAGAAAAATTTCAAATTATTGAAAAATAATTTAACGATCTTTAATAACTGATAATTTGCAAATTGAAAGAGCAGCCAATTATTTCAATTTGTTTTAAATGAATGAAAGTGATAAAACATCCATGTTACATAAATTATTATTTTTTTTTTATTTACAATCTATTCGTATAATTTGAGCGCGTTTAACAAATAAAAAATGGAGTTTATTTAAGCAATGAAATGGACAAGACCGCTTTCTTCGCTTCGGTTTGATGTCCTACAGGTCGTTTCAGCCCAAATAGGACTGCACCTCTCCCGTGCTCTAAATAGAAAACGTTTCAAACACTTAAAAAGCAACATAATTTATTACGTTTCCTAATCCAATTGATTAACAGCAAAGAGGGAGGGGAGTTAAAATTACTCACTCGGGCGCAATGAAATATTTACCCTTTTGGTAAATTTAGATGGAAAATTGCTTTCAATGCAAGGATTATGTAAAATACCTATTACGTATGTTACATATTATATTATAGGTTATTAATTATAATTAAATTTAATGTGTATATTTAACAATTTTAAAATTTACTGTGATATACAACCAATACATAACTTTTCTAGCATTCTGAATAATTAAAATATAAATAATAATAATAATAATAACAATTAATCATTTTTATAGTAGCAGAAAACCAATTCATATTAAAGGCTCATTTGCCTTTAATTTCCATAAAATTTAAAAAAAAAAAAGAAAAATATCATTTTTATCAAATTTAATCAATACATGATATATTTGCAATTAACAATGTTCAATCATTCAGGTTAAATGCTTTTTGAACTCCAGTGATGAAACATTTTTACCGACCGACGATAGTAAGGGAGGTATTGTTGTCACACCAAATTTCACATGTGGAGATTTTTACATATCTCCACGAATCATGCATTTTCTTAACAGAAAAAAGTATTTTTAGCATGATGTCTGTCCGTCCGTCCGTATAGATGTGTACAGCTTGAACGGCTCAACGGATTTTGATGAAATTTGGTATATTTACTTATTGATCAACTTTTGGTGCAAATCCGGAAACCGGAAGAGGTAGTATTACCGATCGACGATAGGAAGGGAAGGGTTATTTTCACACCAAATTTCACATGAGGAGATTTTTTTACATATCTACACAAATCATGCACTTTGTATTGGTTTTATCCTCGGTAAAAATCATCTTCATTAGTTTTTTCTTAATTTAAAATTATATGACGTCACCCAGCCCTTCATTTATTATATATTATAAATAAAAAAAAATTAAAAATATTTATGTTATATCCATATCTGTTTTTTATTGCATTAATAGATACATTTAAATTATTTGAAATTGTTTCTGTAGCTGGAAATTAATTTATTTCAAACCATCGGTCAACTTATTTTTTTATAAATTTAAAAGTTTAATTATTAAAATAATTTCAAAGCTAAACACAACAATTTATTATTATAAATTAAAAATAATTTACAAATACAGGGAAGAAATTGGAAATAATGAAATAATTTTTCTCATTAATAAAAAAATCACATTAGTTAACTAACCATCAAGCAGTTAACAACTCTCTAAGTGATCTTTAGTGGCGATCTCATTACTAGGCCATTTCGGCCTAAATACCTCATTATACATCAATTACAAATTTTAATATATATTATATATTAAATATTATATTGAAATTTCAACTTTTTCAATTTGTATGTATGAAATTTTATTTAAATAATACCTTTATAAATTAAATATCTACTAATATATAAACATACATATATTTTATACCCTCTTTCCAAGGCCTCTTTTTTCCCAGTCAGCCACACCGTTTAGGCCGCGAGTGTGTGAAGTCTACCCCTCCCCTTCCCACCCCAGTTCTCTCTCATCCATGCCCCAAGTACTAAATACCTTTTTAAAAAAAAAAAAATAAATAAATAATAATAATAACAACGCTAGAAATGGCAATATGTCACTATTGCAAACTCCACATTCGTGGTGAGAAATATAAATGCAAGACATGTTGTAAGGGCTTCCACGCAAAATGCGCAGTAGAACACCAACTTTTTCACAAGGACCAGCCCAACCCCTGCAATGTATCTTTTGAAAAAATCACGCTTGAAAACGACAACGCTGGACCTTCAACATCTTCACATTCAGACGTCTCCACTCCTATAGACAACCATAAAAACAACTGGCAACTGGTAAATCACAATAAAAGACTACGTGACAGCCCAGAAACTCGATGTGTTAAACAAAAGACTTTGGATGATTACACTATACCTACACACACTAATAAATTTCAATCACTCTCAGAACTAACTGACAACCAACCTAACTCTTCTAAAGAAACTATACCAAACAAACCCCCCCCTATTTTTATTCCTAATGTCACTAATTATAATGACATGTTGGCGTGTCTTGGCAGGGTAGCCCGAGACGGGTTCGTTTGTAAACTAATAAAAAAAGACGAAGTTAAAATCAATCCTAAAAAACCACTAGACTACACCTCCATAATTAAAATGTTAGATAACAGCAAAATTGAATATTATACCTTTCAACCCAAATCTGAAAGAAATTTTAGAGCTGTTATCAAACAACTACATCACTCGACTGACCTTGTTGACATTAAAAAAGAAATTGAAGACCTTGGTCACTCAGTGGCCAATATCTTTAATATAAGAAAAAAAACGACAAAGGAACCCCTACCTATATTCTTCTTAGACCTAAAACCAGCACCCAACAATAAAGACATCTATACTACTCAATACCTCTGTCATAGCAGGGTTGTAATTGAGGCACCGCGTGCTCGTAGAGATATCCCTCAATGTACGAGATGTCAGCATTATGGGCATACCAGGGCATACTGTAAGCTGAGACCACGCTGCGTCAAATGTACTAAAGACCATCTTACATCTGACTGCCAAAAAGACAAGACTTCTCCACCCCAATGTGTACTCTGTGGCGGTGACCATCCAGCCAACTTTAAGGGCTGCAAACATTATGTCGAATTACGACAAAACAAATATCCCTCTCTTAGACCTAAACAACTACAGACTGTACCCCCTCCACTACCAACTAGTTCAACTCATGATAAACGACAAACACTTAACTCCATGTCACAACCAAACATTCGCTACTCTGACATACTAAAATCTAATAACAACGACAACTCCAAATCTCTCCCGACACAAACACAAACACCTATTCTGGAAAGCATGTTGGTTAAACTCATGGATCGCATGGACACTATACTCAACCTTTTGACTACCCTCATTGCGAGAATGCCCAATGGATCGATTGCTTAAAATTTCATTATGGAATGCTAACGGCCTATTGAGGCATTCTTGTGAACTCAAACACTACCTGATAGACAAAGACATTGACATTATGCTAATTGCTGAGACTCATTTCAACCCTCGAAGCTACTTAAAAATTCCCTATTACAACCTATACTTTACCAATCACCCAGACGGTACATCACACGGAGGAACAGCCATTATAATCAAAGACAAAATATCCCATTACGAAAACCCTCCTTTTTACAAAGACTATCTACAAGCAACCTCTTTAACAATTCAAGACAAAAACGGACCTATTACAATTGCATCTACTTACTGCCCTCCCAAGCATCGAATTTCGTCTGGGGATTTTTGGGATTTTTTCCAGGCCCTGGGGTCGAGGTTCCTTGCTGGAGGTGACTACAATGCAAAACATACTGACTGGGGATCTCGACTTATTACTCCTAGAGGTCGAGATCTCGCTAAGACTATTAATAAACACAACCTAATTACTATCTCAACGGGAAGACCTACGTATTGGCCCTCTGACAGTAACAAAATCCCAGACTTAATTGACTTTTTTGTGGCAAGAGGGGTTAACGGGGATGGATGCTTAATTGAATCCTGCCTTGATCTTTCCTCTGACCACTCCCCAGTACAACTTACATTAAACACCTGTGCATCTCTCAAATCAAACTCTCACTACTTGACTAATCATAAAACTGACTGGAATAAATATGCAGAAATACTAAACCAAAGCCTGGACCTAAACTTACCTCTGACATATAGCCTTGACATTGACAAAGCAATCTACCATATAACCAATACTATACAAATGGCAGCACGTCTGTCAACACCAAAAATTACTCCTAAAGACTTAAACCAAGACACACCAAAACACATTAAAGACTTAATAACTAAAAAAAATAGGCTCAGACGACAATGGCAGACAAACAGATCCCCACATCTTAAAACGACAATTAATAATCTATCTAAACAAATTGGGAATCTACTCAGAACTGAAAGGAATCAAAGCATTCAAAAGTATCTGAGAGACCTCACCCCTACTCATTCAACTGACTACTCTCTCTGGAAAGCGACAAAGAAACTTAAAAGACCAACTGAAAGAATCCCCCCACTACGTAGACAAAATAATGAATGGGCGAGGAGTGACATCGATAAGGCGAATACATTCGCTAGTCACCTTTCTAACGTTTTCACTCCTCTCCCACCAAAGGTCACTCCACCTGACAATAACTTTCAGGCAACACACCAATACAAAACACACAATTACTCAATGCCATTCCCCAAACTAATACAGACGTGTGAATTAAAAGACATTATACGACAGACAATCAAAACTAAAAAGGCCCCGGGAAATGATCTAATCTCAGGTAAAATGTTGAGGAACTTGCCTGATAGGGCAATTCTCTTTCTGACCCTCATATTTAACTCCATCTTTAGAGTGGGTCATTTCCCAACCCAGTGGAAAACAGCCCTGGTGAAAATGATCCTCAAGCCTGGGAAACCTCCTGAGGAGTCAAACTCGTATAGGCCTATTAGTCTTCTCTCTGCCATCTCTAAATTGTTCGAGAGGGTCTTTCTTTCTAGACTCCGTCCCTTTCTAATAGATTTAATCCCAATCCACCAATTCGGCTTTAGAGAGAAGCACGGCACTATTGAGCAAGTACATCGAATTGTTGATGTTATTCACAAAGACCTTGAAAACAAACGTTACTGCTCAGCCGTGTTTCTTGATATATCTCAGGCTTTCGATAAAGTTTGGCACGAGGGTCTACTTCGGAAGCTTTATGACATACTCCCGCTAATTTATTACAGGCTGATTCGTTCTTACCTCGATGGCAGAAGCTTTAGAGTTAAGATGAATGACGCCATTAGTGAGGTTTATCCTGTTAGATCTGGAGTACCTCAGGGTAGTGTTTTGGGACCTATTTTGTATTTACTTTTTACAGCTGACTTGCCGACCAACCCGAACATAACCACAGCGACCTTTGCTGACGACACCGCTTTGCTCGCTTCACATAAAGACCCAATCGTGGCTTCTGCTATGCTCCAGGAAAGCCTGGACCAATTAAGGCCTTGGCTTGAGAAATGGAGAATAGCAGTTAACGAAGACAAATCTGCACACTTGACTTTTACTTTGAATAGACAGACCTGCCCCGGCGTAAATTTAGACAAACCCATTCCGACTAAAAGTACTGTAAAGTACCTCGGTATGCACCTTGACAGACGCCTAACGTGGGAGATGCACATCAAGTCAAAAAAGAAACAACTGAGACTTAAACTTAACAAATTATACTGGCTGCTCCGACAAAAATCTCAACTGACGATAGACAATAAACTTCTAATTTACAAAATCATCCTTAAACCCATTTGGACCTATGGCATTCAGATGTGGGGGACCGCTAGCAAATCCAACAGAGACCTGATTCAGCGGTTTCAAAACAAAACACTTAGACTGATAGTCGGTGCTCCTTGGTATGTCCCTAACAGACTGATTCATAGGGACCTCGGAATGGATACAGTCCAAATGGAAATTAAAAATTACAGCCTTCGCTACAAAGACAGACTCCTTAAACACCCTAATCCTAAAGCCCGACAACTATTAGACACACAAGGACAACTGAGACGACTCAAAAGACTCAAACCACAGGACTTGACAAGAGACATTAATAAATAGACCCGCGATGGTGCCCTAGCTGGGATTAGCCATCAGGCTAATAATTCCCTTCCTCCCCTCCTCGACTATTTTCCTACCACAGTTCCAATGACTCACTCTCCTTAACCTGCCCTATAATTTCCTTTTACCTCCCCCCCTCGCCCATTATATTACTCTTTATTGTAAACCATGTATTATTGCCTTCGGGCAGATGTACAAAATAAATGGATGCTAAATAAAAAAAAAAAAAAAAAAATTAATAAAAAAATCTCTATAACTTTATGAAGAAGTAAGAAACTCAGTATCCATGTGTTCTACACTATGAATTCCCACTTCTTTCAGAAAAAGATAACGCAATAATTAACTTACCTACTTCTTCACCGACAACAAGATTTCAATTGATATTTTTTTTCAAAAATATTCAACACTACGACTAATTCCTAATTTTATTTTGATTAATAATAAATAGTCCAATTATGTATACATATAATAAAAATAATTTTTATTTACTTTTCATTAAATTTCCTTCAAATGTAGGTACATCCAAGTTAATTGTATAACAGAAAGTTTAAAATGATTTCCGGGCCCAGATATAAATTCATAAATAGAAATGACATGTTTCATATACAAAAAATTAATTCAAGCTTTGAAAGCAGCTCGCTTGGTCTTTTGATTTATAGTAGACAACATTCATTTTCAATGCAGAGATTTTTAAAATTATTTCACCCATTTTTTTTTTTAATAAATAACTAGCTGTTTAGACTGCCTCAGGTGGTTTTTGATTCTTGGGAGAGGGAGTGAGGAGGGGGATTGATAAATAATTTGTAAAAATCTTTTTATTTCTTTCAATTTCATTTTTCATTATTACGGTTATTAAATCAATAAGATTTTCAATATTTTGGCCTAGAAAATAATAATAATAATAATAATATTGATACAAATATGTTTTCCAAAACCGCTTTGAATTATTGATTCCTCCTACATATCTATCTATTTCTGTGGATTTACGAAACTCATGGCCGCAGCAACCACATTTCTCCAAATGTCCCTATCCTACTTCCATACAACTCCGATTTTCTTTTTTCTCTTTTATGTCCCTTCCTGCAGTGTCCGCCCTCCACTTCCTTGATTTTCCAATCGGTCGCTTCCCAATCGGTTTCCCCACAAATTGAGTCTTTCATCTCCCATTCTTGCCACATGTTCTGCCCATCGAAACCTTATTTCTCACAATAAATAAATATAATCAACACAATAATTATAATTAGTTATACTTGTTATTTATTTAGTATAATAAGATTAGATAGATAAAAAGGGGAAAAAGGTTAGACAAAGACCGAACAATTATTTCACACCATCCCTCGGATAATTCTTTTTTCTTTTTTAACATTGGATGATCAATATATAAACATAAATATGTGACAAAGATAATATTGATACTTATTCACATTTCAATCAAATATTTTTTTCTAAAAATAATGTCTTTATTTCTAATTTACTAGAAATATATTGTATATATATAATAAGTAAAATAAGATAGTATGTAGATATTTTATTTCCATTTGTTTAGGAAATCCTAGATTAAGGATTCAAATAAAATTTGCACAAGCGCTCTATATTCAATTCAGAATGTTTACCTCAATCTATCAATGTCAGTAATGTAAGAGAATAAAAACACCCGCTTCTCTTGCAATCCTTAAGAGATAACAAAAGAGAATATTTTTACCCTCTCTCTTTCCTTCTCTGTACACATCCACCTCAATTATGTTTAAATTAAATGTCCATTAAGTGCTAATAAATTCCTATAATTGCAATTTTAAATAATAAAAAAACTCCTTATCTATTTTTAATAAAATAAAATGATTTAATTAATTAATGAATTTCAGATGTTGTAGAATAGAAATTTTAATACGATCCAATTTTTTTTTAATTTTTACGAAATAGGCAAAATTAAATTTATAGTCATGATTTCTACTGATAAGGATATGATGTAAGCTCATAGAAAGGGATTGATGTAAACTATTCTATTTGAAAATCGCTTTTATTTTATTTATTTATTCTTTTTTTCGCAAAAAAAAAAAATCATTTTTTTTGTTTTTTCTCCAATTGATAAACTATCGTTATATAATAATATTTTTTTTAGGTATGTTACTACAACGATAAAAAAGAACGAGTTAAAGAGAAAGGATTAGTTATTTATATATTTATTTATTTATTTATTTTTTGATTTAAATACAACTATTTTATCGTACTGTCGATCTTATTCAGAGAAGTTGTAAATGGAAATAATCTTTGGATATCATCTCCCAAATGATTGATTGATATCAGATTAGTTTTTGTGATGAATTTTAACATGTCACGTAAAAGTGATACGAGTGAGATGCCCGTTGATTAATAAATTAACTTTTAAAAGATAAAAATTGAATTGTTAGGGCAGAATTAAAATTGAGGAAAAAAAATTATTAAAAAAAAAGATGTAATAATTAATTAATCGTTATTTTGAATTTTCATTCATTTGTTTGATTAATAATATAATTACAATTGGATTAAAACAATGGTGTTAATCACATTATAAATTAATAAAAATTACCAATTATTTTAAACTTCTTATTCCTGACCTTGATAAAATTTTATATTTTAATAATAAATTTACAAAATAGTATTTTGGTAATATGAAACTCATAAACTTACCTATATAAAGAGACATAATAATACTTTATTTCTATATTTTCTTTCTAATATTACTACATAGTAATATTATATATATAATAATATGTGTAATTCTTCAAGATTTTTTATTCACATGAAAATTATCCACTATTTAAAAAGCGCGCTCATTGGTCTATTTGGACCAATCAAAATAATAGTAATATTAATTAACATTCAATTTGTTTATAAAAATAGAAGGCTGACTGATGGTCTGTGGCTGACTGCTTCCTGTTTAAATTCTTAATAAATTGAATGTAATATAAAAAATACGTAAAAAGGCAGGGTTATTAATACATTATCATCTTAGCACATATATTAAATACTAATATTATTTCTTATATATTTACAATTACAGGTCATAAATGGAATGTAATTATTCAACTAAGCATCCTTAACTATGAATCAAAATGTTCTATTCGTATCAACCAGGAACCTGTAAATTCTTCATGAATTAGTAAATCTTCAGAAGAATAAAATTTATCAGTGAAGGGTCGGTCGGCTCCTATCTTTACAATATGACCCTGGTAGAATAACCAAAACTATTTGAAAAGATCGGAATTTTTTAGAATTAAAAAAATCGTAATAATAATAAATAAATTTGAATTTTCAGTATTTTATCATTCAATTTCTTAAAAAAACTTCACATTCCCATGGAGAAATTACAGTTACTTTCTTAAAATTTTAAAAACAAAAAAGCTTAAAAGTTTGGCAATTTTATAACTTAGAATATACTTAATAATTTGTTCTATTTTAAACCAAAACAATTTAAGTACTAGGTCAAATTCTTTTTAGGTTAAAAAATTTCGAGTTATCCACACACATATTTAATTAACTTTCTATCTCTCCCTACAGAGATACATACATACTCTGTAATTTATTTCTATCCATAAATAATTTAATTCGACTTTCTTAGTTTAACTCTTTCAATATTATTAATTTTTATTTAATTAACACAATTAAATTTATTTAAGAGACTTTCATCATTGTCATTAAATATAAAGATTGGTGATGATTTAAAAACTTTAAATAGAAAAATTGTCTTGCTGAAGTAATTATCTAAATTTATAAAACATAATCTATAAAGTAAGTATATTTTGTAATCGAAATTTGTGTGTGTAAAGCTAAGATTATTTATTATGATTTGTCATTTTATAACAAATTAAGTTGCAGATTGGCAAATTGTTACATTTATTAATGTAAAGTTTGCAAAAATGCATGATTCAAATTATTTAATGACTAAAAGTTTTTTATTTTTTATTTTTCTTAATAATAAATTTGAAAGGATGCTTAAAATAACAATCTTATTAGTGCAACACAATATTTTTCTTTACATTCGATTAGAAGGAAAATAATTAATTTAAAACATATGATATAAAAACTAGGATAGAAATTTGAATTTCTATCTTATTTGGATAAATTTATTGCAGGTGAAATAAAATCGTTTTTATATTTTTTATAAAATTCAATTAAGGAAAATATAGAATTTGAATTTTTAGTTTGATAATATAATTTCATTAGATTATATTAGACTAAAATTAGAGAATGCTAAACCAGAGATGCGCAAACTTCTTGAGACGCGTTTCTTTTTTCTTTTAGGTAAAAATCCTGGGCCCTTTACATGTTATGTATGATTTTTATTAAGATTTTTTTTGAGAGTATAACATGATGATAATAAAAAACAACTATTTTTTTCTATTTTTTATATAAAACAATAATTTTTACAAATCTTTTTTTTTTTAAGTAATTGCAATTGTGTCCCTTGCGTAATCTGGCTCGCCCCATTGTTTGCGCATCTTTGGTCTGTTCAAACAATTTTAAAATTTAATATTTTTACTTCTGTTAATCAAATTTATTAATATTAATTCCTTATTGATATACAACAGAGTGTGTTTTTTCTAACCATCATATGCTCTTGATTAGGGCTTACAATACCGGGATCTCGGGATTCCGGACGATTTTTGTCCGGTATTAAAAACCGGTATTTATATAAAAATACCGGTATTTTGGTATTACGAATTTACGAATTTACAGAATGTGTATGATTTTTTAATGACAATAGTGCCCACAAGTGTAGTATCAGAAAGAGCTTTTTCGGCCGCTGGTTATTTTTGAACGAAAATTCGGTCCTCGCTTGATGATGAAACGCTTGATTCGTTGTGTTTTTTAAGAGCAAACTTTAATAAACAAAACGCAAGTTATTAATATTAAATACTTTCAATTTATATTTTTATATTTTTTACTTCTTTAATTATATTTAATTCTTTAATTATATAATACCATACGAGACTATTATATGTAAAATGTAACATAGAATTTAATATTTACTTTATTTTACTTGCACGTTTTTTGTATCTATCTACTCCTACTCTCTATGTAATAAAATAAATAATATCTACTCATTTCAGAACAATATTTATTGGATTTCATATATTATTTGTTAAAAAGTCAATATAACAACTGAGGTAAGAAGAAATATGTTCAAAAGTGTTAAAATTCAATCATGTTATGGATGTTGCATTTAAAATTGTAAATTCCATAAGATCTAAAAGTTTGTCACGTCGTCAGTTTCGCGCTTTGCTGAATGAATGCGGTGAAGAACACAATGAACTGTTACTTCATACTGATGTAAGATGGTTAAGTTGTGCTACATTTTTAGCAAGATTTAGAGAACTTATGCCACAAATAACCTCATATTTACAATCTAAAGGTGATTCATATCCACAATTAAATGATCAAGAATGGCTTCTCGATCTTGCTTTTTTCTGTGATGTTACTGAAAAATTAAACCAATTAAATCAGCAGCTACAGGGTAAAGGTAAAACAATAATACATACGAGGTAGGGTCAAAAAGTTAGCGGAATGGTCGCTTATAGTCAAGTATTTCTTAGCTGAAAGGGAAATTTTTGTTTGTGAGGTTGGCATAACTGGTAGTGAATGTGCTTTTGAGGTTAGCAGGCAGTTGTAGTTGGTTCCGTGCGTTCATTGTAGATCGTAGTTTCTTTCTTTCGTCGGATTGTGCAATGTCGTCATTAGAGCAGCGTGGCAATATTAAATTCTGTGTGTTGCTGGAGAAATCACCCTCGGAGACTCTTGAGATGCTAAAAAAAGCATACGGAAATTCTGCGATGAAGAAAACAGCAGTTTACGAGTGGCATAAGCGTTTTCGCGACGGTCGCACAACAATTGATGATGACGTTCGGACTGGGCGGCCTTCCACTTCCACTACAGACGACAATGTTGAGCGCAGGGAGAACAGTAAATAAAGGATTGTACACAGAGATCTTAAAACGGCTACGAGATGCAATTCGACGAAAACGACCTGAAAAATGGGCAGAGAATGACTGGTGTTTGTTGCACGACAATGCCCCAGCACATCGATCCCTAATGGTGAAACAATACCTTGCCAAGCATAATGTTACCACTCTGGAACATCCTCCATATTCTCCCGATCTCGCGCCACCAGATTTCTACCTGTTTCCAAGGTTAAAAATGGCATTGAAGGGACATCGTTTTGCTGATTCGTCAGAGGTGATTGAAAATGCGACGGAGCGGCTGAAGGAACTTTCAAAAAACGGCTTTCAAGAGTGTTTCCAACAATTATATGAACGGTGGAATAAATGTGTAGATGCAGGAGGAGAGTATTTTGAAGGGAAATAATGTAAGAATGTTATAAATATTTTTAATAAATTTTAATAACCAATTCCGCGAACTTTTTGACCCTACCTCGTATGATTAGCATTTTGAAGATTTATATAATTAAATATTTTTTAAAAAATAATACAAAAATAATTTTTCATCCACTTATATAAAAATATATGTAAAGTTTATTGAATGTACCTAATTATTAATATTTTTTTATAATTAAATTAATCTCTGTTAAAATTTTAAAAGTAGGTACTTGTATTTGTTCTTTAAATTCATTTAAAATAACTATAAGATTTATTTTTTTTAAAACACTCAGAATTGAAATAATCCTGTAATCAAATGAATTAGATATTGTAATAAATACTTTGTACCGGGTGTACGATTATAGTATAGATTATAGAAATTTGAGTAAATTCCCTTTATTTTACATACGAATTTTTTTGGAAAAATCACGTGTGTGGGCCCTATGTATGTATTATTGGACCTATTTTTCCCTACTTTCGGTCCAGGCCCGATTATCTCCTTGGGAGGATTGTCTCAGGCAACTGGGTGTCATGCTCATCTTGTGATTTAATTTTCTGAGTCACAATTAAAATTAATACAAAAATGAAAAAAATTGTTTTTAGTGATTTTTTCAGTCAGCGATATTTTTATTTAGGGATTTATTCTTTTAGGGATATTTGCATTTAGGGATTAGGGATTTTTACATGATTTCTTTCAAAATATCCTGCCACTACGGGCGGACGAAAAGCTTTCGAAATCTTAAAGTAGTTTTTTTCATAAATAACTCCTTTATTATTAAGTTTAGGTAAAAATGATTAGGGATTTTTGACTTTTATGGATTTTTACCCGTTTACATTTTGAAAAAATTAGTCTTCACTTCATAATTTTTAGAAATTTTTAGAATTTGAGTAATATTTTTATTTATTTTTTTTATATTTAATTAATAGTCAAATTGGAAAATTTCACAATCATCTAGTAATCTTATATTAAGTCTTTTGTTTTTTATGATTTAGGACAGGGGTGAGCAACCTTTTTATCCCACGGGCCAATTTAAATTTTAAAATTTTGTGGCGGGCCGCACTTACTAATAATTTACAAAACTTTATTTATATACTAATAAACATTATAATATTGTTTATAAATAATCGAGACGAATAATAAAATTCTATTTTAGAAATGCTCAGCGGGCCGCAGAAAAATCTTTAAAGGGCCACATGCGGCCCGCGGGTTGCTCATCCCTGATTTAGGAGAAATAATAAAATAATTTTTTACCGACCGACGATAGTAAGGGAGGTATCGTTTTCACACCAAATTTCACATGTGGAGATTTTTACATATCTCATTTTTTACATAATCATGCATTTTCTAAACAGAAAAAAGTATTTTTAGCATGATGTCTGTCCGTCTGTCCGTCTGTCCGTCCGTCCGTCTGTCCGTCCGTATAGATGTGTACAGCCTGAACGGCTCAACCGATTTTGATGAAATTTGGTATATTTACTTAATGCATCAGTGGGATGAATTGATCAACTTTTGGTGCAATTCCGGAAACCGGAAGTGGTAGTATTAGCGATCGACGATAGGAAGGAAAGGGTTATTTTCAGACCAAAGGAGATTTTTTTATATATCACCACGAATCATGCACTTTGTATTGGTTTTATTCTCGAGAAAAATCATATTTATTAGTTTTTTCTTGATTTAAAATTATATGACGTCATCCAGCCATTCATGACGTCACAGCCTGGTCTTGCATATATATTATAAATAAAATAAAATTAAAAATGTTTATATTTATTATTTATGTATCCATATCTGTTTTTTATTACATTAATAGATATATGAAAATTATTTGAAATTGTTTCTGTAGCTGGAAATTAATTTATTTCAAACCGTCGGTCGGTTCGGACCTGGCCACAGGTCAACTTATTATTTCTTATATTTAATTCTGTACGAAAAAATAAGCAATTTTTATTTTTGTTAAAATTTTTTTAAAATAAAATAAAATTACTTATTATACACTAAGTTATACTTTAAGAATTATTTTTTTTTTTTCAAATAAAAAGAAGGATTATATTTTTTCTTTTCAATTTGTAATATAGTACATAATATACAGCAATGTATATTTTTTTCTCTCCTGGGGGGGGGTTTAACCCCCAAACCGCCCCCCCCCCTGGTTGCGCCACTGCATTTACCATAACTATAAGATTTATTTTTTTAAAACACTCAGAATTGAAATAATCCTGTAATCAAATGAATTAGATATTGTAATAAATACTTTGTACCGGGTGTACGATTATAGTCTGGTTATAATCGTCCTACGCTAACCGCCAGGACGTGATTGTCGTCAGGATGATAGATCTTTCTTAACTGCCAATTCTTAACTGGCAAATTATAAAATTGGAGGGAGATTGTTTTTCCCCTTAATTTAAATATTATATTTATATCATAGAGGTATGGAGTAACACAAACGCTTGTTTTAATGGTGGGGGGTGGCTCCAAAAAAGTAGGGAGAAATTCTTGTCGGCCATTTTGTCTACATCAAAACATTGAATTTTCCATAAGACATAATACATTTTTGTTTCAAATTTTCTCGTATGTTTGAAAGTTTTTCTTAGTTATTTTTTCTTTATTTTATAGTTTAGTTAATATATTTAATAATTATAAATAGTTTTTAATAATTTAATTTGTATTTAATATTAAATTATGTTTTATTAGATTCTAAGACCAGGTTAATAAAAGTAAAAGACAGCTACGCGAAGAAGAATCTGGGAAAACATTTTCTTTCCACAGGTATGTATTTTGGATTTCTATGATTAATTTTCAAAACGGTATATATAATATTTTAGAAAATTTTCTAGGTAGTTATGTTTATGAATCCACACAGGAGCAATTTGGTAAGTAATCAAAAAGAAAATTTTTTTTTTTTTTATTATTTATTAATTTTATCTGAAAGAATAAAATGGTAACTAGAAAATTTTCTTAACACACTATGAGCGGGGTTGGTATTTGTACCCGTTGCGGGGACTGCCACTTATAAGCGGTTGCCACTTATATAATATATATTTTCCCTTGTGTCACTTAAAATTACTTATTTTAAACGATAACTAATATATATCCCTCATATAAGTGGCAACGGGTATAAATACCCGCCCCGCTTATAAGTGGCAGTCGCCGCAACGGGTACAAATACCCGCCCCACTCATAGTGTGTTAATTATAACAAATTCTGGTAGTACCTCAATATCTCTTGATTAAATAAAAAAAATTGAGGAATAGAATAGAAATGTTCAGATTTCCAAAAGATTGTAATTTAATTGAAGAAATGGATAGACGCCGTCCGGAGGAAAGATTTTAAGCCAACAGAATATTCTTTCCTATGCTCAAATCATTTTGATGAAAAGTGTTTTGATAGAATGTCGCTGGTATATGTTCGATTAAAAGAAAATGCCATTCCTACAATATCCACAGGATTCAAAATTCAAAATCCTAGAGCCGGTCTGCTTTTCAGCATAATGTTTAACAATTTATTTAAATAAATAATTTTTGTAATTAAAGAAATACATTAATAAATATATTTTTTGTTTATATTCTATTTTTTGTAATCATTTTTCTATTAAACTAATGATAATTTCTTTTTTTAATTGAATAATCATCAGCATTATTAAGAGAATGATTGCGGCAAGATTTAATTTTTTTTATACATATATGCATATCAAAACGACCTGCAGTTGAAATAAAATAAAATTTAAAGAGTTTATCTTCATGAGAAAATTTTTGCTCACATAATTTTCCACGAAATTTGATGATTTACTAACATTAAGATCAATGGAAAATATAATGTTTTGATGTAGACAATATGGCGGCTGTGACGTCAGGTAGACGACAAGTTTTGTTCCAAATGTTCACTCCCTACTTCCCTGCTTTATATATTTATATTCTATTTTAAGATTAAGCGACAAAATAACTTTGTTTCTATTTTTCCTTTATTGTATTTATAAATTTATTTAAAATAATAAAAAAAAAATAATAAAATAAAATAAAATGAATGAATGGCGGAGACTGAATAACGAGGAATTGAATGTCTTCTATGCATCTCCAGATATAATTAGAATTATAAAATCGAGAAGGCTGCGGTGGGCAGGACACGAGGTTAGAATGGGGGAGGAAAGAATGGCGAAAAATATATTTATGGGGAGACCGAGTGGGAAACGCCCAAGGAAGACCAAGGACGCGGTGGGTGAATAATGTAGGAAGGGAATGTAGTGAGAGAGAGAGAGATGGGAGAGGATAGGGATTGGAGGGTTGTGGTTCAGAATAGGGACAGTTGGAGAAGTGTGGTTGCTGCGGCCAAGAACTTTCGAGTTCCGTGGAGCCATAGAGAAAGATAGATAAATAGAATGAATAAAAGTACTATGAGCACTTCGCTAGCTATAAACTATTTAATAATTAATATAAATAATTTGTCCGTTACATACTCCCCCTCTGATTCCGAAGTCTTTTGTTTGAGGAATCAGACCTAGGAACGGACAATTTTGGCCTTCCTCGCCTAGGTAGAGAAACTACTGGAGTAGAACGTGTGTCGTGACATAGACGCAAAGCTGATGTATGAAAAACTGTTAAATAAATGATACTATTGAACAATATAATTAATATATTATATTTATAAATAAATAATTAATTCAAATATGAGATATTATAAATGTAAATATAGGATATTGTGCTCATATAATCTTTATAAAAAAGGTTTTATTTTATTGCATTGTTTAATTTTCTCTCCGGGACATGTATAAAATATAAAAAAAGGTTGTTTCCTCTATGCAATTTGACCTCTCTTAAATTGGCACTAAACTTGATTAATAAGAATTCATCATTAATTTTAATGCTATAATATATTTTTAATTACTTTCAGAATGAAAATCTATCCTGAAATCAATATTTATGCTTCAGAAACCATTGTAAAAAAAATTAATCGAAACAATACAATAGGAGTTAGTTACTTGCAAATAGAATAAAACAAAAAAAAAAGATTATAATTATATTAAGTAAATATTATTGAAGTATTTTTTTTCAAATATATCTATTATAATTATTATGAATTAAATTGAATTAAATAAATTATTCAATTAACTTCAATAAACCAAATTAAGGAGGTTACGTTTATATATTAATAATATTAACAAGACGAATATTCAATACAAGCACATAAACTTGGTGCTCGGCATTTCGTAAATATTCATTATTTGACAAACACCGCATGTGTGGAGACGGCTTAATATGCATGGTGTAAAACACAAAATTTTGATTAATTATATTTTGTACAATATTCTATATTTGTATATATAGAGCAGGGGTGGGCAAACTAATTTTTGGTATGATCTACTTATTGTTTTTTTATTTTTGCGAGATCGACTTCCAAAAATGGTTGAATTAAAAACAAATAAAAATTTAATTAACGTCTTTATTAATAATAATATATTAAATAGATACATTTTTTATTTACTTGTGCATTACAATTTATAAATATTTTATATTTTTTTTTGAAGTAGATGCGTGACATTCCATTTCAACAACGAGTTTTGTAAAATTAGGTTCGTAATTACTAATACATAATCGAATTGATGCCAATAAGTGGTTGTCAGTCAGGGAACTCCTAAATTGTGACTTAATGTGTTTCATTTGAGAAAACGCTGCTTCACATAGATACGTTGAGCCAAAAAATGCAAATATTCTCATTGCCACCGATCTCAATAAAGGATATTTTTCTTCAGGTAATAAATTCCAAAAATCCTTTTCGTTTACTCGTGCTTTCAGAATAATATCAGATTGCAATGTTATAGTTTCCAATACAACATCCGATAAATTCAACTGAAAAGTATCAGCAAGAATCGAAGAAATATTTTCGTTATCGAATTCTTTAAAAGGAAATGAAATAAATTCAAAAATGGGCTGAAGATTTTTAAGATTTGCAAATCGTCTTTCAAATTCTTCATTAAAATTTTCTAGTTCAGCACAAAACATTTCAATATTACATTCTCCATGAAGTTTAACATGTTTTTCTAAATATGGAAAATATGTAAAATTTTGTCTTTTTAATTGTGAAATAAAAAGTTTTAATTTCGCTTTAAAAGCATTTATAGAACTAACCAATTCTATAATATTTTTTCCTTTCCCTTGTAATTCTAAATTAAGCGAATTGTATTGGCCGATGAAATCTGTCAGGAACGATAATTTTTGTACCCATAGTGGATCTTTCAATTGATCGTTTTTTTCTCCCATCGTGTCCAAAAATATAATAATTTCAGGCAAAAGATTTAAAAATCTTTCCAAAAAGCTTCCTCGACTGAGCCACCTAATATGACAAAAAAGAAGTAAATCTTCATATTCCGAGTCATTATCTTCAAGTTGAGTACGGAATAGACGTCTCCTTAAACTCCGTGCTCTTATTGAATTCGCAACTTTGATTGTCACATCCATAATATCATTAATGTCTAATATTTTTGCACATAAGGCATTATTATGAATAATGCAATGAAATGTTATGAAGTCAGGAAACTGTTCATTTTGTCTACACAGGGCTAAAAACCCATTATTTTTACCAGTCATGGAAGGTGCTCCATCAGTAGACATAGCAACCAATTTATGTAAAGGCAAATTTGTTTTTTCAACATAGGACATAAAAGTTGTCATTATATCTACACCTCGTGTTGTTCCCTTTATCGGAAGAATTGTCAAAAATTCTTCTTTTACTGAAAAATCGCAAAACACCATTCTTATAAAAAAAATTAATTGAGCAGTGTCAACGATATCCGTCGTCTCATCAAACTGCAACGAATAGAAAGAGCAAATTTGTAGGTCATTTTCTAATTGTGCAGTTACATTTTTATCCAAATTTTCAATTCGACGTGTTACAGTTCTGCGAGAAAGTTGCAAATCTTTAATTGTATTGAGAATTTCATTTTTATTTTTAAAGTTGGAAAATAATTTCTCGCCACCCTCAAGAAAAGCTTCCTTAAAAATTTCTCCATCAATCTCTTCAGATGTTGATAGAATTCAAGATTTTGGCCATTTCTATATCTGTCACTTGCACACAATGGTTGGTATTTCAGGAATTTGAAAAATCTATGAAACTATTTATTTTTAACTTGTAGGTATTGTTTGTATTTTGTTTACTTAAAAAGGTGAAACAATACAACAAAAGGCCCTTTTCAAACCTTACCTTTCTCAATAGATAATACAAAAGACATGTTCTAGTTCTAGAAAAAAGATTTCTAAAGTATATATTAGGTTGTAGCAAAAGTTGGTATAAGAATTATATGAAATTTTAAAGTCTATTTAGAAAATATATGAAACAATGAATTTATCACAAACCTCATATATTTAGAAAGAAAATTTTGATTAAATTAAATTATAAATTATATATTATTTAAATAGTCAAATTATACAATTGAATACAATTTAATTTTGTTTACTTGAAGATGAAAGAATAAAAGAACAAAACAACAAAACAACCTTCTCAAAACATTAAAAATAAATATTACAGATGTCCATAGTCCGCTTGTTTAAAAGAAATATTCAAGGGTTGATTCTAGTATTAAATATATTCAATATTAAATATTAAGTATATATGTATTATTTTTCATCTAAATGAATAGAGAAAGGATTTTACATAAAATTTGTAATCATTTCACAAATTAATAATATAATAAATGACACATTGTAAATTGACGATAAAAATAAATATATTTCATTAGATCATATCTTATTATACTAGCAAAAATTGTATCAATATATTTTTAATTTTATTTTGAAATTAATTAAAAAATTTTAAAATATTTTATATATTAAAAAATATTGATACAATATCTAATAAAAAAACGAGGCGGGAGGCAAATATAATACATCAATTAATAATAATAATAATAATATTAAAATCCGTTTAAATAAGAAGTTGGAAAAAATGTTCAGGTCGCTCCCCTCCAACTAACTAACTGATCGAATGTTCCATGCTGCAAATTAAGATTGGAATAAGCATCATAACTTCTAAAATAATAATTAAATAAATTTCAAATAACGATTAGATATTTATTAAATGAATTACTAATAAATAATCTTCAATCTAATGAAATAAAGAATCTCTATATATTATATACACGGTAAATGTATTAAGAAAAATAAAAAGGCATTTTTTATGAACAATTTTGATTTTTTTAAATTATAATTTCTGACTTTTTAATGATTACATTTAAAATCATTTTAAAGTTATAATTTCGTCTTTACAAAGCGATAAAAAATTAATAAAATCAAAATATTGAAAAAATATAATAGGGAGGTAGAAAAAAGGTTCGAACTCCCCTCTTCTTATTCTTACTTAACGGGTCTTCTGATTGGTTGCCTCTTTCGTCACACCTTTTTTCGACTTAAACGCCACCCTCAATTTCCTTCAGTTATCATTTGCTCTCTGCATCTGCATCTCACCAAGTCAACATTAGCACTCTTGCTAGCTGAGTGTATTTTACAATTTGTTTTGTTTTTGATTTTTAATCATGCCATCCAAAAAATTGAAAACCAACCATTCTGTTGAGAAACTGTCTTCTGTAAATGAAACAACTGTTAATTATACTTGTGATCAAGAATTACATCAACATATGAGCAGATTACCGGAAGAATTAGTAGGTAATATTCTTCAATATTCAAAAATACAACAATTGCTTATTTTTAGTGAAGATCCATATTATTACCATGTGATTAAAAAGTCTGGGATTGTCTCTTCTTTACCTCCAAAATCATTGGTCGGTCGGGATTCCTTCTACGCTGAACAATTTTTTGGACGATTCTATTTATTAATAGAAACTGTTAATGTATGTGAGTTGAATTATGAATTTTTAATTAAGTTTATAAAAAATTTTCCCATGCCACGATTAAAAAAAATTAATTTTGAAATGGATATCAATCGTAGAAAACTCAGAAAAATAATAAAAGATCTAAAAAATTTAAAATGTCTTATAGAAGAAGGTAATTTGCCAACTTGTCCTACTTTCCTTAAGGTAGAAGAAATCGATTACCGTATAGATCAGTATTTACCAAATTATGGTATTTTTCTATGGGCTATTCAATATTTTTTTCCAAATTTAAAAAAGTTAAATACATTCGATCAAGATTTACTAACTCATAAATTGTTTAGGAATATTAACAAACTTGTAACATTAAATTTAGAGTCAACTGCAAGTATTAAATCCTTGAAAACAATAGGTAACTTAAATAATTTAAGAAAATTAAAAATTCATTTGCCTGAAAAAAATAAAACCTGGCCATCTTATTTGTCTAAATTAGAAAATTTAGAACAGCTAAATATCTGTTACAACGGCCCAGAAGAAATTCTCAGGAGTTATTTTGAAATTGCACCATTACGTAAATTGAAAAAACTAACGATTGTGTTTATTCAATCATTTACAGAACAACTAGTTAAAGTGTTCCTTGAAAAACAATTACCATTAACAAATTTGAAAATATTCAATTGCCAAAATGTCCAGGAAAATGCATTGAAAATGCTTAATCAGTTTGAAAATTTAACAGATCTTCGATTTGAATTTTGTAAATTATTAAAATATAGTGATCTAGAGGATATCCATAAAATAAAAAAATTAAATATTTTATCTTTGTATCGATGTTCATTAATATGTAATGAAGTACTTCCATACATTTTTCAATGTAAAACATTATATCAATTAATTCTTGTGGGCACAAAGATTAAAATTGATTTTAGTACATTTAAAAATAACTTGCGCCTTCATATATTGAACATTAAAAAAAAGGACAAAAAAAATAATAGGCCCTACGAATTTAATATAAATCCTCGAGATAAGGGTCGAAATTTAAAAAAATTGTTACCTTGTGCGAGCATTATCGAAACATGTAATGATAATTATACTTCGTTATAACTGTATTAAAAATAAATGTTTATAAATAATTCTTATGATCGTTATAAAAGTGAAGTTATTTTAATATTTAAGATTTATAGGTGTATTTTATAATATCTATATTAAAAATATTTATATATTATATAATTTTTATTAATTGAAAATACTGCTCTAATATAAAAAATTAAATAAATTACCATTGCATGTTTGTATTTAAATAATGTCATATATAATCTCTTTATTAAAATAAATATATAAAAAATACTTATATAAATGATAATTGAAAAATGGCGATACGTTAATTTATATTTAATATTTTTAATGTATACCTTAATTAATATTAATTATTATATATAATTCATTAATATTAATAAATATTATAAAATGAAATTTCTGAATTTATTTTATTTTACTTATTCAATCCCATAACTTTTCCTATATTCTTTATATATATATATATAATATTACTAGCTGCTCCGAGCGCCTTCGGCGCTCTCCACACCTAGACGGGGGCTCCGCCCCCTGTACCCCCCAAGTGTCCCTATTCTGAGCTATAACCATCTAACTCCTACCCTGTCCCATCTCTCTCAAGTTCCTTCCAACATTGTCCACCCTGTTCACAATTTGTCTTCCAAACGGACGTTTTCCAATCGAACACCTTGTTATCTTGCAATAAAGAGGCTTATCTCTTCAAAATTACTATCAAAGGGAATATATAAAAAAATTATTTTGCCTGTTGCATTTTATGGGTGGGAGGCATGGTCTATGACCCTTGGAGATGAGAGTAGATTCAGAGTATTTGAGAATACGTGGGAATACCGGGATCCCGGACGATTTTTGTCCGGTATTAATATAAAAATATTACTTTCGTTTACGCAAATATTCTAGAATAGAAAGGAAAATTTTTGTAAAAACGACCTAAAGTCTATAAATACTACAATAATTATAGGTTGAAAATTTAAATTGCACACTAGGCTTCAACAACTAAACCGACATGAACTTATGACAGGCCTCTTACTGGACATGCAAGGAGTTCTGTAACAATGGGGATGGAGACAAGTGGAATTCAATATTTTTAAGGCTGGGTTTGGGCTGCCTAGACTGCAAGCGCCCTTAAAGGCTCTCATACACGAACAAGATTTCCTCAAAATTTGGCCTGATAAATTCAAATTTTCTATTTATAAAATGACTGAATAGTACAGACCTTAAGTTAATTCTGTTTGCGTGCCTTATGATATATTTTTTTAATTTAATATATAATATACTAGCCAGTGGCGCAACCAGGATTTGATTCTGGGGGGGGGGTCGACTAGCCGCTCCACCTTCCTATGGTGCCCCCCCCCCTCCCCGGGCTCTCTCAAAGACAAATTTTCATTAAGTTTTTTTTTTAAATTAAATATTTAAAAAAGTTTTGTAAATGAAACACTGATTTTACAAAATCTGGTAAAAAATTTAATTTTGTATCACAGTTTTAGAAAGAAAATATTTTTTTTCAGCTATAAGTAAACCATTTTAGCTTTCCTCATGAAATAAAGATAGCTTATACGATGATCGGAAAATTTTGAAAATTTTTGCTCCGAGATTCTTCGAGATTTCCACTTTTCAGACGGTTCTGAATCCAAAACTGCAAAAAAAAAATTTTGAACCGGTTCGTTACCGAGATTACGTCTAAACAAAATGAGAGAGAATTTGATGGTTTTTTTTGGGAATGATGGGCGGGGATTGGATTGTTTTTGGACAAGATCGGTCCATAAGTAAGCGTAGTTTAAAGAGGTGTCAAAGCACATTTTATTTATTTTCTCAATAAATACCGATTTTTATGAGAATTATCATACTATCGTATTAAATTTATAGGGAATCGAATTTACTAAAAGTTTCATTATATTCATTTTTACCTAAACTTAATAATAAAGGAGTTATTTATAAAAAAAACTACTTTAAGATTTCGAAAGCTTTTCGTCCGCCCGTAGTGGCAAGATATTTTGAAAAAAATAATGTAAAAATCCCTAAATGCAAATATCCGTAAAAGAATAAATCCCTAAAAAAAAAATTTCCCTAATATTTTTTTTACTTATTTAATAATGAATAGCCGAAGAGACTTGAATAAGGTAGTTATTCATCATGCTTGGTGTCATCACATCTGTTCCATCTGGTTTTTTAGAGTCCCATTTTTCATGGTTTGCTTTCATTATGGTCAGAAGTTCATCATGCGAGTCGCTGAATCGTTTCCTTGGTGGATCAGGCTTCTTACCACGAACATCACGACAGATTTCCAAAGAGATAAGGTTATGCTCAATATGGATTTGCTTAAACAGGTCCCATACTGATGTCTTGTAACCTCCTAAGCGTGAACGAAGAGCAAGCATTGTTGTAACCTTCCAATGCATTGTTTGTTCGAGGCAAACCCATCAAAGTGGCATCGTAGATGTTCCAATGTTCCAATGTCGAATTCGGGGTCATAAAAGCCAGCCAAAAATTGTTCACCTATCCAAGTGCGCTCGAAGTAAAAAAAAAAACGAAGTTTTACCCTGTTGGTCGTCCAGCTAATGCTTGGTAGGCTACAATGACTTTTGATGGTGTTACCAAAACCAAAACCAAAGAGTTGGTAAATGAATGGAGTTGTCAGGATTATCTAATAATATATAATTATAGAGCTTCAAAACTTCTGGCATTGATTTGATGTTTCTATAAATGCATTGAGCAAAATGAAAAGGACAACCTCTGATGATAGTAAATTTCATAAATTGCGTTATTCCCTGGTGAAATATACTATGCAAATGGTGTATTTTGTATTTGGAATCATTAAGCTATTAAAACGTATGCTAATAAACGAAATTTGAGTAAATTCCCTTTATTTTACATACGAATTTTTTTGGAAAAATCACGTGTGTGGGCCCTATGTATGTATTATTGGACCTATTTTTCCCTACTTTCGGTCCAGGCCCGATTATCTCCTTGGGAGGATTGTCTCAGGCAACTGTGTGTCATGCTCACCTTGTGATTTAATTTTCTGAGTCACAATTAAAATTAATACAAAAATGAAAAAAATTGTTTTTAGTGATTTTTTCAGTCAGCGATATTTTTATTTAGGGATTTATTCTTTTAGGGATATTTGCATTTAGAGATTTTTTCTTAGGGATTTTTACATGATTTCTTTCAAAATATCCTGCCACTACGGGCGGACGAAAAGCTTTCGAAATCTTAAAGTAGTTTTTTTTATAAATAACTCCTTTATTATTAAGTTTAGGTAAAAATGATTAGGGATTTTTGACTTTTATGGATTTTTTCCTTTAGGGATTTTTACCCGTTTACATTTTGAAAAAATTAGTCTTCACTTCATAATTTTTAGAAATTTTTAGAATTTGAGTAATATTTTTATTTATTTTTTTTATATTTAAATAATAGTCAAATTGGAAAATTTCACAATCATCTAGTAATCTTATATTAAGTCTTTTGTTTTTTATGATTTAGGAGAAATAATAAAATAATTTTTTATTTCTTATATTTAATTCTGTACGAAAAAATAAGCAATTTTTATTTTTGTTAAAATTTTTTTAAAATAAAATAAAATTACTTATTATACACTAAGTTATACTTTAAGAATTATTTTTTTTTTTTTCAAATAAAAAGAAGGATTATATTTTTTCTTTTCAATTTGTAATATAGTACATAATATACAGCAATGTATATTTTTTTCTCTCCTGGGGGGGGGGGTTTAACCCCCAAACCCCCCCCCCCCCTGGTTGCGCCACTGCATTTACCATAACTATAAGATTTATTTTTTTAAAACACTCAGAATTGAAATAATCCTGTAATCAAATGAATTAGATATTGTAATAAATACTTTGTACCGGGTGTACGATTATAGTCTGGTTATAATCGTCCTACGCTAACCGCCAGGACGTGATTGTCGTCAGGATGATAGATCTTTCTTAACTGCCAATTCTTAACTGGCAAATTATAAAATTGGAGGGAGATTGTTTTTCCCCTTAATTCAAATATTATATTTATATCATAGAGGTATGGAGTAACACAAACGCTTGTTTTAATGGTGGGGGGTGGCTCCAAAAAAGTAGGGAGAAATTCTTGTCGGCCATTTTGTCTACATCAAAACATTGAATTTTCCATAAGACATAATACATTTTTGTTTCAAATTTTCTCGTATGTTTGAAAGTTTTTCTTAGTTATTTTTTCTTTATTTTATAGTTTAGTTAATATATTTAATAATTATAAATAGTTTTTAATAATTTAATTTGTATTTAATATTAAATTATGTTTTATTAGATTCTAAGACCAGGTTAAAAAAGTAAAAGACAGCTACGAGAAGAAGAATCTGGGAAAACATTTTCTTTCCACAGGTATGTATTTTGAATTTCTATGATTAATTTTCAAAACGGTATATATAATATTTTAGAAAATTTTCTAGGTAGTTATGTTTATGAATCCACACAGGAGCAATTTGGTAAGTAATCAAAAAGAAAATTTTTTTTTTTTGATTATTTATTAATTTTATCTGAAAGAATAAAATGGTAACTAGAAAATTTTCTTAACACACTATGAGCGGGACGGGTATTTATACTCGTTGCGGGGACTGCCACTTATAAGCGGGGCGGGTATTTATACCCGTTGCCACTTATATAATATATATTTTCCCTTGTGTCACTTAAAATTACTTATTTTAAACGATAACTAATATATATCCCTCATATAAGTGGCAACGGGTATAAATACCCGCCCCGCTTATAAGTGGCAGTCGCCGCAACGGGTACAAATACCCGCCCCGCTCATTGTATGTTAATTATAACAAATTCTGGTAGTACCTCAATATCTCTTGATTAAATAAAATAAAAGTCGAATTGGCAGTCGTGGGACTGGCCGACAGAAGTGAAAACTTGTGCGTAAGAAATTTGAAAGCAGACGAAATGCGCACCAGCTTCACGAGAAAAATGAAATTTATATATATATAAAATTCATAATTATTTTTTTCAGCAAACTGATTATTATTACAAAAATATTAAAAATACGATGTGTATGAATATATATATATATGTCTGTCTGTCTGTCTGTCTGTCAAATACTCAAAAACTACCCGTCCGATTGCGATGAAACTTTCAGGGATTGTTGTGGGCGTCCCAGGGAAGGTTTTAGTGTAGTTAAATCCAAAATTAATTTATCCAAAATTAATTTAATTAGTAATATTTTGGTAAAAGTCTATTTATGGTTACCATGGTTACATTGAAAAATTTACAATAAATAAATAAAAATAATTGGAAATCTTTTCAACTTATTATTTTGATAAATTTTATTAATATTTTTAATTTTTTTTAAACTGCCAAAAATAACATACCCATAATAATAGTTGTAATAAAAATAAAAATATAAATCACAATGTAAGTAAAATATTGAATCGTTTTATTTATATTGTTTCAATTATTGTTTGAATATTTATTAAATTTATATATAGATTAATTTACATGTTTAAATGTATATTTAATAAATTTATTTATTGATTCTTAATATTAATAATTCCATTTACTTTCATGAAATTTTTTTTTATTTAAAAGCATATTCAGCATATCTCGCAAATTTGAATTTGATTAAATAACATATATTAATTTAAATTAAATTAAATTAATTCAATTATAAATTAAAATTAATAAATAATATTTATTAAACCAGCGAAAGTTTGGCTCTTTTTTGATGGCACCACGTCACGTGTTGGCGCGTGAGTTTTCCAGTGTTAAAAAATTAATTCTGGTACTTTCAGCAATTCAATTTTCGATGTTGAGATTTTGATGTTATAAATAATATTTATTAAATTATAATTTAATTAATTTAATTTAATTTAAATTAATAAATATTATTTAATCAAATTCAAATTTGCGAGATAGTCGAGTGGATAGTGGAGTGTTTGGCTCTTTGTTGATGGCAACACGTCACGTGTTGGCGCGTGAGATTTCCAGTGTTAAAAAATTAATTCTGGTACTTTCAGCGATTCTATTGAAATTCTATATTTAGCAGTTTTATACAATTATTAATTATGTGAAAAATTATCAAACATATATCTTTATTTTTACGGTCACACACACACACACACACACACATATTTAAAAATTAATTTATTAAAATATATATTATATATAGTATATAATTTAATATATATATATTCTGAAATTAATTTTAAATTATATAAATATATTAGAAATTAATTTAATATAATTTAACACATAATAATATATTAAAATATTTTATTTTATATATACATAATTTAGTAATACTGATTATTAATGTAAATATAAATAATAATATTTAATATGGCAAATATGTAAAATTTTGTAAAGAATGTATCAGAAGTTTAGTGTCTAACATTCTGGCGTATTGCGCATGCGTATATCGGTCGGTCGGTCGGTCGTTTTGGAATCTCACGCGAAATCTATATTTTTTCCCCATCCCGCAAAAGTGCTCAACGCCGCTAAAGAAGTTTTCACTTCAAAATTGAGGAATAGAATAGAAATTTTCAGATTTCCAAAAGATTGTAATTTAATTGAAGATATGGATTGACGCCGTCCGGAGGAAAGATTTTAAGCCAACAGAATATTCTTTCCTATGCTCAAATCATTTTGAAGAAAAGTGTTTTGATAGAATGTCGCTGGTATATGTTCGATTAAAAGAAAATACCATTCCTACAATATCCACAGGATTCAAAATTCAAAATCCTAGAGCCGGTCTGCTTTTCAGCATAATGTTTAACAATTTATTTAAATAAATAATTTTTGTAATTAAAGAAATACATTAATAAATATATTTTTTGTTTATATTCTATTTTTTGTAATCATTTTTCTATTAATTTAATGATAATTTCTTTTTTTAATTGACTAATCATCAGCATTATTAAGAGAATGATTGCGGCAACATTTAATTTTTTTATACATATATGCATATCAAAACGACCTGCAGTTGAAATAAAATAAAATTTAAAGAGTTTATCTTCATGAGAAAATTTTTTCTCACATAATTTTCCACGAAATTTGATGATTTACTAACATTAAGATCAATGGAAAATATAATGTTTTGATGTAGACAATATGGCGGCTGTGACGTCAGGTAGACGACAAGTTTTGTTCCAAATGTTCACTCCCTACTTCCCTGCTTTATATATTTATATATTTATATTCTATTTTAAGATTAAGCGACAAAATAACTTTGTTTCTATTTTTCCTTTATTGTATTTATAAATTTATTTAAAATAATAAAAAAAAATAATAAAATAAAATAAAATGAATGAATGGCGGAGACTGAATAACGAGGAATTGAATGTCTTCTATGCATCTCCAGATATAATTAGAATTATAAAATCGAGAAGGCTGCGGTGGGCAGGACACGAGGTTAGAATGGGGGAGGAAAGAATGGCGAAAAATATATTTATGGGGAGACCGAGTGGGAAACGCCCAAGGAAGACCAAGGACGCGGTGGGTGAATAATGTAGGAAGGGAATGTAGTGAGAGAGAGAGATGGGAGAGGATAGGGATTGGAGGGTTGTGGTTCAGAATAGGGACAGTTGGAGAAGTGTGGTTGCTGCGGCCAAGAACTTTCGAGTTCCGTGGAGCCATAGAGAAAGATAGATAAATAGAATGAATAAAAGTACTATGAGCACTTCGCTAGCTATAAACTATTTAATAATTAATATAAATAATTTGTCCGTTACATACTCCCCCTCTGATTCCGAAGTCTTTTGTTTGAGGAATCAGACCTAGGAACGGACAATTTTGGCCTTCCTCGCCTAGGTAGAGAAACTACTGGAGTAGAACGTGTGTCGTGACATAGACGCAAAGCTGATGTATGAAAAACTGTTAAATAAATGATACTATTGAACAATATAATTAATATATTATATTTATAAATAAATAATTAATTCAAATATGAGATATTATAAATGTATATAGGATATTGTGCTCATATAATCTTTATAAAATAAGTTGACCTGTGGCCAGGTCCGAACCGCCCGACGGTTTGAAATAAATTAATTTCCAGCTACAGAAACAATTTCAAATAATTTTAATATATCTATTAATGTAATAAAAAACAGATATGGATATAACATAAATATTTTTAATTTTATTTTATTTATAATATATAGCTGAAGTAGCCGGCGTTGCCGGCGTTACCCGAGGCTGTGACGTCATGAAGGGCTGGGTGACGTCATATAATTTTAAATTAAGAAAAACATAATGAAGATGATTTTTCCCGAGGATAAAACCAATACATTCGTGGTGATATGTAAAAAAATCTCCTTATGTGAAATTTGATGCGAAAATAACCCTTCCCTTCTTATCGTCGATCGCTAATACTACCACTTCCGGTTTCCGGATTTGCACCAAAAGTTGATCAATTCATCCCACTGATGCATTAAGTAAATATACCAAATTTCATCAAAATCTGTTGAGCCGTTCAGGCTGTACACATCTATACGGACGGACAGACGGACAGACATCATGCTAAAAATACTTTTTTCTGTTAAGAAAATGCATGATTCGTGGAGATATGTAAAAATCTCCACATGTGAAATTTGGTGTGAAAACAATACCTCCCTTACTATCGTCGGTTGGTAAAAAGGTTTTATTTTATTGCATTGTTTAATTTTCTCTCCGGGACATGTATAAAATATAAAAAAAGGTTGTTTCCTCTATGCAATTTGAGGGGAACACTACCTCTCTTAAATTGGCACTAAACTTGATTAATAAGAATTCATCATTAATTTTAATGCTATAATATATTTTTAATTACTTTCAGAATGAAAATCTATCCTGAAATCAATATTTATGCTTCAGAAACCATTGTAAAAAAAATTAATCGGAACAATACAATAGGTGTTAGATACTTGCAAATAGAATAAAACAAAAAAAAAAAGATTATAATTATATTAAGTAAATATTATTGAAGTATTTTTTTTTCAAATATTTCTATTATAATTATTATGAATTAAATTGAATTAAATAAATAATTCAATTAACTTCAATAAACCAAATTAAGGATGTTATGTTTATATATTAATAATATTAACAAGACGAATATTCAATACAAGCACATAAACTTGGTGCTCGGTATTTCGTAAATATTCGTTATTTGACGAACACCGCATGTGTGGAGACGGCTTAATATGCATGGTGTAAAACACAAAATTTTGATTAATTATATTTTGTACAATATTCTATATTTGTATATAAAGAGTGACAGAAAAATTTGTGGTCGCGTTGTTATCGAGTAATTGAAATGGCCTATCAACCTATCTCATCCGGTTGATTAAATTTTTTAGAATATTTAAGAATGCAATTGAATGTATACTGGTCCCACTAATGCCTAAGCTCGTCTGAATCTAACGATAGGTCACAGGACGATCTTGTAATACAATGGGCGCACAGCATCAATGGTTTCTTTTAAGTTACTGTTAACAACACAAATAGCGCTCGTATGTCAAAACTGGTCCAAACGTTCTGAGTACGTATAACCTAAAAAATATCAAACTTTACGATAGAGCTGTCAGTTGCCAGATTGCTCAATCCCGAAATATAAAAGGCAACCCACGTAGTGTATCATCTTATTGCCTTATACATCTAATTAAGTTGATAGTTCTATATTCTCAGTTAAATATCTAAACTCTATGTAAAAAATACACAAAAAAAAGATTGTTATGTTCTTACTTACTATTTATTACCAATAATTAATATTTAATTAAATATATATAGACCGATTTATTTCCTTGACGCTCTTAAAAAATCAAGGACGGGCTGCAGGCAGTGCATCCCTGGTCTAAATTGTTTAAACTTGGAAGTTTGTTTTTAATACGAAGTAATTACAAGAGAAATCATTTATAATATTATACATAATATAAAGAACTTTCCATACCATCTTACCATATTTTGTTCAAATTGTAACTAGAAATCATGTTAATATATCTTTCAATAGGTATTTTATTGTGTCATTCATCAGAGAGATGAAAATTCAAATTACCCCAATAAAGCAAAAATCTACTCCACTGTTTCACAATAGGACCGACCCCCAGGAGGGGCAGAGAGGGCCACAAAAGCATATGGGGAACTTTCTATTTTGAGTTTAATAAATATTTTCATAATTTCAAACAACAATATTTCTAATTTATTATACATAAAATATAATTTCTTTTTTTATAAAAATTGTCCGTCTGGAATGAACTAAAAAGAAATAATGATTTTTAAAAATATTTATCATATCACGTGGCAATCTCTTCAGATGTTGATAGAATTCAAGATTTTGGCCATTTCTATATCTGTGACTTGCACACAATGATTGGTATTTCAGGAATTTGAAAAATCTATGAAACTATTTATTTTTAACTTGTAGGTATTGTTTGTATTTTGTTTACTTAAAAAGGTGAAACAATACAACAAAAGGCCCTTTTCAAAAACCTTACCTTTCTCAATAGATAATACAAAAGACATGTGTCAGTTCTAGAAAAAAGATTTCTAAAGTATATATTAGGTTGTAGCAAAAGTTGGTATAAGAATTTGATGAAATTTTAAAGTCTATTTAGAAAATATATGAAACAATGAATTTATCACAAACCTCATATATTTAGAAAGAAAATTTTGATTAAATTAAATTATAAATTATATATTATTTAAATAGTCAAATTATACAATTGAATACAATTTAATTTTGTTTACTTGAAGATGAAAGAATAAAAGAACAAAACAACAAAACAACCTTCTCAAAACATTAAAAGTAAATATTACAGATGTCCATAGTCCGCTTGTTTAAAAGAAATATTCAAGGGTTGATTCTAGTATTAAATATATTCAATATTAAATATTAAGTATATATGTATTATTTTTCATCTAAATGAATAGAGAAAGGATTTTACATAAAATTTGTAATCATTTCACAAATTAATAATATAATAAATGACACATTGTAAATTGACGATAAAAATAAATATATTTCATTAGATCATATCTTATTATACTAGCAAAAATTGTATCAATATATTTTTAATTTTATTTTGAAATTAATTAAAAAATTTTAAAATATTTTAAATATTAAAAAATATTGATACAATATCTAATAAAAAAACGAGGCAGGAGGCAAATATAATACATCAATTAATAATAATAATAATAATATTAAAATCCGTTTAAATAAGAAGTTGGAAAAAATGTTCAGGTCGCTCCCCTCCAACTAACTAACTGATCGAATGTTCCATGCTGCGAATTAAGATTGGAATAAGCATCATAACTTCTAAAATAATAATTAAATAAATTTCAAATAACGATTAGATATTTATTAAATGAATTACTAATAATAATCTTCAATCTAATGAAATAAAGAATCGCTATATATTATATACATGGTAAATGTATTAGGAAAAATAAAAAGGCATTTTTTATGAACAATTTTGATTTTTTTAAATTATAATTTCTGACTTTTTAATGATTACATTTAAAATCATTTTAAAGTTATAATTTCGTTTTTACAAAGAGAGATAAACAATTAATAAAATCAAAATATTGAAAAAATATAATAGGGAGGTAGAAAAAAGGTTCGAACTCCCCTCTTCTTATTCTTACTTAACGGGTCTTCTGATTGGTTGCCTCTTTCGACACACCTTTTTTCGACTTAAACGCCACCCTCAATTTCCTTCAGTTATCATTTGCTCTCTGCATCTGCATCTCACCAAGTCAACATTAGCACTCTTGCTAGCTGAGTGTATTTTACAATTTGTTTTGTTTTTGATTTTTAATCATGCCATCCAAAAAGTTGAAAACCAACCATTCTGTTGAGAAGCTGTCTTCTGTAAATGAAACAACTGCTAATTATACTTGTGATCAAGAATTACATCAACATATGAGCAGATTACCGGAAGAATTAGTAGGTAATATTCTTCAATATTCAAAAATACAACAATTGCTTATTTTTAGTGAAGATCCATATTATTACCATGTGATTAAAAAGTCTGGGATTGTCTCTTCTTTACCTCCAAAATCATTGGTCGGTCGGGATTCCTTCTACGCTGAACAATTTTTTGGACGATTCTATTTATTAATAGAAACTGTAAATGTATGTGAGTTGAATTATGAATTTTTAATTAAGTTTATAAAAAATTTTCCCATGCCACGATTAAAAAAAATTAATTTTGAAATGGATATCAATCGTAGAAAACTCGGAAAAATAATAAAAGATCTAAAAAATTTAAAATGTCTTATAGAAGAAGGTAAATTGCCAACTTGTCCTACTTTCAATAAGGTAGAAGAAATCATTTTCGATATAAATGAGTATTTACCAAATTCTGGTATTTTACTATGGGCTATTCAATATTTTTTTCCAAATTTAAAAAAGTTTCATACATGGGAAGATTTCTTACTAACTCATAAATTGTTTAGGAATATCAACAAACTTGTAACATTAAATTTATACCCAGTTGCAAGTATTAAATCCTTGAAAACAATAGGTAACTTAAATAATTTAAGAAAATTAAAAATTGATTTGCGTGATAAAAATAAAACCTGGCCATCTTATTTGTCTAAATTAGAAAATTTAGAACACCTAGTTATCGGTTTCAAAGGCCCAGAAGAAATTCTCAGGAGTTATTTTGAAATTGCACCATTACGTAAATTGAAAAAACTAACGCTTGGGTCAATTCAATCATTTACAGAACAACTAGTTAAAGTGTTCCTTGAAAAACAATTACCATTAACAAATTTGAAAATATTAAATTGCCAAAATGTCCAGGAAAATGCATTGAAAATGCTTAATCAGTTTGAAAATTTAACAGATCTTCGATTTGAATTTTGTAAATTATTAAAATATAGTGATCTAGAGGATATCCATAAAATAAAAAAATTAAATATTTTATCTTTGTATCGATGTTCATTAATATGTAATGAAGTACTTCCATACATTTTTCAATGTAAAACATTAAATCAATTAATTCTTGAGGGCACAAAGATTAAAATTGATTTTAGTACATTTAAAAATAACTTGCGCCTTCATACATTGAACATTAAAAAAAAGGACAAAAAAAATAATAGGCCCCTCGAATTTAATATAAATCCTCGAGATAAGGGTCGAAATTTAAAAAAATTGTTACCTTGTGCGAGCATTATCGAAACATGGAATGATAATTATACTTCGTTATAACTGTATTAAAAATAAATGTTTATAAATAATTCTTATGATCGTTATAAAAGTGAAGTTATTTTAATATTTAAGATTTATAGGTGTATTTTATATATATCTTTATTAAAAATATTTATATATTATATAATTTTTATTAATATGCTCTAATATAAAAAATTAAATAAATTACCATTGTATGTTTGTATTTAAATAAAAAAGAAATTGTTAACGTTAAATCATAAATATATTATTCTAATTATTCTCAGCATTTCACATTTTTTCTACTATATTTGTTTAGAATAATAATAAATAAATATTTTTTTTATTTTTATTAATTTTATTTTATTTAAATTAAATTATTATAAAAATAATTTTAAATATTTAATAAAATTATTGTATAAAGTAAAATTATTTTATTATTTTCGACAAATATAATGTCTATATTAAAATAAATACTATTCTTGTTCATTATAGTAATTAATGTTTTATTTAAAACAAGACGATAGGCTAATTTGTATATAATAATTTTAATTTTAACTTTTTACTCTATTTTAATTATTATCAATAAATATTTCATATAAATGTTATAAAATTTTACGTTATTTTATTTATTTTAATATTTAAGCTATTGTGTATACTTGTTTTAAAATTAATAAAAATATATTTATGTACTTTTTAATAAGTAAAGAGACAACTTTTAATAAATTCTCTTTCATACAACTTTAATACAAAAACTTAACAAATAATTCATTGGATCATTTTTTGTCATATATAATCTCTTTATTAAAATAAATATATAAAAAATACTTATATAAATGATAATTGAAAAATGGCGATACGCTAATCTATATATTTAATACGATAGTGTCCGTCTGTACGCAAAAAACTCCAGAGCCTAAACTACAAGGAGTAAGGTAACCAAATTTTTCTGAGGTGAAGGGTACCTCAAATGATGAAAAATAAAAAAGAAATTAGAATCTTAGGTAACTCCTGAGCTGAGCTGCGGGTGTTCCATTTTCCAGAAATATATAAAAAGGAGTGTTGTATGTATATAATTTATTTACTTTTTTGCTGTCATAGAAACAGATATATATATATATATATATATTTAGAACCTCTCTATCTCCCTCTATTTACAATCCCGGAAAAACGGGACGTTTGGTCACCCTATCGATGACTCTTGGAGACGAGAGTAGATTTAGAGTATTTGTGAGATTAATATTGTTCGCAGCATTTATAGGCCAAAGGAAGATGAGGTCACAGGGGGATGGCGGAGATGGCATAACGAGAAATAATGTCGAGATATAGTTAAGGTTATAAAATCAAGAAGGTTGGGATGGGAAGGGGACGTGGTTGGAATTGAAGAAACTAGAAATTGGGAGAAACCGATTGGGAAACATCCGGTGGAAGACCAAGGACGAAGGTGAGTGGACAATGAAGGAAGGGACATGGGAGAGATAGGACGTGGTAGGATTTGGTTGTAGCTTAGGATAGGGACGCTTAGAGAAATGTGGATGCTGCGGCTAAGAACTTTCGAAAACTGTAGAAACACAGAGTTAGATAAATATAACATATACAATAATAATATATAATTAATTTACTGATTAAATTAAAATATATTTTACAAGAAAACAAATACATGTCTTATCTACTTATACTGATTGAAACAAAATGGATGAAAACCTTTTACATACAGACTTTCAACCAAATACTATGTATCACTCGGGGGTACAGGGGGCGGAGCCCCCGTCTAGGTGTGAAGAGCGCCGAAGGCGCTCGGAGCAGCTAGTTTATATTTAATATTTTTAATGTATACCTTAATTAATATTAATTATTATATATAATTCATTAATATTAATAAATATTATAAAATGAAATTTCTGAATTTATTTTATTTTACTTATTCAATCCCATAACTTTTCCTATATTCTTTATATATATATTTATAATACTAGCTGCTTGGAGCACCTTCGGCGCTCTCCACACCTAGACGGGGGATCCGCCCCCTGTACCCCCCCGAGTGTCTCTATTCTGAGCTATAACCATCTAACTCCTACCCTGTCCCATCTCTCTCACTTTCCTTCCTACATTGTCCGCCCTGTTCACAATTGGTCTTCCAAACGGACGTTTTCCAATCGAACTCCCCACCAATATATTTTTCCTCTCCCATTCTAGCCATGTGCCCTGCCGATCCCAGCCTTCTCTATTTTATGACCTATATCTAGAGATGCATAGAGGTCATGCAATTCCTTGTTATGCAGACTCCGCCATTCCCCGGTGTCCTCATCTTTCTTAGGCCCATAAATGCTGGGAAGAATCCTATTCTCAAATACTCTGAATCTATTCTCATCTCCCAGGGTTATAGACCATGCCTCCCACCCATATAATACAATTAATAATTTAATAATTTTGATCCCCTTTGATAATAATTTCCAGATTGCAACCTCGATTTAAATTCTTTGCAAATATTATTCTCTCTGATACTAATTATTTTGTCTTATCACTATTAATTTCAAACCCCATCAATTTTCCTGCCTTGATTAATTTTTTTATGCTACTTTAAATGTTATTAATTTATTTAAGAAAAAATCAGAGTAAACAAAATAAAAATAAAATATAAAATTAGCATAACACTAAACTACTATAAAAATAATATTAAAAAATATATTATATATTAAAATCTTACGTGAAAATCCAATTATGAGATCAAATTTTCTTAATTAAAATAATTTACTCACATAATCTTAAAAATTATTAGTATTAAATTATAGCCGTAATGTGAATGTTTTCAAAGTTTAAAAGGCCAATAAGATCAATTGAGATATTGTAAATATCAATAGATATATATATAAAAAAGATTTTTATCTGCACATTGCTCAGAATTTAAATTAACGCCAAATTATCGCGACCAGTGCCTCTATGATCTAGTATGGTAACTAAACTATTTTTAATTAATATTCTTTATAATTTTTTTAAAATTTTTCTAATTAAAAAATCGAAAATCGGGCTTCGAGGTCTTGTGGCCCTTGTGCTTCCGTGTAAAAAATTCCATGTCCCTGCGTGCGATAGATTTGCCTGGAGAGCTCGGTCAGACAAACAGACACACACAATACACTTGCTTTTATTATTATAGATTACTAGCTGCTCCGAGCGCCTTCGGCGCTCTCCACACCTAGACGGGGGCTCCGCCCCCTGTACCCCCCAAGTGTCCCTATTCTGAGCTATAACCATCTAACTCCTACCCTGTCCCATCTCTCTCAAGTTCCTTCCAACATTGTCCACCCTGTTCACAATTTGTTTTCCAATCGAACGCCTGTTATCTTGCAATAAAGAGGCTTATCTCTTCAAAATTATTATCAAAGGGAATATATAAAAAATTATTTTGCCTGTTGCATTTTATGGGTGGGAGGCATGGTCTATGACCCTTGGAGATGAGAGTAGATTCAGAGTATTTGAGAATACGCGGGAATACCGGGATCCCGGACGATTTTTGTCCGGTATTAATATAAAAATACCGGTATTTTGGTATTACGAATTTACAAAATATGTATGATTTTTTAATGACAATAGTGCCGACAAGTGTAGAATCAGAAAGAGCTTTTTCGGCCGATGGTTATTTTTGTACGAAAATTTGGTCCTCTAGATTTTTTTAAGAGTACACTTCATCTTTGAGAAATCATGAAAATATCTTCATAGTTTATCTTATTTCTAGATATATTATATTTCTATATGTCAATACAATATAATAAGATCTCAATTTTAAAAATTTTGGTAAATTGCTCACTAACAAAACTGAAGGAAATTAGTTACTTTTCAAAATAAAAGTAGCGGATATTTATGGATGGATTACTTTCGTTTACGCAAATATTCTAGAATAGAAAGGAAAATTTTTGTAAAGACGACCTAAAGTCTATAAATACTACAATAATTATAGGTTGAAAATTTAAATTGCACACTAGGCTTCAACAACTAAACCGACATGAACTTATGACAGGCCTCTTACTGGACATGCAAGGAGTTCTGTAACAATGGGGATGGAGACAAGTGGGATTCAATATTTTTACTATCTCGCCAGAGATAGTATTGCGATCACGAAAATTTTCGATGTTGAGATTTTGATGTTTTTATACGTTTTGAAGGTTCCTGAATCATTTTCACTAAGGTTGAGAAAAATGTCTGTGTGTGTGTGTATGTGTGTATGTGTGTGTGTATGTATGTAGGCAAGATTACGCAAAAACGGTTTGAGCTAGAATGATGAAATTTGGTACATGGACATTATTCAAAATTCGTAGTTTTCTATCAACTTTTGAGAAATGTAGCTTAACCGGAAGAGGGTCATTACCTACAACGTTTTGATTTTTTTTCCTCTAAAGTGACCGTAAAAATAAAGATATATGTTTGATAATTTTTCACATGATTAATAATTGTATAAAACTGCTATATATAGAATTTCAGCTTGATTGATTTGCTGAAATTACCAGAATTAATTTTTTAAAACTGCAAATCTCACGCGCCAACACGTGACGTGGTGCCATCAACAAAAAGCCAAACATGCGCTGGTTTAATATTTATTATTTATTATTTATAATTTATAATTAATTAAATTTAATTTAAATATAATATATTATGTTATTTAATCCAATTCAAATTGCGAGATAGTCGAGTGGAGACACTCCAGCTAATTACGGCTGGGTTTGGGCTGCCTAGACTGCAAGCGCCCTTAAAGGCTCTCATACACGAACAAAATTTCCTCAAAATTTGGCCTGATAAATTCAAATTTTCTATTTATAAAATGACTGAATAGTACAAACCTTAAGTTAATTCTGTTTGCGTGCCTTATGATATATTTTTTTAATTTAATATATAATATACTAGCCGTTGCCGGCAGCATAAAACTCTTCTTAGAGGGAAAGGCGGCTTCTAGCCTATAATAATAATTTCCGTCGTCTGTATGTATGTATGTAATCTCAAACAAATCTCCCATTTGTTGTGAATGCACAGTACGGCGTTCATTTGAAACTTCCGAAGAATGTTCATTTAATTGTATTTGGCGTAGTCCTTGCTGATCGTTGCTGTACTTCTCTGGTATAACGTGCTAAAGTTTCTGTCTCAAGCTTTCTTCTCCACATACATTCACGCATATACTCGGCATGTTTCAATCTTGTCTCATTTGGATTCATTTTTTATAGATTTAAATATGTACACCTAAGTCTGTTTTTACACGGTCTTTTTGTACACGGTTTTGATATAACACGGTTTGAAAATTGAATATTTTAAATTTTTTTACACGATTTTATTCCATTTAGCACGATTTGAAATTTTAAAATATTCAATTTTCAAACCGTGTTATATCAAAACCGTGTACAAAAAGACCGTGTAAAAACAGACTTAGGTGTAATGTATATTATTCTTAAACAAAAAATAATAATAATTTATAGTAAATTTTGTTTCAAAAACTAACAAAATAACACAATGTCTAAATATAAAATTATTAATTTTATTCAAATCGTCGTAATAATTTTTTTATTTTTTTTTTGACACTTATTTAATTTAACAAAACAAAATTAAAAAAAAAATAAAGTTAGTTACAAATTAATTGACATTGACAATTTGTAACTAACTTCTTAATGTTACAGACATCACATACATACGACGGAAATTATTATTATAGATATTTTTGTAAAAAAAGTTGCTATAATTATCATGAAATTAAATATTCATCCATTCTCAAATGTATTTAGCCACATTCGGCATTACATAACAAATAAAAAATATAAAGTTTATAAAATATATTCCTTTATGCTTAGGGCATTTACAGTCACATAAACTACATATCACATCACAGTCCCTCTCACACAATCAATCATCATATCATCAGTATATTTGAATCACTGTCAAGATATAAATTCTACATATATAATAATTATTCATCCTACCTTTGTTTTAAAAGGCCAGGAGGCATGCACTATATCAACAAGCCCGGTGAAATTAAATATAAAAACTTTATAATTTCCTGAATTTATTAATTACCATTGGGTCATCGTGAAAACTTTTAGTAAATTGGACCTAAATCTAATTAATTATGGGAGAGTAGAATGATAATCGTTACTGATGAAATGGAATGTCAGCCGCTTTACGTTCAGGAAGATGCGAAAGAAAACCTCTCGGACTGCTTCCTCTCATTTATCCTTGAATATCGTTTTGCACTTCTGGCTTATTATATTTTTTTCCTTCACTGAATGGTATTTCAACTATTTCCGCTGACTACGGAATTAATGTTGTCCACATTCAGGAATACAAAATTAATTTTAATATTCGAATCAAGAATTTTTTTCCTAATTAGGAAATTAAAAAAAACAAACATAAATGAAATTATATAAATAAATAAATAAATTAAATTATCAAGATTTTATCTCAAAGTAAATATAATATTTTATTTTATTTATTTGTTTTTTTTTTTTGGAGAAAATTTCTCCCAAAAATAGATTTATTAAAATCTAAACTTTATATGACTTACTATTAAAGAAAAGTCAATTAAGTGTTCATGTTTTTTAAATTGAGAAATTTTTAATTTAAATTTTATTTAGAAAAAATATATTAATTTCTACATTTAAAAATAAATTTTCTAATTAAATAAATTAAAAATCAATCTTTATTACATAAAGCAATTGCGTTCATTGAAGGTATTTATTTATAGTATATAGTTACACTTAAATTGTACATGTTGTCTATTTTTATTTTTTGTATCTAGGGCAGCGATTTATAATTTGTTTTTTTTTTATCTATGAACTCTGCTTAAGGCGAAAAAAATAATCTTTAATTAAGAATGAAAGTTTAATAAAAAATATTTTAAAATTAGTATATAATCTAGTAATTTCGGCAAATTCATATTCACTTGTATAAAAGAAGAATGTAGAATCTTAAAGGACTGGGTCATTTTCTATATAATTTAGAAAAAATGTAGGCCAGTGACTCCTCTCAAAATATATCAGCTTAATAGATACATCTTTCTTTTTTTTAATATCTGTTTATTAATTATGAAATATTTAGTTATCTTCAAAAAAATTATAATTAAATTAGAAAATTTCTATTACTTCCTAAGAACTCTTTTATGTTATTTTATAAATTATTAAATAATCAAATAATTTATTTTTATGATCAACATTGTATTTCATATTCTCTGACAGATCTTTAAAACTAGCCTGTTTATCGAAAATTCACGACCTACGTTAATTAATCATGACTAATACAAGTGCAGTTTCTATTAATAATGATTATATTTTTTTTAGTGATTGCAAATGAAATTTAATGATCCAAAAGAGATAAAGAAAAGAAATCTGTGTGGCTCAACTAATGAGATTGCAAACAAACGTTCTTTAAAAACAAAATAAAAATATTACTATTATTTGTTGATTACCAATGAAAATGATTATCCAACTAATGAAGTGAAACTTAACTCTCTTGAAATGAATTGGAAATACAATTTAAGGTCCTCATTCAAGGATTACTGAGGTTTTTACTTACGAGCCCCAATTAAATGAGACTGTAATTATATTATATCTTGGTTAAAATGAAAGAGAATATTGTACCTACCCTATATCTTTTCATAGACAAGGTTATCTTCTTGTCAAAATGACAAACTTTTTTTTTCTTCCCTCCCCCTCTCGTTTATGACCCTCATTTACACATAGTCAGAAAAGTTACTTTCAAAAATATTTTATTTATATCTAAAACAAGTGATTGCCACTCTCTCGTCTAGATCATTACTCGCACTAATAAATCTCCAGTTTTTCACCATCTGCATTTTCAATTTTTATTTAATTATTACATACATAATCAAAATTAGAACAAGAAATCGAGAGAGGTTGAATCCATTAGATCTTGAGGTCATTAAACTTTAACCTAAGATCTCCTCCTCCACTACACTCCAGAAACTTGATTAAATATAAACATTCATTAAAAATTGGATCAATAATAATATATTTATTACTAACCATTGTGTAGATTTATGTATTAAAATTAATATTTTCAAATTTTTTCGCTCTATCTTCACCCAATTTTTACTATCTCGTAAGAGATAGTATTGCGATCACGAAAATTTTCGATGTTGAGATTTTGATGTTTTTATACGTTTTGAAGGTTCCTGAATCATTTTCACTAAGGTTGAGAAAAATGTCTGTGTGTGTGTGTGTGTATGTGTGTGTGTATGTATGTAGACAAGATTTCGCAAAAACGGTTTGAGCTATAATGATGAAATTTGGTACATGGACATTATTCAAAATTCATAGTTTTCTATCAACTTTTGAGAAATGTAGCTCAACCGGAAGAGGGTCATTACCTACAACGTTTTGATTTTTTTTCCTCTAAAGTGACCGTAAAAATAAAAATATATGTTTGATAATTTTTCACATGATTAATAATTGTATAAAACTGCTATATATAGAATTTCAGCTTGATTGAATTGCTGAAAGTATCAGAATTAATTTTTTAATACTGCAAATCTCACGCCCCAACACGTGCCATGGTGCCATCAATAAAAAGTCAAACATGCGCTGGTTTAATATTTATTATTTATAATTTATAATTAATTAAATTTAATTTAAATATAATATATTATGTTATTTAATCCAATTCAAATTGCGAGATAGTCAAGTGGAGACACTCCAGCTTATTTTTTATATATTTCTTCTATTTTCTACGCGCACTTCGTTCTTATTTAACATATTGATCGTTTCCCAATTGGTTTCTTTATAAATAAAGCATTCTAGCTTTACCATGCAACCCCCGCAACTTTATGATTCTAATGCATAGATGTCATTTTCGTTATGTAATCTCTGTCATTCCCCTTTAATTTCTTCTTTTATCGAGTCATAATTTCAACAAAGCAATCTATATACAAAGTCATAGACCATGCCTCACTTCCATAAAATACAGCAGAAATTTTTGTATACTCCTCAATAATATGAAATTTTACCTTAATTTAAATTCTTCAAGATTATTATCTTTCTAATTATAAATCCTAAGTATTTAATTTTTTTTAATTTTTCAATATATTTTCAATAAAATAAATTTTTAAAAATATTAATTTTTTTATTAATTTTTATTCTAAAATGAAAAATACAATTATCTTTTAATTTTTCTTAAATATTTTCCTTTAATTTCTTATTTTTTTTTTATTTTGAAATTTTATTGAAAATAAATTGAAACTCTCATGAAAATAAATAAAGATAAATAATAAACTGGGAAAGAGGGCGAAAACTTTTGTAGACAGTGTAACTACTATAGTACACCTATGTAGGTATATTGAAGAAAGATAAATTGTCAAAATAATCATTTAATTTTATTAATTTCTCTAAAGAGAGGTAATAAATAATTTACTTAGAAAATAGATAATTTCATTTTAATTATTTATATTTTACTTTCCTTCTATTTTTATATAATAGGATTTTTGTTTGTCAATTATAATAAAACAAATAGATTAAAAAGAGAAATTATTTAAGACAGGATTCTCACCGATGTTTAATTTTCTTAAGAAATGATTAAAAAAAAAAAAAAATTCTTTAGAAGAAATTCAGAAATGCTTCTTCAATAGAGAGACCGGAAGTTATTTTTTCAAAATTTTTTTAAATAAATAAAACCTTATTCTACTGACCATAGTAGACTACACCTGTCAAAACTGACAATAGACAATTTCGAATGTTATGTGGTACAAGTCGATCCAAGCTGTTAATCAACTTTTTCACATTCATTAATTAATTAAATTAAACTTATTTTCTATCTAATTAGTAAGAAAAGATAATAACGTGATAAGATGCCGAAGCAAATCGATGATATAACAATCCTCGTTTATGTTTTCCGCTCAGATATTTTTCTTTTTTTTTAGATCTCTTTCAGACCAATACACTGTTGCCGATAGGCTTATAAATTTAAAATTATCTGTTACATAAGAAACCAAGTCTTAAAAAGAGTTCTAATTCCATTTTATATGAAAATGTGGGTCATCTATTATAGCTAGCGTTGAAAATAGAAAATATCTAACCATTTTTGAACAACGAGGAATTTGAATAGGAACTGTACGTTTATGAAAGTTTAGAAGGGAATACAAAAGTTTAAAAGAGCTAATGTATCGCCTTTGTTCAATTTCCTATTACTTATTATTTTTTCACCTTATTATTAATTTATTGGAATAATTTGTAGAGCCTTTAAAGTGATGTTTAAGGAAGTTAATATTATATATAATCCTTGAATTTTTTTACATTTCTTATTGCTGAATATTTACAAAGGCAAGTATGGCAGAAAAGGAAATATTTATCGAGGCAAAATCAATATGAATAGAAAAAATGAAAAATAAATATTTTCTAATTTAAATTATATATATATACAAACCTGAGATATTAGAATAGAAATTAAGATTAGATTACTTCAGTGATTTGAGATTTTGTGTTTATCTTAAAAATTTTATACCTATATCTATTAAAAGGGCCAAAAAACTTACTTCATAATTGCCTTAAATTTTCTGTTAAATATTAAATGAGTCCTGCTATCAGGATTAAAATAAGTAATAATTATTTAAATTTTGAATTAAAGAGATATTTGATTTATAGCAAAGAAGAAACAATTTAAGATTAAATTTGTACTATCTCGAGATAGTATTACGATCACAAAAATTTTCGATGTCGAGATTTTGATATTTTTATACGTTTTGAAGGTTCCTGAATCATTTTCATTAAGGTTGAGAAAAATGTCTGTCTCTTTCTCTCTCTCTCTCTCTGTGTGTGTGTAGACAAGATTACTCAAAAGCGGTTTGAGCTAGAATCATGAAATTTGGTTTACGGGCATTATTCAAAATTCGTAGTTTTTTATCAACTTTTGAGAAATTTAGCTCAACTGGAAGAGGGTTATTACCTACCACGTTTTGATTTTTTTCCTCTAATGTTACCGTAAAAATAAAGATATATGTTTGATAGTTTTTCACATGATTAAAAATTGTATAAAACTGCTATATATAGAATTTCAGCTTGATTGAATCACTGAAAGTACCGGAATTAATTTTTTATAAATATTATTTATTAATTTTAATTTATAATTTAATTAATTAAATTTAATTTAAATATAATATATGTTCATAATATAATATAATCCAATGCAAATTTGCGAGATAGTCGAGTGGAGACACTCCAGCTTATTCAATAAATCACGTCAACTATTTTTTATTTATTTATAATATATATATGAAATTATCTGTTTAGATTTAATTTTATCATGCACTCATATATCAACTGAAGTTTTTAACTAACATAAAAAAAGATTTTAAAAATTATAAATATATATTATTTCTATATAAAAATGTTATATTGTTTATGCTAATTTCTAATTATAAATATTCGTTAAAATTTATGATTTATTTAAAAGAATTTTTAAAGATGGGTGTGTTTGAAGTCATGCGCAAAATTCAATGAAAAATGAGAGTGAAAGTAATAAATTGTTCAATTGGAAATTATACATTAATTATATAATATAGATATATATAAAGGGAAATATTTTTATAACTAATGTACAATGCGTGAAGGGCATTTATTTTGCAAATGTGCATCTGAATGCATCAGATTGGAAAGAATGGAAGAATGCATGAAATGAATGCAATTTGTAGAGTTGGGGAGGGGAAGGGGAGAAGGATTCATTCGCCTAAAGTATGCAACTATTAAAACAGCTTTGAGCTGGTAGCAATCTACCCAGGAAGAAATTGAAAGACCTCTTGTGGTACGTAGATAGTGTTATAAGAAAAAATTATAAATATTTTATAATCACTACCATACATTTTGGATAGGACAAAATTAGAACATTGTGCCTAATACGTGATGTGACTTTTTTTGAGTTTTTTCTCTTTCCTTGATCAACCATTCAAATTAGCCACGGAAAATATTATTAATTTTTTAATTTTGTATTATATATCGTATACCATCTGAAGTACAAAATATTAAATCGATTAAAGGACACATCATGCCCATTCTAAGGTTATAATGAGGTCGAAATGACACTAACAATAAGTGAGAGCGTAATCGAAACTTTGAACAAAACACTTCTTATTAGATCAATTAGACTATGACGTTTGTTACTTAAATGAAATGTCACACATTTTAGGTGGATTTTCCAAGAATCTCTTTTTTTCTGTTCTTTTGAATTTTATATTGATAAAAATTTTTTCTTGTTTTGTTGTTTTGTTGTTTTGTTTCGGTTTTCCATGACTGGTGATTATAGCAATAATTAAAAAAATTGTGTACTTATGACTTTTCTAGACTCTATAATAATCCGGTGGCCAGTGGCGTAACTGGGGGGGAGCAGGGGGGCATATGTCCCCGGGCGCCAAATTTAGGGGGCGCAAAATTAGGGAAGCCAATTTGGAACAAAAGAAGAATTAATATTTAAAGTTAAACTGTATTGTGTGTAAGTCAATAAATATTATTTATACGCTTATTAAAATCTGTTAAACCTGTTTCGTTATTCGTCATTAATATTCTTTAAAAAAAAATTAAATTATATATATATGCATATATATATATATACACGAAAGGGGGCGCTGATTTCTCAGTTGCCCCCAGGCGCAAGAACCTCACGGTACGCCACTGCCGGTGGCTTTCATTATATTTTCCAAAGATGTGTATTAGTAAAAATAACAATTATCTCTATGTCTGTCTATGGCTCTACGGAACTCGAAAGTTCTTGACCGCAGCAACCACATCTTCTTCAAGTATCCCTATACTGAGCCACAACCATCCAATCCGTACCCTCTCTCATCTCTCTTACGTCTCTTCCCACATTCCTAATTTGCATGATGTTTCATGATTTAATTTTTTGTGGAGAAGAGAAATCACCTCTTCGACCAACCCCCAATTGGAGGAACAACTGTAATGGGGAAAATTTAAGATTTACATTTAAAATAACAATTATAATAATCAAAATAATAAAATTATCGTTAAATAAATAACTCAACATTAACGAAGTGAACAGGGCTACTTTGATAAAAATTGAACAGTGCGATTTTAATTGATATTTTGGAAATTTTGGTTAAAATCCCATTTATTCCTATTTTAATCGACGTTTTGAAATGGCTGTATAAATAAGATTAAATTTATTGGCACTAGAGGGTATGTTTTTTTTTTTATAATATTATATTTAAAAGATAAGTATATTAATTAAATTCATGTTAAACTGAGGAAAAAATTAATTGAATAAAAAATTAATTAATTAATAATAAATGAAACATTTAAAAAAAATAACGGTGTGTAAAGGTTAGGATTGCAATGAATTCATTTATGTATTTATAGTATACAATCAATTAATCATTGGTTAAGTGTATTTGTTAATGATATATTTTATTTCCAATAAATAAATCAATACAGTTAAATGAAATAAGATAATAATAAAAAAAATTAGTGTTCAGCAATAAACAAACGGACAAATGACGCTGTATACAGATATACACCATTATTTATTAAACTATCTCTTATGGGTTTTGATATATATATTTTTTTCTAGTTTACATACCTAATAATTATATTTCAACATGTTTCTGGCACAAAATCTCGTGGAGTGAGAGCAGGTGGCCCAAGGCATCTCACTAAACAATATTTCACATTACTTTCATACGTACTGTTTTCGATCAGAGATCAATTATACTAAAAATAGAGACTTTATAAAAAAGAGGTGTAACAAATAACAGTGTCAATACACTCTACTTTAGTGAAATAAATATTTAATAACTCAAGTCGGAAGATTTCAACATTAAAGAAAGAAAGAATAAAAAATCTGATACATTTTCGAGAGGTGTCAGTGTTATTATGTTCCTGGTTCCTTTCAAATGATGAATGGATGCCCTGAGGCAATTCTAGGCGACATTTTTAATTAAGGCCCTCCGATATTAAAAAAATGAATAAAATACTCCCAGGGCAAAAAACTTTAATTTAAACACAATAAAAAAAATGTATGCATACAAATTTTATCAATCAATAGGAAAAAAAATGAAAAATATTATTAGTCAGCAAATGTCAATGAACTACGAAAAGATAAAAAATAAAATACTTTTCGATTGCAAATAAAATAATTAAAACTAATTAATAGAAAAATCACATTTTTTTACAATTTATTTATTTAAATAAATAGATATAATAATTTATGATAACTTTTTCTTTTTTTTCAGAACTTAATGCAATTTTATGTGTTTTTTTTAAGTTTGGAGGACCCAAGATTTAATATCTATTAATTTAATTTATATTTTAGTGAAAGTGATAGTCAACAAAGTCTGCCTATTTGTTAGACAGGCCGGTTAAATAGATTAAGAATGAAGAATGAATTGTGCAAATCTTTAGATGATCGAAATAAGAGTTAATATTTAAACTCACCCCAAAGAAACTTTTAAATATCTACTCCATAAGAATAATTAATCATTTATATTAAAAAGTATTAAAACAGATCGAATCTATTAGGAAATTTAATTTCAAAGTGAAAATAAAATATAACTGATCATTTTTCGATTAACATAAACATAATTGAATTTGTTTTACATGCTAAGTAAAAACAAAATTGAAAACTAGACAAGTCCAAAAGCGTTAAAATGAATTAATATTATTTAAGCTTAGTGTGATGTTGTAAGTGTATATTATATTATGAAGGAGGGAGAAAGATTAAATCTGCTGGACTCCGCCTTTTCACATCGAACCGTCCAAAGCCAATTAGAAAACACTAGAATATAATTTTTTTTCTAGAACATAAAATTATTATTAATGAAAATGAGAAGATGAAGATTGTGAAGGTGAGCCATCGCGTTAATCATGAGTAACTAATAATTAATAATAAATGATGCATTTAATTCTTTATTTATGAGAATCGGTTTGTTTCCAAGGAATTGTATTGAAATATTAAGACCACTGTGCCCATTTACATGCTTAATATATATTATATATAAAATGTTAGAACATCTCTCACGATACAATTAAGATTAGTAATTAAAACCTTACTTAAAAATTGTTTAAAAAATTAATAGAAAAGAATCAAAATACATCAATTCAACCAATGTTTCTTAATTTCTTATACATAAGAAATTATAGGTTAATATTTTATTTAATTAAATGTCCAATTCAAGGAATGCGTAATATCTATTTCAACAAGGGATGTGAGTTGCCTATACCCCAGGCGCCTGGGCTTATAATCTTTTTCTTAAAATGATTTGAAATTTATTATTATTTATATAACTTTTTTTAATATAGAAAAAATATGTAAAAATATATATATATATAAACATATTATTTTGCGCAGAATTAATTTAGCAAAAAGATGTCTAAGATTTATATTATGATAAATGATAAAACTTATGACAAATGATAAATTTAATAATATTAATCGTTATTATTGAATATATATAGAAAAATATCATATAATTTCTATTTTAAGGTTAAAAAGAAGGACATGTCAAATGTGATCTGTTTTCATTTTAAAAGAGAAAATGAACTGAAAGATTATAATAGGGTATTTTTTCGTATTTCCCGCGTAGTAAATGGAACTCGTTTACTACCATATTAGTTTTAAATTTTGATCAAGCTGCGTCATTTGGTTTAATTTTGACAGCGATTGTAAGAAGACTATCAAAGAGGAAGAAAGTGAATATCTGTTGAAATATTTGAAATATTTTGAAGTAGAAGGGTTTAAATCTGAAGAATATTATGAATGGGTGGGATGCTTGAAGGTAAAATAAAATTTACTTTTTTTAATTGTCTTTTTGTATTTTTGTTTTTAGTGTTGTTTGTACATGAGTGTTGTTTTTAAAATTACTGAAAAAATACTGGAAATTCAAAAATTGAAATCTTAATCCAAAAACAAATTATAATTTTTCCGAAATAAAATCTTAAGTATATGTGTTAAAGATGTATTTGGTTGACATTCCCTTTCCAAAATCGTATTCGAGAGGATCTCGTGTAGATTATGTGGTCCTTTATTTCTTTAACAGCCAAAAAAGCGACCATAAATCAATTTATAAAATATTACTGAAATTTAATTATTTAAATTTATTGCATGATCAAGTGGGTCACTTTTTTGTTATTACTAATGTAATGATGGGACGATAAAAAAAATGCAAAATAAAAGATGTTTATAAACAAACTATAAAGAAGGAAATTGATTTATAATTAAAATGCATTATTTTAATAAATATTCTTATTAGAATGATTTTATTAAATAAATTCAAAAGATGAAGAGTCATTGCGAGAGATTTTTGGTTAAAATCTGGAGAGAAAGTTTGTTTATGTTGTTCACTCTCCTTTTTGAAGACAGAGAGAGATTTGTTTGCTCTTTTATAAAAACAATAGATTTTGACAATAATAATAATAATAATAATAGTAATAAATAGATAATCATATTATTTAATACGTTTATAAGATAGTATTTAGTGGAGAATTGAATGAAATAAACGATCGATAATAAAATTATAAATGATGCAGGTTAATTATTCCCTTCACTCACCTTCTGGTTTAGTGTGTTGTTGTCGACGCAATCCAGATCCTCCACATGTCCGACGCTTGTCTGTAAATAGAACATGTTTAATTAATTAATTAAATTATAGTTATTTGATAGAAATGATGAAAGTGATAATATGTAATGAACCCAATTAACGTTTTCACAATTCAATAATACTAACTTTTAAAATTTAAAAATCAAATTATTCTTTAATTCTATTACTTTAGGCTATATATATATATATTAAATATAATTTTGATAGATTAAAAAAATATTTTGCATATTATTAAACAACAGAAGATTGAGTATGGTTTTATTGCTAATTTTAATTTAAAAAGAAGTGTTGAAGATATCTTTTGTTTTTACAAAAAGTTTAAAAATAATATAGTAGTCTTAAAAATCAAAGAAAAATCACAGAATCTTAAAGCTATTAGAAAATAAATCATTATTAATATATAAAAGACATATTATAAACATTTTTTTTATTAAATTTGATAGTTTCTCTTGAAATGATATTTAGTAATAACTTGTATTGATTTACTGGAAATATTTTTTCAAAAGAAAAAAAAAGTTTTATTCAACTTGACAGGATTAATTCGCCAAATAAATGACAAATTTATAAATTAAAAAAAAAAAGTATGATTTTTTTATTTAAAAAAATGACTTTCAAGCTTTTTAAAGGTTTGATGTAATGACATTTATAAATTATAATATAAGTAAGAAAGCAAGTAAAACAACATTTCCTAATCGATCGAGTGTATGTGTGTGTTTATGTATTTGGAGTATAATTATTTTTGTTGGCTTGTAAGAAGTGGGAGCACCCAACCAGATGAAAATGGAACAAGTGTTATCTCTTCAGTGGCTAGGGGCCCTTAACTAGGTGTCATATCTCTTTCCACATCTTTCAAGTACCAAGACAAAGTCAAACTTTATACGATTAAGAAATTTCTCCGGAGGCGAGAGCCGCTTTTCTCGCATTGCTTTGCCTCAAGCTATCATCAAATGAATTTTTGTATATAACTAACTATATATACTTACATTCTAATTTTTTTTTTTTTTTATTTAATTTCAACTTAAGTTCTGTTCATTCTAATCAATTTGGAAGTAATAAAATCGCCGCGTTAGAAATATTGTAACTAAATTAATTTTTTTACTCAAAGAAAAAATGGTTGAAGTTAATTGATGATGAAAAATTCATAAACTGGTACGTGAACGTCACACTACTTTCATTTGCTTCACCAGATTATAAAAGAAACTATTTAAATTTAAACGAATGATATATACATACCTAATAATGAATGTAACTAATAACCTACATTTTAAATATATTTTTTTTCAACTATTATAATGTAAAATAAACAATGAAATATTACATCTACAATATTTGTACTCAATTACATTGTTAAAATAATTACCATAGGAATCGTACAATAAATGTGTGAATCCCCACTATATTCTCCTAATTTCATTCATACAATTGATAAAATAACACTCCAGAGAATTTTGAAAGAACAATAATAAAATGTTCTGGTTATAAATTTTATCATAAAATTTAATACTTTGTTTAGATTTTATTTGATTTATATATTGTGTATAGCAGCGGTTTCCAAAGTGGTGATCCGCGAAAAAATTTCGCTGGTCCGCAGAAAAAAGTGGAATATACTTACTCATCATGTTAAGTTATGTTTTAAGATGCATTAAAACATAATTCTATTCATAACAATACGTGATAAGTTATAAAAACTCAATGTTTATGTGTTCTTTGATCACAATTTTTATTTATAAATATATTTAACACTTAAAAAATCCTATTAGTGGTCCGCGGGATTTAAATTATGAATTAACTGGTCCGTGAGGTCAAAAAGTTTGGCGACCGCTGGTGTATAGAGTATAGGGGAGAGCCTTTTGTTTCTCAATTTTTTTTCGCTACAAGCAATAGAACAATACTCAAGGATTCGTTAGGTACCCTGAACATCCGAGATTTTTTAAAAATACTACAGTGTCCCCGTGTAAGGGAGACATTGGACGTGGGGAGATTCTGGACATCCAAGTGATGATTGGAGACATTTTGGATACCCTCATTTTAAAGAAAATTTAGACTTATAGACTTCTTCGATAACACTAGTTTGATCTTCAGATGGTCAGTGTTTGTACTGGAGCAAGTTCAGCAATCACTGCACTCTGCAGACATTCAGTTCTCTTCGGCCTCTTTAGAGGAATTCCTTGTACAACTGACGATCCAATCCGGTGTAAAATAAGTTGACCTGTGGCCAGGTCCGAACCGACCGACGGTTTGAAATAAATTAATTTCCAGCTACAGAAACAATTTCAAATAATTTTCATATATCTATTAATGTAATAAAAAACAGATATGGATACATAAATAATAAATATAAACATTTTTAATTTTATTTTATTTATAATATATATGCAAGACCAGGTTGTGACGTCATGAATGGCTGGATGACGTCATATAATTTTAAATCAAGAAAAAACTAATAAATATGATTTTTCTCGATGATAAAACCAATACAAAGTGCATGATTCGTGGTGATATATAAAAAAATCTCCTTTGGTGTGAAAATAACCCTTTCCTTCCTATCGTCGATCGCTAATACTACCACTTCCGGTTTCCGGAATTGCACCAAAAGTTGATCAATTCATCCCACTGATGCATTAAGTAAATATACCAAATTTCATCAAAATCGGTTGAGCCGTTCAGACTGTACACATCTATACGGACGGACAGACGGACAGACGGACAGACGGACGGACAGACATCATGCTAAAAATACTTTTTTCTGTTTAGAAAATGCATGATTCGTGGAGATATGTAAAAATCTCCACATGTGAAATTTGGTGTGAAAACAATACCTCCCTTACTATCGTCGGTCGGTAAAAATTGTTTCTCCAGATTTCGACTTTCAACCCCCTTAAAGAACATTTCATTCGTTCGTTACTAAATCCGTCTCATTTCTTAAAGAGGGAATATTTTTTCTTGAAGCTACTGTCCCTCAAAAAGTGTATAGCCAATTTTTCTGTTTTGAGAAGGTGGGTAATTATATTTCGTGAGTATCACAATGAATTTTTCATTTTATGCAAATAAATTCATAAAGAAATATAATAAATTTTCAGTAGAGTATTATTAATGACTTGTTTATGACTCTTTCCCTATCCAAAAGAGTTAACCAATTTTATCTGTGTGTTCTCCAGGTCAGGCGCCGTAACAAAAAAATAGATCACAAAATTAAATTATGAATATTAATATGTAATAGCTGATAATATTTCCAAAGAGACAAGGGGACTCTTTGAATATATGTGTCCAGGGTCTTCCCTGGCGCTGTTTATCTCTCTCTCTCTCTCTCTCTCGATAAAAAATAATCTCACGTTAAACAAGTATGCAAAACATCTGCGGAAATATTTAAATACTAGCTTAAACACCAACCTTGCACCGTAACTAGATTTAAAAATTAAATATATAATACTTTTTTAATTATCGCTTATGTTCTTCATCCTTAAGAAATAGTAGAAAAGGGGCAAAAATCAGTTTTTTGGAATATTCTTCGGAAGTTTTTAGAGAATCCCGTCCATTTTAAGTATTAAAAATTTTCATCGTAATGTCCACATCACAAAATTATTTTAGCTCGAAAATGCAAAGAGGGGTCGTCCATTGTCTCTCTTTGTCCAGATTCTCCCCGGTTTCCCCACCCCATTTTTCGGAAAGTTGGAGTATTAACTAAGCCACATTATACATATCGATATTGTTCAATTTATTTGATTTCTTTATTATATCACTTCTTATTCCAAGCATGAATACTAAATAATTTGTGGGTTTATGTGAGCATAATTCCGGTTGGGAAAATAAATAAATGACAAAATTTAATATAATAGGTATATAACATTTTAGTGAAAGTAATATAAATTTGATATCTATAATTGAAGATATGTTATTATTAATATATTTGATTTTAAAAAAAATCAGATAAATAATTATTAATTAAGGTAACGCTTTATGGACATCCTATTTAAGAAAGTTTATTTTAATTTTTTTTATTTATTCAATCTAATCATAATAAAAAAAACAAGCAAATTTTAAAATATATTAAATTAAATTATGATTATTATCGTTTCCTCTTTGGGTATTTATTATATCGAAAATGAACCTTATATTCGTAAACCATTCACCAAATATATATACATATATATTAGGTTGGGGAAAAAGAAATCCATTATTTTTTCGGTAGATGGCTGTAGTGATCGATATCTCGTAAATTATCGATCAAACAATTTCAAATTTATGCTCGTTGTCAAGGTAACAGTTCGCACTAAAAGAATTCGTTTGCAGTTTTTTGTTTTGTCCATTCAGTTCTGAGTTACACGGCGTTAAAGATGGAAGTCAACAAAGAGAAAATTCGGTACATTTTACAGTTTTTCTTTGATAAGGGCGAAAATGCAAGTCAGGCGGCTGAAAATGTGAATAGTGTTTATGGTCCCGATACTGTAACAGCTAATTACGCGCAATTTTGGTTTCGTCGATTCCGTTCGGGTATTTTTGACGTTAAGGATGCCCCTCGCACAGGCAGGCCCGTCGTCGAAAATGTCGACAAAGTCACTGAAATCATCGAAGTGGACCGGCATGTTAGTAGTCGTAGCATCGCCCAGGAGGATCGACCACAAAACAGTTTTAAACCATTTGCACAAAGCTGGGTTTAAAAAAAAGCTTGAGATGTTTGGGTGCCACACCAATTAACACCAAAAAACATGATGGATCGAATTTCCATCTGCGAAGCCTTGGCCAAACGTAATGAAATCAACCCATTTCTTAAACGGATGGTGACTGGGGATGAGAAATGGGTCACATACGACAACATTATGCGAAAGCGATCGTGGTCAAAGCGTGTTTTAGTGATAAGAAATTGGCATCAAGGGAAGAGTGTGAAAATCAATTGCTGGAGTTTTTCGCTAATAAGGACCAAGACTTTTATGAGAGAGGCATAATGAAGCTACCATTAAAATGGCAACAAATTATAGAACAAAATGGTGCATATTTGACCTAAATCGGACAATGCAAAACATGTTAAATAAAGTCTTGAAGTTCACGTAAAAATAATGGATTTCTTTTTCCCCAACCTATTATATATGTATGGGTATATGGTATATATAAAATTCATATTATCCCCCCAGAAACTCATTTACTAAAATATACAAATTGTACAGCCAATAGGAAAATCTGAGATTTAAAATCATGGATATTATAATAAAATAACTTAATTTACCTTTAAACAGATAATTAATTATTATTTTTAAATTCTAATTATACATTACCATAACGAATTTTTTTACATTTATAAATAAAAAAAATGAAGTTATTTTAATCAATCTATCAATTTATTTTAGTCAATGTATGTAAACACCAAATATGGATTGAAAATAGAAATCCATCTATACTATTCATAAAGTAGCAAATCTATATATAATTGTTATCCGTTTAAATATAAAACCATATATCCTTGAATTAATAGTAATTTATTTAATATAAGTATATATAATTTAGATATCTTCTAGGTTGTTAATCACAATATAAAATTGCACTAGATTTTAGATAAGAAAAAAAATCAAATAATTGAATTATAAAAATTATGTACTAATGTATATATAAAATACTCATAAGAATATATGTATATAATAATAAATAAATGTAATGTTGTAGCCAAATGGCCGATAGTTGTGGCTATTTTATAATATATATATATATATATAATAGTGAAAGTAAAAAATTATCGTTCTATTAAATGCTGGACATTACCAAGTCAATTTATCCACACAATGTTTTTAATTTAATTACAAAAGAAAAAAAATAGTATTAGTGGGAAATTCACACGCAAAAGATTCTGGAAAACTGAGAGGCTTATTAGATTATATTTTATGTATGTATGTATGAATATATGTATACATGAATGCGTGAGTGTATACGCGTTGGGAGATTGTTAAAGAAACTTATATATAAGCGAGCAAAGCAAGTCGTTGGAATATTCAAGTCGACCAGGCAACAGCAGGTTATTTTGTAATAATGAACTTTCTTTCAAAATTATTAGAGAATCATCTTCTCCTATTAACCAATGCAAAGTCAAAGAGAAAAAGAAAAAAAAAACATATATTAAAGATGATTGAAATCCAAATAATAATAATATAAATGACAGCTGTAGTTCATGAATTCCTCTTATAAAGGGATTATTATCATCACGAAGCATCATTTATTTCATATTCATATTCATTTATTATAACTGTAAATTCAAATTAGAATTTTTCTATTAAATAATAAATTAATAAGATTAGGATAATTAAGGTGTGAAAATTAAATAAATATCTTGCATTCTTTATTCTATAATTTAAATTAACAGGCACTTAAATGTTCATATAAAAGTGTAGGTCGTTAGATTTAGATGTCTATATTTTTTTCACTGTGGTTCAACTTTCTAGTATACCTAGTAGTACCTACTAGCATTTAGTGCTCCACCCACCCACTCTCATTTATTAAATTTTAAATAATTAATATTCGAAATATAAATTATATTCTTAATCAGAATAAAAATGTTTAACCGAAAATAGAGGTTTTTCTATATTAAAAAGATATTGCCGTTTTTATCCAAAATATTTGTATTCTACTATTTATAAACCAATTTGCGAAATTAGTTTTGCTTTATTTAGATTAGTGTTTCTCAACCATTTTGGACCAAACGCCCACTTCGTAATGCCGGCTTCATAATTCGCCCCCTATAAATTTTAACAGATAAAAATTGCCTGATAATATAAGGAAGGTGCAATTGGTATACTTATGAGCTGAGTTGAGCCATATTGAAAACCTGATCGCAATATCATCTTAACTTTTTTTTTTTAAAAAAATTGAAAATTATTTCGCACACCAAAAGCGTATAGTCAAACAATCGCACACTTTAAGATGTCGATATCGCCCAGGTTGAGAATCACTAATTTAGATAATCATGACTTTAATAAGTTTACACTGAGGTTTGATGAAAATCGGGTAGGAATTAAGTAAGATAGTATAAAAATTTGCAAGAAGTCGCATTAACTGAATTTTAGGGGGAGTAGAGAGCGAGCAGTATCTACGCGCGACCCTGATAGAGATAAGTCCAGTTCAGGGAAGCAACCCTGCCAAACCATGACTTTTCCTCGGCTTCAATTGAGTAATTCGCGTTCCAAACCCTAATCAAATCCCAAATCTCATCAATTCAATATAAAAATCATTCAAATATCCCCCCCCCACTCCGTCGTCAGACTCGAGACAACAGTCGGCTGAAGGTTTTCTTCGACCACCAGAGATCGATGCTAGGAAGAAGAAGATATCTTTTTTGTAAAGTTTATTTTACATCTCCTGGCTAAAACTAATATTTAATATTTATCTTTAATGATTTAATATAAATTATACTATTTTATTACCATACTACACTATTTTATATATGTTTTTCATTGATTTATGAGCATTCAAGTCTACACCGGTCCAATCTTTAGGATTCAAATTTGAAGCTACCCCAAATCGGTTTAATCGAATTAGAATAAATCTAAATCGAACATATTTATCTTATGGTCATTGTCCAGAAATTTGTGTTACAAACTATATTTTTATACCTTATTGTCTTATTGAATTGGACTAATTAAGTTTATTATATTGAATTCAATAATTTTATTGATAAAAGTATGCTCTTAATCCAAATTTACTTGATTGATTCGATCTCTATCACATATATTTTAATAATTTTATTTAACTACAGAAAAAAAATTTGAGCAAATTTAAAGACTTATTTTTTTACGAATAATAAACAAAGAATATTTAATAGTATTAGTTTCTTGAGAGGTATGTAACTAACGCCAGTAAAGTATATATTTTCACTCATTTCTAATATTATTTATTTATTATAATTAATTCTATGAAAGAATATTATTCCGATAGAATTCCTTTCTGATAGAAATTACAATCAAGAATTAAACTAATTCTAATACAGTTTTAACTTAGACAGTTTTTAATAAATAGCCTTGATGTAATATTTAATATTACTAAATGAATATTATATTAATATATCTATATGTATATATTTTCTATATATATATATATTAATTTAGTCTATCTCTCTCTCTTATATATATATATAGTGTTGTTACCAAATCATTACATATTACCTTTAATATTACTTTAATCGTTTGGCAGATTAACGACCCTCTCGCGTTGGTCCCATTCGATTCAAAAACATTTTACATAATCTCTGTTACATTTTTTTTATCCAGAACCCAATTTGAGTTCGCTAATCAATTTTTCTCTTCTTTGCCTCAGTTCAAGAAAATACCATTGCATTGCAATACATATATATATATATATTTCTTTTTTTTGCTATAATTTGCAATTATCAACGATTCAAATCTTAATTACTTTCTAAAGAGTATAGAAATATTCTTGTCGACATTTATATAAATAGACAGATCTATCTCTCGTTCATTTTTTTTTCTCTCTCTATCTCTCTTATTTCCCCCTTCCTTACCCAGTACATGACTATTAGCATCACCTTATGACCTTTTTGTTTTTGGAAAACACCTATTAATTAAGACAAAAGAATGTTATGTCTATAATCATTATGATGTTTCTTATTGATTTATGACTACAAAAATGTAAAATCTAAGTGTTTTTTCGGTAGTGTGTGGGTTGTACGGAAGTGATGTAACACTCTGACGGCCCTCTTAACGAATCTAGAGATTTCTAGTTCACATTTCACAGTAATATTAATTTATACCTATAAATGGTATCATTTTATTTTTTTACTTGATTAGTATAAGGTTCAAATTTTAAAAATCTTAAATATCAACTTCGACTTATAATTAACTCATTAATAACTTGATTAATAAAATAAATATAAAAGTTTTTTATCCTAAATATTAAGAGTAGAAGATATTAATAGATTGTTTTGCATTTCGATTTTATTTATTGATGTATTAAAGTAATAAAATTGATAGATTTAATATAAATATGTTTAAAATCTTAAAAAAATTATTAATGTTCAGTCATCTCGATCTCTAATTTTAAATTTATTATAAAATTTGCATATTTTTATTTAAATCACTATAATAGAATATTAATATTTTACTTATAGAATAGATTTATAAAGACGAGAAGTAAAAAGAATGATAAAATGTTAAAATGAATATTAATTTTAAAATATCTCTATTTTTAGTCTCATTAATACTATTCATATTATTTAACCAATTATAATATGACATTATTACCGCATTCTCGCTTAACTTTTATTGAAAATTACACGAAAGGAAAAATAAAATTGTTTATTAAATATCTTGTGTCAATTGTTTTCAATATTGAACAATATTTGTCGAAGTGTATTTATTACTGTTATTGTATTTTCTGTTGTTTTTTTCTCATCATTTATTAAAGATTTCCAAACGTGTGACCTCTTTATATATATAACATATTTAAATAAGACATTTACGATCAATATTCTGAACGTATGAGAATGCAATAGCTTATTATTACATAAAAATACAGATTTCAATTGAGCGATAGATGAAAAATATCATACATATATTTCAAAAGATATATATATATATGTGTAAAAAAATAAATAATACTATTAAAAATTGTACAATTATATTATATTTTGTTAAAAAAACAACATATTACATGGTTAGGTCCGGTTATTAAATTATTTCAAAAATATGAAAGTACATTTGATATCTAATCAAAAATCAGGTAAATATGAAATATTATAATTTGATGATTATTTATTTTCTAACAACATTTATCTTGAGTGTGTATTGTCCAATCTAGATCTTTTCTTTCTTTGTATATAGAAATATATATATATATGTATATGTTTAAATTTGAATTCAATTATATATGTATCATAAATAATTATCTATAATTATAACAAAAAATGAACAATATATTTAAGAAAATATGGAATTTATTAAGGCTGTAATCTAGTAATATCTATTTTTATACGCCAAAGAGAGACATTTCATATGAATGAATTATTTTTAAGATTATCAAATTTAAAATCTATAAAAAAAAACTATCTAAAATTTTGGATCAAAATAAGAGGAGATCTAATAAGAATGGCAGAGATTGCATATGATTATATGTCCTCTATGCACTATGCATCCCTAAATTCCTGAATTCATAAAATTGAGATAGATGTGACACGTGGCTCAAGTCATATAAATACAAAAATTACGAAATAGTTAATATTATATTGTATTATAAATTTTAAAATGTATTATATTTATAAAATTTTGCTTAAATATATAATTTTTTGACTAAAGTAATTTTCGCTTTCTTTATTAATATACTTTGTCCCATTAGACTGGTTAAAATTTCATAAAATACTGGGACATAAATTAGGAATACGATGAGATGGAAAAGTGACTACGGAGAAACCAATTAGGAGACGATAAAATAAAAGTACAATAAAAACATAGATATTAGGAATTTATGAAGAAGTTAGGAATTAATTGTAAGTGACTTAAGTTAGGAACAGTTGGAGATTTGAAATTGCTACGGCCTAGTTCTTTTAAATTAACTTTAAATACAGATATTTCAAAATTTACAAAAAAAGCAATTATTTTAGATAAAAATATTTTCATATTTATAATATTATTTAAGTAATTAATTGCTTAGGAAATAAGATTTATTTGAAAGAAGAATATATAATATATAATATTTCAATTATTTTATATTATAACTAGCTGATCAGAGCGCCTTCGGCGCTCTTCACACCTAGACGGGGGCTCCGCCCCCTGTACCCCCCCGAGTGTCCCTATTCTGAGCTATAACCATCTAACTCCTACCCTATCCTATCTCTCTCACGTTCCTTCCTACATTGTCCACCCTGTTCACAATTGGTCTTCCATACGGACGTTTTCCAATCGAACTCCCACCAATATATTTTCCTCTCCCATGCTAGCCATGTGCCCTGTCGGCCCCAGCCTTCTCTATTTTATGACCTATAATTTAATAATTTTGATCCCCTTTGATAATAATTTCCCGATTGCAACCTCGATTTAAATTCTTTGCAAATATTATTCTCTCTGATACTAATTATTTTGTCTTATCACTATTAATTTCAAACCCCATCAATTTTCCTGCCTTGATTAATTTTTTTATGCTACTTTAAATGTTATTAATTTATTTAAAAAAAAATCAGAGTAAACAAAATAAAAATAAAATATAAAATTAGCATAACACTAAACTACTATAAAAATAATATTAAAAAATATATTATATATTAAAATCTTACGTGAAAATCCAATTATGAGATCAAATTTTCTTAATTAAAATAATTTACTCACATAATTTAAAAATTAATAGTATTAAATTATAGCCGTAATGTGAATGTTTTCAAAGTTTAAAAGGCCAATAAGATCAATTGAGATATTGTAAATATCAATAGATATATAAAAAGATTTTTATCTGCACATTGCTCAGAATTTAAATTACCTCCAAATTATCGCCACCAGCGCCTCTATGATCTAGTATGGTAACTAAACTATTTTTAATTAATATTCTTTATAATTTTTTTAAAATTTTTCTAATTAAAAAATCGAAAATCGGGCTTCGAGGTCTGGTGGCCAGCCCTTTTGTGCTTCCGTGTAAAAAATTCCAGGTCCCTGCGTGCGATAGTTTTTGCTGGAGAGCTCGGTCCAACAAACAGACAAACAGACACATTACACTTGCTTTTATTATTATAGATATATAATATTTTCTAGGCTGCAAACCATTTTTTACTTCAACATTTAAATTTCTTACAAAGCACTTAAAAACAAAATTTATTGCGAAAACAAGTATTAAATTTCCTTACTATTAGGTTTAGGAAACAGAAATTCATTTTGCTTGATGACTTTAATGACCATACGTCATCACGTGATATATATGTCACATCGTCCATATTTATTACATTGTTGTTGATGAATATAACAAAAGAGAAAATTTAATTTGATATTTATTATTATTATTTTGATTAAAACTGAAAACACAATCACGAAATTGAAATCTTGAACTTGATAAAAATTAAATGTATTTTTAATTTGTCGATTAATTTAAGCTAAAATTGTATTATTTAGAGATCAAATAGAACAAGTAATAGATACAAAATTGGAGGATATCATCCGTCATTTTTATCAAAATTCTGAACCTCCATTCAATTTCTATTCTCTCTTAATCCCTCTAATATCATATTTTATATGATTTTTTGATCCACGAATATGTATTATATGTATAATTAAGGTTTAATAAATATACATCAATTTGTTAAGAACTTCAAATTCCAAAATAGAAATATGATTCTTTTAAAAATGTGTATATTATATTTTGGAATTACATTTCTCATGGTGCTTAGACATGTGTTAATAACTAAGTTTCTCTGATATGATGCCTTAAGAAAGGATTGCTCTTATTTCTTGAAAGTTTACCAGGACTAAACGGAAAATGATTTTCATTATCTCTTATTTGAATCAAAGTTGATTGCAAACTGTCGATTTGTTAATTTTTTTTTTCATCTCGATATAAATTTCTAACATTTACCTATTAACAATATTCACCTTGTTAAATTGTCTAGGATATGATATGATCATTTGTGTTGATAGGTATCTGTAATAATCTCTTGGGATAAAAAAAAACTTTTGTTGATGTTTCTCTTTTGATAAATAAAAATGTTTTATCGGATCTCCTTCTTATTTGACATTCGTATAAAAGATAAATCTCATTTAATCTCTATTTATCTTCTAAAGTAAGTTTAACACTTTCGCCAGATTCTTTATTAGATTCCCAATGACAAGGTAAAAATTAGAAGTTGTCAAAAAAAAGCCTGAAGCAATAAATGTATAAAAGTATCGTTCCGTATCATTTCATTCTTATCGCATTAATCAGAAGATGATTTTTCCGGTAAAATATCATTAAAATTAAAACATTATTTTATTGGCATTGAATTTATATTTTTATCATTATTTGATTCATTTTTCAAATTTTATAATATAAAGTTGTGTTTTATTCTTAACTCTGATTGTAAACTAGAAAATTAGTTTAATGGAATCTTAATGGTTATACTCTAATAAGTTTTCCTGGTGAGATTGGAATATACAACCCTGTTATACTACAGTCATTCAATAGGTAAAGAGACAAATGGCTATCGCTCAAAAACGGTTTATTTGATTCTTACAAAATTCAGGCTATTTTTCAACATAATCACCCCCAAAAGTTATGCACCTGTCCCATCTTTCTTGCAGTTTCGTAATTCAATTGGCGAAGAATTCTTTGGATTTTTGCCCCGCTTCCTTAACTTCCTCATTATTAGAAAATCTTTTCCCACGATTTTATCAATATTAGTTAAGATGCGAAGTACCAATTCAAACAAACTACCTAACTATGAAATTCGATGGTTTCTACAATTCTTTACATAAAATAACAGTTTCCATTTAGTATTATTGAGTTATTCAGTGTATATAGAATAGACGCTAATCAGGGAACGCTCAAAATTGTATTTTCGACATTCAATACTTTTGTTGTTTGATTTGAAGAAATCTGGCGCCGAAGCCCATAAAACACTTTTATAAACTTATGGTGATGCTGCTCCCTCATTCCCAATTGCTAGTTTCAACGATTCAAAAGTGGTGGTATTGATGTCAATGTCCAAAGAATGGCCTTAAAAATAAAAAAATCGAAGAAAATGAATAGCAAGACTTATTAGACGAGAACCCAGCTCAAACTCTCAAAGAAGTTTCAGTCAGCTTAGCAGTTGATGGATCAACTGTTTCAAGGACATTTGCATGAAAAGGGCAAGATCCAAAAGGAGGGAAAATGGCTACCACACGAATTAACTGAAAATGCCATTTCAAATCGTTTCAACATTGCGGTTTCATTGTTTGCTAGGCAAAAAGAGAAGAGTTTTCTGTGGCGTTTTGTGACTGGCTATGAAAAGTGGATCTATTACGAAATCCTAAATGCAAAAAGTCATAAGTTAATTCAGGAGAGCCATTCACGTCAACACCGAAGCGGAATATTCATGGCCATTAAGTCTTGATGGTGGAATATGGTGGAATCTGCAAGGTGTGTATTACGAGTTGCTAGAAACTGTTAATGCAGAAGTCAACCATATCAACTGAATAAATTGAACGTATTACAAAAACCACCAGCAATAGCAATTTTAATGGTGACATCAAAACAAGGGTGTCCAGGGGAATGTAGCCCCCGGCTAGGTTTAAAGACCACCGAAAAATATATCTTTATTAAAAGTTTTAATAATTATAAAATGTATAAATTAATTATTAAATGTCGTATTGGATGTAGTATGTATTAAGGTAGTTGTAATATTTTCTAATACGTAGGTAGGTGTGAAAAAAAAATCATTTATAAATATTTTAAATAAAAAACATAATTCGAGACCAAGTTCTAAGTGACAATCTAATCCATTGTATTTGAAAAAATTGATTTCCTTTAAAAAAAAAATTAACTTCCCAAATAATTCATCACAAAAGCAAGATTTAGAAAGGACATTGGTATTTTTTGCAAAAGAAAATAATCTCTCAACTGAACCAGTTGAACATAAATAAGTATTAAATTTAATAAATAATTTTTTTATTGTTTAAACATTTTCCAAAGAATTCAAACATTTACTTTTATCTTTCATAAATGTTATCAATTCTAGATCAGAATTGGTATTAATGATTAGTTCTTTAGGACAAATACAAATATAAAAATCATATTTGCCAAGTTTAGTTAGTTTTGAAATTAAATTTAAAAAAATATGTTAATTATTGACATCATCTCTATATAAAGAAAAAAAATTAAAAGAAACTTGGAACGCTGAGTTTCAAGTTTGAGAACCTCTGGTATAAACAACTAAACCTATAATAAACATGTGTTTTAAATTGTCAATTGTAATGGTTATACTTCTGGACCGATGAGTTTGGAGACAAAGGTCCGAGTCTCGGTATAAAATCATTATTTCAAAATATTTTTAAAAGCTAAGATCCCAATAGACATAAAAAAAGGGAAATAATAACTAATTTTACGCTCAGAAATATTAAAGAAAACATATATTAAATTATTCATATATGAATGTTTACGTTCAAATTGCAGTCGGTAATATTTTTTTTATAAATTATCTTATGAATGAATCATGAAGAGAAAGAAGAAAGTCCCATAGAAACCACACCTCCCTTCTTTTTTTTACGTAAGGATTAAAAGAATGAATTGATGTTAAATTTGAAATGATATAGCTGAGCTCTAGTTTGTATGTTTATTTTTTGTTTTCTTTCCTTGGAGTTTGATTATAAAGCGAACATTTTGATTTATTCGATTTAGGGACTAGGAAGAGAGAAAGAGAGAGTGGGGGGAGAAGGGGGATGGATGAATTGGAGGATCCTCTCTGGAGGGGACTGGAAGAATGGATCGCTTTCGATTGACGATACCTCTTGCGGGTAGGTAGCAAGGTATCTGGGGTACTTGCACTTTCACGAGGACCATTGGGCCGATGAGGCCCTAGGTGGAGTTCGTTTATCAGCCCAGTTCTAGGATTTGTTTCACTTTCTACGCGAGGCAATCGCATTCCTCGCTTTATTTGATCCAATATTGATCAGTAACCTCATTAACGTCCGTTTGGATTCTTCCTTTTATTTTCCTTCTTGATCATCACGAGACTTTCTTATGTGACAAAAGGGCAAACCTAACAGACATGCGCTTTTTTTTTATTATACTTATACGTACATAGAGAGATTCCCTATTAATAAAAAAAGTAATAGTGAATTTATGCTTTCATTTGTTACTTGATTTATTAATCATATACCATCGATCCTCTCTCTGCATGATGAAAAAAAAAAAAAACACTTTCACTTTCATTCAAAGTGACAATTGGACTCGAAATCGTCTGCCTTTGAAAAATAAATTGCTTAATTTGAAACAATAATTATTTTTGTGTGGATAAGAAAAAAAACTCAAATACACTTTACTAGATTAGATTTTAGTTCCTGAGAGAGTGGAAATGATTTCTCCCTTAATCCATTCATCACATTTTTATACTGATGATAAACATTAAAAAAATCTAATTATAAAACTTTTTCGATATGAATTAGTCGCCTAAGAGATTGAAAATTATCTATTTTTATTTTTCCACTTTCTTTTTTCTAACCATTAATTTTCATTTATTGTATATCACTTAACCATAAAAAGGATTTATTAATAAATTTATTCTACCATTCTTAATTAAAATAAATTAATTATTAAAATAAATATTTGTTTCCAACTATGTTAATGAGGTTGACGTAATTTAATCCTAATTATATATATAATAATAATAATAATAATATATAATTTAATTGAACAAAAATTAATTAAAACAGAAGAATAGGAAAAGGCACGAAGAGTGCTAAAAATAAATAAACTCATTTTTTTTTTATTAAAAAAAATTTAGAATTCGCATGATATATGCAAAACTTTTTTAGTGATAAGAAATTGGCATCAAGGGAAGAGTGTGAAAATCAATTGCTGGAGTTTTTCGCTAATAAGGACCAAGACTTTTATGAGAGAGGCATAATGAAGCTACCATTAAAATGGCAACAAATTATAGAACAAAATGGTGCATATTTGACCTAAATCGGACAATGCAAAACATGTTAAATAAAGTCTTGAAGTTCACGTAAAAATAATGGATTTCTTTTTCCCCAACCTATTATATTAATTAATTATTAATTATTTTCTTTTATTTGTATGGGGTAAGTTCTTTGAACTTTTCTTTCAGGTTATTAACTTGACTGGGAGATTTTAATTTTAATTTTGATCATCTCCAAATCAAGGTTAAATGTCGGATTTTATAATGAATGTTGAAAAAAACAACACTCCGATTGCATCATTCTGAAAGGAATGATGACCAGTGTTTAAAAGATGGATTATTATTTTTGTTAAAAGGATAATGAGAAAAATAAAAGAAAAAAAAAACAATTTCATTAATGACTAGAATTAAGGAATTGTTCAATTAAAATTTATAATAATTTTAAAAAACTTAATTTATTATCATTATATGTATTATCTTAAAAGGTAGTAATACCTGCAAGCACTTTTCATTCAATAATTCAATATCATTTTTAAATTATACATGTTCCCCTTCCTCCTCCAGCTATCTAAGACATAAATAGCATTTCTTCGCTTTCTCAATCAAAAAAATAATCGTTTACAAAGTTTAATTATACAAATTTATTACTTTTTTTTAATTTGTCTTTTTACAATTAAACTTACTAGGAGTTTACAGGGTATGGTATGTGAATTGGCAAATTTAAACATTTATTTGAATATTTATATTTTTTTATTTGCCAAAATAAATAAAAAAACAATTGTGAACAGATAGGATAGAAGATCCATTTTTCTAACAATTTTCCAATTCAATATCTATATTAAAAAATAAAGAATACTTATTAAGGACTTTTTTAAATTGTTTATTTATTAAAATGAATAAACAAAATCAGAAGTTTTAATTATTCTGCTAACATTACTCGAAAACAACTCAAAATTAACTGTCACTCGAAAAATAGTTAATATTTCAATTTCAATATTAAGTATAAATTGAGATTCTCTAAAGGAAAACTGCGAAAATATAGGGATATTAAAAATAATCTGTAAAATTTCTAAATGCAATAAAAAGATTTCTACTATATTAATTAATTAAAAATAATTTAATAAATTTAACTTCCACTAATAAAAAGAAATTGTCTATTTCAAAAGATGCAAACGTTCAAATGCGGAGTGAATTTCATAGGGTGACCATATTTCGAATACACCAAACCGGGACATGAGGTTTTTTTTTAGAAATTGAAAATTTTTTTAAAAAAAAGTACGAAATTTCCTATATATTTAAAAAACGGGTCAATAGGCTGTCCCGAAGACATTTTTCGGGACGCCGGGACAGAGCACCTAAAAACGGGGCAATCCCTGAAAAACGGGACGTTTGGACACCCTAGAATCTATCTATCTATATATCTATATCTATATATCTATATATATATATAAAAGGCAATGTCTGTGTGTCTGTCAAATACTCAAAAACTACCCGTCCGATTACGGTGAAACTTTCAGGGATTGTTGTGGGCATCCCAGGGAAGGTTTTAATCTATATATATGTCTGTGTGTCTGTCTGTGTTATTGTTTTGTGTTTTGTACATATATATGTAAAATAAAGAACAAACAGAAATAAGAAAATAAATTTTAATTAATATAATTTATAAAAAAAAATAATGTTCATAAACTTAGAATATTAATTATTTAATTAATTAAAATCTACTTAAATAAATGCAAAGAGCCACAAATATATTAGTAAATATATAAATAATAATATGAAATAGTCAATAAATCTTACTTATTATACTAGGAAAATTTGTTGTTGATTAAATTAAAATATATTTTCCAAGAAAACAAATCTATGTCTTATCTACTTATACTGATTGAAACAAAATGGATGAAAACGTTTTACATACAGACTTTCAACCAAATACCATGTATCACTCGGTGGCAAAGGGGGCGGAGCCCCCGCCTAGGTGCGAAGAGCGCCTGGAAGGCGCTCGGAGCAGCTAGTTTCATATACAATAGTAAATACAAATACATATATACAAAAACTTTTTGATAACTAGTAGAATGGATATCAAAATTTTTCGTTTTTCTTCCGAAAAATTGTCACAAAATTAAATAAAAAAACAATTCTAAGTGAAAAAGATTAATTAAAAATGAAGTAAATAATGATTAAATAATTTATAGGTATATAATATACATTTATTCACTTCGGATCATTGAATAATAAATCATTATTGGCCTTCAAAATGAAAATTATTTTCTGATTAAAGATAAGAATCGTTTAAAAAAGAGAAAGAGAGAAGCCACCCAAAGACCATACCGATTAAACCAATCATATTATTATTTTTTTTTATTTTTGATAACAGGTGGATATGATATAAGTGTAATTTACAAGACCATGATCTACTTAACAAATAGAAATAAATATAGAAATAAGATTAAATGGGTTTGAAACTGAACAATCAGGTGCAGTTTTACAAACAACTGATAAAAGATATCTAAATTTGCCCTTCGGTTATGATACATTCTCTTTTGGATTTTATTTTATTTATTTATTTCTTAAGTAAAAATTCTAAAAATTCATTTTATTTTTCTTTCCTATTGAGAAATTAACTATATTACACGCTGTTTATAAAATGTCTATAAAATTGTTGTTATTTTGTCTCATTGTATTGTTTAGGAGAAAAGAATACCTTCCTATTTTAAATATAAGATAAGAAAGATAATGGAGAGAAAAAAAATAATTTTTAAAATTGAGTAAAATAAAATTGAATTAAATTTAAAAGAAAATATATGATAGTATCGCGTTTTTTTTTTAAAATAATAATAATAATTTTTTAATGAATATTTTATAAAAATAGTTGAAGTGCCTTGCTTAGTTATGCACTCAACTCCCCTCGTTCACTCAATTCCCGCCACTTGCTTCTGCTTAGCAGGTGAACGGAGTGGGGGACTACATTCAGTTGTCATTCACTTCGCACTGCATTCATTCAATGATCGGATTCTTCAGAAAAAATCACCCCCAAGATCTTCTAATTAAGAAATAAATTGATTAATTAATCTATTTTTATTAATTAAACATAACATAACATAAAAATAAAAATAATAATCAATTTAAATTTTATTAAATTCTATATTTATAACATTTTTGTGATAGTTTAAATTTTTTAATATATTTTGTTCATTTCATAGTCACTTTTAAAGAAATTATCAAATCAATTTTAAGTCGTTCATTGATTCAATTATAAATTATGACGATTTTATTAAATCAATTTCATTGATATTAAAAAATTAGAATAAATTTAGACAAAATTAACTTTAGTTAAAATATAAATATATATAAATATTTATTTTTTCCAAAAAAAAAAAAGAAAAATTATACTAGCATAGAGTAGGCGTAGAGGATTGGTCACAACCCGATGAAAACTTCAGGTTCGTATTTTAATATACTAAATACTCTAAATAATTTTAGAAGACTATTGCCAAATCTGCTTATATTAGATCATAATAGTGAAGAAAACTAGATATAAAAAAAATAAAAAGTATTTTTTTTTCATCTGATTTAATGAAAATTCTCTTTTCTCTTATTCTTTTAATACACACAGATGTAAAAATAAAAGAAAAAGTCAGTTATGTCCCTAAAGTAAGTAAAACTGAGGGATATGACGCAGGATTCGGGTTTTTGTGGAATCTCAAAACGCTAATAGCTATTATGACATGATTAAAGGTGTTAATTGTACCTAAGACTATTCATAGCAAAAATTGCAGTTTTATTCTTAAAATATCAACTATTATAATTTACAAAAATAGATAAAGTCATCTTTTCGGCAATATAATAGGGGTGGGAATATTGCGAAGCTGGTGTGGGGGATATTGCTTACGGAAAATTACATATGAAACAAAAATAAAAACTCATAAAGTCTTAATAATAATTTTAAAGAATGTATTTTAAAAGCTTTGAATATATTATAGTTGCAAAAATTTGAAAAGAAAAGAAATTACGAACCTTTGAAATAAATATGATGCAATCTTTTGTGATGATCTTCAAGATGGCGGAAAAAATTCCTCCTTACTCAACGGTTCATTTAAAACTAAATGTTTCACCTGAGCCCTAGGTGTTACTATCGTCCCACAATGCCTTTCGCACAGAAAAGGGTGAGTTTTCGAAATATAGAAAACACGTTATATCCCTAATTTTATCATATGTCTCGGTTTTACCTCTTGTTATTGTATTTTAAATTAAATTTTATTTGATAAAAGTTCTTTCATTGATCAATATATTCGATATTTAAGAAAAACTTAAAAATATTTTATTCTCTTGTATATTTCAAAACCAAATGATTAAATTAAATTAATTCAAATAGATTATTTGTATATGCAGAGATTCATAGAGTTTATAATCGTTTATTTTTTTTATTTTTTGGAATTAATATAAAATAAATAATAAGATATTTCTTCATTTCTTTTCTCTCTTATTCCATCCTCCCTTCCGTTCCTTACAACATCTAACTTTGATTAATATTACTTTTAATAAGTTGACCTTTGGCCAGGTCCGAACCGACCGACGGTTTGAAATAAATTAATTTCCAGCTACAGAAACAATTTCAAATAATTTTCATATATCTATTAATGTAATACAAAACAGATATGTATACATAAATAATAAATATAAACATTTTTAATTTTATTTTATTTATAATATATATGCAAGACCAGGCTGTGACGTCATGAATGGCTGGATGACGTCATATAATTTTAAATCAAGAAAAAAACTAATAAATATGATTTTTCTCGAGGATAAAACCAATACAAAGTGCATGATTCGTGGTGATATATAAAAAAATCTCCTTTGGTGTGAAAATAACCCTTTCCTTCCTATCGTCGATCGCTAATACTACCACTTCCGGTTTCCGGAATTGCACCAAAAGTTGATCAATTCATCCCACTGATGCATTAAGTAAATATACCAAATTTCATCAAAATCGGTTGAGCCGTTCAGGCTGTACACATCTATACGGACGGACGGACAGACGGACAGACATCATGCTAAAAATACTTTTTTCTGTTTAGAAAATGCATGATTCGTGGAGATATGTAAAAATCTCCACATGTGAAATTTGGTGTGAAAACAATACCTCCCTTACTATCGTCGGTCGGTAAAAATGAATTATTTTCAACTTTTTTTTTATCAATTCCTAAAATAAAATGATTTTAAAGGCTAAGATTTTAGGGGATATAAAGAAAATATTCGATTGTTTTTTTTATATAATTTAAGCAAATTTTTCACGTTACATGTTCAATTTTTGTTTTGAATTGTTTTTTTATAAAAAAATAAAATGTTTCGTTTCTTTTAAGATTATAAAAGATTGTTATCTTAGTTCGCTTGCGTTTTGAATTGATAATTAAATGATTATCTCAAGTAACTAGACAGTCGAAATTTCACTACGATATCATTTGAATCAAAATAGAACACTTTACTTCCTTGTATGTTCATTTTATTAAAAATATTTTTTTTTTAAATAATATTATACAATCTTTTAATATTCTAACTATTTCAATATATTTTTCGTAATGAGCATTAAAATAATATAATTAACAAAAAAATCAAATTAGAATTTTAAATTCAATTCAATTTTTATGAAATTTATTTCAATTTTAGTATTACCTTGGACATAAATTTCAAAATAATTTTCTCTAGTGTTATTTATTCAAATATCCCGTATAATAATATATATTATGTATATTGAAAAATTAGTCTATCCAAATTTCTATCTTATATTTATATAAAAAACAATTAAATTATAATATTTTATAATTAATTTGTTATTTTATTTTCCCTATATATATATATATATAAATATATATGTATATAATGTAATATAATAATGTTTTTATGTTGCCTTTTGGAAGGTCGTCCAAAGCATATCATGTCGTTCGATCAATAATAAAATAAATAAATTGGAAAAATGTATCGAACTTAACGCCATATTATTGTGGACAAAATAAAAATATATTCAGGTTCTCCAATTTATCATTATCGATTTCTTTTATTGATCTAGGAAGTTGAAAATTAGAAGGGAAAGAAAAATGAAACTTACGATTCTCTTTTGATCTTTTAGATCTTATTACATTCAGTGATACTGATATATACATATTTCCGCTTAGGATTTCATTATGTATTCAGTTTAAAATTGCTTAGCTGATCATGTAATAACTACAATTTCAATTATTTATTCAGTTCTAAAACAAAAATTTAGTGTATTATTTGAAATTCTAATAAATAATATTAAAAATTTAGGCTCTCTCTCTCTCTCTCTCTTTTTTTATAGTTTTTTTTCTCTCCTCTCATTTATTTTTAATTTTTACATTGTATATTATTTATCAAATTGTAGTTTATTTTTTATTATAAAATATTATAAAACACAATTATGAAGTTAGAGATCGAGAATAGATTTAGAAAATTTGGAAAGGGATATTTAGTAGAATTTATATGGACCAAAAAAGATAAAATCACAGAGAATTGACGAAGATTGCATAAAGAACAATTAATTGAAATTTCCTCAAAGTTCCCTAAACAAAATTAGATTTAAAAAATGATAAGGTTGTGATGGTTGGGACACAAAGTTTAAATAGGGAATCCAATTGGGAAACAATTATTAGGTCGACCAAAAATACAGTGAACAGACAATCTAAAGAAAGATGCGAATAATAAAATTAGAAAATTATAAGAATTGCTTGGGTTATGTACTTTCGGGATCATTAACGTTACAGAGAAAATGGAATTAAAATAAAAAAACTTATAAACTTGATTTATAAACTTATAATTTTTATAATATTAAAAATTCTACAAAATTCATCTGATTTCTTGGTATAACGTATTATCCAGTTTATTTTTTTTTTGGTTATAAATTAAAAACCAAATGATTTATTGTTGATTTTCAAAAATAGGTCATGCAATTCTTAGAACAATCAAATTATATATAACGCAGAGGATATGCCTATTTTTTTTTCTTTTCCTATTCAAAAGTAAATATTTCTTCATAATATTTATTTTTTTTCCCCGGAAATATTTTACAAGTGTTTATATTATTATTTGACTATTGTTTCATAGAACAAGTTGCCTAAATAAAAAAAAATGATTAAATCTACTAGTTAACCATCTTTTATCAATATATGGAAAAAATATATTAACAAAGAGACTCACCAAAATTATCAATACTTTTTTAAAAAAAATCTCGTTTTTTTTTTAAATAATCAATTGTATAATTTTATTTAACAAAATTTTACTTAAATTGAGTAATGATGTTTTATAAAATTTTGCAATACAGGTTTTTATAATATCTTTTTATATGTATCTTTGATAGAGATGAGTTTGAGATGACACCAAATTTTATAGCACAAAAAACCCTTTCATTTTTGTTTAGAAAGAATTAACTAAAATTTTAAAATAATTGTAAAAATTTTAAGAGAAAAATATTTAATATTAAAATTTCAAAATTAGGGATGAATAAAAACAAATCAATTTGTATTCATCTTTTCATTTTAAATAAATTCTAGATTATAAATGATTCCATTTATTATTGACACCTTTCTTGACGTCGTTTCTAATACTTGTGATAATTCTTAAAATCGATTATATTCAATTTAAAGTTTTGAATGAATGAAACCACTTCATAATTTATTTATTTTCAACTGGTGGCCGGTAGTTATCAACTGTGTTTGCCCCTGGACAAATTTTATTATAAATATGCTTATGGCAACGCCGCGTGGTGCACATATACCTAGTTAATTTTTTTAGTGGGTAGTAAAGTGATGTGACCTGTTAACCTACATGTTGGAAATTCTTAAATCTGGAAAGGTTTCTATTCCTTTTAGGAATTCTCTTAATTAAATCAGAGTGAAATTATTTCAATATTATGAAGTGAGAGTGTCATATACTAATTTAGATTATTTTTTGTAATGGATGATTTTTTAATATTTTTAGAATTAATCTTATTTTTTAGTGTTTCGAGAAGGGAAGGGTGGCGGTGGTGGTGTTGATAATCGGATAAGTGTCTTAGCCTAGTAAGAAGAATAGCGGAGGTGTTGCAAAGCGTTAAAAATGAATTAAGGGCCCGGAGTGAGGAGAGGGAGGTGCTTCTCCACCCACCCACCCACTGTTGTTATCCCCACTAAGTAGCTTTTTTTTTGAAGGAGGCCGTCGTCGTCTTTGGAGTCAGGGCTTGCGGCCGCTGCCGTCGATCAAGTGAAAGTTCGCCGACAATTGGTGCGACGGACGGCCGAATTCCCTTCCAGTCTGTCCGCGGCGTCCACATGCGTTTACATCGTTGGCAACGCGTGCTGTTCCCAGCCACTTGTTGCATTGCAAAGCCTTAACTTTACGAAGTGCGTGCGGGTCAAAAACAAAAACAATAGAATAAGAAAACAAGCAACGTCGGTACGGTGCATAGATAGGGTAGTGCTTTTTTTACATCCCCCATCCCCCGTGTACACAATGAGGTGGAAGATCCTAGGAGTGTTGCTCCTGATGGGCAACCTGGTCTTGGAAGCGACAGCAGTAAGGGCGCCAAGGACCAGCGGCCCGGGAGGTCTACAACGGAATATAACAGCAACGACTCCAACCCCCCTAGCAAAGGCGCTCAATGCTACGCTACCACCCGGTTCGAGAAATGCTGGACTCCGCAGCAGGTAAGACAAACCTCTCTCCACCCACCCCCTACCCCTACACCCTTTAAAAAGTCTTCTCTTTCTTTTAATTTAATGAAATACAAAGAGAAACACAAAATAATATTTTTCATAATTTTATAAAAAAAGGTATAAAAAAAATTTAAAAATTTTGTGTTTTTTTTTAAAAAAAGATTCACCAAATCCACAAAAAATTAAGTAGGGGAGAAAACGGCGTTTTTTTTCTCTTTATCTAACAATCGTACATCTTGTCACTATAATCAAAAAGATTCCTAAACATTTTCATTTTTAGACCCCTTTAGTTAAATGGATTATTTATTTTTTAACTAACCAAAGACTAAAAAGTAAATATACTTATACAATATATATATATATATACAAAAGAAGATATATATAAGTATATATATATATATATATATATTTAAGAAACATTACTATCATAGTTAGTTTGCTCTAGTCTAATTTGAAATAATTCATTTTCTAGAACTGGATCTTAAAAGTTCAATTAATTTTTTTTTTCTTAACTGAAATGTGAAAAGTCAATGGGCATTTTTTGCTTTGTAGCTTTCTAAAGTATTGTATAACAAGAAAATTAAATAAAATAAATTTTTTAAAATCAAATATCATGATCTCGATCTTATATATTATATATATATATATATATAATTTTAAATTCAAATAATTATCTAAAGAATAAAAAGTAAATAAATACATTTTCTAATAACAATCCATAGATACTTTCTTATAAATTATTAAATATTAATAAAATAAATATTTAAAAATAAATAATGTAAATTGAAAACTTAACAATTAAATTTCTTATCTTGATTCGTTGTATTATTATTATATCTTCTTATGATATTCGTAAGATAGATTTTGAAAATTTAATTGTATGTTCAAATGGCCCATTTGCATTAGGTAATTTTTAAAAAGCAATTTGCTTAAATTAAAAGTATAGCATATCATTATAATAATTTAAATAATTTTATTTATAATTCGCTTAATTTTGCTACTTTTAACGAATATAATTAGCATAGATCTTAAATATCATTTTGTTTTTAATTTTTTCATAAATTAAATCAGCCTTTTACAAATTAACATTTGTTATATATTATTTTTATCGACTCGTTTAAGATTTATGAATGGAAGGTTTTTTTAAATTATACAAAAAAAAATAAATAATAAGCGGAACAATAGGACTGAATCATTTAAGATGGAAAAAATATTCAATAATCCATTCAGATGTTTTTTCTCGTGTATATATATATATACATAGAATATATAGAATATAATAGAAAAAGTATTGTAAAATATCAGGGAAAAAATGAATCTAAAATGGAATTTGTGATTCCATTTTTTATGCTTTAAATTTTTCAAATTACATCTATGTATATTTCTAATAATTGTAGTTTTGAATGTTTTTAAATAAAATTTAAAATATATTCTCGTTTAAGAATCTTCCACTTTTCATAATATAAAATCTTGTAAAATGTGTTTTGATTTTGATTTTTTTTTTTTGTTATATTATATTCATTTCTTCTTATCATAAGTAGATGAAAACTCCTTTTATAGTGATACTACATGAGTTTAATTCTCCCAATCTAAAAGAATTCATTTTTCAAAAATAAAATTAACAAATTTAAAACGCTCCTAATTCATCCATTCATAAATATTAATTTATTTTTATTGTGTTCAACGTAATTATTAAATAATTTATAAAATTATAAATTATAAGGTTTTTGTCTAAAAATTGTTTGTCCTTCAAAATGATTTTATTAAGTTAGAAAAAAGAAATAAATTAGATAAAATATAGCTAAAATTAATTCTCATTTTGTTTAAAAGGAATTCCGAAAAAATTGAATTGAATACTATTATGGTAATGAATAATTAAAAGAGAATTTGTTGCTCTGTTAAAGAATAATGGCAAGGTATTATTTCGATGTGCGTTGAGGGGAAGGTTTTCCAGAGTGCTAGTTTGGTCAGTGAGTCGTTCAGAAAATCGAATCAAGGACAACAAGGAAGGGACTCGACCCACCTGAGAACGTCACATTCGCTAAATTCAGTAAAGATTTACCTACACTTAAAACCTTTTCACCTTTTATATTTATTAAATTTATTTAAATTTTTTTTTCATCTATTAGTGTCTGTAATTAAATCTAGACGGCCTTGGTACAGTTAATCATTTGCAACTCTAAGTATTGCTTTTTTTTTAAATAAAAAAAATATTAATAGTAAAAGTTAATGAATAAATAATTTAGTGCAGTTCCGTTAAATGAAGATTGTAGAAAATATATGTAGGAATTTAATACGGTTATGATGATGAGATATATTATACGCAAAAGAAAATAGAATATATAAATATAAATTAAGTAATATATATATATGTATACCCTCCTGAACTAATTATTATAGTTATTTGTCCTTATAAAAGTAATATTATTTACATTGAAAATAACAAAATCAACATTTAATCTTTTCCGATTTTCAATTCATAATTCAGATATAACGATTATTCATATAAAAAAGAATTATCTGCTTCTTCTCACACTCTTCTATTAAATATTAAAGGCGGGAAGAGAGGTTAGTATCCCTTCTGAAGGAGAATGTAAGTTTTTTGTTTTTTTGGTCAAAGTAACTAATACCCGACCTACACGAGTCTAGAATCTAAATTTAAACTGAATCGGTAAAACGATATTGTCACATTATTGTCTTTACTCCCCCACCAAACTCCACAATATAATTTTGAAAATGTCGAAAAAGAATAACTAAAAAAAAACCCTCAGATTTTTGTACATCCTACGCAAGGACAACGCTTATCAAATCGGTTGTATTAATTAGGTGTCCTATGATCAGAAGAACGAGTCCTATCAACCTTTACCTTGATTTTCTTGAACGGAGGCGCTACTTTTTATCAAATAGCTTCCCAATTTTGATCCCGGAGGCTGGGTTGACCCCAGCTAGAGAAACTCGTAAAAATAATATAAACTAACAATATTATAATCTTTATAATATTCATACTTTTAATTGGTAGGATATTATAATATTGTACAATTGTGCAGACTACTCTTTATTTTTTTTAAGGGAGATGGAAACTCTATATTAGTATATGAATGTTGTAAAATATTTATAATTAAAATATTATTATCATATCACAATTTCTGAATTTTTCTATTTTATTTTAATTTTATTCTAATTATATCAAAGTTGAATCTTATTTTACTCCAAGAAATATCAGAAGACTCCGATATTTTTATCTTATCACTGGTAGAGTTGATCACTGTGAAAAACTTTTAATAAATTAATCAATGGTAATTTATATGATTTTTTTTATTTAATTTTAATAATTAATATATGTATTTACATATTATAGTTTACTATCAATTCATTTTTAAATTAGTTTCAATTTGTCTTCCTTGGCTTATTTTTATTATAAATTAAATTTATAATAATCTTTTGAATAGATATTTATTTATTTGGATTTGTTTTAATATAAGTGCACAATTCTTTTAATAAGATTAACAACATATTTACATAAAAATACAAAAATTAAATTATTTTACAAACAATTAAATTATAAACTTAAATATTATTAAAATGTAATCCATGACTTAATTACATATTTATTGTTTTTACAAATCTCAATGATTCTATTGAACTCGAAAGTTCTTGTTTAATTTTAATTTTTTTTTTTCAAAGACATCCCTTTTTTCCAATTAATTTCTATTTTTCTTAAATATCTCAATTATTATCTTCATCCGTATTCTTTGATTACCCATTCATATAAATTTTATCTCTTCTATTCGAGCTTCTAACAAACTTAAGGATGTAAGTTGAAAAGAGATAAACAAATTTTCTTTTGTCTAAATTTATGAAAATTATTATATTAATATCTATTAATTAAAAATTATTTTATTAGACAAGAAATTCAACTAAATAAATAAATAAACAGCAATTATGTTGCATTAAATAATTGAATACAAAATATAATTAATATATAATAATATACATTTTTTTTATTAATTATATAGAAATTGTTTTATAATTTATTATAATTAAAATGTGTTTTTATGAAATATGCACAAATCTACCTGAATTATAAATTTTAAATATAATTATTGTATATTTATATATATATTTTCATTTGATTTTTTTATAAGAATCTCTTTTGAATGTTTCTCTTGGGAAGTTGTTCCATGATATTAGCAATAATCTCTGTCGTTTCGTTAATTACCTTAGCACTATCTATATATTTTGATTCTATAGATCGATTATCTAATACTTTTGTATTACTTCTAGGGCTCTCTTCTATTGAATCATCCGAATCCGTGAATATCGATGATTTTTGAATAAACGTTGAGGTTGAGGGTTTGGGTCCCATTTGCATGGGAAAGGATGATAAGCTATCTGACATATTTCTAACGAAATTATCATTTTCATTCTTTTTTGTTAAATTAGTTAATAGTGGTGCAAATTCACGATTTGGAAGATTTTTTAATATATCATAAATTTTTGATTTTTCAATTTCTTTTTGTTCATCATTCATTTCTAAAGCGTTTATTTTATTTTCTGTTGGTTCCGATTTATTTTCAATTATCTCATTGATAATGATTTCCAATTGATTTTGTGTAATATTTTCAAGTTTCAGTGTTATTAAACAGGATGCTAATTGTTGTGCTAAAAATTCTTTTTCAAATGTGCCAATTCCTTTGACTTGAACTGGATTCTCAATTAAATCATCTAAAAAAGAAATACTAAAATCAATTCGATCCACAGGGAATTCATCCGGTGATGATTCTTTTTCCATTTTTATGGATTGTTGTTGTTGTTGTTGTTGTTGTATTTCATTCTCCTCCTTTGGTATTAATTTTTCATAATTCTTTAAAATATATTCAATCGAATCGATACATTTCCGTGTTACAGGAAGATGATGCTTTTCAATAATTCCTGATATTAATTGTCCAAATAATTTCTCCTTAATTGTTTCTAACAATACTCGATTATTAAGACATTTTAATAATCCATTTGATAAATGTGTTTTGATCTTTTCAAGAGACAATGCTTCAGATAAAAGATCATTAATTTTAGGACCAACCGAGCCTAATTGATCTTCAATTGCCGTTAATAATCTTAAAACATCAATGATATTTAAATTATTCAGTTTATTCTTTTGGAATGGTTTCATTATATTGGATCTTTTTTGCAATGGTTTACTCCTTGGATCAGGGGTACCAAGTGCAATTCTTTTTTGTGGCGGTCCTTTTGAATCGGACGAACGTTTTAATATATTTTCTTCCTTTAATGGATTTGTGTGTGTTAATGATGATGACTTGGATGATGAAGGTAAGGAAGGTGAATGATCTCTAACATTGGTTTTGGAATTTTTAGCATTATTTATAAGATTTAGTTTTTTAAGTAAATTTACTTTTGCCTTTTGCAAAGCAGTCATTTTATATTCTAATAATTGCTCCTTCCAATATGGTATCCATTCAGATTTAAAATCATGAGTTTTCGGATCTTGCTGATTTGATATCAATTCGCTATAACGTTTCTTCCAAAAAGTTTTCCATTTATTTTGATATGACGGATGCTCTTCAAAATTCACTTCATAATTTTTATATTTTTTCGATAATTCCTCTTCAATCGATTTAAATTCAACCCGGAATTTTTCCCATCTTGCTTTACTTGTTAACTCTTTATTATTATAGGTAAATTTGTCTGATTTTGGTTCAGATAAACTTTCATTTTTTCGGTGTTTAGGCGTAGAATATTTTAAACGTTCATCTGATCTACTTGAGATCATTGATCGTTTATACGACATTTCGCTTCTTTATAATTAATTGACGACTTGTTTTCAATATTTTTTTTTTAAAACTACTAATAGGATTATATTCAATCCTTATTCTAATATAATCCTATAATTAAAAAATAGGATGATTTTTTTTTATATATTTACCACAAGAAAATAATTATATTTTATGCCAATTCAATATTAAAAATTGAAAATAATTATTAGAACATCCATTTAAGTTTTAATTAATTTTTTTTTTAATGTTTTATTTAAAAAGAGAGAATTTTAATTTTTTCTATTCTTCTTTGTGATACCCTATAAAAAAGAATATAAAAATATTAATTAAAATTTTATATAAATTTGTTTTTATTAAAACGGATAGTAATGACAACTCTAAAAATATTACTTCGAAATGTATTATATATTTGACCCATCGCCCCGTCATTACTATACGTTTTAAAAACACAATTTAGATATTTAAATACTTAAAGAAAATATTTTTTAAATAACAAAAATCAAGCTAATTTATTTATAATGTATAATAATGGTTTAAGTAATTAATTAGGAACATACCTATTATTATCATTATTTTCTCTCTATATACTAATTTTATAAATTTTTTTTCTCAAATAGACAGTCAAAAAAAGGTGGTACAATCGAAAGATATTTTTATAAATAAATATATAATAACAATGATGAATTGATTAAAATATTAGAAATTAATATTTGATAAATGTTTCTTACATTAAAAACAAATATAAAAATTTATAACATTAAGCTATTTATTGAGAATTTTTATAGAAATTATCATAATTCAAAATAAAAATAAAACAATAAATAGTGATTCGTAAAAAGATTGGAATTTAATTAATGTTAGGTTGCATATTACTTGTAATATAAATGGCATCAGTTACTTAATAAATTATCTAAAACTAAAGCAGTGGCGTACTTAGAACTTTTGCCGCCCGGGGCGATCTCCAGTTTGCCGCCCTTTCTATTATAAGTCAATCAAATAGTGGTTTTTATAAATTAATACACATAAATAAATTATTAAGTTATTTAAGAAATGCCGCCCCAAGATAAGTGCCGCCTAGTGCTGACCGCACCCACCGCCCCCCCTTAGGTACGCCACTGAACTAAAGTAACCTTCCTTAAAAAATCATTTTGTAAAATTTAATTTTTATAATAATTTTAGATATTACTGAAAACATTCGTTACTCTCTTAGAATAGGATCTTTATCGCAGAATGATATTCCATATTGATAAGAATTGATATCTTTAATAATCGTTTGATTTTGTTAGGTTCGTTTAGAAATTTTATTAACAAACAAGTTTTATTAATTTAGAATTTTTTTGTTAAATCCTAATTCTACCCAAACTTGTACCTTACTTTTAAATGTTTAAAAACTGTGTGAATATTAGCTCATTACCATTTTCCATATTGAGAAAAAATAAAAATAATTGAAACGAGATCATTACATTTACATTACATTATTTTTTCATATTGACATTTTTTCATTTTTTTTTTAAATGACAAATATAATAATACACTCTGATGCTCCTTATATTATATGAAATGTGCGACCAAACATCATATAAAAATGAATTCATTTTTCCCAATACCTTATAAAAATTCAATCAACTTACCGAATTGTTTCATATTATATTTGTATTAATATATAATTATCGGTATTTTTTTGTTTTAATAGATTTATTATGTTATAACAATGAATATATCAAATATATTTAGGTATATGAATAATTGTTTTCTCGTCTTCAGAAATTAAAAAGTTGAATTTCCTGAAATAAAAAAAAGAATATAAAAATGTCCATTCTTATAAAATAAATGTTATTAATAAGTATAAGGAGAATGTGATAATAAAGATGTTGAATTTGGGGCGTAATATCTCCCATATAGTTTTTAAATTATACCAATATATGAAAATTGGTAATAACTTTTCATTATTTTAAAAAAATGAAAAAATATTTTTGGAAAATGAAGTGAACACATCAGAATAAAAATTTAATCAGGAATTAAAAAAAGCAAAAATATATTTTATAAAAGAATCATGAAAAAAATCTACAACATTTTGGTCACATTGAATCCTGTTATTTTTGCAAATTTTCCGAGCACATTTTATGGTATATCTAGAAAACCTTGCAAAAATATTTTTAAGAAAATTAATAAGACATTATTATTTAAAATTTGATTATCTAAATATTCCTTAACGCTTGAAATAACGATGTTAAAATGAAGATTAAAATAAACAGGTCTCATATAAGAATGTTTCGTCATTTTTAAAAAAGCGAAAACATTACAAATACTATTAAGAGCAAATAAGACAATTATTTACAATTAATCAATGTTGTTAGGTTACTGAAACTACTGAACCAATTGTTGTTATATTAGAAGTTGATGTATCGTGGGACAAAAATAGAAACAGCATTTGAAAGAAAATTATAACATTCTCTTATATACGAGGGTAGGGTGAAAAGTTTCCGGGATGACCAAGAAAAACGATGTTTTTAAATTTTTTTTTTGCTATATTTTTCAACCTAATCTCCACCAACACTGATACATTTCTCATAACGGTGTTCTAATTAATTTAACTAATTTAATTTAATATCGTTTTCCTTGGTCAGGCCGGAAACTTTTCACCTCACCCTCATATTACCATGTTTTTAATAATTTTCACCTCCTCCTCTCAAAAATATATATTTTAATAATATTTTAAATTTGTTATCTAAAAATAAAGTAAAGATTCTTATTCAAAATCCAATATTAGGTATGTATTATCAATTTTTTTAAGTTATTTATTATTAAAATTAAGGTAGAATAAAAAAATGTATTTTATTATAATTAAATAATCATTTAAATTTTAAATCTTCTCTTAAATATATATAGTTTTTGAACCAATTAAGTATATAGATCTAATCCAATATAAAGAGATATCAACAATGATTAACTGTGCTTTTATCGAAATATGAATATTATATTTATTATTTCTTTATTTTTTACTAAATCTCATTAAATCAACTTCACCTATGTTTTTTTATTTTTCGTATACCAATCATCATTTTTTAAAAATCTTTAATTTTTTTCTTTAATTTTTATTTTAATAGCCACTGAACTAGTATAACTGAAATTTTATATACATATATAATAATTTTTGAAATAGCCACTGAACCGAATATCACCAAATGTGAGCGAAATTTACCGAGCGTTACGTCCAGTAACATGAGATTTTATTATTATAATATTAATTTAAGTTCGTTTTTGTAGCTATAATGTGCCCCTTAAGAGGAAAACAATAAGACTCTCATTCATTTATACATCCATAATAATTAGATGGATAGATAGTAATAAAGTTTTTAAATTTTACTAAAATTAACAATTTCACAAAAATCTTTAAGTATAGAACTATATGATATCAGAGCTATTTTCTTAATAAGGAATAATTAATTAAATTAGTTAAATAAGAAATTACAGGAAATTTAATAGCAATAATTAGAAAACGTTTATTATATTTCAAAATTCTTCTCTTTTATTCAATCCGCTTACAAATCTTCTTAGGTTCTAAATTTGGTCAAGGGCAATTCAAAGGATGTACAATTTAATGTAATGACCAACAATTAACATAATTAATTATCCTTAGAAAAACAAAGCTCATCTAATTTCAACCATCTTGGGGTAAAAGTCAAACTTAGCAAATCCCATCATTGATTTTTCCTTTATTTTTCATTATCCTATTACGATTATTTAATACAAGCAAATAAAAAAAATGAACAAAAAAAAAAATTCAAGAAAATTAGTCCAGGCTTTCAAAATTTAATTAATTTATATAATGCCAAAAAAATATTTGAATAGTAACACTTTTATAAGTGTTATTTCTAAATATATATTTTGGCGATTAAAAAATAATAACAAAACAATTGATTCTTAATAAAAAAAGTAAATCGGGCCCTCCATACTAAGAAAAATATCTTATTAAGTGCCTCTTTTTAATATATAATTATTCTCGTTAGAAATAATTTAGTCTAATTCCGTCAAATGAATATTTATTATTTTTATTATTATTATTGATATTTATCAAGTGCCTTTTTCATTAAATTACCTTTCAATTACCTTGAGAGTTAATTAAAGCAATGTAATCTATAATTAATTAAGCTAATTATTATTTATTTTATATGGAAGTATTTCCTATTTTAATCAGAGTTACTAAATAAGATGATAAAAACTATTTTTTATATTTTTTGAAAAGAAATTTCACATATTAGTAAATTTATTACCTTCGTGGTTGTAATTATTTTTAAGTCATGCATTTTCTCCTTAATGATTTCACGATTATTTTATTTTGTTCTTCCTTCTTCGTGGGTTTCTATTCAAAACTTAAATAAATTGTATTTAGAATTATTGGATAAACTAAGAATTAAATATACCTTTAATAAATCTATGAATCAGTCAACAAATAATATACTAAGCTAAAACAATATTTAAAAATGACGATTATTATTATTATTTATATTATTTATATTTAACGCCCTGAACTTGTCCTAATAACTAAAAGTAATTTTCGTATTACTAAATTTGACTTTATGATTAAATAAATAAAAAAAAACATTTACTATTAAATTAACTTATGTCTATTTTAATGAGACTTAATATAATATTTTTATAGAATTTCTTTAAGAATTAATGAACATTAAATAATTTGAATTTATTAATTGTTTATTTGGTTAAAACTCGCTTATATTATATCAACAAATTTTCATCGGTTACAATTAATTTAAGCGTAAGCAAGCAGAAAAATCACTATTTAATCTATAAATAAATGGAAGATATAGTTATAAAATACCTATATATTTAAAATTAATAACCACTAAAATTAATTTTCCTTAAAAAGGCACAAAAAGCCGCTAAAAGAAAGTAGTTTCACGTCTTTTTTTTTAAATACGAGTTTTTAATGAATCCATAAAACAGTAAAAAAAAAGACCAAATATTCATAGATAATTTCAGAATGAACTCTCTGCCCCAAAGAAATGTTCCACTTTATTTATCAGCAATTTCATAGAAGACGACGAAAAGGGAAATGAAGAGATCAGCAACAAGAAATATTATTTTGATGAAAGAAAAAAAAAGAGAGAGAGAGAGAGAAAGAGTGAAACAACTTGCGAAAGTATTTTCAACCTGAATGAAAGAGAAGATGATGATGATTCAACCTTGAATGGGGAAAATAAAAAATATTGACAGGAGGAGTGGAAAGGGAATTTTTAATAGGATCCTATTAATTTCTTATAGAATGGAAAATAGATAAATTAAGTAGCTGAATCATTATTTGTTTTGTTTTGTTTTTTATTTATTTAAATGGATATATAAGTGGTAAATAAATATAGTGTATAAATATAGATTTTAGTGTGGGAAAAAGAATGATTAGATGAATGAGTAGAACGTGGTCCTCATCATAATTTGGAATGTTTGTGCCCGGTTGATTTTAACGAGAAACATGTCTTATTCATCAAAACATTATTTTTCACTAGAAGATAATATCATATAAGAAGTTTTAAGAAAAATTTTCTCTTTACAATAACATGAATTTAGTAGTTGTCAGTATCCACCATTTCTTTAAGTAACGTTTTTTCATTCCCTAACCAAATAAAAAAAAAATGGTATATATAAATATATATATATATATATTCAGTATCATTTCAAAAACTTTTTGACAATCCTTTATAGTTAGAAAATATAATCATTTCTAGACAAATTAATTAAACAATTAATTTTTATCAATCAAATAATATTTTATTTTGTAATATATATATATATATTTGTTTACATATTAAAATTACCATTATATAATAATTAGTATAATGGATCAATTATATTTATTTATATATTTATTTTAATTTATTATTCAATCTTATTACTTAGAAATATTTTTACTGTTAATGATTACCTAAGATAAACTAAAAAGAAATTATTTCAAGATAAAATATCATACATAACATAATATTGTAAATTATATTTAATTATTTTTTTTTTTAATTAACTAAATTTTTACAAACTTGAAAATATCTTTATTAAAAATAAAGGAATATGTCGCTGAGTTTGTTTTAATTTTAAGATTAACAATAAAAATATTGCAAAGTAAAAATAATGTTAAATAATAAATAAAAATAAATGATCCATTAAACTGAGTATTATATAATGGTAATTTTTGGACTAAATAAAAAATATGAAAATATTTAGCATATATTACAATATTAAATATTATTTGATTGATAAAAATGAATTGGAAAATTAATATGTTTAATAATAAAATATAAAATATGTGTATTAGAACTGTAAATTATAAAAGTAAATGATTTTGATTTTAATTTGTGGTAGTATATAAAATGTTCCTATTACAATTTTTATTATTTAATGATCCCATTGGATATAATATATATATATAATCAATATAGTTTTCTGGTTCCCATAACTGCTAAACTTCCTCACTAAACTTGTATGCAAAAATCATAAAAGTGTAAAATTTTGAAGAAATCATGTCCTTAAAAAAAGAAGAAAAAAAATGGAATAAAGATGATTGATAACATTTATGGGGGTTAAAGTCACGTCTTTCATTCGTGATGAGACAAGGAGAGAAAGGATCATCTATGAGTAAACCTTGTGTTGTGTTGTTGTGTTACAATTCATGTCTTACTTCTTCAACTAATAATGACACAATCAACTCTCGTAATCCGATAGTTTGCAAATTATTTGTGAGATTAGAGTAACATTGAAATTATTCTAAGAATATTATATTATTATTATATATTTTATGAGTGATCATGATTTTTTTCTTTCTAATCCCTTGAAAGGAATTTAATTGGATCAGGCAAAAAAAAAAAAATTCGAATATTCGCATCCACTCTGAATTGGTCAGCCTATAAAAGAATATGAAAGAAAGGTTGGGCATCATACACAATGGGCTTGGTCACAATTGCATAATCATGGGTCTATTATCGCGATCACGATACTCTAGATCACAATAGTAAAGGTAACATTCGTGATTGGACGTAAGGGTCCGGTCACTGGTTTCCGTGTAATAAGGCAATATGGGGTCACAAAGTTTAAATCCATTCAATATCCCTACCAATCAACGCTTGAAACAAATAATTTATATTTCAAAAACGGAATGATCAATCAGGCGGTATCTTAGTGATACGAATGTTATGGAGGGAGAGGGTCAACCGCCTTTTCCAATTTTATCAATTATATATATATATATATATATATATATATATATTGAAGAAATGTTGTAAAAGATTTTTATATTAAAATATTTATTTTTATAAATTTCTACTTTAAAAATTATCACAGTATAATTTAAATTCATCTCAAACCCTACAAGACGCAGTCGATAACAATATTCTAAAATTTCTTATATATTTTATATATAAAATTCATATTTTATTGAAAATTTTAATTTTGCCCCTTTATGACGGCAACCAACATTTCATGTATATGATAAACCTATTAGATTAAAATTGCTGGTTATTAAGACAAATAAATAACTATTATAAAAGAATAAACACAAAATTTTCTCATATCCTTTGCCTTTCTGTGAAATTATCTCCTTTTATATAATACCACTTCGATTTTAAAATTCCTTATTAATCAATGGAACAAAATGAAGGAACTTGTTAGAAAATTATAATAATTTTGATTAAAAATGATCTGAATATATATATATATATATATTATCGTACGTCAAATACTATTATGAAGAAAAATTTTCAAAAATAAAAAAGTAAAAGTCATGAAAGCGTAAAAAATGATAAAAACAAGTAAAAGTAAAAGTTGTCAATAAAGAGATCAAAAAGATTATTTATTAAATATATACATATTGAAAATATTTTTATAGAAATTATTTGAATCAATGAATTAAAAAAAAAAAAATGTAAAGCGAATAAAATTGAAAGGAATAAGGGTCGGGGAGATTGGTGAGGATATGGAAGGGTATTTATTAAGTGGAACCGGGTCAAATGATGCGCAAAACCGAATCACGAAGTTAAAGGTCATTTGGGTTTAGAAATAAGATGACCACATACATTAGAAAGAAAGTGTTTCGAAAAATTAAAAAAATTAAAAGTAACGTAGATCAAGTAGGCAGGCAGGCAAGCAGACAGGTAGATTTTGATAATGTAACACGATTTATCTTCCGTATTTCATTTTGTGAGTGTGTGTGTGAAATAGCAATGTCCGCCGTTCATATATAGAAAGGTCCGATTTCTTATTGATGTTTATAGAATAAATAAAGCAAGCTATAAAGCAGGAATATATTTTATTACTAATCACAGACATTTAGGAGCCCTTTCGCTTTCCGAAGAGTGCCGCCGGCCGGATTCTTATTATATAAAGATTAACGCCTTAGCAAACGGGACAAGTCATTATCAAATGTTGTTCTAGCGTTCATTTAAGATAGGAGACAGTCCCCTCGTTGGGATACATGATCGAGCGAGATATTTTTGTTTCCATCGTTAATTCATGAAAAATGAACAATAAAATGAGAATTAAAAGAATGAAAGAAAAAAAAAAACCACTCCTCATTTTTGACAGAGACGTCGATATAGGAACAGGTAAAAGCTGTCATGACCTTAAATGCCCAAGGCAGGAAGTGTGTCCACATAACGAGACAGGTCCACTGGTCCAGTAGACAGGTGTAACACTGCTTAGAAACAAGGGGGATTAAGGGATAACTTGTCAATGGATCTCGAATGTTGGGAGATTCAAAACATCAAAATGAAATAAAAATTAATAAAAAAAAAAAAAAAAAAAAAAAAAAAAAAATAAAAAATATTATCTGTAACTACATCATATATTTTACAAAATTTTATATAGAATGTAAATTTAGACATCTCGGTGACAGCAACAACATTCCTGCAACAACCCCTCTCCCTCTTTCCCTTGAAGTGTTTTTAATCCATCAAGGACCGTATGCTAACTAGTTTCTCCTTAAATACATTTTTGGTTAACCTTCTTCACTCATTGGTACCATGTGTTTTTTCGATCGTATCATTCTTAATTTTATAATTTTAATTATATTCAGCGATGCATAGAGGCCATGTAATTCCTTGTTATACAATCTCCTTCATTTTTTAGACGATAAATAAATACGAATAATTTAATTTTCACAATACTCATTCGCTAAATTCATATAAAATAAGCTGGAGTGTCTCCACTCGACTATCTCGCAATTTGAATTGGATTAAATAACATAATATATTATATTTAAATTAAATTTAATTCATTATAAATTATAAATAATAAATATTAAACCGGCGCAGATGTTTGGCTCTTTGTTGATGGTACTACATCACGTGTTGGCGCGTGAGATTTGCAGTGTTAGAAAATTAATTCTGGTACTTTCAGCGACTCAATCAAGCTGAAATTCTATATATAGCAGTTTTATACAATTTTTAATCATGTGAAAAATTATCAAACATATATCTTTATTTTTACGGTCACTTTAGAGGAAAAAAAATCAAAACGTAGGTAATGACCCTCTTCCGGTTGAGCTACATTTCTCAAAAGTTGATAGAAAACTATGAATTTTGAATAATGCCCATGTACCAAATTTCATCATTCTAGCTCAAACCGTTTTTGCGTAATCTTGTGTACATACACACACACACACACACACACACACACACACACACACATTTTTCTCAATCTTAGTGAAAATGATTCAGCAACCTTCAAAACGTATAAAAACATCAAAATCTCAACATCGAAAATTTTCGTGATCGCAATACCATCTCTTACGAGATAGTAAAAATGCATATGATTTTATTTTTCAATTATGATTATTGATCAATTAATATTTAAAATTTATTTAAAATTAAAATTTCAATATTTTTTCAGCCCATATCATCTTGTTAAATAAATTATGGGATAGGAAATAATGTTTATTTTTTTAAATAAATTTGAAATTTACTAAATAGAAAAGAATATATTAGTAACTTTTTTTTTTCATAATTTATTTCAGAAGTCATTCTTATTTTATCAACTTCCATTTGATTTTCTCTCTCTCTATAGCTATTTAAATATAGTGTAATAAGCAATCAAATAACAGGTTATGAAAATTTAGTTCTTGTATGTAAATATTATTTATTTATTTAATCTTTTTAAATGTAGAAAGAGGGTTTGAAAGGCGGGGGGGGGGGGGGGAATCTGTGATAAGTGAAAGAATAGTGGGAGGGGAGAATGATGAGCTTTTTTTTAACAGAGTTGTCTCATTTCTTTTAATATCAGGTCCCCCATAAATGTTTTTTTAACCTTTCAACGAGTGATGAAATATAGCAAAACAGAAAAAAATAATAAATTAAAAATATATTATTTACGTAAAATTAAAATGTCTCGTAGTGAATATTAATTAGGAGTAATTCATATTAATATTAGCTGTAAGGGTCACCAAGTTACTTTCAATAAATTATTATTTTTATCATCTTTTAATTAATTATTGTATTAATTCAAGATTGGTTCAGTTTTTTTGTTTTAATTATATTAATATGCTCTTTTTTACTATTTTCAAAATTTATTTATCAAATATATATTAGTGATATCTAGTAGTTTCTCAAAAAGATATATATAAAAATTCATATGTATCACTATGTCGGTTCAATCTGAACCTTTTCGATTTTATAATTCTAATTAAATTCAATTTGTGAATAGAAGTATCTAATCTCATAGTCATATATCAATAAAAAATAAATAGTAAAATAATAATATTTTTAGGTAATAGAAAATTAAAAATCTATTATTTTAATAAATTATAAATAATTAATAAAATATGCCAATTAAATACGAAAAATTATGATCTTACATGGGACATGGTACATTAATACTAACAGATGTAGAATATTAAATTATGTAACTAAATATAAATATATACGTATACCCATGAACATGCTAAATAATTATGAGAAATTAAATAATATTCCTTATTTATTACAAAAAATAAATAATTTCTAAAATACATGAATCATTAGTTTTAAATATTCTCTCATTCTCTTTGGCCCTACCTAATATGTCTTCTTGTTTCCTGTATATTTATTTCCCTATTGCTCCTGTTATAAAATGGATGAATAATAATTATTTTTAATATACTAATATAAATACTAATATAAAAGGATTATTTTAATTTGAGATTATATAAAACTAATTAAATGAATATATGAACCACATAATAGGACTTAGAGGTATATATATATATATATATATATATATATATATATTCATATGAAATTATTTTTTTAAGTTAATATCTACACACTTTTATTTTTATTAAGATAAATTTCATTAATTATTTCTACCAATATAAATGATAATGATTTCTTTCGGTTAGCATGACTAAGTTAAATAATAATGAAATATAATATATATATCTTTAATTTCCTTGCACAAATTTAATTAAAATTATATTAACTTTCTATGATAAATAATTACTTGCTCATTTAGGAATTTATTAAACATTTTTCAAACAATTGCTGTATCAAACATTTTATTAAAAAAAATGATATTTTCTGATTTATATATTAAAACAAAAATAAATAAATTACAGTAAAATTAAAATAATAAACTTAAAAATATGTTATTAGAAATATTTATTATAATATATTCATATAAATAAAGTAAATTGGGAAATCTTTTAAAATAAGCTGGAGTGTCTCCACTCGACTATCTCGCAATTTGAATTGGATTAAATAACATAATATATTATATTTAAATTAAATTTAATTAATTATAAATTAAAATTAATAGATAATATTTATTAAACCAGCGCATGTTTGGCTCTTTGTTGATGGTACCAAATCACGTGTTGGCGCGTGAGATTTGCAGTGTTAAAAAATTAATTCTGGTACTTTCAGCGATTCAATCAAGCTGAAATTCTATATATAGCAGTTTTATACAATTTTTAATCATGTGAAAAATTATCAAACATATATCTTTATTTTTACGGTTACTTTAGAGGAAAAAAAAATCAAAACGTTGTAGGTAATGTCTACATACACACATACACACACACACACATATACATTTTTCTCAACCTTAGTGAAAATGATTCAGGAACCTTCAAAATGTATAAAAACATTAAAATCTCAACATCGAAAATTTTCATGATCGCAATACTATCTAAATAGTAAAAATAAAAAGGCAGAAAATAAAAAAATGATATTTTTTAAACATATCTTCACTTTTTTTGTGTTAATCTCTGAGAATATAATAAAAGATGACTTTTTTTATTTTAACATATTATATTCATAACATTATTGAAAAAAATATTTTTTTAAAAATTAGATTATAACTTCAACAACAAATTATAGTGATGGAAAAATATAAACACTTTGGGGGCGCTGTTGTCGGGCACTCATCAATCCATTGCCCTTAAATAGAGCCCTCATGTAGTTTACATTTTTCCATCACTATACGTTTTATTCAGGAAGTAAAAATGGTGCAGATCACTCTACTTTCAATTTTATGATATTCAATAATAAATAAAATATTATAATTTAATATAAATATACAAATTTATAAACGTTGTGCTTACTATTAAATATATTAAATTCATAAAATTATTATTGATTTTTAATTATATATATATATATATATATAATAAACACACACACACACACTTGTTTAAAATATATATAAAAACATTAAAAAAAATAATAAATAAATGTTACAAGTGTATTTATTTAAGCCTGTATGATTAGCATAAATATGAATGAAACCAATAAAAGCCAGTGGATTGGATTGGGCGTCTACATTTGCTTCTTTTTTTTCCTCACTTCTTTCTATTTGCATATATAAGCCTATCATTTGGCAACAACTTAAAAAAAAAACACTTAGCTATATTTTTTTTTTTGAAAAAAAGATTACGATAAGAAGTGATTAAATATGAAGAGATTAATCTTATAAATAATAAATTTCTCATCTATGTGCGAAAGTGATTTCGTAAGAACCAAGGGTCTTCCTAATTCGATGCTATTTTTAATTATCAAATCAAACAATCCAAGGCAAATTAAATCATTTTTAATTTCTTTTAAAACAAAAAACATAAAAAAACTACCCTATCAACATTGGAACAATTATAATAAGTGTAATTAAAAAAAAGGATGTTATAAAAAACGCATGAGCAATTGATTCATTCAAGATAGAGTGGGGGGGGGGGGATGATGGTGAGTTGGAAATGTGTGATTTCCTCCCCCACATGACACACGTTTTCCAAGGACACGCCCTTGTCATGCAAAGTTGCATTGAAATCCGTTAACTAAAATGATTATATAATTCTAATATAAATAATATAACTGTATTTACGATTTTATATTTCGCACGCATATTTATGCATGAAATGATGGTTCTAATTAATCTCGGCTGACTTGGCACGTTCCATTCATCCATCAGGAATGGAAAAGAATTACGCAAAGCAAATTTGCATTTGATTTTGTTTTTATTCTTCAGCAAGTGATTTAATTGATTTTAAATAACATTTAGAATTTCTATAATTAATAAAAATAAAAATAGGTATCGATAAGGATTTTTTTTTTATTTAATGTAGGATGTAAATCTTTTTGGAATGTTTTCTTAATTCATAAATTCGAGTATTAAAATTTAATTTCAAGATAAAGATTATTTATTAGTATAGCTAACAAATACTAATTATTTATTAAAGTAATCGTAAATTTGTGAACATATGTAGATTCACGAATATTCATTTTTATTTTCCAATTCTATAAATGAAATGTAACATTTCTTTTCTACATTCTTCTTCGTTGTCGATAACTTCCTAGCGGAAGTGTCGTGGCCCTAATAACTCCACAGGAGTCATAGGGTGTTCATGGGAAAATTTGACCGAAGTGGTTTCCCCTTGCCTTCTTCGGTGGGGCAGCCGATGTTAAATTTGAATTAGATTTTTATATTTATTAATTATCAATTATTAATTATTAATTATTAATTAAATTAAATAAATATATAATCTTGAGTTCTATGCTGGGATTCGAACTCAGGCTTCCTGTGTAGAAATCTAGTACTCTACCCACTCAGCCATGCTGCCCCCATTAAGACCTTCTTAATATCAAAATAAAAAAATTTGGAGTGTCTCCACTCGACTATCTCGCAAATTTGAATTTGATTAAATGACATATATTAATTTAAATTAAATAAAATTAATAAATAATATTTATTAAACCATCGCATGTTTGGCTCTTTGTTGATGGCACCACGCCACGTCCTGGCGCGTGATTTGCAGTGTTAAAAAATTAATTCTGGTACTTTCAGCGATTCGATCAAGCTGAAATTCTATATATAGCAGTTTTATACAATTATTAATCATGTGAAAAATTATCATACATATATCTTTATTTTTACGGTCACTTTAGAAGAAAAAAAATCAAAACGTTGTAGGTAATGACCCTCTTACGGTTGAGTTACATTTCTCAAAAGTTGATAGAAAACTAAGAATTTTGAATAATGCCCATGTACCAAATTTCATCATTCTAGCGCAAACCGTTTTTGCGTAATCTTGGTTACATACATACACACACACACATTTTTCTCAACCTTAGTGAAAATGATTCAGAAACCTTCAAAACGTATAAAAACATCAAAATCTCAACATCGAAAATTTTCGTGATGATTTAGTCTCTAATGACTAAAAGACATTGTAACTGCAAGGAAAACCGTTGGTAAGCTCAACTTTATAGACTGATTAATTACATTTGCACAAAATTAAAGGCCTCATTAATGATTCGTTGTATTTCTATCAAAGACCTTGATATATTATTTTTTTTAAACAGGTTATACTTATGACATTTTACCTTGGAAAGTATTTACCCTTTCTTACAATTTTTTTCTTATAATTATGATTAAATGATTTACTACCGATTAAATTATAATTTTAATTTTTTCCTTCTTTCAATATTTTTTGTTATCTTTTTATAAATTAAAAATAATAATTAAAATAAAAATAAAAATAACTGATTGAATATAAATTTTAACATGCTATTATAATAATAAGACAAAAAAAAATCAATAATAATTCAAGTTGTACCAAAATGGATTATTGGGGCACCCTGTGTGAAAGGATTGCGTTATCAATTAAAATAGTATTAAAAATATAAAATGCCCCTGGCATAATCTTTGATTTCTTTGCAATCTGGGTTATTTTTTTTTAATTCCAGTATATATATATAGAATTGTTATATTATATACCTATACCGTATTTATTTTACAAAAAACGGTTGAAATTTGATCAAATTTAATTTAAATATTACATTAATCTTTTCTCATATAGATTTTGATCTCATTCCACTTGATATAATGACAATTTATGAATTTAATATTTTTTAATTTATCTGTTCATTCATTATTATTATTATTATTATTAATAATATTTTAATATCTCTGAAACATTTTATTTTTATTTTCTAATTAAAATGATTTTGATTCTAATTAAGATTTGGTTTTATATAATAAAAAAAAAAACATTCTGGATTGTGCGATTGTTTAATAAATTTAATGAATTACCATCAAAAAATTTGTTAAGAAAATAATTTATTAGAGACAATTTCTTTTGATTTGTGTGGAAATCATTTAATTGAAATTTTATGAATTTCTAAATAAAATGTGATTAACTTTTTTAATTAAAGTATGTTTTTCAATATTTATAATAAATATTTTTTATTTGTTTAATTTTTTTATTGTCCTCGACTTGTCAGTTATTTAACCATTAAGATTAAGATATTATTGACACGTGAAAGGACTAGATCTTCAGGTGGAAATTTAGCCACGCTGCTTTATTTTTATTTGAAATGACCATTAAATGATAGTCACATTATAAGAATTTTTAAAAAATCATGTTCATTCATCCTTAAAAGAATTCTCAACAACTTTTTTAAATTATAATTTATAGTATTTTAACTATCAATCAATTAATTAATTATTTAATATTACATAATTTTTAAATTTATTTTATTATTATTATTATCCAGTTAAATTATTAATTTATTAAAATAGGAAACTGATGAAATAAGTTTATTTCCGGTATACAAATTCTGATAAATTCTTTTAAATTACTTTGATTCCAAAAAAGTGATTTTTATTTTGGTGTGTGAATGAGTGATATGGGTGAACAAAAAATTGTTTATAAAGGGCAAAAATTAAATAGTGAATTAAACATCTAATTTAATTTGAGATAAAATGTATACTTATTTATTATTATTATTATGAATATTATTGTTAGAATTTTGAAGGCTCATCATTTGGAATGGCCTTTAATCTTAAAGATTGATGATAATTCATCTATTATAAATTGCCTCGAGTGATATTTTTATCTATTAGAGATTCCAACAAGCACCCAGAGACGTCTTCGTCGGAGCACAGCTAAAATACTTTCAATCTGATAGATCTTTCAGTGTAAATACCTCAGGGGATCTTAGGAAAAGAAATTTCAATTTTTTCGAGTTTCAAAACGTCCTAATCAGGATTATTTTTTGGTTATCACAAATGAGATATTACTAATCTAACTGAACTATCTTATTATGTTATTATATATATTTGTTGCAGTCAAAGTGTACATTCCAGTCAATGTATACATTTACTAGCCAATGCATACATTCACTTCCCATAGTTAGTCAAAGTGTTCGCTCGGTATTGGAATGAACACTTTGACTAGTGAATGCATGCATTACCTAGGTAATGTATGCAGTTACTAACCAACTGCAGTCAAAGCGTTAATTGATGAATTTCAAAATAAAATTTAGTTGGAACAAGTTTTTTTGACAAGCGCAGGACCATGATCGCCGTTCTAGATTTAGCCGCTCGTCTGTGCAACATAAAAATTTAAATAAAACATAAATGTTGAATCGGGATGATTAATTTGAAATTAGAACACACAATAATTAAGTTTGAACAATGAAAATAGGTTATATTAAATAAAAGTGAATATAAATGGTTACAATTTTAGTTTGAAATTAGAACACATAATAATTATAAGTTTGAACAATGAAAATAGGTTATAATATTAAATAAAATATATGTGAATAATTAAATTAATTATTGACTCGATGATTATTGCACTAGAGCTAGTTATAACATAAAGATACAAAACATTAGGTTTCCCGGTAAATTTAACCCACTTCCCACTTTGACTAGAGGCAGTCCGTGAATGCATACATCCACTAGCAAATGTGTTCATTTCGGTTAAAATGAATACTTTAACTACGGATTTTAGCAAAAGTATGCATTTGCTAGTAAATGTATACAGTTACTAAATGAATGCTTTGACTGCAACATATACACTTGTACAAATATTTTGAATTATATCAAGTTTTATAGGAAACATTTATTATTTCAGTTAAAAAATAGTTTATTCTAACAGAAAGTTCAAGTACCCTGAATCATTTCAAATATTATTTGAAATTAGAGGCATTGAAAGTTTTTTTCTAAAGTTTCAAATAAATATTTTTACTTTCTGATTAAATAAATAAATAAATAAAAGTATTTGTAAACAATAATTAGAGAGTGGTTGTGGGTGTAGAGTTCCCAGTCGTGGAGTGACCCCAGGTCTTCGGAAGTGGAGGTCATCAAGCGTCCTCCAGGTGTCAAGGTCTCATGGGCGTTGGTCACCTCACCGCACCCCACCCCACCCCACCCACAAGCACAACAACAGTGTTTTTTTTTATTCAATGTCGAACACATTCTTTTTTCTTCCTTTTGTAAATATAATAATAATAATAATAATAATAGATCAGTAGGAATAAATTTATTTAAAAAAAAATAATAATTTCATAACAAAATTAGTATATTACATCTAAAGGTATAATAGATTAATAATAATCAAGGTCACATCAAGAAATTGAATTTATAATATGAAACATTTTTATTTTCAATTTAAGAATAAAAATAAAATGTTAATCTTTGTGGGTGGACAGTGAATTTCTCGGCGCAACAGGTGGCCTTGCGTGATATTCAAACACCTGTTAAGTGCAACAAGTGGCTTATGCTTACTCGATAGGAGATAAAATATTATAATGTATTTTTATAATAATATATAAATTCACTTTACAAGAAAAAAAAGAAAGAAAGGTGTAGAAAAGAAAGTATTATAATAATATAATAATAAAATGAAAAAAAAATGAATTAATTAAATTACAAAACAACATAAATTTTGAAATAATGAAATATGATGTTAATAGAGAATGTTTAGGGCATGATTTAAGATTTGGCCATATTGAAATGCGCCTGAAGGGGATCACAAAAGCAAGCGAAGGACGCGGTATATTTTCGGGTAAAATATAAGTGTTATTTTAAAGTATTTTAGTTTCTAAATTAGATAAAGGATTCCTGCTTATGTTATATAAAAAAAACTTCATCTTTGAATCAATACAATGTGATAATTTTATATATTAGTATATTATTTGATATATAGAAAAATAATAGCTACCTATTAAAATTGTATGTACTAGCACATGTGTAGAAATTTAAATTATTCTATAACAGGAATACAAAATCATAAGAAATTCAAGAGCCCATGACCTATTTTAAAAAAGTTGACGGCCGAATGTATAGCATGTTCAGAAAAATAATAAAATTGGATTTTAAGAATGATATATATATATGCATTGGGGAATTATGTGATTATTTCTTGAATATACACACATAAACGTTTAATATCATTTTTAAACTAAAAATTATAACAAATTAATAATATATTTTTAAAAATATGGCATATTTCTGCTAAATTAACCTGAAAATGTAATATAGCACAATAAATAATATTTAACACTAATCCCCTAATAGAAATTGGAAAAATTAAACATATCTTTTCCTAAGCACTCATATCTCATATCATATATTTTTAATTTATTAATTTTAATTCTATTTTTTCACTTTTTACTATCTCGTAAGAGATAGTATTGCGATCACGAAAATTTTCGATGTCAAGATTTTGATGTTTTTATACGTTTTGAAGGTTCCTGAATCATTTTCACTAAGGTTGAGAAAAATGTCTGTGTGTGTGTATGTGTGTGTATGTATCTAGACAAGATTACGCAAAAACGGTTTGAGCTAGAATGATGAAATTTGGTACATGGACATTATTCAAAATTCATAGTTTTCTATCAACTTTTGAGAAATGTAGCTCAACCGGAAGAGGGTCATTACCTACAACGTTTTGATTTTTTTCCTTCTAAAGTGACCGTAAAAATAAAGATATATGTTTGATAATTTTTCACATGATTAAAAATTGTATAAAACTTCTATATATAGAATTTCAGCTTGATTGAGTCGCTGAAAGTACCAGAATTAATTTTTTAACACTGCAATTCTCACGCGCCAACATGTGACGTGGTGCCATCAACAAAAAGCCAAACATGCGCTGGTTTAATATTTATTATTTATAATTTATAATTAATTAAATTTAATTTAAATATAATATATTATGTTATTGAATCCAATTCAAATTGCGAGATAGTCGAGTGGAGACACTCCAGCTAATTAAATTTAAAATGACTGATATATTTAATTATATTGGAATTGCATTAAATTAATCAATATACACGACATAATCACATTAATATTTAATATTTTTAATTTATAAAAAATGTAGGACACAGGACTAATTGAGCCACTCAGAAGCCAAAGCGATTAACTCAGAGTTTGTATTTAATTCAGGGTTATTGATTACAGAAAAATGTATATTGCATTGCAATATTATGATTATCAAGTTCAATATTCATTTCATATGTTGTAGATTACATTACATTACATTACTAGCAAAATTTTAAAAATTGAAGTTAATCGGTTTGTCTTCTGAGTGGCTCAAATATTGGCATGTTTGATCTATACCATTTAAAAAGATGTTTAACTTATTTCAACAATTATTCATAAAAAAAAATATTGATAATTTTTTTCATTAAAATCATTGATTAATAATTTAATTAACGAAATGTAAAAAACTTTTGAAGAATATGTTTTTTCTTTTCATAAGAAAACAACATTATATAAGTTATCTTGGGAAAGAATCATAATAGATTAGTCTTTAATTGTCGCTGAAGGATTTAGTGGGATGTGGAGATTTATCATTTAAAGAGAACAAAAACAAAAAATAAAAAAAACAAGCTCGGTGAACATGACCTTGCTCTTTGCAAGTTTTTCAGTTTATTTTGCCTGGCTACTTGCCCCGCAACGAGACAAGTTTAGATCCGTGAACAACCTTCTCTCTCTACATATATATATATAATCTAGTATTAATATTATAAAGTAATACTTCCTATGCATAACCCACACGGCGAGTATATATATATATATTTAAAATTTAAAAACCGCTAAAGGCTATGAAATTTGCATTTTCTTTTTAATTAACATGTGAAATATTTGTGTGTGACCAAAAGAAAGTCATAATATTTTATTTTTTTATTTTATTTTATATCATTTATTTTCATTTAATGTACATAAAAGAGAAATAATGAAGTTTATTTTTTCGTTCTTATGAAATATGAAATATTATTAAATAAATAAATGAATATTATAGCTTATTAATTCATGAATGAGATTAGTCAGTGAACCTTAAATAAAGAATTATTTATTTAAAGGTTGAAGTTTCATAGAGATTATGTTACAAACAATAATTGATATTGTTATATCCTTTCCTTTAAAGTGCATTTCCTTGTGTGTGGAATGTAAAATAATATACATTAAATATTAGTTAGATTTAAAAGTAAAATTGATATTAAAAATTATTTTTATTATAATTATAAAAATTCTAGCAATTAATCAAAAACCAAAAATAAAAATATCAAAATATATTTATTTATTATTTAATATAAATTGAATAATCACATTTTTTAAAATTAGTTTTGAATTTTTTTTTGGTCCGATATATATATATATATATATATAATAATTTTAATATACGATTATTCAATTTATATTAAATAATAAATAAATATATTTTGTTATTTTTATTTTTGGTTTTTGATTAATTGTTAGTATTTTTACTATCTCGCCAGTTAGTATGTGATCACGAAAACTTTCGATATCGAGATTTTGATGTTTTTATACGTTTTGAATATCCCTGAGTCATTTTCACTAAGGTTGAGAAAAATGTCTGTCTGTGTGTGGGTGTGTGTAGACAAGAATAGGCAAAAACGATTTGAGCTAGAATAATGAAATTTGGTACACGGACATTATTCAAAATTCTTAGTTTTCTATCAACTATGAAAAATATAGCTTAATCGGAAGAGGACCATTACCTACCACGTTTTCATTTTTTTTTCCTCTTAAACTGACCATCAAAATAAAGATATACGTTTGATAGTTTTTCACATGATTAAAAATTGTATAAAACTGCTATATATAAAATTTCGGCTTGATTGAATCGCTGAAAGTACCGGAATTAATTTTTTAAATTTTGACTCAAAAATGAAGGTAAAGGTTTTAAATTTTAATTTAATATATGTTAATTAATTAATTTATTTGAATAACAATACTATAATGTACAATACTATATATCAATTTTATTTTTAAATTCAACTAAATATTTAATAAATATATTTAAATTTATAAATATTTAATTTTCGCTTTTAAAATAATTAAATTTGAACAAATTACAATTAAATAATAATTTTAATGAAATAAACTCTCAAAAGATTGATTATTTTAGAAACTTTTAATAAAAATTCATATGTGTTCACTCAGAATAATAATAAAATATTTAAATGTTTTCTAAATAAGATTTGAAAAGAATAGAAAAGAAACGCGAATGAATTCATTGTATATAATAATGCAAAAGAACTTATTAAATAGTTTATGATAATAAAAAAAAGCAACAATATTTTCTCTTAATATTTCAGTAAATTTCACAATTCATTATACTAGGATGACAAATATATTAATTAACAACTCTAAGAGGTGATCAATGCAAAGTTAAATAGAAACGCGGCATTATGTTTAGGCATGCAAGCATGAAAATTAATATTGGAATCCAGGCAACGATATCCGTTATTTTATCCATTGAGAGAGATCTTTCGTAGAAGCAACAACTATGATTCAATCTTTAGAAAGGCGAGAATTCTTCGTTTAGAAATACAAGAGTTTGGATATTTTTTTATACAATATTATTGGCATAAAAACATAGCAAAAGGAACTATAGTTTCTCAATAATTTATAATTTAATTCCATAAAAACCGAAGGGTATTTAACTTGATCAACAAAGTCACAGAAAGAAAGCGTTTATGTTTATTTTGAAGAAAATCCATGAGATGAAAAGTACCAAGAGTAGAAGAAAAAAAGGGGAAACTGGATAAAGTCAAAATTCCCTACGTGTCTAGATTTGGTGATGTTTTTGACTTTTTGGGTCTCTTAAGGGGTTTTACTCATTAATTTTCTTCACGATCATCAATAAAACTCTTCCAACTACTATCATCTTCTTGATCAGGCACGGTAAAAGCGCCGTTGAATAGTTGAATAACTACATGAAGCCGTTCTAAGAAAACGGCGTAAAGTAAATTCTGTCCGATGGGAAAAATGCATCACTAAGGATGGGAACTATGTAGCAAAATAATTGTAAAGTTGGTTTTCTTCTCTCTTAAATTCATAATACATTTCATTTACTGTAAAGGTTCTTTTATATTTATATGATTTGAAGTATTTGTAAAATTTGTTCAAATCTTATTTACTAAAATAATAAAAATATATTTGTTAATTCATTTAATAGAGTATTTTTATTTTATTGATAACCTATATATTATTTTTTACTATCTCGTAAGAGATGGTATTTCGATCACGAAAATTTTCGATGTCGAGATTTTGATGTTTTTATACGTTTTGAAGGTTCCTGAATCATTTTCACTAAGGTTGAGAAAAATGTCTGTGTGTGTGTGTGTGTGTGTGTGTGTATGTATGTAACCAAGATTACGCAAAAACGGTTTGAGCTAGAATGATGAAATTTGGTACATGGGCATTATTCAAAATTCGTAGTTTTCTATCAACTTTTGAGAAATGTAGCTCAACCGGAAGAGGGTCATTACCTACAACGTTTTGATTTTTTTTCTTCTAAAGTGACCGTAAAAATAAAGATATATGTTTGATAATTTTTCACATGATTAAAAATTGTAAAAAACTGCTATATATAGAATTTCAGCTTGATTGAGTCGCTGAAAGTACCAGAATTAATTTTTTAACACTGCAAATCTCACTCGCCAACACGTGATGTGGTACCATCAACAAAGAGCCAAAAATGCGCTGTTTTAATAAATATTATCTATTAATTTTAATTTATAATTAATTAAATTTAATTAAAATATAATATATTATGTTATTTAATCCATTTCAAATTGCGAGATAGTCGAGTGGAGACACTCGAGCTAATTTTTTTTATTGATTTTGCCTTATTTGGATTTGGGCTTCTTTTATTCTATATTTATTTATTTCTATATTTATTTGAGATTTAATTTTAGCACTATTAATACTCAATCGAATTTTAAAAGAGTTTTTTACTTTGATATATTTTATAACTTAGTTGGAATACATAAGAGTTAAGCAATTTGATTGATTAGCAATTAATTATAAGCAATAAAAGTATATTTTTAATTTCATTATTTCTATAAAAATGTTGAATCTCATTTACATTGGTCTGGAGGGAAAAAATAAAACTGTCATTGGAACTGCATTGCCAGTTTAAATTTATCAATGATTGGATCTTTATTGATGAAAGTAGAAAATATTGAAATTTCAATTCATTTATCACTTTCTAAATTATTTTTTTTTAATTAATATATATATATTAATATTGCAGATCAATTTTACATATTAAAAGAAAATCGATATTATTGTTCAATTTAAGGGAAAACATAAATTTCTTTTTCTACCAATAGAAAATAATCTTCTCTCTTATTCTTTCTATATCTTTCTCTTATTTTTTTATATGTTTAATATGTAGGATATATTTAAATGATCGTTTTTCTAGGAATTAAACGATCGTGTAAATAAGCTGCATTAAATCCAGAGATTCTTTCTTTCACATGGGGGTCATCACGAGGGGACTTTCTTAACCCCAGGGGCTCCTTTTCTGCCCATCCTCTCTGGACCTCAAGGTCAAGGTATCTTTCATGAAGGGGGCTAATGGTGGGGAATGGGGAGGAGGAACGTGCAATGGATTCTGATTAAAAGAGACAACCCTCATAAATTTAGAATTCTCTGAAAATAAAATATGTTAACTTTCTTCTTTTGGATTTTGCTTTTTTTGCTTTTTTTTATTTGTATTTAAATGAGATTATAAATTTTTGTGTTTTTGTTATAATTAAAAAAGTGATTCATTTTATAAACCTCATCTAATTTGTTGTTCAATTATATTGTACAAAATAAACATGGAGTAACGTAAAAATATTTTTATATAAAATTATATATATATATTTAAAGAAATAAAGATTTATACGAGGGTGGTCTGAAAAGTTTCCGGCCTGTCCAAGAAAAACGATGTTTTTCAATTTTTTTTTTTTTTATTTTACAAAATTCAAGACAGCTGAGACCTGTACGATGTCAGCTGAACGTGTGCGAAATATTTTGCAAAACCATTTGAATATGGAAAGTTGTGTGCAATGTGGGTGCCGCATTTCCTAACGTTAGACCAAAAATTGCTTCGAAAAAACATTTCTAACGACAATTTGGCGCTGTAGGCGTAATCCAAACGAATTTTTGCGTCGATTCATAACTGTTGATGAGACTTAAATTAAATCAAATTTAATTAATTAATTAAATAATTTATTAATTAATTAAATTAATTAGAACACCGTTATGAGAAATGTATCAGTGTTGATGGAGATTATGTTGAAAAATATAGCAAAAAAAAAAAAAATTTAAAAACATCGATTTTCTTGGTCAGGTCGGAAACTTTTCATCCCACCCTCAAATATATATGAGGCGGTCTGAAAGAAAGAAGATTGATGAAGAAAAGCTCTGGATTGGATTTTTTATCAAGAAATTTATTTAATTGTCGTAGTTATATAAATTTTATATTTAATTAATTCTAGATTATCACTTATACAAATAAATAAAACTGAATTATAATTAATTAAAAGATATTTAATAGGTAGAAAAGAGAGAAAAAAAAATCATAAAAATATATTCTGCATTAGCAATGAGGAGTCAGTCGGTCGGATAATAACCAGTAAGAAGAGAAAAATGAAACTACGATGAGTTACAGATGATAAAATTGCGAGAAGTGATCTAAATGGTTAGTTTTATAATACCATAATAATATTCCAACTATAAATATTTCAATGATTTTCAGAATATATATCAGTTTGTCACAAATTAATTTTTGAATTTTTTTTAAAAAAGAACATTATTTTTTTTTAGAAAAAATAATTAAATCCAAATTTTGACTAATTAGCAATACTTTCCTTTTTTTATTATTATATCATTATAGGAGTGAAAGTAAAAAAAAATATATATAAATTATAAATAATAGGGAAAAATAAAATTATAGATAAGAGAGAAAAAAAGAATTGCAAGAATTATTATATCTTATGATAATTGAATTTTCAGGTAAATATATTTTTTATTTTAATTGAGACTAACTAGAGAGTTGTCAAATGTATATAAAAAATGGAGAGGGAAGTATTATTATTCTTAAGACATGAGCGTGTGTGTATGTTTGTCTGTGTGTGCGAGAGAGAATGAGAGAGAGAGATGTGGGCGGTAAGGACGTCGAGGCGAACGTCGCGTCTGATCGAGTTGCCTTTAATGACAGACACTCAGGCAGACTCAGACACAATGCCAGTCATTCACCTGTGACTGACAATTTCATTAAAAAGATCATTTTTATAGTTCAAACAACGTAATTTACTACCAAATAAAACAATAAATACTAACACCAAAATTAATTATTTATATGATTAAAATGGATTACTTTCTTAAAAATCGATATGCAAATATATAGATGATTAAAATATTTTATCTCTGTTCTATATTGGGAATATGTAACTATATGTTTGAAATTAGGTCATAATTTGCTAAATATTATAGAGCAGGAAATTGGATACCTTTTAAATAAAAATTTAGGTGGATAGATTTGAATATGTCCAAAAATTATAATATAAATAATATAATGGAATTTTGTAAATTAAACCACATATTGATATTTGTTATTGTAAATTTATTCAAAAAATACAAATATATACACAACGTTTCGATTGCTACTTCTGCAATCTGTACTGTTCGAGTGTCCAGTCCTTGTCACAGTGCAGTCGCTTGATAACGATTGCAGAAGTAGCAATCGAAACGTTGTGTATATGTTTGTATTTTTTGAATAAATTTACAATAACAAATATCAATATGTGGTTTAATTTACAAAATTCCATTATAAATAAAAACAACCACCAAAGCTTTAATAATTTAATATAAATAATAATATTAAATAACATAAACTAAATTACATACGAATATATCAAATATTATTTAAATTTTAATTTAAGTTTAAAATTATAAATCCAAACTTTTGATTGAGTTTTAATTCAAGATTTTATTATTTTACATACAATTATTAAAATAAGGAAATAAAAAAACATGTTACCCATAAATTCTAGTTTTTAGGTATTTGGGGAGATTGTAACATTCTCTCCACGATAACAGATTGCAGAAATGTCTTAAGCCCAATTTACACGGGCTTAGTACTTGTCATTAGTTCAGGGGTGGGCAAATACTTTTAAGCGTGGGCTTTTTGAACGCCCGCTGCCCCGTTGAAAACGTTGGTTCTTATTTTGATTTTTCGTTCATGTCTCTAAAAAAAAAAGATAAATTTCTTTTATTAGTGTTTTCGAAATATGGTCCTCCGGCCCGAAAGACATTTTGAAAATTTCATTTCAGTATTTGCCCACCTCTGAACTAATGACAAGTACTAAGCCCGTGTAAATTGGCCTTTAGGTTTGACTTGATGAATTAGAGAAGAGGGATTAAAAAAATATAATTAAAAAAAAACAATTAAAAATAAAAATTTAATACTTTTTTTATTAAATCAATTTATATATAAAAAATAATTATAAAATGTGTTATTTAATAAAAGATTATCAATTTCTTTATTGTAATATATGTGGATAAATTACAGAAGGTAATATTTAAAAACAAAAATAGATAAATTTAGAATATATATAGTAATATTAAAATACATGTATTTTTTATAAAAGGAACTAATTTATAAAAAAATATTAATAATAATATAATTTAAATATGAATATATGAATTAATTTTTTTCAAGCTGAACATGAAATGTAATTTTCAATGACATTAAATTTAGAATTTTATAATTAAAACGTCACTTTATGAAAGAAATGAGATGAATCTTCTAGTTATGATTGATTTGACAATAAATTGGATATTAAATGCCCATCATGTCTTTTAAATTGCATTTAGCAAGATTAAATTTTTTTTTTAGAATTTATTTTCATTACTCATAAATATATATATTCTATATGGTATAGAGAACGGAAATTATTCATCCCACAAATTCAAATTTGAGTTTAAATAATTATTTATAGTTATTAATAATTATAAATTATATATGCATTGTGGATATACTAATATACTATATATAAAAAATAAAGTTCAATCAATTACTAAAAAAATGTTCTCATGAAATTTAAGAAATAATTACAAAATACTAATTAAGTGTGTTCTTTTATAAGTATATCTAATACGATAATTACGCTGGGATAGAAAAAAATTCTATTGTATTATTTATATAATTCCTTAAACAATCTTTTAAATAAATAAGTAAACGAATATAAGCGATAACAAGTTATCATTCAAAAATGTCCCCCCAGAATTTTGGCTTAAGGGCAGTGTTTTTTACACACTTTATTTAACTCACACTGTCCGTTTGTACGTTTTATAATCGATATTTCAACAACTTCCCGTCATTCAATCAACTTGAAATTTTGCATACGCGAATACACGAATCAATTGAAAAATCCACTGAATTATTTATCTATTAGTGGTAATTAATTAACTAAACTTTCATATGCGGAATATGGAATAGTTCACTATTTCAATTATAGATGGCGATAGCAGTTCTAGAAAGTATAAAATAAATTTAAGTAAAAAGAAATCTTTTTAAAAAACACACTTTACTTAAAATTGCACTAAAAAGTAAAAAATAAAATCACTGTAAAGTGTGTATGCGCTCAAATTATAATAACACCAAATGGAAGCAAATGTTTTACGGTGTTATTATAACACCAAATGGAAGCAAATGTTTTACGGTGTTATTATAATTTGAGCGCACACACTTTACAGTGATTTTATTTTTTACTTTTTAGTGCAATTTTAAGTAAAGTGTGTTTATTAAAAAGATTTCTTTTTACTTAAATTTATTTATTATTTAGATATTTTTTTTAAGTTGAATGCACAATTTATAAAATATATTTAAATATTTTTCAAAAAAATTAAGAAAAAGTTTTCGGAGCTGGTACATTTAGAGGGAAAGACAAGAAAATTATGATGAAAATACAGTAAATGCATAAAATATTTTTTACAATCCATTTTTGAGATTAAAAGATAAAAATGGTCTAGAGACTCAATCTTAATTATTAAATGAATTAAATGAAAATAGTAAAGCACCGTAGTATCAGTTTTGCAGCATTTTTTATCCAATTTAATTAATTATTCTGTTTGGTTCCCTGAAGTAAAAATGCCTCGTTTGCATAATTATTGAGTCCCAACTGAAAAGGAAGAAAAAAATATTCTTTTTTTTTAGAATTCTATTAGCGTAGAGATTTCTTTGCCAATAATAAATATATTGTTTATTTTTTTTTTTTTTTTTTTTTTTTGCCATTTGACCAAGTGACTGGCTAAAGGGCATTTGGTATAATAAATAGTAAAAAGTAGATCTGATAAGAACAAGAGGTGAGGTGTCGTCGTCGGGAGGGGTGTCCAGAAAGGGCCGGGGGCGACGGCCGGGTGTGGCACAAAGGCCCGGTTAGTGGTGCAAGGCCGTCAGGTAACAAACGAATGGCTGCTCTGGCTTGGCCTGGCATTCACCAACCAACACTCACTGACTGAATGCCTGTTTGGTTGGTTGGTTGGTGCATGTGCAGTTCACGACGCTGCATCCATTCACTCTCCGTCACAATATTACACAATTCATTCACAACCACCAATTAAGATCGTCTCTTACGTAATTATCAATCAAAGAGTAAATCATATTTCACGAATGGTCTGATAATAGATTAACATTTACATTCAACTCAAATCTTCCTTCTTGAATTTATTTTTCAAGACCCGATAGACTGGTTTCATACCTTTTGATTTACTTCAAAAGAAATTGCAAAGATTCGTTGTAACAATTTTTTTTCTAAATAAAAAATTAAAATATTAGGACAACATGAAATACAAGTTTAAGATTAGTGTATTTTAATTAATAAAAAAAAAGAGTTGGAATGCATTAATAAATTGATCTATTAAAAAAAAATTAAATTAAATTAAATTAAAGCTTTCATAAACGTTGAATCATTTAAGAACAAATGAATTGAATTAATTTAGCATTCATATTATATTATATATTAATTAATGAAGTATTTAATATAAAATATAGAGAAATTCATGATAATATTGAAAAATTAGAGTCCCTGAATCGAAAGTCAAATAAAATTATTTAAAGATTTTTTATTGTTGTCCTGGTAAACTTAAATGCTTGCATACAAATTAAATGCCACTATTTCACATTTGATATGTATCTAAACAAGTAGCCATTAAATATGAAACCTTGAATCTCTATCTATCTCTGTGGCTCTACGAAACTCGAAAGTTCTTGGCCGCAGTAACCACATTTCTTCTAGAGTCCCTATCCTGCGCCACAACCATCCAACCTTTGCTATGTAATGAAACCTTCAAACATTAATCAAATATATAGATTAAATAGATAAAAGATTTATGTGTAGTTAGCATAAATAACTTCTTTTTGAGATTTAGTGTTTTTTCAGATTTGAAATTAAATACATATATCACGATAGGTTCTAGGATTATATTTCAAATATTCGTATTTAAGTAGAAAAAAGTTTTATTGTTATATGAATATGTATGAATGTAGGTGTTGTAAGCTCCCATTATCGACACGACTTTATTAGGGTTTGTTGGACAAGATAAACCGGAATAGTGACGTACAATGTCCAATATTTACAATGGATTGGCACTAGAAACGAATATAGTAAATTATCGAATAAGACCAAAGATGGAAGTGAATATGAAGTTAATTAACACAAATTCTCAGTTATATCGATATTAAAGTTAAGTATCGTGAGAAACACATCAAAATTATGTTTATCTACCTATCTTCAAGGAACGTCAGGACGAGAGCACTGATAACATTTTAAAAGGGCATAAACATAGATTTATAAAAATTATTTTTTATAGATAAATTCGGAAAAGAAGAAAATAATAAACAGAAAACAAAACAATATGTATAAGCATATATGCTGCATATTTCTTTATTAAAAATGTTAATTGATTTTAATTTCTTAAGAATTTTTTTATAAACTATAATATTAAATATTATATTATATTATATATATATTAAATATTGAAAAATAAATTTGTTTATTTTTACTTTTTAAAGCATTTATATTAATTTTTTATTTTAAAGCAAAAAAACTTAGTTTCGAGAAAGTTACTGATATGGTAAAGAAAAATATAAAATTTTCAACACTTGAAAGGTTTAACAATTTCAAATAAATAAAAAAGATATTTTTCTAAAATAAGTGGAAAGCAAAAAAAATAGATATTTTTTCGTTAAAAAAATTAAGTTTTAAAAATATAAGAGAGAAAAGTAACTTTTTATTTTATTTTATTTTATTTTGTTATTTATTTTTTTTATAATTTAAAGAAAATTGTTAATTGATTAAAGACACTCACTTTCTAAATGTCGTTTTATACGTAATATTATGTAAAAATGTATGTTTGTATTGAATTGTATGTTAAGTATCTCAAAGAAACATGTAATAAAATAAATTAACATGTATAAATTAATATTCCAACGGAAAGAAAGAATTTACTTTATATATAAATATGAGAAACTTCAAAAGGCATTATTATTATTATTATTATTTTTAAATTTTTCTACTTATATCTAATAATGTATAATAGTATACATAATAAATATATGATTAAAAGAATTTTAAATTATTATGAGAAATAACTAATGAACTTGAATGATTTTAACTAATAAAATATTTAAATTACAAGAATGGATTTTTTTGAAAAAATACACTTATAAAATATAGAATAATAATACATATTACGTTATTTCACTTTTTTATTTCATATAAAATATTTTTAATATATGATTTATTTAACAACTTTAATATTGACACTTAAAAACAGATTTGTAATTATTTTTCAATCTGTTTACTTAAATTATCTAAAGTATGATTAAGCAATGTTAAAAGTAGTTTTGTTTGCTATAAAACGTAATCCTATTAACTAATTTTACAGCCAATATTTTTGAGTACTTATAATTATATATGTTATTTCAAATAAAAAATAACCAAATGAGCAAATTTAAAAAAAAATTAGCTGGAGTGTCTCCACTCGACTATCTCGCAGTTTGAATTGGATTAAATAACATAATATATTATATTTAAATTAAATTTAATTAATTATAAATTATAAATAATAAATATTAAACCAGTGCATGTTTGGCTTTTTGTTAATGGCACCACGTCATAGTGTTGGCGCGTGAGATGTGCAGTGTTAAAAAATTAATTCTGGTAATTTCAGAAAATCAATCAAGCTGAAATTCTATATATAGCAGTTTTATACAATTATTAATCAGGTGAAAAATTATCAAACATATATCTTTATTTTTACGGTCACTTTAGAGGAAAACAAATCAAAACGTTGTACGTAATGACCCTCTTCCGGTTGAGCTACATTTCTCAAAAGTTGATAGAAAACTATGAATTTTGAATAATGTCCATGTACCAAATTTCATCATTCTAGCTCAAACCGTTTTTGCGTAATCTTGCCTACATACATACACACACACACACATACACACACACACACACACACACACACAGACAATTTTCTCAACCTTAGTGAAAATGATTCAGGAACCTTCAAAACGTATAAAAACATCAAAATCTCAACATCGAAAATTTTCGTGATCGCAATACTATCTCTTACGAGATAGTAAAAATTAATTTAATAATCTTAATATTTATATAAATACATTAATAAAACTATGATGGATTAATATTTTCTTTCTCAAATAGCTGCTAAAAATGTAATATCTTGTTGATATTTTTCAACATTATGATAATATGAGGCTAAGTCAATAAATCCGTGACACATGTTTTTAGATAAAAATTTTTTAATTTATTTTTCAACGTAGCCTCCTTTGAGCTCTATACACTTCGTCCAACGTTTCTCCAATTTTTTTATCTCTTCCAAAAAATGTTGTGTTTTTCATTTCATTAAAAAGACAGGAAATTCAAAAAGTCACGGACTTATTGACCTACCCTCGTAAGATTTAAATAAATTTATAAGACAGTCTCACTTATACAACTTAACTTAAATTTAGGATTGAGATTGAAGTTAAAGAATTTTTACATATAAAATTATTTAGATGATATCTTTTATTTATTGTTGAAAATGTAAATAGCATTTTTACCGACCGTCGATAGTAAGGGAGGTATTGTTTTCACACCAAATTTCACATGAGGATATTTTTACATATTTCCACGAAAAATGCATTTTCTTAACAGAAAAAAGTATTTTTAGCATGATGTCTGTCCGTCCGTATAGATGTGTACAGCCTGAACGGCTCAACGGATTTTGATGAAATTTGGTATATATACTTAATGCATCAATAGGATGAATTGATCAACTTTTGGTGCAAATCCGGAAACCGGAAGTAGTAGTATTAGCGATCGACGATAGTAAGGAAAGGGTTATTTTCACACCAAATTTCACATGAGGAGATTTTTTACATATCACCACGAATCATGCACTTTGTGGTGGTTTTATCCTCGGGAAAATCATATTTATTAGTTTTTTCTTGATTTAAAATTATATGACGTCATCCAGCCATTCATGACGTCACAGCCTGGTTTTACATATATATTATAAATAAAATAAAATTAAAAATGTTCATGTTATATGCCTATCTGTTTTTTATTACATTAATAGATATATTAAAATTATTTGAAATTGTTTCTGTAGCTGGAAATTAATTTATTTCAAACTGTCGGTCGGTTCAGACCTGGCCACAGGTCAACTTATTGCTTGCTTGTTTAGACAATTATTGTTAAAATATATATGACAACAAGAAAAATAATTATATTTATCCAATTTATGAATTAAATAATAATTATTTATAACCATATACATATCCTTTGTAACAAAACTAATTAGGTTAATAATTAATGAATTGGATATACAATGGCATACTGTGGGATCATTTCGGATGGAAATATATAGTATACACCCCAAATAGAAAATAAATAGGAACACGTCCTTCGGAAAGAATTATTGGACGATCTTGCTTAAGGACCTTTACCTTATCATTTTTATAGATTATTATAGTTGAAGGGAGGGGAAGAAGGTTCTTTAGTTTATGAGGTTACAAAGAAAGGCAAGAAACAGTTTAGACAGCAGAGAGTAAATTACAAGAATTTAAAAGTTAATGCCCGTTAGCGGATGGTCTCGACTATCTATTTTAAAAGATACATATCTAGAAACAACAGAAAGATTAAATTAATCTTAAGGATGGGTTAATAAATTATATTAATAAAAAAAAAGAATGAAGCGTAAAGGAAATATTCAAAAGGATGAAAAATTAATAGAGGGAATCAAAGATATTATATCTACCTTTGATCTATAAATTGTGACAAGGCCTTCCTAACAGGTTTTTGACAAAGATCAGCCTGGACCGGATTTAATAACATTAATATCAATAATAATCAAGAGAGAGAGAGAGAGAAAGAGATGTTGAGAAAAAATTATTATAGTATATTGATACAGCATTTAAATATACCATGGTTTCAATTTCTTTCTCAATACAATAAAATAAACTATTGAGAATTTATATTTTGAATAAAATACATTGAGGTGCAAAAAAAGCTTTCTATAATAATTTTTCAAATTAATGATTGTTAAAAATGAATTTAATTGCTGTGACAGAACAATAAATCGGAATTAACAATAGATATATAAGAAAACTTCGAATTATAATAAATATGTTTTAGACCTCTGTAAAAAGTACACAGTCTACAATTTTTTAGCCATCTTGGAATAAATGTTTTTTTAATTTTTTATTTGTATAAATGATTTTTGCTATACATTTTACAATGAAAACAATCCTTTCCAGCACTTCTAAAAATTATTGAAAACATGGAAAAACAAAAAGAACTGATTTTTAAGGAATACTACCTACAAGTTTAACCGTTTGTATGCAGTTCGGAGAAAACTCTCTTATAGATTTTCGTCTAAAGGCGGTCACAGGATGGGAAGTAGCGAAGCTGCCTCACATTCTCGTGGTTCCGGGTTTAAGTCCCGGGCCTGACAAGGGAATTTTTCTAGCTGGAGTCTATGGGACGGAGTCAACGCAGCCTCCAGGATCAAAATTGGGAAAGCTACTTGATAGCGCCTCCGATCAAGAAAATCAAGGTAAAGATTGATAAGACCCGTTCTACTGATCATAGGACATCAAATTGATATAACCGACTTGATAGGCGTTGTCCTTGCGTAGGACGTACAAAAGTCAGCGGTTTTGTTGTTTTGTTTTTTAATGAATTTTCGTCTTTAAACATCATACTAGAGCACCCATATTCTCCAGACCTGTGCCCGTGTGTTTTCTTTTTTTCCGTCGTTTTATAATCATAAATGAGATTAAAAAACGCATCGGCGAAAGAGCTAAAATCTATCTAGATGTGTTCTAGAAGCACTAGGCTATGTGTATAATAATAAATGGGAAATATTTTAAAGGAGAGAACATTGACATAAACAACTTAATAAAATTATTTCAAAAAAACTAAAATTTCTGTTTCTATTTAAACACATCTCGTATATATATTTTGAAAAAAATACAAAAGAAGGAAAAAAAAAACAACAAATGAAAAATATTGACCTCGGGAACTAACCCATTTGGTCATTACATTACATGATGCTTAAATACTTATATACATAACAATATAAAGTATCATTAAAATATTAAATAAAATATAACATTATATTATATAAATATATTAGATTTAATAATGAATTTATAAAAAATTTTTTTAAACAACTCAAAATTATTTTGTAAATAAAATAGAATACAACTAATGTTTATAGGAAGTTGAATTATACTTTTAATATCAACATAAAGAGAGTCAATTTCTTTTTTATTTTCTTTACACCCCAAAAATAAATGATTTATATCTGCCACTATTTGATTATTACAATCACAAAATGGATGATCTCTTAAATTAAATAGATAAAGTTTATGCGGGGTGGCAGCATGATTGAATCTTAATCTTAAAATTAATGTAATAATTTTCCTATAAATGTTTGTATTGTGGAACCATAGTCTTCTATATATAAATGGCATCAATGAATGAAAATGACTACCCTTCGTCTTTTTTTTACCGCGGCACACTTTTAACAGTTTAAAAATTTGGCGGCACACAAAAAAAAGACAAGTGTAAAAGTTATTTACTTACCTATAATAGACTGTGTAATATAGTTTATGATAATAATCAGGGGTCGGCAACCTTTTTCAATAGTCGGGTACATTTCTGAAATAATTTAACAGGGGTGGGCACACTTGGTGATACTTAGAGCCATATGGAAAAATCGAAAATATTTAAGAGCCTGATCGCAAAAACATTTTACCTTTTGTTAGATACATATATAATAAATAAGTACTTTTTCTTAATTTGAACTTTACATTTGTAAATTATGGAGGCACATTTTGAAAATCTCGCGGTACACAAAAGTGCCGCGGCACAGTGGTTGAGAATCACTGTATTAGATGATTGAATTGAATGTTGATGCATTTGTTATTAAATGTACTGGTAATCCATTTAGGAATAATAAAAAGAAATCTATTTTTGTTGAAATATTTAGATTTATTCTCATAAAAAATAGAACTAATCTTTTAAATTTGATATTTTTAAGAGTTAACTATATCATATTAGTTACAATTTTTAGAATAACTTCATAATTAATTAATATCAATTAAATAATTGAATATATATATATATATATATATATATATATATATATATATTTATATATATATAAATTATTTGTCCGAATTAAGTTTAAGAAACACTATAATAGAAGAGGGTTCTCTTTCTCTTTTTGGTGATGGGTATCAATTGATCTGAGTAAATAGGAAAGTGAATGAATGGGTTGGGCCCCCCCGTGGTTGCGAAAATTGTACGTTTATCTAGTCTGTCATTTACTCTGCGGTAATTGACCCGGGCCCAGGTGTGGGTGCTATTTCAAGTCTCTACTACAGCTTCTAATAATGATAGTCTTTGTAATTTTATTTTATGAGTGGAAAATTATATTTATAAAATCAATTTAATTAAACCTTTTTGAGGAAACATAAACATATCGATTGATAATGCCTTTAATTATATCATTATATTATTATATATATATATTCATTTTGAATTATTAATTGATGTTCTCAAACAATATATTTTGAAATAAATTATTTGAATATAATATTTTTGAAATCTATTATAAAAAGAATTAGTAAAATAATAGTCTCCTTATGTCACTAAAAAGTCAATTTATATTTTATTAAGTGATGAAACAAATGAAGATTATAGATTGTATGTTTGAAAATATCATTAAAATATCCATCTGAATTATTATTATATTTTGACCACAACTTAACCACAAAAGTATTTTCTAAAAAGATCCAATCAACTGTTAGTCTTACACTTCATATGTATCCAAATTTAGATTCTAATTTAACCTTGGTTTAGGAATGACTTAAGCCTTTAATTTGATCAAAACATCCCATTAATTTTTTTTTTATTAAAAAAATGAAAAACCTTCCAAATCTATTATTATTATTAAACATTATTTTCCTTTGTTTCCTTGACATTCTATAATAACAAACAAATTAAAATAACAAAAAATTAATGAAAATATACTCATTATATAAATTTATAATTAGAAATTTTCTAATCTTAGATCATTTTTTTTCCTCTATAAATATTTCAATTATTTTAAATTAATATCATATCAGCGTATAATTGAAAAAGAATTAAAAATATATTTTTTTTCTCTATAAATATTTCAATTATTTTAAATTAATATCATATCAGCGTATAATTGAAAAAGAATTAAATATATTTTAAGTATTCCAACCACTAAAATTTCTCTCTTTTGAATTTTCTTGAAAGCATGAAATGCAATTGTAGAAAGAGAGCAAAGCAAAAAAAACAAAATAATTCTAACCAGTTTATAAATTTCTAGAATTATTTATATAATATTTCCGAGATAGCTTAATAGATATTAATAAATTATCTATAATGTCCATAGTTATGATGAAAATAGTAATAAATAAATTCATTTACCACATGTTTACTAATTACATATATAAGGATACCTAAGAGATATAAGTGTAAATAGATATTTCGGACGTTATATAAGCGTTTATCATGAGGACAACTTTATTTTGTTTTTTCATTATGTATTATATATTATTCATCTCGATAAAATTTTATATTTCTATTACTAATATCTTAGATAGTATTTTGAAAATTATCTTATAATTTATTTTGAAGAAAATTTATAGTATATAATTATAATTATTATATACAATATAAATATTTAAATAAACTATTATACTTATAATTAATTATTTTAATTTTTAATTTTATTCAATTTTTTTTAAATATTTAATTTTTATTTCTATTATTCCTTAAAGATTAATACAATCTACAAAATGCGAAGTTTGGCTAATATGGAGATAGATCCCAAAAGGCAAGAAAATTAAAAAAAAAGTATTAATTTCTTTTTAAAGTGAGCAATAGCAAAATTCCGAAAACATTTCATACTTAAATATAATAAATATTAAAGAAATTGCTTTAGTGTTTGTTGTGTTATGCTTGATATTAAACAAATTCACCGGATTGAGAGATTTTTTGGAACCATATGGCCTGCATATGTAAGAGAAGGGTTGGGAAAGAGGACAGGCAAGCAATTAACTAAACTAACCGATTGCGTCATTTTTTGGACCAACTAAATTAGACAAAGCCCCCCTCCCCCCAGGTATGTTTATACAATTCTTTTACGCCATTAACAAACAATTACCATTGAATGAATTGGTACTCATTAATTGTTAAAACATGTTATCTCAAATATATTCATTTTAAAAGAAAATTGGGAAACCAACCTAAGATTGTTCAGATTATCTATCTTTCCCTCTGAGTGGGGTAATATAATTATAACTTAATGGTTAGTTTGTTTTCTGTGGTCTATATGCTTCATTTTTGAAAGAGTAAAAATAAAGTCTTAAAGAAATTGGTTAGAAAATTTATGGAGAATTAAGAATGTTTAATAAAATTTAGGCTAATGGAATTTAAATTAAATAAGTTGACCTGTGGCCAGGTCCGAACCGACCGACGGTTTGAAGTAAATTAATTAGCAGCTACAGAAACAATTTCAAATAATTTTAATATATCTATTAATGTAATAAAAAACATATATGGATACATAAATAATAAATATAAACATTTTTAATTTTATTTTATTTATAATATATATGCAAGACCAGGCTGTGACGTCATGAATGGCTGGATGACGTCATATAATTTTAAATCAAGAAAAAACTAATAAATATGATTTTCCCGAGGATAAAACTAATACAAAGTGCATGATTCGTGATGATATATAAAAAAATCTCCTCATGTGAAATTTGGTGTGAAAATAACCCTTCCCTTCCTATCGTCGATCGCTAATACTACCACTTCCGGTTTCCGGATTTGCACCAAAAGTTGATCAATTCATCCCACTGATGCATTAAGTAAATATACCAAATTTCATCAAAATCGGTTGAGCCGTTCAGGCTGTACACATCTATACGGACGGACGGACGGACGGACAGACATCATGCTAAAAATACTTTTTTCTGTTAAGAAAATGCATGATTCGTGGAGATATGTAAAAATCTCCACATGTGAAATTTGGTGTGAAAACAATACCTCCCTTACTATCGTCGGTCGGTAAAAAATGGTGTGGTATACCAAGTCCCATCATCAAAAGAACTTTTCATAACAATTTTATATAGAAATATCAATGTAGTTTAGAAAAAATAATCTTAACAAGCTTTAAACTAGAGATATATTTACTACTAACTAGATAATCTCCCTCGCCCTAGTCTGTACCCCTTTTTCCACCATTTAGTCAATTTTATTACCAGTAGGTATAAACAACTATACAATTAGTTAGAAGACTTTAAAATCTAAAAAAAATCTATTATAATAATAAAAACGTGTTATAACAAAAGACCTAAAATAAATGTTAATAATATTAATAAAGTTGGAATAGAAGAAGAAAAACTATTTTTATCAAATCGCCTGAAAAGTAAAAAAAAAACAAATAAAAATCAAATGCAAGTACATTTTACATGATATTATAAAATAATTTCCGTTATTCCATTCCAATTTTAGTATTATTATTAGAGTTTATTTTAGATCTTTTGTTATAACACGTTTTTATTATTATAATAGATTTTTTAAAACTTTTTTTTTATTATACACTTTTACTTAACTCACTCTGTCCGGTTGTCCGTTTGTTTGTACGCGGGTTGTCCGCGATCGATATTTCAACAACTTCCCGTCATTCAATCAACTTGAAATTTTGCATACGCGCTTGCTCCTGCTAATAATACACGAATCAATTAAAAAATCCACTGAATTATTTATCTGTTAGTGGTAATTAATTAACTAAACTTTCATATGCGGAATATGGAATAGTTCACTATTTCAATCATAGATGGCGATAGCAGTTCTATTAAAATTAAATTAAATGTCAAACTATTCTGTGGTTGTAAAAAAATGTTACACATGTTATTCATAAGAAATATTTAAAATAACGACTACATTTATTTACGTACGACTAAAAAGAATAAAATAAATTTAAGTAAAAAGAAATCTTTTTAAAAAACACACTTTACTTAAAATTGCACTAAAAAGTAAAAAATAAAATCACTGTAAAGTGTGTGTGCTCAAATTATAATAACACCGTAACCACTATTGGGCGCACACACTTTACAGTGATTTTATTTTTTACTTTTTAGTGCAATTTTAAGTAAAGTGTGTTTTTTAAAAAGATTTCTTTTTATATTTTTTAAATTTAGTTTAATACTAATTAAAATTGTTGTTTTGGCATATCTATTCATATAGATTAATTAAAAATTGTATTTTTATTCATAAATTTGTTTATTCAAAGTCATCCAACAACCCAAATTAATTTATGTTTCCAATAAAGCAAATATTATTTGTTATACATATTATAGTTTTTATCTATTTACATATATATAATAAAATTCAAGATAACTTTTAATTCTCACTTGTAATTTTTGAAATATGCTCATCTTCTATATCAATTTCATTATTTCTATACTAAATATATGTACAAACATACATTTCTATAGATATATAAGTAGGGTAGTATAATCCTATACTCTTATTTAAAGTATCAAATAAACAATTGAACCATTACAAGAAAGTTGTTTTATCTACATCTTTTTAAATTCGTTATGCTTATTTCCTTTTTAATTTAAATTTTTCCAAAGTGATGCCTTCCCTTTTTTTTCAATGAAAAACTTTTCTTTTTGAATATTCATTTTATTTCCTGCAATCATTCTTAATTTAGAAAGTAATTATAATCACTTATTATATAGAATTGTTTTCTGTATTCAAATAATTCTTTGATAATTTTCAGCTTGAATATCGATTTGTATTTCCATGTAAACGAGAGTAAGAGTAAGTTAAGAAGGTATAGTTTTCGAACCCACGTAGTTTTTTTTATTGCATAATATATTATAACAGTTGCATAAGAAATTTGTTTTTTTTTCGAAACCGGTAATATATATTTCCTATCTTAATCTTTCGTATATTAATAATGCAATTATCGGTTGGATACCCTCCAATTCCGATGTTACCAATTCTTATGATTTCGCGATGAGACATTATTATTTATTAAACGTATCTACTCTGTAGCAATTGAATAATCTACACTTTATCCTTCTTGATTTTATTAATAATCCCACTCTGCCATCAAAACGGATAGGAAATTAATAAATAGTCAAGCGGTTTTCGTGTGCATAATGAATAACTAAGAAGGCGGCGATTGTTCTCGCTGAGACCCGCTCGGATAGAAAGTGTCGCTTAAAGACACTACATTTCACTTTAACTGAGAAATTAATACCATAATATGGTACGTTTGAATAGCATTTAAGTTATTATATATAACTAACATTTAATTTTTTTTTTTTTTTTTTAGAAAATAGTCAAGTATTACAATTTATACATAACAGAATTTCAAGAAAACTAAACTAAATAAATTAGTGGTGTGATTAAAAAATTGTGCAAGCAATATATATATATATAGCCCTATGTTATATATTCAACAGATATAAGAATACAAAAAACTTTTAGGAAATGGATAATTTATATATTTTGCAAACGGTATATAAATACGATTAATTTATTTTATTTTTTTTTCAATCAAATCTGGATCGTAGAATTTTTTAAAGGGAAAGTGGGTATTCAAGGAATTTATTTGGTATAAAATTTGGTATACACAATATGCATGGTTTTTAATATGGAATTCTAAAAATAATTATATTAAATGATTTTTTTTTTGAATAAATAAAATTTATAAAAATATAATACCTATATTTTTTTGTTTTAAATAAAATTAGTCCTTCTAATATGCCATATTTATTTGAAAATTTATATTTAATATAAAGAAAAATAATTTTAAACCCAATTTAAACAATTTTTCTTTCTATATTAATAAGAGAAATTTCATATTTTATTACCAGAAATATCAATAAATTTTTAAAAAGCTTTAGAATTATCATAGAATATTGTCTCTTATATTAATTTATCATGAGTAAAATGGTGTATATATAGTTAATCAGGTAATTTTTTTATATGAAATTAGAAATTTATTGGTCTTAAATTTGAAAAAAAAAAATATTTAATTTTTAATTAAATATTTGTATAAAGGAAAGTTTTTTTTTTAAGTAAATTATTAATATTTATTGTATGAAAGAGATAGAGGAAATTGATTATTTTTATTGGGAAAATAAAATTGTTTTATATTTTTTTTTTTTTTTGTTTATTTATTTAATTTTTAAACAGAAATATTTTATTATAATCCAAAGTTGTGAAAAATATATTAGATCCAGGAAATGAAATGTGATAATACAGATTGCCTGGAGGGCGTCGTCATGGTTGGTCACCGTTTAGGGAATGATCGCCTTCTATAAATAATAGAAAGCACAGTAGACATAAGAACATGCATCAGGGAAGAATGTCAAGACTAGGACATGGAATCAATAAAAACCTTCTCACTCCATCATTTTCTACAAAACTAAGATATTAATTAAATATAAAAAAAAGGACAAAAATTTTTGTAGATATTCCTTTAAATTTTTAACTTTTGATTGTTATACTATTGGACAAATATAGGTAAATTATTTTAATTTTCTCTTTTCATTCATTTTAATATATTGTATATTCCTCGAACCACTAGGATTTTAATCTTTATTCTTTCAAAAATTCATCGTGTCTATTTTTTATATTGATCAATGAAGAACAATATAGTTTTTTCTTTTCTTTATTAAATATGATGGATGTAGGTACTATATAAAATAATGAAGTTTTTTTATATAAATAAATTTTATCTATATCTGGAGAGATGCCTATAATTTAATTATAGAAATAATTTTTAAGCATATGGTATATGATTAACTTTTTTTTTATTAATAGTTAATTATATAGTTAAAATAAAAGAAAATTATAAAATAAAACAGGTACTATGTTAATTTCATTAATGATATCTAAAAGTTCGAGTATCTAGGCAATGAAAGGTAAAGTGTTGGAGGAGTTGAATCCAACCCTCCAGGCAAAATCTCTTTATTGCCAATTCTCCTAATGACTTGCATTTAGAATATTATTATTTTTACGTGAAATAGCAATATATTCGAAATAGGAGAATTGTTTAATAAATAATAATAATAATACAAAATGTGACTTCTAGATGTTAAGAAAGCGTAATGTAAGTTTTGAAAAGAAAAAAAAAATTAATAGATTAATTGATTAATATTTTAGTGAAATAAATTGTAATGACGAGAATGGATATATATTTATATATACAGAGGCTTTCACTTGTCTCTAAATTAATTATAGATGTCTAAAAGTATTAAATATAGAATCAAGAATACATACCTGATTGGATTAATTAATTAAATTTGTTAATTAACGACAGGTGGTGGAAATAAATTAATGATTGGGTGTTTGAGGGAGGAGTGAATGATAAAAGCACAAGTGAGAGAAAAGTCAATCATTAACTAATAAAGCCTAATGTGATTAGTGAAAGGAAAAAAGTAGATTCTTTAGAAGGTCATCATTCACTCACCGTGATTCTTTTTCTTGGACGATGTTACCAAAAAAGATGAGCCTGAACCAGGAAATTCTGTAACAAATTATTTCTTATATTAATAATCAATTCAAACTATTATTAAAAAAAAATAAAAAATTATTTAAAAAATGTATATATAAATTTTGTTGAAATTATAGTAAGGTCCAGAGAAAAGACATTTTTCACATTTTTTAAATATTATTTAAACTTGAAAATGTATAACTAGTTATAACAAATTATTTCTACAGTACTTTCACTTTTTGTTTTGTTTTTAAAACAATATTAACTTCCAGAAATACTATATTTCTAATGTCATTTATATACTTAAATTATTTTGTATCTATAAAATTAATAAATCTAAAGAGGATAAATAATAAATAAAATATTTATATTATGAAATAAAAATATAACATTTATCTATAAAAAATTAATTAAATAGATTTTATTGATGAATGAATAAATGAAAATGAATAAATAATCAAAATAAAAATTAAATTAATTAATAAATGGTAAATTTACCATAAAGTTTATAAGTTTAAATACCATAAACTAATCAAGCGAATCCCTGCTAAATCAAATCCATGAATAAATTAATTTAATAAAAAGTCTTTCCTCATTCAAGTCCAAGGTTTTGCAATGGAATTTTTTGTGGGGTATTTGAGACAGTCCACCGAGTCTCCGGGATCGTTATTGGGAAGCTACTCAAAAGAAAAAGTAGCGCCTCCGATCAAGAAAATCAAGATAAGTTGAGAGGACCAGTTCTATTGATCATAGAACACCTTTACACCGCTTATAGGCGGCAACCGTCTTAATAGCCGCTGTCCTTTCTTATGATGTTCCAAAATCAGAGGTTTTTTTTAAGTCTTTACTTATTTATTATAAAACAATCGTAACTCAGGAGGAGGGAAGAAATGAGAGGCCACTCATTAGCCTCTCTCTCTCTCATCTAAATTATCTCATGAAGGATCTTTTATTTTTGTTGGAATTATTTAAAAAAATAAATAAATTTATTTAAAAAAAAAACAATCTTATTTAAAACAAAAACTATTATTTATTTATTCTGAATTAAGATATTAAATATATTTATATTCATTATTTAATAAAAAAAAGACTTATCAGCAAAATTATGCATATTTATTTAAAAGGCGAAATACGTTCAGACATGCAAATATTATTGCATCATTATAAAGTAGTTTATTAATAGCCTTGTATATATATATATATATATATATATATATATAGGATATGAATAGAACAGGAAAATATATAATTTTTCCTTTTTTTTTCTTTCCGCGTCTCATATATATGTATATACCTTATTAGTCATTAAATCATTTAATAATAGAAGTATTTTAATAGGGGCGTTATTATTATCTTTTTTTAAAAAAAACAAACAAACAAATAATTGGAATAATTTTAATTGCTATTTACATAAATTAAAAAAAAGAATCAAAATGATAATGAAATGTAAATATTTATTTTTTTGTTTGTTTTAGATTTATCTTAAGGTAGGTCATTTAATTAAGGAAAAAAGTTTAATAGTTATGTTAATGTTAATGTATTCTTTTTATTGTCAGGCGCTTGAACGGCTAATAGTATTAAATTTCTATTTCTTTCGTCGTGCACCTGTAATCGCTCTCAGCTCATATTTGAAATGAAATAAAATCAAAATCATAATAAAAACAAAATCAAACATTAATTTATATTTGGAAGATGTTTATATTAAGTTGAGATGAATAATCATTATTTTATAAGTAAAAGTTTATTTAAATAATTATATTTACTTAAACATTGAAATATTTATGAAAATGAAGATAAAAAATAATTGAAGTCAAATTGCTTTAAAAATTAATTAACGTAAATTATTATCTCCCTTTTTTACTATCTCGCCAGAGATAGTATTGCGATCACGAAAATTTTCGATGTTGAGATTTTGATGTTTTTTTACGTTTTGAAGGTTCCTGAATCATTTTCACTAAGGTTGAGAAAAATGTCTGTGTGTGTGTGTGTGTATGTGTGTGTGTATGTATGTAGGCAAGATTACGCAAAAACGGTTTGAGCTAGAATGATGAAATTTGGTACATGGACATTATTCAAAATTTGTAGTTTTCTATCAACTTTTGAGAAATGTAGCTCAACCGGAAGAGGGTCATTACTTACAACGTTTTGATTTTTTTTCCTCTAAAGTGACCGTAAAAATAAAGATATATGTTTGATAATTTTTCACATGATTAATAATTGTATAAAACTGCTATATATAGAATTTCAGCTTGATTGATTCGCTGAAATTACCAGAATTAATTTTTTAACACTGCAGATCTCACGCACCAACACGTGACGTGGTGCCATCAACAAAAAGGCAAACATGCGCTGGTTTAATATTTATTATTTATTATTTATAATTTATAATTAATTAAATTTAATTTAAATATAATATATTATGTTATTTAATCCAATTTTAATTGCGAGATAGTCGAGTGGAGACACTCCAGCTAATTATTTTATTTCCATTACTCTTTCGCTTTTGGAGATTTTAATAAGAGTGAATGGATGTTGTGAATTTTAATTTTATACATTTTTACACAACACATACCCATACACAAATTATTAATTAACAATTATGAAATAAAATTAATTAAAGGTAATGGTTCTTTTTTTTAAAAAAAAATGTCTATAAATTCGATTTTAATAAAAAAATTTTGTTTGCCATTTTCTTTGAATGTTTGAAAAATACTCTTTAGGAAGGGAAAGGGAGAGGGGGAAGGAGAGAAAGCCAAGAAGAGGGTTAAGGATAGGAAGCGCATTGTTTATTTGAAGGTCCGCTGGGAAGGTGGACTTCCTGTTCGGACACAGCGAGGAGGTAGACACACTAAACATACTTGCGATGCCACTTTCAAATTGCTTGGATATTAACCTCATTTTGCGGGGAGAAAAAAATAAATAAGTAAATTCATCCAAAAAAAAAAAACATTAAGTATTTGGTGGAAAAAGTACAAGGTCATTGGGAAAAAGTAATAATATATAATATAATTAAAGATATTTTAATTAAGGAATTTTTATATTTTATTTTAAACCTATTATTGATTATTAGCTAATGTTTGGGCTCTAAAAATATACCACCATGTTTATCTGTGTTCAACCCTTGTTTTCCATTTCTAAATATCTTTGACTTCAAAAAATAATTTGACCTGTGGCCAGGTCCGAACCGACCGACGGTTTGAAGTAAATTAATTAGCAGCTACAGAAACAATTTCAAATAATTTTAATATATCTATTAATGTAATAAAAAACATATATGGATACATAAATAATAAATATAAACATTTTTAATTTTATTTTATTTATAATATTAGGTTGGGGAAAAAGAAATCCATTATTTTTTCGGTAGATGGCTGTAGTGATCGATATCTCGTAAATTATCGATCAAACAATTTCAAATTTATGCTCGTTGTCAAGGTAACAGTTCGCACTAAAAGAATTCGTTTGCAGTTTTTTGTTTTGTCCATTCAGTTCTGAGTTACACGGCGTTAAAGATGGAAGTCAACAAAGAGAAAATTCGGTACATTTTACAGTTTTTCTTTGATAAGGGCGAAAATGTAAGTCAGGCGGCTGAAAATGTGAATAGTGTTTATGGTCCCGATACTGTAACAGCTAATTACGCGCAATTTTGGTTTCGTCGATTCCGTTCGGGTATTTTTGACGTTAAGGATGCCCCTCGCACAGGCAGGCCCGTCGTCGAAAATGTCGACAAAGTCACTGAAATCATCGAAGTGGACCGGCATGTTAGTAGTCGTAGCATCGCCCAGGAGTTAAAGATCGACCACAAAACAGTTTTAAACCATTTGCACAAAGCTGGGTTTAAAAAAAAGCTTGATGTTTGGGTGCCACACCAATTAACACCAAAAAACATGATGGATCGAATTTCCATCTGCGAAGCCTTGGCCAAACGTAATGAAATCAACCCATTTCTTAAACGGATGGTGACTGGGGATGAGAACTGGGTCACATACGACAACATTATGCGAAAGCGATCGTGGTCAAAGCGTGTTTTAGTGATAAGAAATTGGCATCAAGGGAAGAGTGTGAAAATCAATTGCTGGAGTTTTTCGCTAATAAGGACCAAGACTTTTATGAGAGAGGCATAATGAAGCTACCATTAAAATGGCAACAAATTATAGAACAAAATGGTGCATATTTGACCTAAATCGGACAATGCAAAACATGTTAAATAAAGTCTTGAAGTTCACGTAAAAATAATGGATTTCTTTTTCCCCAACCTATTATATATGCAAGACCAGGCTGTGACGTCATGAATGGCTGGATGACGTCATATAATTTTAAATCAAGAAAAAACTAATAAATATGATTTTCCCGAGGATAAAACTAATATAAAGTGCATGATTCGTGATGATATATAAAAAAAATCTCCTCATGTGAAATTTGGTGTGAAAATAACCCTTCCCTTCCTATCGTCGATCGCTAATACTACCACTTCCGGTTTCCGGATTTGCACCAAAAGTTGATCAATTCATCCCACTGATGCATTAAGTAAATATACCAAATTTCATCAAAATCGGTTGGGCCGTTCAGGCTGTACACATCTATACGGACGGACGGACGGACGGACAGACATCATGCTAAAAATACTTTTTTCTGTTAAGAAAATGCATGATTCGTGGAGATATGTAAAAATCTCCACATGTGAAATTTGGTGTGAAAACAATACCTCCCTTACTATCGTCGGTCGGTAAAAAAGAAAATATAAAAACATTATTTTATAGTATAAAAATTAACTTCTTAAATTTTAATTTTTTGTTTAAAATATTTTTTATTTAAAAATTATGTCAGGATAATTATACCCTACCATTCTTTAAAGCCAAATCAATTGAACAGTACCACCTCTGGGTTGATTAATTTAATAAGAAAAGATTTTGGTTAGCTTAGTCAACATATGTAGTAAAAATCATCAAGTTTTCTTCCTTTTTATGAGAAAAATACTAAAAAAAATAAAAAACTAATATAAAATTTAAAATTATAAAATATATTTAAAAAAATAAGACATTGATTCGACCTTAGACCTCATATCTCAGTTTAAATCGAATTTTTTTAATTTCTTAATTTCTACTATAGATCGAATCTTAACATCGAAATGGAGAAGTATGAGCTTTATAAATTCGTAATAAATAATATCAATAGATTAGTATAATAGATTATGATTTATTTTTTTTCTTATAATTATATTGTAGAAATAATTTAAAAAAAAAAAAGTGATAAAAGATTTATCATGATTTTGTCTTTTTAATTTTCATTTAAAAAACTGGAAAATGAAGAAATAAGTCCCTTTCTAAAATAGTCAGTGAAAATAATTAATTAACTGGACTTTAAAATGAAAGGAAAATTTAGTTTCATGGATTTTTATTTAAATAATTAAACGAAAGAAAGATGGTATTTAATTAAAAAAAAATATGATTTGTACATCAATTGAAAAAAAAAATTGGTAAAATATATTATATATTAGTTTCAATTATTTACTAATTTGAAAATTGATTTTTATAATAATTTCCTATTATCTTCTTAAAATGTAAAGAAAAAAAAGGATAAAATTGCTAGGGGAATAAGATTAATTAACTAAGAATTTATATAACCATAATGCATTAATGGAAATAGTTGAAACCATAAAATGCCAAAAAGGGCACTGGAAGATAAAATATGTATTTACTCAGTGGCGTACCTAGGGGGGTGCGGTCCGCACCGGGCGGCACTTATCTTGGGGCGGCATTTTTTATATTTAGTTATAGTTGTAAAAAGCAACTTATTCATTTCATATTTATTTTTTTTTCTTTCTTGAATAATAAATGATTATTATGATTATTATAAGTTTACTATTTGATTTATATAAATTATGATTAACTATATGATTTCGAATATTATTCCTCGGTGTATATAAATGCATTTTAGTGTAAATTTTGAATTCTAATTCCAAGAACAGGATAATAATTTTATTTTATTGTATTCATTAAAATTCGTTGAATTCGTAAACGCATCTTTACGATTTTGTTCGGCAATTTTTCCTAACCAAAATTTTTTCATATCAGTTTATAAATGTCATTTCTTTTGAAAAGTTTATATGATTAGATGATTACTTTGAAGTGATATACCAATATTTTTTTAAATCATCTATTTTTCTTTTGAAAAGCAGGGTCGGGGGAAAAAATATAAATATAAATTTTGAGAGCATTATACACGATTTTTCTAGTATGAAAGCTAGAAGAGTAAATATTATATAAATATGTTTACGAGTGCATACAAATATGTGAAAAAATTTACTCTCTGAGTATTAATTAATATTGATTAAATAACTTAATAATTTATTTATGTGTATTAATTTATAAAAACCACTATTTGATTGACTTATAATAGAAAGGGCGGCAAAATGGAGATCGCCCCGGGCGGCAAAAGTTCTAGGTACGCCACTGTATTTACTTAAGAAAACGTCTCACCATAGAGCGATGGTGGACAGAATTAATCAAAATTAATTGCCAGAATGAGAATAATTCTGGTACAATATTGGAATTGATATATATAATCAGTTAATTAATTCCAGTGTCTAATAAATTATTTATATTAACAGAAAAACTTAAAAATCAGTATATTTTCTAGTTTAAGTTGTCATTTTTACAGTCAAGACGTGAAAATTTATGTTTATTAATTATTATATTTTTATTAATCTCTATGTTAATATTTAAAAATGTCGATACAATTTAAGTGTAGCGTTTATATTCTGAAATGCCGATACGCCCTTAATAAGAAATGAATAAATTGTTGTTTCAACATTAAACATTCTTTCTCTAAACACCAGATGAAAGGGGTTGTGCAAGTTCCCAATTGATTTCATTAATACAAAACATAAGGGGCAAAGTGCAATTGATTTATGAATCCTATCTTTGATTTCTTTTATAATACTCGTTGATTTAAGAGAATTCAAAATACTTCTAGAAGTGGAATGGTCAATTCTTCCTATGCCCGAGGCTATCAATTTTTTATCATTCAGCCTTAAATGGTCACCAAACTTTATAATAAGATAATAATAACAAAATTAAATTATAAAAATTGCATTCATTCGTCAAATTCAAAATTAATGATTTTTTACATGTGAAGTCAATTTAAAATATAATCAATTTTTTTTTACATTCGATTATTTATATATATATATTAACTTATAACTATTTTGTTTTTGTTTTAATGAAATTCAAATGTGACATAATATTATATTCTATTCGAGATGAAATTGATTCCATTTGAATTATTGAATGACTTAACCAAATGAGAAAAAAAAATTATGTCATAAGTTATAATATGTAGCAATGATGATTATATAGTAAGCAAAGAAGCATTATTATATTATAGAAAATTAGTTTTTCAATCCACCTGAGGGGGTTTTTACGCTAGGCCGGAAGCCTTCGCTCTTCTAGACCGTTCCAGTGATGTATAAAAAGTAATCAATTGATTTAATATCAAATAATCTTAATAATTTAATAAATTTTTACTAGGAACTTATTAAGGCAAGAAAATAAAAGTTTTAAACAATTATTACAATAAAACTTGTTAAAAATTATCAATATATATTTAATATATAGGTACTAATATATCCTGTATTTATAAAGAATTTAAAAATTTATTATTCGAATTCTAAATATAACTTTAGAATTTTTTTTGTGTATGTATCCCCCCTATATTATAATCCTTTTGTTTAGATTTTCGTTTTTCACTATTTTTTCTATATGATAAAAAATAAAATAAATCCTATGCAATTTACAGACTAAAAACATTTTTTTTATTTGTATAGATAATTTGTATAAAATAATAATTTTTTTTTTAGATAATATTAATGAATTCAAATTAATTCGAATGACAGACTATTTACATAAATTTACATATATATCAAATTTTATTATAGGTTAAAAAAAGAAAAAAATATAGTTAAGTTTTCTTTTGCATTTCTTAAATAAATGTATATTTTTGAATTATATTGCTTTCAGAGTTAAAATAATAAATCTCTATGGACCTGGGAGTTTAAATCTAACAAAACAAATTAATCAAGATAGATTTACTATATATGTATTTTCGAATGCTTGTTATGAAATAAAATTAAATAATTAGAAAATAGTGATTTCAAGTTAAATTAAACTAAGAATAACTATGTTAAAATTGTCTATTTTTGAAGAATTAAAAAAATATTGTTGTATCTTTATATTCCAATAATCTATATGAACTTAAATTTTACTTTATTTTTTTAATTAATAGTTATTTAAGACAGATACTTGAATATCAATATCAATATTTCTCTTCACCAATTATTTTTAGACTTTAGTAAAGCATATATGACTTAATAGACCGAGATAAACTTTTTCAAATTTTGATCTTAATGGGAATTCCCAAAAAACTAGTATGTATGTTTCAAATTTGTCTTGAATGTAGATAGTAAAGGAAGGAGTAAGATGCGGGAATTAATAGACAGGAACTTTCTAGTATGTATGTTTCAAATTTGTCTTGAAGGTAGATAGTAAAGGAAGGAGTAAGATGCGGGAATTAATAGACAGGAACTTTCTGAAATTCGGAATGGGTTAAAACAAGGAGACGCACTACCACCAATTTTATTTAATTTAGTACTGGAATATGTTATTAGAAAATTGGGAAAAAATCAACGAAAATCAATTAAACAAAAAAAATTCAAGTATTCCGTTACGCAGATAACTTAAATATAATTGGAGATTCTTCAATTGCAATTAAAGATAGGGTAGAAAAATTAATCGAAGAAGTAAAAGAGATGAGGCTTGAAATTAATAGTGATAAGACAAAGTATTTAGTAACAGGGGAATAGTATTAACATACAAAACGTAGAATTTGAAAATGTAGAAAAATTTAAATACTTAAGTTCGGTAACGGGTAACGCCTCTTATCATGCAGTAGAGGGGCTTATCTTGTTCAAATTATTATCAAAAAGGATCAAAATTAAAATAAATATATAAAATAATTATTTTAAGGTGTGTCTATGACCTTAGGAGACGAGAATAGATTTAGAGTATTTGAAAATAGGATTCTTCGCAGCATTTATGGGCCAAAGATACATGAGGTCTCTGTGGAATGGCTGAGACTAAATAACGAGGAATTGCTTGACTTCTATACATCTCCAGATATAGTTAGGGTTATAAAATGATATATGATGGGCAAGGCACGTGGCTAGAATGGGAGAGGAAAGAATGGAGAAAAATATAGACCAATTGGGAAACGTCAGCTTTGAAGACCAAGGACGCTGTGGGTGAACAATGTAGAAAGGCACAGATGAGGGTTGGTTAGGGGTTGGATGGGTGAAGCTCAGGGTTGGAGAAATGTAGTTTCTGCGAACAAGAACTTTCGAGTTGCAGAGAGCCACAGAGATAGATATAGAATTTAATTTATAAGCACAAAATTGGAATGGAAAAATCATTTTGAACAAAAAATACTCAAAAAGTTGAAATTTATAATATTATCTATAGCAGTGTTTCCCAAACTTTTTTGACCGCGACCCGGATCGATGTCTTAAAATTTCACTTCATTAAAAAAAACATTTATTTAGAACAAAAATTTTATTTTTCAATAAAAATCAAGTTTCTAATGATGTAAAAAAATAATAAGAATTTCTAAAAAATTTTTGCGACCCGGTAAAATTTTTCTGCGACTCGGTAAAAAATTGGTGAACATAGATATTGAATTCGCGTTTCTTTTCTAATATCTGCCTTAATGAGAATATCTGATCTACAGTTGATCAGTTTGGCCTGAACCCGCACTGATATTCTCCTACTATTTCCTCTGCATATGGTCGTAATTGTGAGATAATATTCGAGAGAATCTTATACGATGTCGTCAAAAGAGAAATTCCCCTATAGTTAATGCAGTTGGTTCTATTACCCTTCTTAAAGAGTGGGATAATAACTGCCTCCTGCCATTCTAAAGGAATCTTTTCCATATGCCAGATCGAAAGAACTAATTTATGCATACACTCTACTAAAGGTTTTCCTCCATATTTTAATAATTCTGCAGAAATCCCATCCAATCCCGCTGCTTTATTATTTTTGAGACATATATATATATATATATATATATATATATATAGATTAAATTAATAGTTATTCCTATTGATTTTGAACTTGATAGGATCTGCCCTTTTATAAGGTGTTCATCAGCCAGTCTTTTTTACATTGATTTTCACCTTCAATTAATTTTATTAGGTTGTATAATTAAATTTCAATATTAAAAGATAATAATTCGAAATGTTAAAAAAACTATTTTCTTTAATTTTATTTATTCAATTTTTAAATAAATATTAATAAATCGGTGAATACTTATTCTATTGAGCATTTTTTTTTTTCACATACTCATTCTTATTCTAATTTTTATTTCTAAACATCGTTTCAATTTGTAAATTAACGAATGATGAAAATATTTTTTTTTTGTATCTATTGTAAATATATTTTATTTAGAGAGCGAGTGGTTATTGACCTTTTATTTAATAAACACTTGTTTTTTATTCATCAATTTAAAATTGGCAAAGAATGATGCCAGAGCGTTAAAAGGGCACCACTGATTTTGAGTTGTCATTTGATTGGCCCTTTCTCTATCATGCAATCATATAAGATATTAATTCATTTAAATCACATTATTCCATTTAAATCTTTTAAATTAATAGAGTGCAAGTGACATTTAAATATATTTAAATTTAAGGAATAGAAGAGATATATTTTTATTGATAAGCATTATTCATTTATTTTTAATAAATTTATTGAATTTTCAAAAAGTATATGCTTAACAAGATTCAAACAAAGATTTTCAATTTAAATATAATAATATTTAAATCTCATCAGCAGAAAATATAATAATAAATCAATAAATAATTGATATAAATTATAAGTTTTTGTAAAATAATTTTATCCTAATTCCTTCCTTATGGAACATAACAAATTTAATGAATTGTTAAAATTATAAAAATGAATTTTATTTAAGATTAAAAATTTACATAAAATATTTATTTATATATTTATATGATAAATGATTTTAAAAATTCGCAAGAGCTGGTAACATTTAAAATAAAATAAAAAAAAACCGGTAAATTTGTATACATGTTGTTTTTTAGTGAAACCGGCTGGTAACTTCAGGTTCCATTAAAAATGCCTCATTGCGTAGCAAGCAGTTGAATTTCAATCAGGAATGACGAGCATAATTTGATTTCAAGATGTGATTGAATTAGAAAGAAAAGAGTAAATCATAACGACACAATTACGATTTGGATGATTTATGGAATAATAATAATCGACAAATCTCAATGGATAAAATATAATTATACTAATCTAAAATCAAAGAGAAAATGAAACATTAACGCAATTGCAAACTAGTATTTCACTCTCTCTCACTCTCTCACACACTCTCTTATAATTAGATATATATAAGTAATACAAATTGATCAATTTATAAGATTTTTTATAGGTTTGAGTAAGGAAGGCTGATGTTTATTGATTTTTCAATTAATACATATCTTATAAATTAATAATAATTAATTTGTTGAAATACAATAATAATATAATATGGCCTTCTATCACACCAGATATTTGCAGTTGAATTCTTAAAATTTTATATAATGTAATATATTATAGATTAGGACTAGAGAATTAGATATTAATTTATTTAAAAATATTACCAGTTGATGGGTATCTTCAGATATAATATATAGTGCCTGGTTCACCGAGCCGCAGCTCAGTACTTTAAAATAAGCTTGAGTGTCTCCACTCGACTATCTCGCAATTTGAATTGGATTGAATAACATATATTACTTATATTTAAATTAAAATTAATAAATAATATTTATTAAACGAGGACGTGTTTGACTCTTTGTTGATGGCACCACGCCACGTCCTGGCGCGTGATTTGCAGTGTTAAAAAATTAAATCAAGCTGAAAATCTATATATAGCAGTTTTATACAATTTTTAATCATGTGAAAAACTATCAAACATATCTTTATTTTTACGGCCACTTTAGAGGCAAAAAATCAAAACGTGGTAGGTAATGGCCCACTTCCGATTGAGCTACATAGATAGAAAACTACAAATTTTGAATAATGCCCGTGAACCAAATTTCCTTATTCTAGCTCAAACCGTTTTTGCGTAATCTCTGGCGAGATAGTAAAAATTATTCCTTATGAACTATGTGAATATTTAAGATTAAGATTATTATTTAAAATAAATAAACGACAACATATATTAAACAATTTTAAATAATTTAAAAGAACATAAATTAAAAAAAAATAGTCATAAAATAAATAAACGTACATATTAATGAACTAAAAGACAGAAAAGTATGGCCTGTGGATATAATATAATATATATTTCGTAATTTGATTACAAAATATTATTAAAATAGATATCTTTAATTTTATTTTATTTATAATATTTTGTATTTAAGGAAGCGCTATCCGGCGTTGGCCTGCGCCATTTTCTATTAATAAAATTCCTATTTTAAATTAAGGAAAAAACTAACAAAGATGATTTTTCCCTAGGCTGAAACCAATACAGATAGATTTTTCTTATATATAAAATAAATTATTTTTTATATTTTGAATATATTTATTTAGGCAAAATTGTAATATATATATATTGACAGATATATTTACTTCAATTGAAATCCTACGCCCACTCTCACTTCCCAAACGACAGGTGTTTTTTTTAGCTTTGATAAAGTGTAATTTTAACAAATTAGTCTTTCATGATACAACGGCTTCATTAAAATGATTTTAAAATGTTTATTAAATATTAAGTAATGGATTATGAAAGAAAAATAGAACAGAGAGGTCCCATCTCAAATGAAAGAGAGAGTAAACGTCATCTCTATTGAAAGAAATAGATAGTGGCATAGTGGCCCCCACCCTCTTCCAATCCCAGAGGCAACTTTTTAATGAAGTGGATAAATTTGAATGAGTGACCGGCGGAGCTCACAAAAGAACATATGACCCAATTTGTTGAATTTTATTGAAAATGTTTAAGCATATACGAAACTTTTTGCTTATTCTTTCCTTTTAAATTTTAAATGTAAAAAATACAATTATATTAAAAAAATAATAAACCAATTATTTATTTTATCGCTATTATCACTATTGAATATAAATATTTTATTTTTCTTAATAAAAATATCAAATAAAAAGTGAGATTTAAATTAATGGGTCTGCAAATTCAATTTGACCCATTTTCTTTTAAATTTATTTATCATTTTTCTTACAAATCGTTGCCTCCAGGCTCTTAAATTATTATTTATGAATGTTTTGCGCTCTCTTCGGCAAGTCATATGAGATATTTCTAATTTATCATATCTTCAATTTATAAAATCTTATGGGTTTAGGTGAATATCCTCCCTTTGGAATGCAACAGCCATTTTTACCGACCGACGATAGCAAGGGAGGTATTGTTTTCACACCAAATTTCACATGTGGAGATTTTTACATATCTCCACGAATCATGCATTTTCTTAACAGAAAAAAGTATTTTTAGCATGATGTCTGTCTGTCCGTCCGTCCGTCCGTCCGTATAGATGTGTACAGCCTGAACGGCTGAACGGATTTTGATGAAATTTGGTATATTTACTTAATGCATCAGTGGGATGAATTGATCAACTTTTGGTGCAAATCCGGAAACCGGAAGTGATAGTATTAGCGATCGACGATAAGAAGGGAAGGGTTATTTTCATACCAAATTTCACATGAGGAGATTTTTTTACATATCACCACGAATGTATTGGTTTTATCCTCGGGAAAAATCATCTTCATTATGTTTTTCTTAATTTAAAATTATATGACGTCACCCAGCCCTTCATGACGTCACAGCCTCGGGTAACGCCGACAACGCCGGCTACTTCAGCTATATATTATAAATAAAATAAAATTAAAAATATTTATGTTATATCCATATCTGTTTTTTATTACATTAATAGATATATTAAAATTATTTGAAATTGTTTCTGTAGCTGGAAATTAATTTATTTCAAACCGTCGGTCGGTTCGGACCTGGCCACAGGTCAACTTATTTTCAATGGGTCTCTCATTATTTGATGCTTCTTCTAACTAGAATAATCTATGTTCTTTTTTATTCATATCTAGCTATCTAACTCGAAATTTCACAACTATCTCTATCCTGATGCATTTCAATCCACTTCTATCTATCCTCACTAAACTACCCAATATCTCTCTACTTCAGCCCAGTATATCCTTTTCGCCAATCTTTTCCTATTCACTTTAATCAAGAATCGGATCTCTTCTACTTTATAATTCTGGCTATGATTGGAAATTTGAATCATGTAATTTCTCATTATGCATTCCCTGATTTTCCCCTTTAAATTGATCTTTTATTGGATCATTAATTCTAGGGCAGGTCAATAAGTCTGTGATTTTTTGAATTTAACACAGGTTTTGGGATAAAAAATTATTTTATTCGTTCAGCGTTTCTCTAATTTTTTTTATCCCTTCTAAAAAATAAGATTTGTGGTGGTCTTCTTTGGTGCCGATTCATCCCAAAAAAACAGTGTTTTGACTGCTGTTTGGACTCTGGTGTGTTGTGATTGTTACAAACTTGGAAAGAAACTACTGAGTTTTATTTCCAATATGTTATTTTGTACATATTATATGATTATATACAAATAATTTACTTATTGTTATAATTATTATGACAGGTTGTAAATGAATTGAATAATAAAAAAAAAAAAAATTTACTACATACTATATGTACAATAGTTATTATAGCTAGATAGATGCTAATTATGTAAATAATGGATGAAGAATCAAATGATATCATCCATTTGAAATGCGCAATTAACAAGTAAGGGGCCCTAGATCATACGTGGCTGGGACGTGCTCTGATTTTGGCCCGGGGCCGGCGAAGACCCTGACACACCCGGGTTTGGGTCGCTGAGGTCGCACGCCACAAACGACCACTTAGTCAATAACATTACACGTGGATTTATTAGCTTTGTTATTTATTAGTTATTATACTTTGATCGAATGTAATATATGCATCACCTTTGGACACGACCTTATTTGTAGATCAAATCGCTGTTGAAATTTTCAAATTCAAATGAATAATGAATTTCACTTGAACTCACCCAAATCAAATTCTACCTTTATATAAGAATATTTTCTATCTTAATAATAAATACTCATGGGGTATATTATTAACATCAAAATATAGACATATATATATAAACAAAACAAATTGAATAATAATAAGAAATATTATACAGTCATATGATAAATGTGACAAAAACTCTTGTTTACCAAAAATGTTATCGTGTAATTTGTGCTTTTGAAATATGAATAATTGATACTTGGAAGCAGTGAAATAGATTAGTAACATCGAATTAACAAAAAAAGAAAAATTGAGAAATTGAAATTTATAAACCATATATAAAATAGTTTCTTGACTTTTTCATCAATTACTTAATTGATTATTTATTTGATAGGTGAGAATAGTTTATATTATTTTATTTTTATTTAATTTTAATATTTCATTGAATTAGCTCTAGGCTAAATGTATTCTTTCATCAATCCTACTTAGAATAAATAATTATTATATTTTTTAAAATGTTTATTATTTCTAGTCTTTATTCATACTAAATAAACTGATTATATTAATTAGAACAAAAATGCATGATATTATTTATTAGTATATATATTCTAATTTTATTTATTTTTAATTATTTTCAGGGAGCAGTATTTATTCAACGTATTTGAAGTAATAGTGTCAACGTTGGAAAGTAAATTACAAAGAATTGAAAATCTAGATAAAGCGGTTGAACATTTAATGCGTCGGGTGGAAACATTGGATTCTCGTGTAACAGATAATATAGATAAAACCGAATCGGTAATTACAAAATTAAAAGCTCTTGATTTGAAATTATCAGGAGTTGATGGTCATACTATCACTAATACACCTGAAACCGAGAAGTTGGATCGCCGTCTTAATTCATTGGATCGTAAAGTAGGTGATATTGATACAAAATTGAACGGATTGAAAAATCAAATTGAAAGTAATTTCTTGCCAGCTGATGATATTAATGCAGAAGCTAGTGAGAAAAAACCTGTAAGTATGGATATTGCAAAGCTTTTAAATGCAGAATTAGTTGCTCAAGTTGGAAGAGAATTGGATAGTATAAGAACAGCAACGGGGACAGTTGATAGAAAATTGCAATTTCATATAAATTTAGTATCTGAAAATCTTGGTAAAGTATTGAATTTAGTTAAGGATGTCCATGATGCTGTTGTTGAGACAGATACTCCTCAAACACCTCAAGGGTTTAGAAATAGATCAACAACAGCAGCACCGATAGTTACACCAAATATTGGATATCGGCAAAGTAAATTAGATAAACTTGTAAGACAAATGAATCCAATATTATCAGTATCTGAAAAAATGGATGAAGTGTGGGATGTAGTAGTTGGTACAAAAAGTTCAGTTGATGATCTTGTGCCAAAATCAGATGAATTATTAACACAAACCCAAAGGCAAGAACGTGCAATTAATGATGTGCATGCTGATTTAAGAACAAAGACAAATAAAATTATTGAAAATTTGGATCTTGTTGAAAAACGACTTAAAAAACAAGAAAATGATGTCGCTCATTTGGCACAACGGCCTGTCCCTGCAGAACTACTACTAGATCCTACCATTGATCGATTAGTGGAATTTGATCCTTCAAGGTAAAATAAAGCATTATTTATTTATTTAATTAATAGAATTTCTTTAATTAAAGAAAAAATATTTATATCGAGAAAAAAATTTTAAAGTTTTTTTTATTTTTTTTTATTTACAAATGGATTTTTCGTGGAACATTTTAAAATTAAAATTTTCAAATGATATCGCATCCATTAACCCAATGTATGTATTATAAAATGGATTTTTAGATTTGAAGATGCTCCTGCTCCAGCTACAGAACCAGCTGCTACAACACTTCCAGTCTCCTCTGGTATTTCATCTGTATTACCATCAGCAGCCAGTTCGAGTACAAACTCATACAATCAATTATCATCATCTTCGACATCAACATCAACAACCATCACACCACCTATTGTTTCTACTGTACAATCAAGACTAGCACCAAGAACAAGGGGACTTATTTTCCCAAGTGTGAAAAATAAACCATCCCCGGCTAATACAACTTTTACCACAGAAATAGTACCAAACGTCAAAGATGTCAAGGTATGAGCATTATATATATATATATATATATATTATATATTAATTAAAAGAAATTGAGAAATTTCATGTCAAATTTTAACCATATTTGATTAGCATGCTAATTAAGTAAATATTTAGATTCTATGTGTACATATATAAGACAAGTTTAGGCATCATTTAGCTAAGTAAATGATAAATTTTCTTAAAGAAAGTAGAAAGTGTTTTGATTATTATTATCATCTTAAACCTAACTTCATCTCTCTCATAATCTTAGCATGAATTAACTCACTGATCAATTTAAATTAAAATTGTAAAACATGAGTCAAGAATTATATCACATTAGTTTTAATGATAATTTTATGACATAAATATGATATAATCAAAATTTTAAAAATTAATATATCAGTAAATGTTTCTAATATTAATTACAACACTAACATTTTTTTATATTATTTTTTCTTAAATTAAAAAATTTAAAATCATCACTTATTCAGAAATACATATAGCTGAGATTTGGTCCTAGACTCTTTGGAAAGGAGGTAAGGATTTTATTTACGTCATCTTCCATTTATTTGATAATTGAAATTAAAAAATTAATATTAAATCCCAATTCAATTATTTTTTTTTAGAATTTCTTCATTATTTTGTATAATAAAATAATCTCACTACATTTTTATAAATTAGTTCATTTATAAAATATTGAACTCTAATCAAAAAGAAATATTAAAAAAATCTGGTGGGAGCATCAAACAACTTTCACTTACAACACTATTTTTTACACTCTTCTGCCATTTGTTACCATATATTAATGATCAATTTTAATATTATTTTATATTTATCTATTTATTTAACTTTTATTGCTATTGACAATGTGAGAGAGCTAGAAAAAAAATTATTTTAAAATATTTCAAAGTGATTGAATTCTTCCTGATGTTAAAAATAATTTTGTTTTAAATTGTTAGTATAATCAAATATATATTATATATTATAGTTATTTTTGAGAAAAAAGTATAAAGTTACTGATATAAAATGCAATGGCCCTTTTTCGAATAATTGAATTAAATTTCAAGATTCTAATTCTAATTAATTCATATATCGACAAAAAATAAAATATATTTTATTATAAAGTTATTAAATATAAAACGTTGAACAAATCTATAGAATATTTAGCTAACAGAGTTTATCATTCTAAATTAAGAAAGTTAATGAGATAAAATCAATAATAAAGATTTTTATTATTTAGGAAGGTAAAGAGAAATCTATATATATAAAAAAAGGTTTTTGTCTGCACATTGCTCAGAATTTAAAAATTTTTGCATATCTTCGCGTTTCATGACCTCTAGAATCCAAAAGTGACTTTAGAATTTTTCACGTCTGTCTGTCTGTCTGTCTGTCTGTCTGTCTGTCTGTCCGGAAAATTACTATTTTATAGACTCAGAATTGGCTGAACCGATTTCTTTGAAATTACATCACAATATTCTTATATACCTCTAGAGTAACATAGGCTATAAATTTTATTAATATCTTATCAATAACCGCAGAAATTAATTTTTTAAAGTTTATATAATTCTCCGTGTTGTTCATTCAAGAGCAGCTCGCGGCTCACTGTCGGCCTAGCGGAATCATTTCAAACAATGAATTATCATAGAGATTCCCAATCGAAGAATTATTATAATATTTCCCTTTTTATTTTAAATTCTAATATACAAATATCAATTCAATTAAATAATTTATTCTAAAAGTTCTCAATTTAATTAAAATATTTATTAGATCATATTTTTATCTTAAATTATTTTTTATTTAATTGAATATTTCTTCTTTTCTATAATATATATATAATAATATATAAATTTTATCATTGAATAATAAAAAAAAATATTATTTAACCTGAATTAAAATGACTGAATTATATTATCTTTGTTTTTTATTTTAATTTAATTACTCTATTATTAATTAACTATATATATATATATATATTATATAAAAATTAAAATATGATGATATAAAGTTGTTTTAAATTTTTGACATTTTTAAATTGGGTATATTTTTTAAATTTATTAAAATGTCTTTTTTATTTATTATGTTTAAAAGATTCATTTTTATTATGTGATATTAATAAAAAATAACGATGCTCTGTGCAAGTCGAATCATGTTGCACATAATTAAATAACAATTGCCAAACAAAGAATATAATATTTTTTTAAATTCTTATATTTAAATATCATTTCAATTAAATAATTTATTCTAAAAGGTCTCATTTTAATTAATTTAATAAAATATTTAAATCACCATTCAATTTTTTATTAATAGGCTTCTTTTTTTATTTTTAATTTTTAATAAATTCTCTTTTTTTGATATGATATTAATAAAAAATAATATTAAATTGTATATATAAATATAAAAATTAGAATATTTGAATTTTTTTAAATTTTAACACATGTAATCAATCATATGCATTAAGAATGGAAAATTTTTAAAATCAACTTGCTATTAAATTCAGAAAAAAAATACTGATATATAGAATATATAGACTATTCGAATATAATTTAAAACTCTTTCTCTCCTTCTATTTTAAATTAAAAAAACGGAGTTTTAAGAAATTTAGATGCCATATGCAACATGGGTGGGTAAATGAATTGGGCTGGAAGAGGAGGCAATTTATAATTTTCTTCTAATTCAGATTTAGGACAAATCGTACATTATATCAAATCTCGCTAAGAACATTCAATATTTTTGTACACAAAATATTCAGAGTATTGGCTAAGCGTATCACTCATAATCAGTTTATATTGAAATTTATATAAATTAACAAAGTAAAAATTTCTATTTGTTTAAATTTTATTATAATGAATAAAAAAAAATTAAATATATAGATCACATGATTAAGAGAAGCAAAAAACTTAACAGAAAATAACTGTTGGATGGAGGTCGGACATGACAGAAACTGTAAGCGAAATCTTCATATTGCGACGAATAATTTTCAAATCCCCTAGCACCTCAGAATTTAAGTTTCTTTTAAGGAAAATAACTATGATCTAAAAAAATTAATAAATGAACTTAATAATAAAAAAAACAAATAAATCAATTAATTTAAATTAATACTATTAATGAATGTATATATTGGTCATTTATCTATAGTTTTATACCGTTAATTTTTATAAATTGTCTCAAGTCTCTATTTTTGCATTTTCTCAAGTTTCATTATAATTAAAAATATTCAATAATAATCTAGCAATGAAAATAAAATACCAAAATGTAATGATCAAGAAATATTATACTCTATTATAACATATACAATACTTAAGAACCATAGGCGGAGGAAATATTAGGAGATATCATTGCGGGTTCAGGCCAAATCGACCAACATTAATTAAGATATTTTCATTATGACAGATATTAGGAAAAAAACCGCGAATTCAATATTTCTGTTCACTAATTATTTGTAGACTTTAGTAAAACATACGCATAACTCAATAGATCCGGATAAACTTTTTCAAATTTTCAATCTTCAAATTTCTCTTGAAGGTAGTAAAGAAAGAATAAGATGCGGAAATCAATTGTAAAATATTAGGTTACTCAGACGACTTAAATATAATAGGAGATTCGGCAATTGCAATTACAGATAGCGAGGAAAATTTAATGGAGGTTTGAAATTAATAGTGATAAGAAAAAATATTTAGTAACAAAGAGGAAGAGTATTAACATACCAAATCTTAAGATACAAAATGTAGAATTTGAATATGTAGAAAAATTGAATGTAATCACGAAGGATAATAATATTTGAGAAGAATTTAAATCGGGGTTGCAATCGGGAAACGCCAAAGAAAGATGAGGTCACCGGGTATGAGGGAGACTGTATAACAAGAAATTGCATGGCCTCTCTGCATCTTCAGAAATAGTTAGGGTTATAAAAGGGAAAAAGCTGCGATAGGAAGGGCACGTGGCAAGAATGGGAGAGGAAAAAGATATTGGTGGGAAGACCGATTGGAAAACGTCCGCTTGGAAAACCAATGACGCGTAGGAAGGGACGTAAGAGAGATGGAATAAGGGCTCAGGATAGGGACACTTGGAGAAATGTGGTTGTTGCGGCTAAGAACTTTAGAGTATCTTTGAGCCACATAGGTAGATAGATATAACATATACAATAATAATATATATAATTAATATAGTGATTAAATTAAAATATATTTTTTAAATAAGAACACAAAAAGAAATGAATGTTTTATGTAATATACTGATTGAAACAAAATGGATGAAAACCTTTTAATACTTTCAACCACCAAATACTATGTACAACTCGGGGGTACAGGGGGCGGAGCCCCCGTCTAGGTGTGAAGAGCGCCGAAGGCGCTCTGAGCAGCTAGTATATTATATATTTTATTAAAATGTTAAAAGCACCGCCTTATATTAGGCAACCAACATATTCACATTTAAACCTAACGTGTTTGAATAGGATTAGTTGCGCATATTAAAAAAACAGAAATTCACTAAAACATAAAGATTAGATAATTCTATTGTTTCAAATTGTAAAATTCTCATCATCTATTGATTATAAGTATCAAATAAGCATTCCAAAATTTTGCTTGGAAAATAATAAAAAAAAAATAAGCACAGGCAGTGAATAGGTCAAATTTCACAAAAACATTTCTTATATATTTAAATAGTTTGTTTTTATTCTATTCAGAAATCTATATAATTAAAAGTTGATCTTCCCAAAAAAACTCGAAAGCTTAACTCTATTATAATATAAATTGCTTACATATGACCGTTAATTCTCAAAAAATAATTAATTCTCCTAAACATTTCTTAATTTCAAAAACATTATAGCCGTTAACAAGATAAAATATCAATAAAAATAAATATCATATTCATTCCCAGATAAGATTAGAATACTTATAAAAAACTAAAAAGAAAAAAATAATAATTAAATATTTATTTTTTTAAATAAGAGCTATTAGCACAAAAATATTAATTTATTTATTATGAATAGAATCAAACATGCTATAAGAAAAATGGATTTTGAATTGAAAGTTTGAAATAATATAAGAGTCTCAATTTTATTATATTAATAATATATTTTGCCATATTTGAAGGGATTCACATGTGTCGATTTGCTAAATGGAGGAATGCGGGATTCTGGGGTGTACTATTTACAAATTCGTGGTACTACCTATTGGTTTTTAAAAGTACATTGTGAACAAGAAATTGCTGAAGGAGGATGGACAGTGAGTATTTAAATATTTTTTATATATATCGCATATTATTCAGAACCATAATTTTCAGGTCATATGTTCAAATATATTTATTTAATTTAGTGTATTCTAAATTAAATAGGAAAAATTATTTATGTATTTAAAAAAAAACTATTAGATTTAAAAATATTTTGAAAATAATAGCATAATACATATTGTCGAATTCGATCTTGGCTGAACGCCGGATAATCTAAACTCTGTGAATTTATTATATATTTAAATTTATTTAATTATCATCTATTTATAATATTTAAAAATACGACTATTTAAATAAAAAAAAAAGATAATTACCTCTTTTTGAACATTCTATACATAATTAGTTAATTAGAAATTTCAAAGAGAAAACTTAATATTTCAAAATTGAATTCTTTAATTAAAACCTTGAAAATATAGTAGTTAAATAAAATTAGAAAATTGTTTTTCTTTTTAATTAATTAATATTAATTTAATATAAATATATTATTGATTGATAATTGATTTTCAATTTATTTCAATTTTTATAAACATAAAATTTAATTTAAATATTTAAATTACAATACCTAGAAAGAAAAGGGGTTGTTACTGGTTAAGGAAATTACGATTTGATAGAAAAATCAGAAAAGTTTTTGTTAAGACCAAACCAATCCTTATTAAAGACATCTTGGTTATAAAATAAAAATTGTAAAAAAAAATTTTAAATTGTTACTTTTAAGCCCCACCTGATTCAAGTAAAATAATTATAATAATAATAATTGTTTTATTAGGTTATTCAACGTCGGGATGATTTTGGAGAACCTCGTGAAAATTTCAACCGTGATTGGACAGATTATAAAAATGGATTTGGTGATCCAGCAAAAGAATTTTGGCTTGGAAATGAAAATATATATATGTTAACTAATAACGATGAATATATGTTAAGGGTGGAATTAGAAGATTTTGAAGGAAATAAAAGGTAAATTTAAAAAAAAAATATAAAAAACTTAATGATATTATATAGAAAAAAAAAAGAAAAGATTTATATATATATAACGAGATGCACATCAGATCCTTTTTAATATTTTGCAACCATTATATGAAACAAGGTGATCTAGTGAAGCTTCTTCACTTTCACTTTTCAACATCCAATTCTATTTTTAAAAAATAGATTAAATAGATATATGTAAACAGTTAAGTGAGATAAATTAAAAATAATTTTTGAGAATATGAATCTTACTAAAAATAATTATTTAAGTATTTAAATTTTTGTTTTAAATATGAAATTATTATAATTAATAATAAATTTAGGTTAACTAAAAGTATGTTTCATTATATGTTGAGCCATTTTAAATGTTTGTTCTGTTATTATTTTAACAATTTTATAAGCACTCGTTTTCAGTTACGAATGATTCCTATGCAAAGTTTTGTCAAAGGAGAGAAAGGCAATTAGTTAATTAATTATATTGATTTATAAATATAATTTACAAAAAAAAAATTCATAAGCAATTTAAGGTCAATAGGACTACATATATTTTAAATTGAAATGTCGATTTCTGTTTTTATAAAATGCATTGGAATTTTAAAATCATTTATCATATATAAACAAAACCTTTTTTATAATTATGCCATAGAATTTTACATATTTATCCCAAAAGTGGTATATTAAATTTTTAGTTTTAGATTCTTTAAATAAAACTTTAAGTAGGAAAATTTAATAATTAAGTAGATTTTTATTATTTACAATTATTTTATTTTGTGATATGTAAAAAAATTATTTCGTGTTTACAGATATGCTCAATATTCTCATTTTAAAATATATTCAGAAGCAGAATATTATAAATTAGAAATTGATGGATATGAAGGTAATGCTGGCGATTCATTGAATGATCCATGGTATGGAAGTAATAACAGTCCTTTCTCTACATATAACAGGTAATCATAACGATAATAGATTATAAAATAAAAAACTTTATTGCAGAATTATCATAAATGAATGGTCCTTTTAATTTCTTTTTTTAATTAATTATTGAAATATATATACTTTCTACCAGCATCAATTTTTTATAATTTATCAAAATGTATTTAATAATTAAATTTTAAATTTAATCAATTTGATTATAAAATTTATGTTAATATTTTTTGTATTGAAAATATAAGAAGCAATTTTAAAAAATGTGAACATTTTACAGAGATAATGATAGATCAAGTTTAAATTGTGCTTCGATGCTTAAAGGCGGTTGGTGGTGGAAATCGTGCGGTCGAGGATTAAATGGACTTTATTTGAATGATCCTCAGGATCTTACAGCAAGACAAGGTTTGGATTATATTAAAAATATACATATATTTTAAAACAAAATAAAAATAAGCTCCTCATTTTTTAAAAAAAATCTTTCAAAAATAATTTTAATAATTATTTTAGATTCAATTTTTTTTTAAATTCTAAAGGGACTGAAAACAATGAAGCATTTTAGTAATATGTTTTTTTTATAATTTAAATAAAATGTATTCCTTTAGGTATAGTATGGTTTCGCTGGAGAGGATGGGATTATACTTTGAAGAAGGCTGTTATGATGATCAAACTCAAATTCAGCTGTGTGAGTGAGTGTTTAAAAAATTCAAAAAAAAACAAAACAAAAAGATATTGTAGTATACAACATTCATTCATTTTCATCATCCACATGAACAAGATATTTTTTTTAATTTGGACGTTCAAAAAAAAACGCCATAATGATATAAATTAAAAAAAAATACTTAAAAGAGGCTACTGGGACGAGAAATGCAATGTTTCAAATTATATTTAATTTCTAGATAAGTGTCTTGTTCTACTAATAATAATATCAAAAAATGTGTGCTTCTCTTAGGTTTTATATCGATAAACAAATAATTTAAAAGTATTATTTTGATATTATAAAAATAGTAATTTATATAATGTTTTGTACAAAAAATATGTTATTATTAATATTAAATAATAATGATAATATAATAGATAAATAATTTAATATAAAATAACGTTTATTTTTAAAGAAATTTTTTCTAACTGATTTTTAATAAAAATTAAAAGTAAATAAAAAAATGCAACTTGTGTTTTATTTTCATTTAATTTATAATAAATTATAAATAAAAATAATAGAACCTAGTCGAATAACTTTAGTTAAAGTTTTTATATTTTTCAAAATAAATATTTAAGTATCTACTAAATAATTATGATTTTGTTATAAATTAATTAATTTTAGTATTAATACAAATATTATTATTATTATTATAAAAATCTAAGAGAAGTTTACTAGTTAATAATTGTAACCTTTAGGCTGTTTGATTATAAATATCTAATTTAAAATATCAATTTATTTTTTTTTTAAAAAAAGTAAATTTATAAATATATTGATGTATATATGGAAAAATAAGTTAAATATTAATCTTATTTAATTATTATTTTTTAATTTCTATTATAATATTTTATGTGAATATATGGAATGTTTGATTAAATTATTTTTGTTACTTTTGTTATTTTTTTATTTGATATTTGAATTTTTAATGATTAAAATAAATAAAATATTATGGATTAATCATATATATATATATATATATATATATATATATGTATTATAAAACTATCATAGAAAAATATAAAATGATTTTTTAGGAAAGAATGTTTGATGAGATTACTAGAATTTTTTTTGTATATATTTATTCTAAGTTGTATAAATATAACTGTTATTTTTTAATAAAAATATTATTAATTTTTATAATTTACCAATTCCTTTCTTTCATTTTAGAAACTTATAGATAGGACCAAATGAAAGTTATCAATAAGCTTTCATACAAAAAAATTAACCAAAAAAAGTATTATTATTTCGTGCATAAAAGTACTTAATTAACAAAAGGCACTAAAAAATGATTGAAATTTTATATTCCTATATTAATTTAAAAATTTATTTTTATGTTCCTCTTGTACTAAAGTTCTTAGGTCACAAAATGCTTAAAAAATACTGAAAATTAAAGGATAAAGGTCATTTCTACAGGAATAATAATATCGTTACCTTTGACGGAATGTTAAAAGGGATTCCGTCAATATTGATTAATGAAAAATTTAACTTTAATTATGAAATGAGCTAATTTCCTTTCAATGATTAATAATTATTATTTATCAATAAATAAATAAAATAATATTATAATGTTACAATGATTATGAAAAAATATATTTTCAAAATGTGATATTTAAAAAATAAATTGCTTTATGAACATCTGTCTATTACTCTGACCTGGTGTTTCGAATTCTAGACATATCGATATTATTTTTTAGCCTTCATAGTTTAATCTTCAAATCTAATCGTTTCTTTAGCCTAAAATACACTATAATTATACAAATATGACTACTTATATTCTATTATTCAATATATAATGTATCATCATTTCGGCTCAGTGTAAATTGGGAGGATGAGATAAACTTAAATAAATTTAATAACCACTTTCATAATTAATAATACACGTTATTATTTATTTTCAATTATATTTTATAAATTATTGTTTTCAGTTAATTATTTAAAAATTAACCTTATTATGAATATTTATATTTTGAAATCAACCAATATCTAAAAGACAACAATCTACAAGATATCAATTTCATATATAATAAATATGTATATATATATAACACCTGAATAAATTTTTTATATAATAAATTATTAATAGACAAATCAAACAATAAAATGCCTTAAATATAATTTTAATTCTTTTACTATCTTAATCCAGATAATAAAATATATAAAATACCAGCCCCTATCCAGGTTTTATATTTTTTATTATCGCTTCTTTTTATTATTGATAATTCATATAAAAATGATAGCAGATTGATCGAGATTATTAGATGCAAAATCATTTAAAAATGGAACTAACAGTTAAATGGAATAATAAGTATACAATCTAAAAAATCCATCTAATAAACCTTGCGGATCAACGAATACATGGAATTAAAGGCTCACAAATAACTGTCCACATCATAACAAATAAAAAATAAAAATGGTATTTTTAAATTTTTAAATTTTATTTCCTGTTGTGAGTGAAAATTTTACTCTTTACCCAAGGCCAAATGACATTGACGAATTAAGCGTATACCATCTCAATTTTGCGCCATTTTTATTATAATTTAATGTACTGTAAAAACTCAAGTTTCAATTGATTATAATCCCTGAACTTGGACTTGTGAGTCTTAATATCATATCCGTTCAAAAATATGAATCGAAAAAATTTTAAAAATAAATAAACAGAAAGAAACTTTACCAAAATTGTACAATAATTTGTTATAATATAGTCATAATTTTTCTTAAAACTTTCTCAAAACTATTATATCTATTTATATTAATAGGTTGGGGAATAAGTTCGTTCGTTTTTTTTTAAAGCGCTTTATTTAAGTGATTTGTTTGTTGTTTTGCAAAGTGTTTGTATTCATTAGAAAAAGTGTTTTTTCTGCTCTACAAAACTATGTTATTTATTTTTTAATAATTTTATTTTATCCTATTTTTCCACCTTAGAAATAGAATATCCAGGAGGCAAAAATCAGCATTTTCGACACCTAAATTTCTTCGTTTTTCATCGCAATCAAAAAGCAGTTGAAGCCGTTCGTGACATGCAACGTGTATGGAGAAGGTGTCATAAGAGAACGCGCAGCACAAAAATGGTTTGTGAAGTTCAAAAACAGCGACTTTAACCTCGCAGCGAATGACCTGCAGAATTCGATGAGGAGCGTCTCAAGAAGTTTTTGAAGGGAAAAAGTCGTGAATTGACCGAAAAATTAAACTGCGTTCATAAGACGATCCTCAATTATCTTCATTTAGTGGGATTTACCGAAAAACTCAGAACCTGGGTGTCTCACGAGCTTAACGAAATCAACAAAGATATCTGTTCAAATCGCTGTCATAAGCTATAGAGCAACACGCGGTCATAAACAGCGCGTTTTGTACCGAATCGTCACGAGTGATAAGAATTGATGACTGTACGTCCATATGAGGCAAAGAAAGGACTGGGTGGCACCAGGAGACACGACGAAGCCGAGAGTTAAGGAAGATCTCCACTCGAAACATGATCTGCGTTTGGTGGGACTGGCAAGGCATAAAATACTTGAAAACAACAAGGAGCTCTACATCGTCCAACTATGCCGCATAAATGAGGCTTTGCGACTAAAAAGACCCGATGGACAAGGCCAAATCATCATGTTACACGACAACTTCAGACCCCTTGTTGCACACGTCGACAAAACTACACTTCAAAAGCTCGAAGGGGAGGTTCTTTAGCATCCACCGTGCTCTTCGGACCAAGAGATTATCACCTTTTCCGCTGTCGAATCAAATGAGAAGTAGAGACGGCGTAGAGGACCTCAAAAACTGTCTCAACTACTTCTTCGACAGCAGACGAGGTGATTTTTGGCGGAATATCATCAACAAATTGGTCGAGAGGTGGAATAATATTTCTCTAGGAGAGATATTTATCTCATATTGAAACAAATAACAAAAATTGCAATACATTATATTGATTTTAAAACATATCCCATGAATAATATTTGCAAACTTGTTCATTCGTTATAATAACTTAATTATTCATTTTAATTTCAAATAGAGCGGGAAAACATTTGTCATATATACACATGCGCTTTATTTTTCATAAATTCGAAGTAAATATTTATTATTTAAAATCATAAAAAAAAATTAATATAATAATTATATAAGATAAACTTTTCAAATCTAATAAAAATATATAAACTATTTATAAACAATTTACTATATTCTTTTTCTTTATTTTTCACTTTACTTGAAAATAAATTATTTTTGCTGTTTTGCTAGTCTAAAGTATAGTTAAGTAAATAAAGTATAATTATATATATAAATATAAATCACAAAAGATAAATAATTATTGTTAATATAATATAAAATAAAGTATTCTTTATGGAAAAAAATTTAACTCACCAATTTTTGATGCAGCTATTTCAGATTTATGATTCTGTTGTTGGATTTCCATAAATTTACCATTAATAATTTTATCATAAGTTCTCTGAAACTTGATAATTATTGTATTTATTTATTAAAATATATATTCTAATCACAAAATTTATATTTACATCTCCTTCCAATGAATTCATGATTTTAAAAGGATAGCCATTTAATTCATTTACTTTTACATAAACATTGCATTGAATAAAACATACTAAAAAGGTAATACTATATTTTATTAATGATAGCGGTATATTACTATTATATTACTATAAAATATGAAAGATGGGGTTTATTGGAATATTGGAAATAAGAATGACAAAAACAATACAAGTTGGACAATCTAAAAAAAGTTAAATTTTTTTTATATTCATTTTTTGAATTTTATGATAATTAAATTAATTAATATTTACTATTTAACTTATCTTTCTTATTTTATTATATATTACTTATTAAATATATGTTATAATCATCATAGAATAAGCTACATTTATATAAAAAATTCAAATATTGTGCTGCTATCTTACGGATTTTTTTACAGGTATATTTTAGGGGATGGTTACAAATTTAAAAATCGTAAAATAAATTTAAAGTAAATTAAATAAAATTAAACAATAATAATGTATTAAAAATAATAAACAAAAATATTAAATAAAAATTCTTATTCACTAATGTAATCTATTTTTTCATACAATTAAAGTGACCAATTTTTTTTACAATGAAAAGGATAAAAAGTTTAGGAAAGAAGTAAATCGCAAATTAATATGAAACATTTTTATTAACTTAAGAAAAGTCAACAATTATGTTTACTTATTATGCTCAGAATGTGCTGTGTATGGGTTTTATAATCATGTTTTAATGAATTAGAGCAGAGGTTCTTAAACTGTGGTCCGCGGACCCCTGGGGGTCCGCGAAGCCTTTACTGGGGGTCCGCAAAGCCATCGTACAGGTGCACGAGAAAATGATGAGTCAGTTAAAACTTTATTTAATATAAAAGGAGCGATGGCATGGCTTTGTGAGGAAACAGATCAAATACCCAAATTCAACGAAATGTGCAAGAAAATTATTGCTACCGTTTCCATCTTCATATTTAGCTGAATTTTCTAATAAAATCTGTTCTACAATATGCAAAAAAATCGTTATTCACCAATCACTGTTAGAAATATTCACCATATATCCTTGTTCTTATGAGATCTTAAGCCAGAAATTAACTAATAAAATGACGTAAAGTACCTAAAGTTGGGATGGGGTCCGTCAAAAAGAATTTTCTCAAGTGGGGGTCCGCGGAGTACATAAGTTTAAGAACCTCTGAATTAGAGGACACTTCTTAAAGAAGGACAGAGCCTACCAAAGGATGATAATTATTTAAATTTTTCACCATTTTTAAATTTTCATTTTGTACTTCAAGATTTTGTGTATTGTCTCTAAAATTTAAGTTTTTTACCATACTATCTATGTATAAATTAATTATACTATTTGAATTTACCAATTCGTCTAATTAACTATTCTAAAATCCTCAGTCTAAAAAAAATTATGTGTGTGAAGAGGGCAATTCAAAAAGGAATGAAACTGAAATCTTACAGCAACTTTTTCATTAAAATGGTACGTCCGAAACATTTGCATAATTGATTTTATAGTATATCTATGTACAGTTTTCATAAAAACATCACTAACGATTTTGATTTAACTCGTTTTAATGTTAAATAAAATAAAAAAATGAAATAATATAACTAATATAGTAAATTTATAATAATCATAATAATCATTTATTATTCAAGAAAGAAAAAAAAAATAAATATGAAATGAGTAAGTTGCTTTTTACAACTATAACTAAATATAAAAAATGCCGCCCCAAGATAAGTGCCGCCCGGGGCGGACCGCACCCCCCCCTCTAGGTACGCCACATGATGTGGAAAGAGATTTTTTTCCTAGATTCTTCTTCACCTAGACAGCTGTCTTTTACTTTTATTTCCACGTGGGTTCGTGCACCCATATGCAGAACATGCCATGATAATTATTTTTAAAATCTAAAATAAAATAACAACTATTTATAACCTGTCTATAACCTAAACCCAGGTGTAAACCTAACCTGGTCTTAGAATCCAGTTAGAATCTAATAAAAATAATTTAATATTAAATACAAATTAAATTATTAAAAACTATTTATAATAATTAAATATATTAACTAAACTATAAAATAAAGAAGGAATAACTAGGAAAAACTTTCAAACATACGAGAAAATTGGAAACAAAAATGTATTAGGTCTTATGGAAAATTCAATGTTTTGGTACATCCAATATGGACGACAAGAATTTCCACACCAAAAACAAACGGAATGGTATCTCCATATCTCCATGTTTTATCCCCAAATAAATAATCTTTCATTTAACTGGGATTTTTACAATTTTTAAATTGCAGCTAGGAAATTTACACTTATAGATAAAAAGAGTAATGTTTAATGTAAAATTCTGCGAGGTAATAATACCACAATACCACAATATCAGCTGATGGTGGTGATTAACAACAAAAATTTTAAAAAAGTGTCATTTGTCGACACCATCTAGTCATTTCCCTTGCAAATATACTTAAGGTTTCAAGAAGTGTCATCTTTATGTCACCCGCCTGATCAAAATAGAATTGAATAATAGAAAAGGAATTATATTGCTATCTTCACTACGATAATATTCATCGGATACTCTGTGATATTCATTGATAACATCATATTTGCTATGTCAGAAAAATTTAAAAATTTGATTTTTGTGTCAATTTTAAAAATTATTAAAATTATGCAATACTGCAATTGATTTGTATCTTTTTAAAAATAGAGATAAATGAAAATGTCCCATAATTTCGATTTGGATGATATATGGAAAAGATCTTGTAAGATTTTTCCTATTTTAGTAAATAAAATTGTAAGTATATAAATATATATTTTCATTCACAATACTTATATTTTCAATTAATTATTTATTTGTTAGGATTCCGAATTAACAACTGAAGAAGATTGGAATGTTCTGGTAAATTTTATAAAAATTTCTAATCTTGAGAATTATCATGAAGATTTAGTTTTAGAAAAAATTGAAGAAATTCTCTCAGAAATGGTTATTAAACCATTTTGGAACAATTTTAAAGGAAGAGAAAATGAAAGAGATGGTTTTCATAAATTTAAAGATGGCATAAATGGTTTATATAGTGCTTTAAAAATGTTTAACCATTCAATTGATAATTTAGAAATTTTACGTAAGAAATTGGATAGTAATAGAATACTTTACGAAGAGAAAACAATAATTGATGTAATAAAAGCACTTGTAAGATCTACAATACATGCACAAATGCCTTTGAATAGTCAAATAATAATAGATGATTTTTATAGAATATCGTTCAAAGTGTTTTGTTTTACTGACAAATCTCCTACTGGTAAAAATAATATTTTAATTTTAATTTTGGTAAATCTATCAGCTTGTTAATTTAAACACAATTTTTATCATAAAATTTGTATGGTTATTTTTGTTTATGTAGGTAGTCCGATTGATAGACTAAGGACCCAGTGGGTAGAAAATATAATAAGGAAAGTATGATAGTTGGGAGATGTATGTAGCTCATGATAGTGACTTTTGGAAGGATGTGTCAAGAACTTTCGAATTCCTTGAAGCTACAGACAGATAGATATTTGCATTTATGTTAATTGTGTATTTATTTATTATTTAAAACCTTTGGCTGATATTTTTACCTTAAATTCCTAACTTTGTACATTTTGTAAATTATTATTTCTCATTTCAGATCATGATGAATCAAATGAAGATTTAGTGCAATGTGAAGGTTGTTCTTTTGAAATGGATCAATGTCAATGTGCATCTATCATTGAGATTTTTCATGATATTAATTAGTAAGATATATATTTATTCTATAATGATTTATTTATTTATTTATTTATTTATTTTAGTAAATTACGGGAATTGGAATTATTGGAAAGACTAGCTGGCGAAGTAATTACTTCATTTATTCATGTCCGAATTGAAGATCATGTAACAGAATCGTGTAAAGGAAGTTTCGATGTATCATACATTTCTTTTTTGGAAAATGTAAGTTTTATTTAATTTAATCAGAAATAAGTGTTATTCACATTATAATTTCATTTTATTTACTCATTTTATCTTACTGATCAACATTTTTAATCGTTCCAATAATTCCAAAAATTATTTTTTTTCCACTAAAGCATTTAATTGTATTTTTCAATATAGTGTTTTTATATATTTTGACAGCTAAAATAGCAAATTTATTTTGTTTTTCCAATAGTTTTCTATATTTACCCTAAAAAAATCGTAAACAGCATTTTCTATATATTTTACTTTTTTTCTATTGAAAAGGTAAACATATTGTTGAAAAGAAAAATTCTGAGTTTTAAAAGATGTATGGCAGATCCCTTACCAAACATGTTTTTCAAAATGAGATCACTGAGAGATTAAATCGTTCCTGATCACGCGCTTTGGTTTAATTAGAAATCTCAGAATTTGAGAAACTTATTCCGTCCCATTGACTTGTGATTTGCTTATGAAACATCCAGAAAGAAATGTGAAGGTATATCTTACATTTCTTTTTTGGAAAATATAATATAATTTCTAGTTTTTTATTTAATTTATACATCATAATTTCATTTTATTCACTCAATTTTAAATCTTATTGTGGTTTTTGAAGTGAGTCAGTGAGGCGAGGAATGAGATTTACAACTATGTCAAAAGAACGAGATTATAGAATAGTACAGATGAACCGGTCAAAACACTAAAAACAAACAAAAAATAGGTTTGATTTCAAGAGAAACGTTTTTTTTTTTTTAGTTTCTTTTGAACAATACCACGATCGATTCTGAAATGTGTTATAATCACTTGAAACAATTGAAAAATTCACTTAAACATAAAAAGTCAGAAATAATGAATAGAAAAGGTATATAGTTTTCTACCAAGATAATTTGAAGTTTGGAAATTTTCCAAAAGCTTTTAGAGCTTAGAAAGAATTAGCTATCACTCTCAGAATATTTTCTTCATCCGACATCCTCGATTTATTACATCTTCCGGACAAAATTATTTAGATGGTAAAAGCAAAGCATTACTTTAAAAAAGATGATCAAAAATGACTTGGATCAGTTTTCTGCCTGCAAGAATAAGATGTTTTATAAGAATAGAATCAAGCTAGTATCAGAAAGATGGGAAAGCTAATAGAGCAAAAAATGTCGAATATAATTCATTAAGAAAAAGGTCTTTCATTTTCAATAAAATATTGAAATTACTTTTCAGGCCACTAACTATTATCTTTATTTTATTGATATTAGTTATATTATATTTATTTTGTAAATTCTCACTATTTAATTATTATTAATATAGGTATATATATTATTTTAATTTTTATTTTATTTTTAGTGGCTTGATGGAGTTGTAATGGGTTGGTTAACAAAAGTATTCAATGGAGATATAAATATAACTGATTTGAAAATTAAAGAGACACTTAAAAAATTTAAACATAAATTATCTCATTTCCTTTATGAGACTTATACATGCACTCGAATTGATCAGCTTTTTAATATTATTATAGGTAAGTTTATATATAGAAAATAAAATATATAATTACATTCTCTTATATTTATCTTTTATGCTTTTATACTTAATAAATACTTCTTATTAGAAAATAGATTAGTAATAATACATTAATATCTAGAATTTTATTTATTATAGAAGATTTAATTTTTTATATAAAGAATTTTGATTTTTAGTTATTAAATGAAGATGTCAATTTGTACTTAGATTATTTGTTCATTTAATTTGTTGTAAAAGCTTTTTAAAATATTTTATCTTTTCTTAATGCCATTATATAAACAAAAGGAAACACAAAATATGCACAAATAAATTTTGAAACTATATAGATTAACATTAAACAATGTAATAAAATTAGAAAAATGACAATTTTATATCATATCTGCATTATTTAACTTAACCCTTACTTTTGTCTAGAATATCCTGATTCTCAACCTGCAATTGAAGATTTACGAGTTTGTTTAAGTAAAACAGATCTTGGATCATATTTAACAGTGAAATTACAACGTGCTTTAGAAACAAGACTATTACATCCTGGTGTAAATACACCAGATGTTTTAACAGCATATGTCTCTGCCATTCGTGCCTTAAGACAACTTGACCCTACTGGTGTTCTTTTGGAAACTGTAACAAAACCAGTCAGGTAATTAATTTTATATTTTTATAATTATGATATAAAATTTTTCCATCTATATCTGACTCTACTGTATTCAAAACTTATTGGTCATTGCAACCACATTTTATCTAACTGCCTAACTCGCCTTCTCTATCCACCGCATCCTTAAAGTAGTAACTGGCTGTTGGTCTTCCCACAAACCAATTTTTCTTTTAGTCCTTTCTCATAAATGATATAAAATTTTTTTAGACAATATTTGAGATATCGCGATGATACTGTTAGATGTGTTGTTAGTAGTCTTACCGATGATGGTCCGAGTGATTTAGCAGATGAACTTATCCGAGGAGATACACTTCATGATGATGATAATCCTTCAGATGATGATATTGATAATTGGCAATCGTGGCAACCTGATCCAGTTCATGCAGATCCATGTAAATATTTTATTAATTTTAAAATAATAATAAAAAATAATTACCATATTTAGCATTGGTATTGTAGTATATCTTCTAATTTTTTAAACATTTATTTTTGTATTTTTATATTTTATATTTTAATTTTCTTTATAATTTTAATTTAAATTTCTAGCTAAACCATGTAAATCTAAAAGATCATCAGATATTATAAGTATGTTAGTGAATGTTTATGGAAGTAAAGAATTATTTGTAAATGAATATAGAACTTTACTGGCGGATCGTTTACTATCCCAGTTTTCATATAATACTGAAAAAGAAATTCGATATTTGGAATTATTAAAAAGGAGATTTGGTGAATCACAACTTCACTTTTGTGAAGTAATGCTTAAAGATGTATATGACTCTAAAAGAATTAATGCAATTTTACATTCCGATCCAAATTTACATTTGGATAAATTAGTAAGTAAAAAATTTAAATCAATTATAATTTATTTATTTTAAATTTATTCAGTCGTATATACCATATATAATAATTTTAAGGAATTTCCTTCTACTGCTTTAATATTATCAGCACAATTTTGGCCACCATTTAAAGAAGAGACTTTAGAATTACCATCTAAAGTTAAAGAACATTTAGATATATATACTAAAGCATTTGAAACTCTAAAAGTACGTCTTTTTTTATATATTTATCTAAATAAAAAGAAATAATAATAATTTTTGTCTTAGGGGAATAGAACATTATGTTGGAAACCACATTTAGGATCTGTTAATATTGATATTGAATTAAAAGATAGGAAATTAAATTTATCTGTATCACCTATTCATGCAACTATTATTTGGCATTTTCAAACAAAACGTAAATATTTATTAATATTTAAAAATTGATTTAAATAATAATTAATATTATATAATTTTCTTAGCTCAATGGACAATCGATGAATTAGGACAAATAATGCATGTCCCATCATCTGTATTAAGGCGAAAAATTGCATATTGGCAATCACAGGTAAGATGTATTAGTATTGTAATTATTATTGTGTTGTGATGATTTGAGCTTTTTTTCTCCTAATTCAATGTATTTATAACTTGTTGATTAATTCAGTAGCCATAATTAATTAAAATAACCAATTGTTTTCAATTAAATTTTTGTATTAAAATAAACTATTATAACTATTTTCTAATAATAAGTGAGAAAGTAAAAGAAAAATCTTATCATAGCTAAAAAATTTATTAATTGGTTTTATTTTATTTTAAGGGTCTTTTAAGAGAAATATCTGCAGATACTTTCCTTCTTGTTGAAGAAAATAATTCTCGAACAAGAGGAACAGCCCCATCTGAAGTTTTATGTGATGATGAAGAAACTGAAAGTGTTATGGCATCTGCCCATGATCAACGAGAAGAAGAACTTCAAGTATTTATTAATTATTTTGGGTTTTTATTAATTTAATTTTAATATCATTTCTTTCTCGTTTTTTATAGGTCTTTTGGTCTTATATTGTTGGAATGTTAACAAATTTAGATTCAATGCCACTTGAAAGAATACATCAGATGTTAAAAATGTTTGCATCACAAGGACCTGGGGCTGTTGAATGTAGTTTACATGAGTTACGTTTGTTTCTTGATCGCAAAGTTCGTGAACATAAATTACTATTTACTGGAGCATTTTATAAACTTCCTAAACCATAAAAATCTTTTTAATTTTAATTTAATTTATAATATATTATAAAATAAATAATATTTTTTTTATTATTTTAATCCATTTTTTAATTTGTCTCTACTTTAAATTCAAAAGTTGATCATATTAACTAACAATGATATTATTTTCTTAGCCTCCCAAGCAGCGAGACAGTTCCTTCTATTTGAACATTGAATATTGATGTTTTATCTTTTTTTAGTTTCGAGCCTTAACCATATTAGCAAGTTACATATCTTTTAATATTTTACAATTTATTTATTGTATTATATTTTTAAATTATAAATAGCATTGATTTTTGCCTATTTTATGGGAATGAAAAATATTATTTAAATGTCAGATACTTTTATTTTTGTTATTTTTTACCTTAAGATATCCAAAACAAACATTTTAAATATTTTTAAACATATTTTGTTTCCAAACTTCATAAAACATATTTATTTTAAATTCTAACCGTACAAAAAAATATTTTTTATTATAAATAAGATGGATAATTATTTTAATAAAACAAAAACTTTTATTTAATATTAATAAAATTTTAATTTTAATAAAAAATTTATAAATAAGCCAATTAATATTAGTATAATAAGAAAAAAATTTTAGTTAACCAAATTTTTTTTAAAAATTTTTATATCACTACTAAGTTAAATTATTTCATAATTTTCATAGTATTTAATTCATGCAAAATAAAAAATTTATAAAATTAATTTTAAGTTATAAAGTTAATAAAAACTTTGTTAATTTTAGGTTTATTTTTTTTTCAATTCTCTTTTAAGGTATTCATGCCGAAGGATTAGACATATAATTCCAATGATGAATGTAAGTATAGGTTGTGGGAGAAGATTGAGTATAAAATATTGAATTTCAAAGAATTAATATAATATTTTATTTTCAATTCTAATATTCAAATATCATTTCAAATAAATAATTTATTATAAAAGTTCTCATTTTAATTAATTTAATAAAATATTTAGATCATATTTTTATCTTATATTATTTTTTATTTATTTGAATATTTCTTCTTTTCTATAATATATAAATTTTATCAACGTCTAATAAAAAAAAATATTTTTATCTTAAATTATTTTTTATTTATTTGAATATTTCTTCTTTTATATAATATATAATATATAAATTTTATCATTGTCTAAAAAAAAAATATTAACTAGTATTTTATGAAGTCGAAATAATTTTTAAAACGTCAATTAAAATGACTAAATTATATTACCTTTGTGAATATATAGACTATTCGAATATAATTTGAAACTCTTTCTCTCCCTCTATTTTAAATTTTAAATTAGCTGGAGTGTCTCCACTCGACTATCTCGCAATTTGAATTGGATTAAATAACATAATATATTATATTTAAATTAAATTTAATTAATTATAAATTATAAATAATAAATAATAAATATTAAACCAGCGCATGTTTGGCTTTTTGTTGATGGCACCACGTCACGTGTTGGCGCGTGAGATTTGCAGTGTTAAAAAATTAATTCTGGTAATTTCAGCGAATCAATCAAGCTGAAATTCTATATATAGCAGTTTTATACATTTATTAATCATGTGAAAAATTATCAAACATATATCTTTATTTTTACAGTCACTTTAGAGGAAAAAAAATCAAAACGTTGTAGGTAATGACCCTCTTCCGGTTGAGCTACATTTCTCAAAAGTTGATAGAAAACTATGAATTTTGAATAATGTCCATGTACCAAATTTCATCATTCTAGCTCAAACCGTTTTTGCGTAATCTTGCCTACATACACACACACACACACACAGACATTTTTCTCAACCTTAGTGAAAATGATTCAGGAACCTTCAAAACGTATAAAAACATCAAAATCTCAACATCGAAAATTTTCGTGATCGCAATACTATCTCTGGCGAGATAGTAAAAACAGTGTTAAGGCATTAAGACATTCAACATGGATGCAGTGGCGCAACCATGATTTGATCCTGGGGGGTTTTGACTAACCGCCCCACCTTCCTATGCCCCCCCCCCGGGCTCTCTCAAAGACAAATTTTCATTAAGATTTTATTTTTATATTAAATATTTAAAAAAATTTTGTAAATGAAACACTGATTTTACAAAATATGGCAAAAAAATTTAATTTTCTATTTTATTTACTCGTATTCACAGTTTTAGAAATAAAATATTTTTTTCCAGCTATAAGTAAATCATTTTAGCTTTCCTCATGAAATAAGGATAGCTTATACGATGATGGGAAAAGTTTGAAAATTTTTGCTCCGAGATTCTTCGAGATTTCCACTTTTCAGACGGTTCTGAATCCAAAACTGCAAAAAAAAAAAATTTAAACCGGCTCGTTACCGATATTACGTCTAAACAAAATGAGATATTGTCTTGAAATTTGATATTTAGATGTTTTTTTTGGGAATGATGGGCGGGGATTGGATTGTTTTTGGACAAGATCGCGGACTATAATTAAGGGTAGTTTAAAGAGCTGTCAAAGCACATTTTATTGATTTTCTCAATAAATAGCGATTTTTATGAGAATTATCATACTATCATATTAAATTTATACTGAATCGAATTTACTAAAAGTTTCATTATATTATTTTTACCTAAACTTAATAATAAAGGAGTTATTTATAAAAAACTATTTTAAGATTTCGAAAGCTTTTCGTCCGCCCGTAGTGGCAGGATATTTTGAAATAAATCATGTAAAATCCCTAAGAAAAAATCCCTAAATGCAAATATCCTTAAAAGAATAAATCCATAAATAAAAAATTTCCCTAATTTTGTTTTACTTATTTAATAATGAATAGCCGAAGAGACTTGAATGAGGTAGTTATACATCATGCTTGGTGTCATCACATCTGTTCCATCTGGTTTTTTAGCGTCCCATTTTTCATGGTTTGCCTTCATTATGGTCAGAAGCTCATCATGCGAGTCGCGGAATCGTTTCCTTGGTGGATCAGGCTTCTTACCACGAACATCACGACAGATTTCCAAAGAGATAAGGTTATGCTCAATATGGATTTGCTTAATCAGGTCCCATACTGATGTCTTATAACCTCCTAAGCGTGAACCTTCCAATGCATTGTTTGTTCGAGGCAAACCCATCAAAGTGGCATTGTAGATGTTCCAATGTTCCAATGTCGAATTCGGGGTCATAAAAGCCAGCCAAAAATTGTTCACCTAGCCAAGTGCGCTCGAAGTAAGAAAAAAGATCACGAAGTTTTACCCTGTTGGTCGTCCAGCTAATGCTTGGTAGGCTACAATGACTTTTGATCACTTTTGATGGTGATACCAAAACCAAAGCTGCAAGAGATTGTAAATGAGTGGAGTTGTCAGGATTATCTATATCATTATAGAGCTTCAAAACTTGTGGCATTGATTTGATGTTTCTATAAATGCACTGAGCAAAATGAAAAAAAAAATTTGTTTTTAGTGATTTTTTCTTTTAGGGATTTTTTCAGTCAGCGATATTTTTATTTAGGGATTTTCGCTTTTGGGGATTTTCGGTTTTAGGGATTATTAACTTTTATGGATTTTTTCCTTTATGGATTTTTACCCGTTTCCATTTTGAAAAAATTAGTCTTCGCTTCATAATTTTTATGAAATTAGCAATTAATGTATTATTAATAAAAAATATTTAGAATTTGAGTAATATTTTTATTTATTTTATATTTAAATAATAGTCAAATTGGAAAATTTCACAATCATCTAGTAATCTTATATTAAGTCTTTTGTTTTTTATGATAAATAATAAAATAATTTTTTATTTCTTATATTTAATTCTGTACGAAAAAATAAGCAATTTTTATTTTTGTTAAAATTTTTTTAAAATAAAATAAACCTACTTGTTATACTCTAAGTTGTACTTTAAAAATTATTTTTTTTTCTTTTCTATTTGTAATATAGTACATAATATACAGCAATGTATATTTTTTTCTCTCCCCCCGAAACCCCCCCCCCCTGGTTGCGCCACTGCATGGATGAGTAAATGAATTGGGCTAAAAGCGGAGGCAATTTATAATTTTCTTCAAATTCAGATTTAGGACAAATCTCGCTAAGAACATTCAATATTTCTGTACACAAATAATTCAGAGTCTTGACAAAGCGTATGACTCACAATCAGTTTAAAATGAAATTTATATAAATTAACAAAGTGAACATTTTTATTTGTGTAAATTTATTATAATGATTAAAAAAATTAAATATTTAGATGACGTGATTTAAAGGGTGCAAAAGAGAAGCAAGAAACTTGAGAGAAAATAAGTGTCCGATGGAGGTTGGACATGACAGAAACTGTTGCGACTAATAATTTTCAAATCTCCTAGCACCACAGAATTAGATAAGTTTATTTTAAGTGAGGGAATTAACTATGATCTAAAAAAATTAATAAATGAACTTAATAATAAAAAAACAAATAAATCAATTAATTTAAATTAATACTATTAATGAATGTATACATTGTTAATTTATTTATAGTTTTATAACGTTAATTATGTTAATTTTATTTTTTAAATTGTCTCAAGTCTCTAACTTTGTCTTTTCTAAAATTTCATAATAATTAAAAATTTTCAATAAAAATCAAACAATAAAAATAAAATATCAAAATGAAATGGTCAATAAATATTATACTCTATTTCTATTATAACATATACAATACTTATGAACCATAGGCGGAGGAAATATTAGGAGATATCATTGCGGGTTGCAATTACAAATTCGCTATCTGTAATTATTAATGGAGGTAGGTAAAGAGATGGGGTTTGAAATTAATAGTGATAAGAAAAAATATTTAGTAACAAAGAAAAACAGTATTAATATAGAAAATCTTAATATACAAAATGTAGAATTTGAATATGTAGAAAAATTGAATTTAATCACGAAGGATAATATTTGAGAAGAATTTAAATCGAGGTTGAAATCGGGAAACGCCTGTTATCATGCAGTAAAGAGGCTTATCTCATCAAAATTATTATCAAAGGCAATCAAAATTAAAATATATAAAACAATTATTTCGCCTGTTGTATTATCTGGGTGGGAGGCATGGTCTATGACCCTGGGAGATTTATGGGTCAATGAAAGATGAGGACACCAGGGAATGGCTGAGACTGCATAACGAGGAATTGCATGACTTCAATGTTATTCAGGGTTATTCCCGGGAAAAACGAGACATTTCCCGGGAAAAAAACAAATTATTTTTCATGCTGATTGATGCCGATACCGAAATCTTTGTTTGTTAACTGAAATAGTCGTAATAAATATAAAATATAAAATACAATACAATACAGTGTACATACATACATTTGTCTTTTGTTAGAATTTTTTTCCTTTTCTTTCTTTTTCTTCCTTTAATTTTTCTTTATAATTTTTCTATTTTTTGAATTTTTTTACAGTGAACTCTGGCAGACGGCAGTTGCCATTGCCAAATTATTTTGTATATAACTTTTTTTTGTATATATATAGTTATATGTCTTCACATCTAATAGAAATTGGTATAACTTATAACTGTTAATCAACCTTTAGACTTAAAATTCGATTTCACAAGCTTGGGTCTGTTTTAATTGCCATACCTGACCCCTTGGTAAGCTTTCTATATAAAATGGCTTTTGAACAGGTAACAATAATAAAATACACTAATGCAATTGACAATTTGGAAAGAAAGTAATTCTCCTCACACCCTTGAAATTAACCCCTCTCCATCATCTACCCCTGAACTTAAATTAATATAAATAAGCTGTCGTTGAGAGCGAGTAAGGTAAAGACATAATTATATTTTTTGATAAATAAATAAATATTATTATTTATTTATTCAAGAAATATATATACCAGGGGTGGCCAACCCGCGGCCCTCCGTAAACATTTTTGCGGCCCGCGAGATTCATCACACTTTTATCATTATTATTATATTATATATGTTTATATATAAAAATAACAGTAAACATAATAAAAATTCATTATTTTTTCAATTTGTCACACCAAACAATATCTACAATGGGTCTAAATCTAATATGGGTATGTATAATTTTATATGCGGCCCGCGAAGTTATGCTGCATTTCCAAAGTGGCCCGCAAGATCATTTGGGTTGGCCACCTCTGATATATATACAATCATTCTGTATGTTATTTCAGTCCACTTTTTGAGTGGTGACAAAAAAAAATTAGCAAAAACATCCAAAAAGCAAACAAAAACAAAAAAAAAAGCAAAACATACTTACATATTTACATAATAACTAACACTCTGTAATCAATGATCATAAATGTATTTAATTGAGGACACATATTCACAGACTCAGAGTATCAGTTTTCCATCTTTTTAAATATATACAGTAAAGAAAAACCAAAATAAGAAAAAAAATATAAAAATAATGCCAAAAAAATTGAACATAATGCAAAAAAAAAATAAATAAATAAATAAAAAGGAATAACTAATTGTTACTCCTCTAATATGAAGGATCTCAGTTTTAGGCGACATTTCCCTTGATTGCCTCTCGTTTCTAAAATAAAATAATAAATAATAAAATAATGATTTTTTTGAAATATATATTTAGTCATATTTTTTCATATAAAAGTACAAAAACAAAAACAAAAATCAAATAATAAATAATATATTTTCGTCATTACAATATTAATGAGAATAAGATAAATTTTTAGTAAATAATATATAAAAAATTAGTTTTTGATTTTACTTTACTTTCAATTTACGTTGAAGGTATTCTTTACGAACGATTAAACCAAGAGTTCCAGCGATAAATGTGACAATAGATTGTGGGAAAAGATTAATTATAAAATATTGTATTTCATGGCTCCAATGTCCAGCAGTTGAATTAACTCTCCCTAAAGTCTTTAATGCTGAACTGGCAAAAGTTTCAGGATCTAACATTAAAAGATTGGTCTTATTTAAGTAAGAACTAAACAATGTCATGTTAGTTACTATAAATAAGGGTGAAATCGTTTGAATAGTAACACCATTTCTAGCATATTCAAAACGAAGAGCTTCTGAAAAACTTTTCACGAAAGCTTTACTTGCTGCATAGACAGTGATCAGTGGCATTGGTACAATTTCAGTGATACTCGAAATATTAACAATAGCACCTTTTCCTCTTTGTATCATTCCAGGCAATATTAATTTTGTCATCATAACAGTTGCTCCGTTATTAACAGTCATTATATCCAATAAATCTTTATCAGGTACATCCAAAAAATATGTCGGAATTTTATGGAATGTACCTACATTATTAATTAAAATCCCAACAGGAATATCTTTCAATTGATTTGTTATTTGTTCATAAATGAACTGACCTTGAGTAAAATCCACCTGTATTGTTTTCACCTTCACTTGATAATTATCTTGAATTTCTTTTGCCACTTGATCTAATTTCGTTTGTGTTCGGCTAATAAGAACAACATTCAATTCTCGTTTAGCTAATTCAATAGCATATGCTTTGCCAATTCCATCTGTAGCGCCGGTAATTACAGCCCATTCACCAAATTTCAATTTAAAATCAATTGGAAAAAAATTTGGTAAAATAAATGCACGAAAACAAAAAAACAATAGCCAAAGTACTTTTAAAATGATCAATACATAAACAAAAAATAGAATTTGTACATAGAAACTGGTCATATCATTTGGATTAGCCATTTTAAATAAAAGTTCATTTTTAATAAATAATTATTACAAATAATATGCAGAAGATAAGATAACCTTCGAACTTCTCAGATTATTTTTATTATTTATTTATTAAAATATTTGATAGCCCTTTGGCTTTACAAAGGAGTTCAATTAAATAATAATTTTTTAACACAAAACAAAACAAAATACAAAAACAAAAACAAAATTAAAAACAGAATTCAGAGCAAAACAAAATGAAAGTTATTAATTTAAATTTATAAACTTAGTTTCATTCGTTTACAGTGGCGCAACCAGGATTTGATCCTGGGGGAGGGGTTTGACTAACCGCCCCACCTTCCTATGCCCCCCCCCCGGGCTCTCTCAAAGACAAATTTTCATTAAGATTTTTTTTTTATATTAAATATTTAAAAAAGTTTTGTAAATGAAACACTGATTTTACAAAATCTAGCAAAAAAATTTAATTTTGTATTTTATTTACTCGTATTCACAGTTTTAGAAATAAAATATTTTTTCCAGCTATAAGTAAATCATTTTAGCTTCCCCATGAAATAAGGATAGCTTATACGATGATCGGAAAATTTTGAAAATTTTTCCACTTTTCAGACTGTTCTGAATCCAAAACTGCAAAAAAAAAATTTTAAACCGGCTCGTTATCGAGATTTCGTCTAAACAAAATGAGATATTGTCTTGAAATTTGATATTTAAATAACTGATAAATTTTTACAAAACTGCAAAAAAAAAATTTTAAACCGGCTCGTTATCGAGATTTCGTCTAAACAAAATGAGATATTGTCTTGAAATTTGATATTTAGATGTTTTTTTTTGGGAATGATGGGCGGGGATTGGATTGTTTTTGGACAAGATCGGACCATAAATAAGGGTAGTTTAAAGAGGTGTCAAAGCACATTTTATTGTTTTTCTCAATAAATACCGATTTTTATGAAAATTATCATACTATCGTATTAAATTTATACTGAATCGAATTTACTAAAAGTTTCATTATATTCATTTTTACCTAAACTTAATAATAAAGGAGTTATTTATAAAAAACTACTTTAAGATTTCGAAAGCTTTTAGTGGCAGGATATTTTGAAAGAAATCATGTAAAAATTCCTAAATGCAAAAATCCCTAAGTAAAATATCCCTAAAAAAATAAATTCCTAAATAAAAATCAGGTCCCATACTGATGTCTTGTAACCTTCCAAGCGTAAACGAAGAGCATTGTTGTAACCTTCCAATGCATTGTTTGTTCGAGGCAAACCCATCAAAGTGGCATCGTAGGTGTTCCAATGTTCCAATGTCGAATTCGGGGTCATAAAAGCCAGCCAAAAATTCTTCACCTAGCCAAGTGCGCTCGAAGTAAGAAAAAAGATCACGAAGTTTTACCCTGTTGGTCGTCCAGCTAATGCTTGGTAGGCTACAATGACTTTTGATGGTGGTACCAAAACCAAAGCTGCAAGAGTTTGTAAATGAGTGGAGTTGTCAGGATTATCTATATCATTATAGAGCTTCAAAACTTGTGGCATTGATTTGATGTTTCTATAAATGCACTGAGCAAAATGAAAAAGACAACCTCTGATGATAGTAAATTTCACAAATTGCGTTACATATTCCCTGGTGAAATATACGGTGCAAATGGTGTATTTTGTATTTGGAATCATTAAGCTATTAAAACGTATGCTAATAAACGAAATTTGAGTAAATTCCCTATATGTTATTAGCAAAGCCCCCTGTACCCCCGAGTGATACATAGTATTTGGTTGAAAGTCTATATGTAAAAGGTTTTCATCCATTTTGTTTCAATCAGTATAAGTAGATAAGACATGTATTTGTTCTCTTGTAAAATATATTTTAAATTAATCAGTAAATTAATTATATATTATTATTATATATGTTATATTTATCTAACTCTGTGTTTCTACAGTTTTCGAAAGTAGTTAGCCATAGCATCCACATTTTTCTAAGCGTCCCTATCCTGAGCTACAACCAAATCCTACCCTGTCCCATCTCACCCATGTCCCTTCCTTCATTGTCCACCCACCTTGGTCCTTGGTCTTCAACCGGATGTTTCCCAATCGGTTTCTCCCAATTTCTAGTTTCTCCAATTCCAACCACGTCCCCTTCCCATCCCAACCTTCTCGATTTTATAATCTTAACTATATCTGGACATTATTTCTCGTTATGCCATCTCCGCCATCCCCCTGTGACCTCATCTTCCTTTGGCCTATAAATGCTGCGAACAATATTAATCTCACAAATACTCTAAATCTACTCTCGTCTCCCAGAGTCATCGATAGGGTGTCCAAACGTCCCGTCTGTCCCAAAAATGTCTTCAGGGCAGCCTACTGTCCCGTTTTTTCAATATTTAGGACATTTCGTAAATTTTTTCGTAAATCAAAATTTTTTCAATTTAGTTCTAAAAAAAAGGTATACCGTTTGTCCCGGTTTGGTGTTTTCGAAATATGGTCACCCTAGTCATCGATCAACATGAAAAATAATTGTTTTATATATTTTAATTTTGATCCTCTTTTATGAGATAAGCCCCTTTTCTGCATAATTACAGGCGTTACTCAATTACAATGTCGATTTAAATTCTTCTCGAATATTATTATCCTTCGTGATTAGAGATCTTAAGTATTTAAATATTTATACTTTTTCAAATTCTACATTTTGTATGTTAATTATATGTAAGTCGTAACCGTAGCATAATTCTTGAATTTTTTTTTAATTACATTTCGGTTGATTTTTCCCCAATTTCTCTAATCACATGTCTCCTCTTCCAGTCCGATACATTTACCTGGCTAGATTTTTCATCATTTGAGGTACCCTTCACCTCAGAAAAATTTGGTTACCTTACTCCTTGTATTTTAGGCTCTGGAGTTTTTTGCGTACGGACGGACACTGTCGTATTAAATATATAGATATTTAGAATTTGAGTAATATTTTTATTTATTTTATATATTTAAATAATAGTCAAATTAGAAAATTTCACAATCATCTAGTAATCTTATATTAAGTCTTTTGTTTTTTATGATTTAGGAGAAATAATATAATAATTTTTTATTTCTTATATTTAATTCTGTACGAAAAAATAAGCAATTTTTATTTTTGTTAAAATTTTTTTAAAAATAAAATAAACTTACTTATTATACAAGAAGTTGAGGCCAGCAGGATCAAGGGGGCAATGAAAGGCTGTAGTAGTTATATAATCGATATTTATTGTTTGACGTGTTCGGGAGTAGAGATTACAAAGTCGGTGTTGTTGAAGTAGGCCGAAGGCGGATCGCCGATGCGGGACCGAGAGTACGAAGTCCTCTCGGAGTGCTGCTAGATGGCCCTGGGCGGTCGGTGAGCGATGTGGCCGAGTCGGGATGGTCCGTGAGCAGTGTGCGGTGACCGGAGGGCGACTCGTGGCCGATGAGCGGTTGACCGCAGGGCGACTCGTGGACGACGTTCTGGAGGACGATGAATGGACGATGCCCGTGGCCCGGAGGATGGTCAGTGGACGATGAGCCGGGAAGGCGGTCAGTAGACGAACTGCGTTGACCGGTGGATCGGTCAGCGTACGATATCCATGACCGGAGGGTAGTGGACGATGAGCCGGGAAGACGGTCAGTAGACGAACTGCGTTGACCGGTGGATTGGTCAGCGTACGATATCCATGACCGGAGGGTAGTGGTGGCTTGAGGAATCTCTATCTGCCTACTCCCCGCAAGCCGGAAAGGATAAGTGAGGTATGGCTTACAGAGTCTCTATCTGCCTACTCTCTGCAAGCCGGGAAGGTGAGGAAGGGAACGATGGTGACGGAGGCAGCCGTGGCGATGAGGCCCGGAGGTAGCCGTGGCGATGAGGGCCGGAGGCAACCATCACGTCGGAGTAACCAATTGAGGGGACATGTGTAGGAGAGGATGGGACTGGGTACCGGACTGCTGTCGGGCTGCCCTTATATACCTCCAGCAAGCGTCTCTGGTCCGCCCTATAGGGCGTGTCCGGAGGCGGAGTTATTTCTACTCGAAGCGCCTGGAATCTTCTGGAACATTCTCCAGCGTTCCAATGCGCGCGCATAGAACGTTCCTGAACCCCCGAGCATGTTTGACAGGGACTCCCTGTGTGGCGCCACAAAGTTATACTTTAAGAATTTTTTTTTTAAATAAAAAGAAGGATTATATTTTTTCTTTTCTATTTGTAATATAGTACATAATATACAGCAATTTGTATTTTTTTTGTCTCCTGGGGGGTGGGTTTAACCCCCAAACCCCCCCTCCTGGTTGCGCCACTGTTCGTTTATTATAAAGGACTTAGTCTTTAAGGCACATTTGATAAATAAATAGATGTCCTTTAATTTATCGTGGTTAACAATTTCTAGTATTTTTATTAAATTTTCCTCATCTGTTTTATCCTCCTTCATATATCTCTTTAGATAGTGGTTTCTTATTGGTTGGTATATTGGACATTCCAACAACAGGTGAATCATAGTCTCTTCTTTCATTTTATTGCATATACTACAAATCACCGTTGTGTCTATTTTATACTTTATGCCTCCCGTATAGATATTTATGAATTTAGCACTCTTAGCTGGCTAACAATTCTTATTTTTTCCAAATTAAATCAATATCTAATATAGTCCTCTTCGTTTTTCGTTATTAAATCTTTGTAAAGTGGATTATAATTGGATTCCAATACACGGTTGTAGTCTAGTTCAAGTTTCATTTTTTTCCAGTCCTCCATTATCATTGGTGAGGAATTTTTCACTTCACATGCCGAGTTTGCTGTCCATACAGACTCCCAGCCAATCTCTCTTAACATGGTTCTCAGCCAAGAAGCCCAATTTCGTTCAGGTTGGCCCATGTTTTCCAAATCCATTTTTCTTAGCCTATTGAAACATAGCTTCGTGATCCTTTCGTCGGGCATTTCTAAAATTTTCTTCCACCAACCCAGCATTCTTCGAAGTACGTAATAGCTTAGAGGGGTATGATTTGCTTCTATTCTCACAAAGTGATCCGGTGTGCCCCTGGGCCATCCAAAGTACCTTTTAACATATTGTACATTTACCCTCTCAATCATATCTAAATATCCCGCAGCTCAAACCTCAGAACCATAAAGCAGCGTCGCCGAGACCGTTGACGTGAAAAGCCCTTCCGCAGTATCCCAACTGGAAATTTTACTCTTAGATATTATCTCAAATAATCTTCCAAGAGCCACTCTCCCCTTTGCGATCGAAGCCTCCGCTGCCAGTCTAAACTTGCCCGATGACGAAAACTCCACTCCCAAATAATTATATGATTGGACTTGTTCCACCACCTCGGAACCCCAGTATATCTGATCATATTTCTTTTTTTTTCCTTTAGAAAAGAACACCAGCTTTGTTTTCATTGGATTAAGCGTCAGACCATTTAAATCGATATAACTCTTCAAAATATTTAGCTTCTTCTTCACGTCAGCATATGTGTCGCCCATTAATACCATATCATCCGCGAAAAGAAGCGCAAACACTTCCTTATTATTCCATATATTTAGACCCCTAGCTCCGCAGGATTCAAAATAATTCACTATATCTGTCACAAAGAGAGAGAACAATATAGGACTCAATGTATCTCCCTGTAGAACACCGGTCGTTATCCCTATCTCCTCACTATGGACATTGCCTACTCTAACTCTCATTGTCGCCGCATCATACATTTTTTTAATTATTCGGATTAATTTACTGCTCATTCCCATATCAAATAGTTTCATCCACAGTTTATCATGAACCAGAAAGTCAAATGCCCTTTTAAGATCTACGAAAACAGCCCATACTGCTCTACCAGGCAGCCTCAGAGTTATAGAGATGATTGAGCTCAAACTAAATATCTGATCGATGCATCCTCTTGTTCTTCTAAATCCCGCTTGTTCTTCTGGTATTATATTATTTCCTTCTGCCCAGCAAGTTATTCTTCTTTCCAGCATCTTGGTAAAAATCTTTGTCACCGAATTGAGCAGAGCAATACCTCTATAGTTATATGGATTATTCCTATCTCCCTTCTTGTAGAACATAAGTAATTCCGACTGAGACCATTTTGTTGGGAAATCCTCTTTTTCAAGTATATTGTTCATCATATTCAATATGTAATGTTCTCATTCAGGTGTTACGAACTTCTCAGATCAAAAGAAACATTTTTATGAAATTAAAATATTAAATATAAACGCTAGTTGAATCATTTTAATATCTCATTTAAAATTAAATTTAATAAGAATAACGAGTTTCGAGTTTAATGATATATTTGCTTTATGTGCTTTATTTCGGTTTTTATAATTTCACCAGAAGTTGAGAAGAAAAAATATGGAAACTGTACCGCATGCATTATCAGGGCCGAGACAAATCTACTTTCTATAAATAAATAAATTATTATTTAAAAAAGTAATAATGGGCCCAGTCCAAAATTGGTACAATAGCAAAAAACGGTTTTTTTTTGTAAAGACACATGTCGTTACTTTGGAAGGGGAAAAATCGGTCTTGATGGGTAACTTCAACCTAAGTTATCTCTGTGGCTCTACCGAACTTGAGAGTTCTTTTCGCAGGAACTACATTTCTCCAAGTATCCATATCCTGAGCCACAACCATCCAATCCCTACCCTCTCCCATCTCTCTCCTACATTGTCCACCCACCTTGGTCTTCCAAGGGAGGTTTCCCAATCAGTCTCCCCACGTGCCCTGCTCATCGCAGCCTCCTCGATTTTATAACCCTATGTCTGGAGATGCATAGAGATCATGCAATTCCTCGTTATGCAAATACTCTAAATTTAGTCTCGTCCTTTAACCTAACTTAAAGACCGTAAAACCTAAAGATAACAGAGAGGAAAAAGGCTATTTCTCCTAGTGCCATTTTTGGACTGAGGCCAATAGAATCAGAGCGAACTTTTCTACAATAAATTTAAACAAAAAAAAATGGATAAAAAGTTACTTTTTTTAAGATTGTATGTTACTTTGCGGATTATTAAAATTTAACAAAATATATTATTAAATAATTTCAAGTTAATTTTTCACAATATTCGAGATCAATATAGATAAAAGTTTTAGATCTGTTTTTGTGACTTGTCTGTAAATAATTTTTATTAAGTTTTAATTTAGATAAACTTCTTTCTATTTGTATAGTTGAATTCAGAATTGTTAAAATAATATTTCTTTTTAAACTAACGACCAAATTTGAAAAAGAGTCATGCATATTTCTTAGTATATTCAAGGTTTTTAAATACAATGATTATGTTTGCATTTTTAACAATGGTGGATTGAACAAAAAATTTTAATTTCTTCGTATAAATCTGCTATAAATTTATTTTTAATGTAAACACTAAATAGTTTAATATAAAATTCATATTTTAATGGTAAAAATTATTTTACTCATTAAACTCAGTACAACCACTATAAATATTAAGATTAAATTTATTTTTCCACTATACCTTTTTAATATTGTATATTTGTAAATCTTTTAAATATTGATTTTCATAAGACTTAATTACTTACACTTATTTCTCTATGTCGCTCTATTTTATAGAGTGCTTATAGAGATAGAGGACTCTTTATGTATATATTGTTATATTGTCTTTAAACCAGGGGGGGGGGGTTATGGGGTGAAACGCTTTTCCCAGTCACCTGTGCAACACGAGGTTTTGCTGCAGGCGTCCGATAGTTTGCGCAGAATTGAAAAACCCGTGACCACAAAACATCCCCATCACAGACCATCTCGTGAATGCACTGCAATTATTTTAATATCATACTTAGCAAACATGGCATTTAATGTAAGTAAAATTTTTATTATAGAAATTATTTTATTATTTAATATATATTTATTTTTTATATGCAATTTAAAAATTAATTTCAATATTAAAAATATTAATTTTTTTTTTTTTTAAAATTAGTGAATTAATTCTTAAATACTTTTCCATTTAAGAATTAGATAGTGAAGCTGGAAAGATAGAAACAGCAGATTGTGTTAATAGGAATAGCGAAGAAGACAATAATGAGTTGATATCACAACTGAAAAGGCAAATTTTTTTTATTTAAAATCGAATTTCGTTTTCTCACTTAGCTAGAGAAGTATTCAAAACCGTCTGAAAAGTGGAGATCTCAAAAAATCTCGGAGCAAAATTTTCAGACCATCGTATAAGCTATCCACATTTAATGAGAAAAGCTAAAATGATCTACTTATAGCTGAGAAAATATTTTCTTTCTAAAAAAGTGAATACGAGTAAATAAAAAACAAAATTAAATTTTTTGCCAGATTTTGTAAAATCAGTGTTTCATTTACAAAACTTTTTTAAATCCAAGGGTATTCGCACCTTAAATTCAATTTCCTCTCTAATTGCTCATACTAATCACTTATGCTAACATATTACCCCTGTACAAGAACATCAAATACTCACAATTAATGATCTGATTTTTAATATCACATCCAATTTAATCCATTAAGCTGAGACTATTATAAATCACAATTTTCACAATGGACTTCTCTTAATGAAATTTATTAAGGGTAGGTAATTAAATAAGTTAAGTTATACAATGAATATTTTTGGTTCAATAACATACACACACCCTCGGGTCAATTGAACTAAACATTATTCAATAACTTACAATACGTTAAGAGTAAGGAAAAAGAAAGGCATGGTTGAACGAGTACAATGACGATATTGTTGAGTGAACTTGGGGAGAGGGGTGTAGTTGGTTTCTGGCATGAAAGGTAGGATGGTTGCGTAGGTGCAGTAATTAGTAATGATCGAAATTAATGGTGCGATGATTTAATCGTCTTAGGCGCCTTTTTTTAAAAAAAAATTAGCCTTTTTTTAAAAAAAAATTAGCCTTTTTTTGCTCTCTCTACTCATAACATAATTTGTAAATAGCATTTTATAACTTTAATTGATTTTTAAATAAATATTGTATATTACATAGAACATTATTCATTTATTTTATTTTTTTTTTTAATTTGTAAAATTTCCAGGTAAGTGAAAAATTATTTATTAGGGCATAAAACTAACTTTTAGAAAAAAGCATTATTGATTGCTTAAATGTTAGTTTTATCTATGAATAAATAATTTTTGCACCTAACTGGAAAATCTATAATTTTTTAATTCCCAATATTCTTTAAAAAAAAAGTCGAATTGGCAGTCGTGGGACTGGCCGACAGAAGTGAAAACTTGTGCGTAAGAAATTTGAAAGCAGACGGAATGCGCACCAGCTTCACGAGAAAAATGAAATTTATATACGTATATATATATATATATATATAAAATTCATAATTATTTTTTTCAGCAAACTGATTATTATTACAAAAATATTAAAAATACGATGTGTATGAATATATATATATATGTCTGTCTGTCTGTCTGTCTGTCTGTGTGTGTGTCTGTCAAATACTCAAAAACTACCCGTCCGATTGCGATGAAACTTTCAGGGATTGTTGTGGGCGTCCCAGGGAAGGTTTTAGTGTAGTTAAATCCAAAATTAATTTATCTAAAATTAATTTAATTAGTAATATTTTGGTAAAAGTCTATTTATGGTTACCAAGGTTACATTGAAAAATTTACAATAAATAAATAAAAATAATTGGAAATCTTTTCAACTTATTATTTTGATAAATTTTATTAATATTTTTAATTTTTTTTAAACTGCCAAAAATAACATACCCATAATAATAGTTGTAATAAAAATAAAAATATAAATCACAATGTAAGTAAAATATTGAATCGTTTTATTTATATTGTTTCAATTATTGTTTGAATATTTATTAAATTTATATATAGATTAATTTACATGTTTAAATGTATATTTAATAAATTTATTTATTGATTCTTAATATTAATAATTCCAATTACTTTCTTGAAATTTTTTTTTATTTAAAAGCATATTCAGCATATCTCGCAAATTTGAATTGGATTAAATAACATATATTAATTTAAATTAAATTAAATTAATTCAATTATAAATTAAAATTAATAAATAATATTTATTAAACCAGCGAAAGTTTGGCTCTTTTTTGATGGCACCACGTCACATGTTGGCGCGTGAGATTTCCAGTGTTAAAAAAATTAATTCTGGTACTTTCAGCAATTCAATTTTCGATGTTGAGATTTTGATGTTTTTGATGTTATAAATAATATTTATTAAATTATAATTTAATTAATTTAATTTAATTTAAATTAATAAATATTATTTAATCAAATTCAAATTTGCGAGATAGTCGAGTGGATAGTGGAGTGTTTGGCTCTTTGTTGATGGCACCACGTCACGTGTTGGCGCGTGAGATTTCCAGTGTTAAAAAATTAATTCTGGTACTTTCAGCGATTCTATCAAGCTCAAATTCTATATATAGCAGTTTTATACAATTATTAATCCTGTGAAAAATTATCAAACATATATCTTTATTTTTACGGTCACACACACACACACACACACATATTTAAAAATTAATTTATTAAAATATATATTATATAATATATTATATATAGTATATAATTTAATATATATATATATATATATATATATATATATATATTCAGAAATTAATTTTAAATTATATAAATATATTAGAAATTAATTTAATATAATTTAACACATAATAATATATTAAAATATTTTATTTTATATATACATAATTTAGTAATACTGATTATTAATGTAAATATAAATAATAATATTTAATATGGCAAATATGTAAAATTTTGTAAAGAATGTATCAGAAGTTTAGTGTCTAACATTCTGGCGTATTGCGCATGCGTATATCGGTCGGGTCGGTGTCGTTTTGGAATCTCACGCGAAATCTATATTTTTTCCCCATCCGCAAAAGTGCTCAACGCCGCTAAAGAAGTTTTCACTTCAAAAATAAAAAAAAAAACGCACAAGCCCTATTTTTTTCACTTAGTTGAACCCTGTTCAAAGCTAGATGGCTCCAAAAACTTTGTTTAAAATAAGCGGGAGTGTCCTCCGGACAGACATCATGCTAAAAATACTTTTTTCTGTTAAGAAAATGCATGATTCGTGGAGATATGTACCTAAAAATATCCATAGGTGAAATTTGGTGTGAAAACAATACCTCCTTTACTATCGTCGGTCGGTAAAAAAGAAACGCTACTTGTATAGGTAAAATGTCACTTCCGGTAGTCAGATCATGATGAAATTTGGTATCTGAATTTTTTACATATTTTTAAATCTATATACAAAATAGGAAGCAAATATCTGGAAGCAAACTGGTACTTTACTTGAAAGGTAAACGCAACCAGTGTAGGTAAAGTACCACTTCCGGTTAACCGATTTTGACGAAATTTTGATAGAAATCTACAAACTGTGAATAATATCGGTGTACCAAATTTCGAAGTCCTAGCTTGATTAGTTTTTGAGTAAATTTGCTTACAGACATTACATACATACATACATACATACATACATACATACATACATACATACATACATACATACATACATACACACACACAGACATAATTCGAAAAATGGTATTTTCCGACTCAGGGAGGTCTAAAACGTCAAGATCTATCGAAATCTCGAAGTCGAAATTTTTGACGATTCCAATACTTCCCTTATACGAAGTATGCGGGAAAGTAAAAACCAGTAAAAACACACAACAAGCCCGATTTTTTTTTCACTTAGTTGAAACCTGTGTAACGCTAGGTGGCGCCAAAACTTGGTTAAAGCAGATGGTCTGTGCATTAAACATCAAATTTAATTTGATTTGCTTTATATCACAGTGTCACAGACCATCACTATACCTATTTTAATTTTAATATATATATTATTTTTACATATTCTATACTCATCTAATATATAATACAATTTTTAATACTTTACTTTTTATAGAACAACAAGGAAAAATTAAAATATATGAAATGGATAATAATAATATTTTAAAAGGTTAGTAAATATTGAAATTTAAACTATTTTTGTAATTATATATATTTTGATTTTCCAAGAAAAGAAATTGTGGTTTTATTAACTTTAAAATAATTGAAAATTTTTTTAAGTATTTTTAATATATAGATGAAATTTCATTGATGTAAATTATCTTTTAATTTTGCAGAATTAACCAATGGAATAGAAATGAATCAAGAGAATGAAAATGATAATAAAAATAATGGTAAAAAGATTAATTATATTTAAGTATATTTGTAATATTAATTTAACACATTTTAAAAAAACGTTTAAAAATAATAATCAAAATCTTTTAGCAAATAAATCAATTTATTCTTATTTATCTAATGTAATATATTAAATTTTATTAAGCAGAAAAACCATTATAAATGGTGATATGTGAAATTCAAATATACAAATATATATATATAATAGTCAATTGATAAAATACTTTCAAAATCTTATTTTAAAACAATTTAATAAAATTTCTATTATAGATTGTGATAACCTGGATGATATTCAAATGGATTCATCAATTTTATTATCTAACCTAAACATTACACTATTTGAAATAGCAAAAGTTATAAAAAATTGGTTAAATTTTTCTAAGGTTAGTATATTTCCAAAATATATTCATTAATTTTATTATCATTTTTTCTAAATAAGAATTTTTGATATTTCAGATATATAATATTGGTGATCCGAACCCATTTTTAATTGTCAAGACAATCCCTGATAATCTAAAATGTGAATTCAATAAACATTTAAAAAATGAATTAGATGATTATACATTTCTTACTATCCATTCATTATTTCGTTATATTGTTCAAGCGAATTTTCTTAGGTAAGTTAATCTACTCTTTAATAATAAAAATAATTAAAAACTTTTTAAATAAACTAGAATTCAAATCGGATTTTAACTAATTCCTATAATTTCTACTGGAGTTTTAATATCTTATTCTCCTTATTAACATACCATTCCGATGCTCCTTGTGATCTTCTGTAAATACAAATTTTTATTATATTTTCTTTAAAGATGTTTTGGATAAATTTCCATAAATTGTTTTTAACCAAAAAAAAATCCTAATTTAATAGTTCTAATGAATTTAATGTTTTTCTTTAAGAATGAACATACGGAAAATAGAAGTCAACTATATTATGAAAAAACTTAAAAAATTAATTGATAAAGAATTATATAAAAAAATTGAAAATTTACAAAATTCAAATATTTCAGACGATATGGTAACTATTTTTTCTTTCTTCTAATTTATATCCAGATCGATCTTCTGAAAAAGATTTATTTTAAAAGTTTTGGATAAATCGTGAATCCATCAACCTAATTGATTCTTTCTAGGAAAGTATTCATATTTCTATAAGTATGGATTGGTATCAAATAATTCAAAATGATGGTTTAGAATTAAATCAGAGATTGGGGCCTAATAATTATAAATACTATACTACTATACACAACTATTTGTAAAAATAGAACTTAAAGAAAAGAATTAAAATAAATTTATTGACAAATCTTTTTTAATAATCTTCATCTTGCTTCTAACTCTTAAGTTCCTTTTATTAATCTTGTAAAATTAATGAATTTATGAGGGAAGTTTAATAATGATAAATATTAATAAATATCTCGAGAAGTAAACAAGATTTTTTTTGAAGCAAATTAATTAGAAGATCCTTTATAGTATTATATATTTAAAATTTATGAAATTAATTATTCTAAATAATCTACAATTTGTTTTTTTTAAAGAATGACAATTTTACTAACTTCCATGATCTTTCAATGATTCCTGAAACTCATTTAATTGAAACCAGAATAACTTATATACCAACTGCATCTCAACAAAAAATGTTTACTGATTTAGGCTTTAAAATGTCAAAAGGAAAATTCTCAAAAAAAGAAGATGATATTATAAGAGCCAATTGGGAAAAATTTAAACAAGTATTTTTTCATTTTTATTTCTTTATTTGTTTTATTTGTTTTTTCATTTTAAATTTTATTTTAGACGTATAATATAAATGAAAATGATGACATAATTGATTCGTTTTTTCGACCAAAAATCCTTCCTGTTAAACCAACAGTACTATTTGCACAATTTATTGGTCAAGGACTTTCAAACAGATATTTATATGCTATTTATAGAAGATTTAGATATCTATGCAAACCCCGTTTACGTGGAAGGTAATTTTTAAATAAAATCATAATATTTATTCTAGTTCAATCATTTGTTTTTGAGAACAAAAGTTCACTTCTAGATCATAATGTTAATAATAGTTCATTTAAAATGGAAGTTAAATTTGTTCCCAAAGGCAAGTTATAATCACGTTATAGACTTGTCTTTCTTTTTTTTTAAATGAATTCTCGAATCATAGGTTAAATAATACTTCTTTTATCAAAAAATAACTATTTTCTTCAAATTGGCCATTTAAATTTATTAAATTTATATTTATATGTATATATTTTCTATATAGATACCTTCTCGAGGACAGTTTATTATATGCAAGAATGATTGAATTGAATATACCTCTTTATTTGATAGCAAACATATTAAAAAGAGATTATGTTTCAATTCATAAAAGAAAAAATTTATTTCGTAAAAAAGGTAAAAAAATTAAATTATAAGGATTTACTAAAATTTAAATAATATATATTATATATATGTTTTTTAAAATTATAGAGCATCTCAAAAAGGATTTCAACTTAAGTTTAAAATGTTCTATGATAAATGTTTTGCTACATATAACTGAATGTGATGATATATATGAGCTTGCAAAATATCCAATTACATACAAGCAGTGGAAAATATTGGAAAATCTATTTGATATCCCATTTGAAAAACTAAAACGATTATGGATATATTCAACAAAATGTTATATTTCAAAACAAAAAATTGATATCAACGAAATATTGAAAGATTTAATAAATAAGTTTGTTAATTATTTTTATTATTTATTTTATCATTTAAAAACAGTTGTTTGTTTAATTAATACATTTTGAACAAAACATGTTTCGAGAATTAATAATATTTTATCTTTATAATTTTTTTTTTAGGTCACACTATTCAGATTGTATGAATTATAAAGATATTGATTGGAAATATTTTGCAGAAAAATACCAATTTAAAAATGAATCTTATATATGGATTCAATTTTTACAGATAATTTATAAACATGTCCCTAAAAAATATTGGTCTAACTTTAAAAGTAAATTAAAAATGAAATAATGGAATTTCTTTATTAAATTATTAATTGATATGTTTTTTTTTTAGAAATTTTAAAAATTTTGCATTTAAAAGAAAATATCTTTAAACATAAAAAATATTTAAAACAAATCCAATTGATTGATGGAAATATTCAAATTATCAAGAACTAAGCTTTAGTTTCTTCTTTTTTATTTTCTTTTTCAATTGCCCTTTCCTTCGCCTTTTCATATAAAGGTAACAATTGCCCTCCTTTGGCTAATATTTTAAGTATTTCTACTATTAATGGCAAATAATTATGTTTCCTACGAATATTCTCAATTTGATATTGTTTAAATTTTAAGTCTTCTTCTTCAATCAAAAGTCGTAAACGAGAAATTTCTTGTTGTTGAAGATCAGTTTCCATTCCATTTGACTAGAAAAGAAATATCCAGAATAAGAAATATATATTGATTAACAACAACTATATGTATTTAATTAAATATTATAATAACATAACTATTATAATATGCTAGATTTAGTTTATATAATTATTATTAAAATTTTATTTATTTATTTGTATATACTATTTATTATTATAAAAATAATTTATTTTTTTAATAAACAAATATAAATAATTTAAAAAAACTTACCTCTATTTGCTTCTGTATTTCATTAATTTTTTTCTCGTACATTGATTTTCTATCAGAAATAATAGCCATTAAATTGAAATGAATTTCACCTTCATTGTATTTTTTAATTCTTTTATCAATTATTGGTCGAACAACATCTAACCAATCAGTATCAGGTGGGACTGGTCCTAAATCAATTGGCCCTCCTTTTAGTCCATCTAATTCATACAATCGACCATCAATTGGTATGTAACCAACAAAATGATAAACATCGTCATCTTTGGAAGCCAATTTAGAATCAAATTCGAAGAAAGTTTGTCTAAAAAATAATTAAATTTAATAAGAAATTATATAATAGATAAAACAAAGATACAAAATTTATTTTTTTGTAAACATGATTTTTGATAAAATTTTAATTGACCATCTTTTCCCATTTTTTTTCTTAATATTTTTTACATTTCTTTCTTTTAAACATTTTATGACATATTATTATTAAAAAATTCAATTTTATATACATACATATTACATACGATATTTACCTTGCAAATGAATTATGAACAGATCTAATAATTGGAGAATTCGTTAAAGATAATCCTTTCATATTAGCATCAAATGATTGGCAAAAATCCTTAAACTCTGTTAATGTTTCACCTAATGTTATATCCGGATGTTTACAATTTAATAAAATACTTAAAATTGCTTGGGTAGCACACGCATTGTTTATAACCTTATAATAAAAATAAAAATAGAATTATTAATTAATAAATAATCTTGATTTTTATATATTTAATTTTTATAAAAAAAAGAATCTCATTTTTACCTGTTTTGCAAAGAAAATTTTCTCTAAACGACTATCCTGTACAACAGAACCAATTGGTTCATCATCTTGAACCCATTTAAACAAAAATATTAAGCCATGAATTGGTCTAAAATAGAAGAATGATGTATTAAATGATTATATATAATTTAATAGATATATAATTTATAATTTATTGATGTATTTTCGTTTAGTAATAATGTTGAAAACTCTAGAAAACGTCAGTATAAGGGAAAAGTATATATCAATTGGAAATAAAATTAATACATAATATAATAATCATATTTCAATAGGTAAATCAATATAAAATGAACTTTTAATATATTTTTTCAATAATTTAAAGATGTAAAAAATATTTACAAATAGATTTATCTAATTTTATCAATGAAAACAAATTGATAGGATTCTGCAACACTCGAGTTTGATTAATAGTTTTTAATATTTAAAATATAAGAATATTTAATACTTGCTAAAATAACAACATATAAAATTGAATTTATAGGATGAATAATTACGCAAACAAAAATTTAAAAAATGAATAAGTAAATCAACTCATTATTTTTGTTTGAGTTATCTAAATATATAAATATATATATAATTGATTCCAGAATTAAAATTTATTAATATAAAAGAATAAATGTCCATTTCATTCTAATTGTCACTTATAATACATGATAACTCCTTATATTTTTAAATGCTGTGAAATAATTATAGAAGAATTATCTAGATATTAACAATGATTCAAATTAATAAGTGGTTGGAAAGAATCTATACTTAAAACTCGAATGTTGTTAAAAATTCGACAATATTTATTTAACTTATTAATTATACCATAATTATTTCAAATGTATAATAAAATTTTAATTTAGAATTAAATTAGAAAAACTTAATCTAGTCAACCATTAAAAATTTACTTAAATATAATATAAAAACCAATATCGTTGGTTCTGATATACAATTAATCAATTAATTAACTTTATTATATAATATAAATTAAAAAAATTTCTAATTTTACTTTTTAATTTCATTGAAAAATGACAAGCGTTATTTTGATTATACTAATATAACCTCTACTGACGTTTTTTTAAGCATTCAGCCGGATTTAATTTACTTTATATTTTCAAATTGTTCAGCATCTAAACTCCATAATTCTTCAACTTGAACACCTTTTACACCTAATAAAAAAACAAGAAAATAATTTATATATTTTCGAGAGAATTAATAAAACAAATTATATACCAAATTCTTTAATTAATTCAGTAAAAACTCCTGGATCACTTTCAATAAGACACCAATTACCTACACTATCTGACATTATTTTAACTTTTTAATTTCAATTTTTGGTTTTAAAAAAAATGAAATTTAGAAAGTCTAGAATAATGAAATTGAATTTTTGAAGTTTATGCAAGTGAGTGAGGTTAGAAATGAATTCAAAATAAATCAACGTGACCAATATATTACCAATTTATATATATATATATATATATTTATTTATTAATTAAATATATTTATTAAAACTTTTTATATATTTATATGTTATTTAATATAGTTGTATGCTTGTATGTATATTTAAAGGAATATAATAACTTATTATAATTATTACATTTTAATTTTTAAAAATAATGAAAGAATTTAAAGATTTTTTGTTTATCTCAGAAAAGTTAACTATTCGAAATAAATAATCTTACTCATTCCAATGTCAATATATATTATAAATATTAATTCAAAATATATATACACGAGTAGGATTAAAGTTAATATTTAAAACTTTTTTAGAGATATTATTATTTTGGTTTTTATTTTTGATTGTTAAAAATATTTATAACTATATAACTTTAATAAACTTTTAAATTAAAATATTTTTTATAATTATTTGTTTAATTTTTATATTAGAAGTTATTTTTTTAAATTAAATTCTATATATACAATATTTATATTTCATATTATTTTTTGTTTATATTTATTTATTTTTTTTTAAATTATTAAACCATTCTATAATTTAAAATTTTAAATATTAATTATATTTATGTAAATATAATTTTTTCCCTTTATATAGGAACTTTCCATTTTCATCCCTTTACAAATGGCGGAGAATCATGATTTGGTGGGAGCTTTACCACCCGGATGGGATAGAAAATATGATCCTAGAACAGGAAGATAGTAAGTTTACCTCTTTCAATTGAAAATAAAACATTTATATTATTATTTTTTTTTATATTTATTACAAATTTACACATTTAATATTATTTTTGTCTATTTATTTCATTTTACACCCTTTTTCATTTCTCTATCCATATTTATCCTGATTTTCCCTCGATTTGACGATTATTTTTTAATGAATATTATTTTTATTATTTTGGGTTAAATTTTAATACAAGTTATCATTTTAATATTTTTTATTTTTTTCTAATTATTTTATTTTATAAATATTTTATTGTGATTGAAAATTAATGGATAATGGTATTTTCAACTGACGGCGATTTATTGATTACGGTCAAGTTTATATATATATATATATTCAACACGTGTTATTCTTTGTTTAATTATTTTTGGTAGATATATTAGCTGATTTATTTATTAAAAGAAAAATAAATTACTGTATCTACATAATATCACTATATATACACACACAAACATACATAAACATGCTATTCTTAAGCAATATATTTTTATTAATATTTTTAAATAAATTTAAATTCATACAATAATAGATATTTTCTAAAATTTTGCTAAATATTATATTTAATTCAACAATATATATATTTGTAGGAATTCTTCAATCGTTTAATAGACAAAATGATAAAAAATACTTAAGATAATAATTTATATTCTTAATAATTAATTTTGGCTCGTAATTCCTTGGAAATCTTTCTTCTCTTTAGTATAGTCTATCTACTCCTTCATTCATTAATCCACAACTGCTCTCGTCCCCCATTTGCCTAGCCACTTCCTCTCGTTTCTCTTCTCCTGCCTGGTGACGTCATCCCACATATATATAGATATATTGTTGAATTAATTAATTATTAAAATTATTATCAATAAAGCTTAGATCCCATAATAAATCCTTTCAATATTAATAAAGATAAAATATAAATATAAATTTTTTTTATAAAATAACGTTTTTCTCATGGATTAAATAGAATAAAATAATTTTTCTATAAGCCTGACAAAGTTTATGGATGAATTTCTTCATATAGGTACAACGAAAAAACGTTGGGCGTATTTAGTTTTATTTAATTGAAATATCAAGTCAAATTTTTGTAATAATAAACATAAACACATAAAGTGACAAAAAAAAAAATTTTTATGCAAAAAAATTAATATTTTTTAATGTAATATACTTATATCAAAGTATGTAACAAATTTTGAGCCGGCTCTACACATGCGGTGTTGGTCAAATAACGAATATTTACCAAATACCGAGCACCAAGTTTAGCTGCTTGTATTGAATATTCGTCTTGTTAATATTATTAATATATAAATATAACCTCCTTAATCTGGTTTATTGAATTTAATTGAATAATTGAATTAATTGAATTCAATTAATCATAATAATTGTAATGTAATACTTGATAAATAAATTATTTAATTGGAATTGTTAATTTATTATATAAAAAAGGAATTGTTAGAGAAACAATATTATTTATTAAAATTGTGGATATAAATATTCTTAAATATTCGTCTTGTGTCCGCTATAATAGTTTTTAATAATTTAATTTGTATTTAATATTAAATTATTATTAGATTCTTAACTGGATTCTAAGACCAGGTTAGGTTTACACCTGGGTTTAGGTTATTTTATTTTTGTTTTTAAAAATAATTATCATGGCATGTTCTGCATATGGTTGCACGAAACAACGTGGAAATAAAATTAAAAGACAGCTAGGTGAAGAAGAATCTGGGAAAAAAAACTCTTTCCACATGTATGTATTTTGAATTTCTTTAATTAAATTTCAAAATGGTATATATAATATTTATTAATCTAAAAAATCACGACTTTTGCTTTGTACCCCCACATAACTTTAAAATTAAGTGATTTCTTTTCAGCAGGGCCGGCTCTACGTGTAAGCACTGGATGCGTCGATTCGGGGCGCTTCCGTATAAGGTCATCATAATTTACGCGATATTTAACCCCTGAACTCCCTTGCTCGCCTTCGGCGTACAAATTCATAAGATTTATTCTGGCATTATTTGAAAATTTTGCTATTTTTGTACGAAGGCGGAAAACTAAGGTCCCGCAAATAAAAAATTTTGAAGTACGGCAAAAATTTAGTTTCTTTAAAAAAATTTTTTCGAAGAAAAATTTTGGAGTTTAGCCCCCCCCCCCCCCCCCGAAAAAAAGTCTATATTCGCCTCTGGTTGTATGGCTTCAATTACTGTTCTGCATTGGGGCGCAAAAATCCTAGAGCCGGTCTACTTTTGAGCATAATGTATAACAATTTATTTAAATTAATAATTTTGGTAATTAAAAAAATACATTAATAAATATATTTTTTGTTTATATTTTATTTTTTGTAAACCAGGTTAGGTTTACACCTGGGTTTAGGTTATAGACAGGTTATAAATAGTTGTTATTTTATTTTTGTTTTTAAAAATAATTATCATGGTATGTTCTGCATATGGTTGCACGAACCGACGTGGAAATAAAAGTAAAATACAGCTAGGTGAAGAAGAATCTAAGAAAAAAATCTCTTTCCACATGTATGTATTTTGAATTTCTTTGATTAAATTTCAAAACGATATATATAATATTTATAACAAATTCTGGTAGTACCTCAATATCTCTTGGTTAAGGAATAGAATAGAAATTTGAAATATTTCACATCTTTGGGATTTCCAAAAGATAGCAATTTAAGGAAGAAATGGATAGACGACGTCCGGAGGGAAGATTGGGAGCCAACAGAATATTCTTTCCTATGCTCAACTCATTTTGATGAAGAGTGTTTTGATAGAACGTCGCTGGTATATCTTCGATTAAAAGAAAATGCCATTCCTACAATATCCACAGGATCCAAAATTCAAAATCCTAGAGCCGGTCTGCTTTTGAGCATCATGTATAACAATTTATTTAAATTAATAATTTTTGGTAATTAAAAAAATACATTAATAAATATATTTTTTGTTTATATTTTATTTTTTGAAATCATTTTTCCATTAAACTAATGATAATTTATTTTTTTAATTGACTAATCATCAGCATTATGAAGAGAATGATTGCCGCAACATTTAATTTTTTTTATACATATTTTTATATATACATATAAAACGGCCTGCAGTTGAAATAAAATAAAATTTAAAATGTTTTTTCTTCATGAGAAAATTTTTGCTCGCATAATTTTCCACAAAAAGTCCCGAAATTTGATGATATATTAACATTAAGATCAATGGAAAATATAATGTTTTGATGTAGACAATATGGCGACTGTGACGTCAGATAGGCGACAAGTTTTAGTCGAAATGTTCACTCCCTACCTCCCTGTGCTCGGCATATACCAAGCGCAGGGCAAGCAACCCATCCACACATGCGGTGTTTTCCAAAATGTTTTGCTTGATATTTGGCAAACACCGCATGTGTGGAGCCGGCTTTAAAATAATGATTATTTTCTTAAATTTACATATTATCAATCAAAGTCAAAACAGTTGATTATATTAGAAGAAATAGTGTTACTTGTTAATGGAGTGTTTTAGTGTGATATGTAATTATAGCTCTATAAAGGAATGTAATTGCATGGAAATAAAATAGAAAGCAAATGAAAACTAAATGCGCCAAACGTTTTTTCGTTGTATATTAAGAAATTCATCCATAAACTTTATCAGGCTTAATGTAAAATTATTTTATTCTTTTTAGTCCATGAGAAAAACGTTATTTTATAAAAAGTTTTTTATATTTATATTATTTTATTATTTTTAGTAGAATTTTAAATCGTTAAATTTATTTAATATAACAAAAGGAATAGAATAGATGATGTTATACTATATAGAAATTTGCAAATTGAATAAAACAAAAAGAAAATATTAATTCTTACTATCTCTTCAGAGATAGTATTGCGATCACGAAAAATTTCGATGTCGAGATTTTGATGTTTTTATACATTGTGAAGGTTCCTGAGTCATTTTCACTAAGGTTGAGAAAAATATCTGTCTGTCTCTCTCTGTGTGTGTGTGTGTGTGTGTTGTACAGGGGTTGGACAAAAATATGGAAACACCTTTTAAAAAACATGTTTCTTTGCTTAATCATGGCCAGCAATTCCCTGTTTATGAAGCTCCCTTCTAATTGTTTTGGTACTCACAGGGTTCGGTAACATAACATTCATTTCAGCAGTAACTTTTGCAGCTGTGGTCTTCTTATTTTTCGTCACAATTGCCCTTAATGATCGTCTGTTACGATCACTCAGGACACACTTTCGTCCGCGCTGTGATTTAGCAGATGTTGTTTTTCCGCTTTTCAAATATGCGGAATAAATCTTCGATACAGTACCTCTTGATACACTAAACACCTCGGCTTGCTTACTGAAGCACCTACCATACCTGCTCCAACAATTTGCCCACGTTCGAAGTCTGTTAACTCTGACATAATGCAATGACAACCTTACATAACAGTACTCCGACAACAACTGAACTGTTTAGCACATTTACGAAGTTGTATAGGTGGCGTCAGTAGTCAAAAACGCCAGCGTCATCTACATATTTCATTAAAATCATTCTTTCTTTTCAAACATGCATTTCACAAGGTGTTTCCATATTTTTGTCCAACCCCTGTATATGTGTGTATGTACACAAGATTACGCAAAAACCGTTTGAGCTAGAATAATGAAATTTGGTTTACGGGCATTATTCAAATTCGTAGTTTTCTATCAACTTTTGAGAAATGTAGCTCAACCGGAAGAGGATGATTACCTACCACGTTTTGATTTTTTTTCTCTAAAGTGACCGTAAAAATAAAGATATATGTTTGAAAGTTTTTCTCTGCAAATCTCGTGCCATCAACAAAGAGCCAACACGTGCTGGATTAATATATATTATTTATTAATTTTAATTTATAATTTAATTAGTTAAATTTAATTTTAATATAATATATGTTATTTAATCCAAATCAAATTGCGAGATAGTCGATTGGAGTCACTCAAGCTTATTTAAAACTGATTTTATGTATTAATATTAAGTAAATATTATTATAATGAAGTAATGTTTTTAAAAAATATTAATTAAATTAATTAAAAATTTCTCTTTTAATGTTATAATTATTTTGAATTTTTTCAAAATGAAAATCAATCAATATTCATCCATCAGATGGTGTGAATGAAAATTCAAATTTTATATAGTTTTTTATATATGTTTATTTTTGCACAAAAATAAATTGACATAATTATTAGTTTAATTTGCCTTTTAAAATAATAAAAATTAATAAATTTGTAAAAAAATATATAACACTTTAAAAAAAATGTCTTTTAGCAAGATTCGACCCACGGAGGCAAAAACATGCGTGCTTTTGCTCGTTGACCCATGAAGACTTTTCATATTTATTTGTCACAACGATAGTTGACTATCTTTTTGCAAATAGTTTTCAGAATTTTTTACTAATTGCGTTAAAATTAATTAATTATAATTAAATTATATTACTTCCATACCTTCTAGGGATTAATTAAAATATCTAGGTATAAGAATTTTCAAAAGTCTAGCTAAGTTTAAAGTTGATGACAAATCGATTTCAATTTGTCATAAGAGCGAACAGACAGACTGACATGAATCGAAAATGATAAAAACGTTATAAAAATAGGTTATAGTAATAGGTATTCATCGTAAAGATGAACTTAATATGAATAAAAAATATAATATAAAAAGAATAATCTAAAATACATATTAAAAGAATGACAAGAAGAGAACTGTTTAAATAAATAATTACAATCACAATTATAAAATATTTAATTAATTAAATATAGATTTAAAAAAAATTGGAGTAGATAATTAAAAGATAAAATGTTGAATTTTGTATATTTTTATTTCATAGAATGATGTTAAACTGTCAATAAGAGCACAGAAGACCATCCTATAATAGTTTTTCTTTATCAATCAAATTCCTTGTTTGTAGAAATGTCGAGAGCTTTCGGACTACACCAAAGTCACCCAAAACCAAAATTGGCCCAAATTTAGATATTTCTCTAAACAAAATTTATCAATCTCGGTTTATTTCGGTTCGAAATTGATTTGGTTCACCATGATTCGATTGTCCAAACAAACTAGACAAAAATTATGTGGATTATTAAAATAATGATGGTAAAATTTCTCTGGCGTTTTTTTCTATTTTTAGTTTTTTTAAATTAATTTTAATGATAAAAAATATAGCAGCACGTAACTAAGGTCAAAGAATATATCAGTAGGGTGATCATATTGTCTTGTGAAGAACATTGGATATTGTAATGTCAAAAAAAGGACGGTGCTATAAAAAGAAGAATTGAGAATTAGAAGAAATACAAAAATAAAATGGTTCATACACCCCTTCTAATTCACAACTTTTCAAATATTATGTATTCATAATAAAGTAAGATGATAAAACCAATTTTATTATATAAACATATTAATTATACAAACAATTATTCTATAGTAACAGGCCCGATACAATAATTTAGTTCGATTTGAAGGGTGTTTTCTCCAATGAGACAATCTTAGGCAACAAATTTTGATCTTTCAACAACTTATCTAAAATCTTCTCCCACTTCATAAAACAATTTTAGTTTTTAACAATAGTTTGCCAAAAACGGGACAAGATATTTATATTAAAACGACGGTACGGTCAAAAAATATGAAAAAACGGAACTATCCCTTTCAAAAGGGTATGGTCACCCTATTTACCAATTAATCAATCAGAAGAACGGAGAGAGTAGTCAAGATTTTTTATTTAGACCAGAGTAAAAATTATTCAAAACTATTTTTTATAAAGTTTTCACAACCGTATATTAATGTAAAATATAATGATTTTTATTATAGTTACTTCATAAATTATTTTAATAAAACAAGTACCTGGGAAGATCCACGACTAAAATATAAACAGTTACAACAATCTCAACAAATCTCTACTGAAACCCCACAGGTATTCTAATTCTTTTTATTCTTATAAGTTAAATGTTTATTTAAATAGTTCATTTGATTTATAATAGTATTTATATTATGTATTAACAAATTGGGGGGAAAAATTAATTTATCCTATAAAAATAATGATGATCAGTGCCTGCAAAACAGAAAACATATTTTCGATTACTAAATTCGATTTGCTAAAAATAATAACCCATAGCAATAGGAAATAAGAGTGAAAATAAATAATTTACAAATATTAAATTTTATTGAACAGACCCTGAAACTACTGATTGATATCGATCTATATGTATACATTTAGAAAAGAGAGTGTCTGTTTGAATATTTTCTCTATATACATTATTTATATGTTTTCAAATGGTCCATCTCATGAAAAATTGGTTCTAAAAGTTATACCATAATTAACCCTAAAAAATATATTTAATCATAAAATTACTATTAATAAATTTATAAATAAAACAAAAAAAAAAAAATAAATAAAAATACAGACATTTTATAGTACAAAAGTAAAAAAAAATATTTTTCCAATTAATAATATTTAACTCCTTTAAGAATTTTATAAGCAGTCAATAATAAAAAGATTATAATAATTGTTTGTATTTCTCCTAAAATTAATTTATTAATGACTATTTTTTATTCATTTTATCAAATTCCATTTAAATTTATTGATTATATTTTTAATTTTTAATAAATGATTATTATAATTATTAATTGTTTTGTAGCTATTAGACTATATAATAAAAAAAAAGAAATATCTTTTTTCCTCATGTAAATTAACAAAATTAGTTATAATTTTAAATTTATTAATATTTACTCTGTTTATAATTATGAAAAAAAATTATCAATCTAATGTGAGTTAACGTAGAGAAAACTGTTGATTTAAACATCTATTCTGAATTATGGTATTTAACAATATTTCATTCAATATAAATATTTTATTATTATTAATTTTTCCTTTAACATTAAGTACATATTTAAAAAGTTTTATAAAATAGATAGAATTTATTTAATAATACTTTTATACAATTACTCAAGACTTTTATATAATTTTTCTTTTAACTCCATATATGCTTATTATTTAGAATTTTTTGACTGATGACTATGCAACCTAGTATCAATCAGTAAAGAATATTTTGCTAAGCAAACTACTAGAGGGAATAGAAATAATAGTTCCTTTCTGCAAATATTTAATTAATTTTATATTTTTTATTAAACATTTTCTATAAATTTTATTATTATTATTATTATTAGATTTTAGGCTTAACTATTTCTTAAGTTAATTTTAAATATAATTTTTTGTCGAAGTCCGCACATGGCTCTCCTGATATTCGTGGATATCATATTTATCCTGTTAATGCTACGCCATATCAACCACAACCAGCATTTCAAAGTCCAAGTAGAATTTCATTGGCTCAGGTATTCTATTCTTTTTTTATATGCAATTTAGTTTCTTATTATAGGGTGACCCAGCCAGTAGTTGAACAAATAAAGCCAGTTTATCACGGAACCTGTTGTAAGTTCTATACTATTAGCCGTAAAACTAAGCTAATGGATTTTTAACAAAGCTTTATTATTGTAGTTATTAAAAAAAATATTAAACAGTGCTTAACTGAAAAATAAAAAGCAAAAAAAAATTCACAACATTTTTTATGATTTTATCCCAGTGGTTGAACAGACATGTCCAGTTTTTGAACGCTCGATATTCCAGTAATTGAACACCCGTTATTTCATAGTTTTTTTTTTATTTTAAGTTTAGGTACACATCCAAAACGACTTAACAAATATTTAGGCCTATAGCTTGAGCACTCATAACACAATACAAGACTGATTCACATTCCAGACATTGCTCAATGTTTAAATTATAATAATAATAATAACAATAATACATATATTTATTTATTTATTTCAAACAAACACCAATCGGCAATATACACATAAGATACAAAATTAAAAATATTTTTAAAATTTTTTTATACTTTTGATACGAAATTGCTTTGGGAGTCGAGTCCCGTTACTGCATACAGATTCCTGGTTTTACTTTACTTTACTTTAGGCGAGTCCGTTTGTCTTGAAAGTGTTGCTTGGATTGCACTAACATTCAATGCTGAAGGTGAGGCATCAAAATTATGATTAATTTCGGGCTCTTTTTCAATACACTCAGACAAAAGGCCATTTGTCTGAGTTTCATTAAGACATTTGCTCCGAAGCCTTTTCCAAAACTGAAACAGTTCACGGGCCTCAATATTACCCTCCCACTCCTCCCCTGCACTTTTCTAAATTCTTCAGGCCTACCCTTGGGGAAGAGGGATTCAAGGTATAAGAGGGATTGAACATTCACAGTCTGGTGATCTTCGATGGCGGGCAACGTTCACCACTGTTCAATTACTGGAATTTGTGCATTTTAACAGTGCCATTAGTTGAACAGTCAGTTTAGAGCTCTAAAAAATAAAAAATATCTATACCTTAATATCATGCTTCAAAATGTAGTCCTTTAGCTTTAATTTAAGACCAATTCGGTAAAAATATCTCTAAAAATGACTAGGATGCACGTGGATTACTTTTACTTACCGTATTTTCAGTAGACTAGTCGTGAATGCAAAAACAAGCATTTCATTTGAGAAAAAAAATAATATCTCTGAGTACTTAAGTCACGTGCAGCAGACGATAGGTGTTTCAGTTGTGACAACATATCAACTTGAAAATAAAATAAAATTTCATGTTTCCTCTTGAGATTTAGGAGGATTTTTGGTAATTTGTTCAACTACTGGAAGGGGTTCAACTACTGGCTGGGTCACCCTATTGTATTATACAGGATGCGACGCGGGAACTTCCTGATTTTAATAAATCAAAAATCGAAAAAGATTAGAGATAATACTTTAATTATTTTTATTTGCATATAGGTATATTTAATTTAATTACTAGTTGAAAATGATTTCTTAAAGAGGGCTTTTATTATGATCAATAGAATTGGAGAGTCGAAATGGATTTTGCGAAATTTTTTAAAATAAAATAAAGAAGTACCCGCGCCACATACTCTACTAATAATCCTTATTTAATCTAATTTTCTAGTTTTTAATTTTGTATAATAATTCTTATATTTTAATAATTAAAGGAACGATCGGTTGGGATGAAAGGCCAAGAAGTATTAACAGGAATTCAACCAAGTGATATGGATATGTCGGTGGCTAAAATTGGTGCCATGTTTCCAACAGTAAGCGAGACACATATTCGGGCCCTTCTTATAAAGTAAGAAATTTAAAATTTGTTTCGTTTATTTAAAGGGTAAAAATATTTCTATATATATATATTCAATTTAGTTTAATTTAGTATTTATTGTGAAAAAAATTGAAAAAGTTGAATTTCTATCATTCGGTACACCTAAATTTATTTTTTATCAAATAAATAATTAAAATTTAATGATTTTACAAATATATTCTTTTCTTCTTTTTAGACTATTGCTATTATACTTTTTTATGTATATTTGGGCTGAAATGATTCTCACACAATTTTTTCTTATCTCTAAATTTCGAATAACACTTGTCTAAATCTGCATTGACTAAATACACCCTTAACACTAAACCTACCACGACCGGTCAAATGACCGTTTTCAAATTTTGTTTAAAATTTTCTAAACACTATGTTATTATACCGCCATTAAACTTCATGACTTTTCTTAAAATATGCATACAATTGTTTTTTTAACCTTTACTACTTTTCCGATTATTTGATTTTTGAGAAAAGTATGTAGTCTGCTTTAACTACCACGACCGGTCATTTGACCGGCTAAACGATTTATATGTTTTTGTCATAGAATACGCTCGAAAACTCAACTCTGAAATTAAAAAATCGTTACAAATAAAAGATAATACAAAAGAAAAATTAAAATGTATTTATTTCGGTCTCTTTTATCGGATTACCTTCTATGACGTATCTAGAAATGATCGCAGAGCCGACTTCAGTACAATTTTGTAACTTGAACAAGCAGTTGAGGCCTATTATATTTTATAAATTTAGTGTTATAAACTACTCTTTCAACGAACCACATTTTTTTAGTTTTTATTTCATTATTTGTGTGCCTATATCAGCCTAAAAATGTCAAGGCATTAGATAAATATCAAATTATTAGAGAAATAATATTGACGAAGAGTGTTCGGAAGATGACCGGGAATTTTCTGATATTGAAGATGACAAAGAGGAAAATGATTATGATTTAATTGGCAACGACTCAGACACCGTTAGTGACCAAGAAAACATTTTGAATATACTTAGAAGACAAAAGAGAAGACTATTTGCAATTAGTTCCGAAAGTGAGAATGAAGAAGAGCTGACCGAAACTGCTATAGACGGAACTGAATGCAAGAAATAAATGAAGGGTCTAATCCTGGAAGAACAGAGATGCATAATATTTTTGGGGAAACATCAGGACCATCCGGGCATACTAAACGAAATATTATGAAAGATAAATTTATGACAACATTTTCTCTTATTGTTGATCATAATACAATCGAACATATAAGAAACTGCACGGAAGCCGAGGCATTTCGTGTGTTGGGAACTAAATGGGATCTATCTACTGCAAAATTATATGTATTTATCGGATTATTGTATGCACGTGGTGCATATGAGGCAAGAAATTTAGATATTTCACTCCTATGGAACAAAAAATGGGGACCAGCAATTGTCTAAAATGTAAAAAGTACGTCTGCGGCAATGTGCGATTGAGAAGCCTATAATTTGTAAAAAATGTTGTAAAATAGGTATAAAATGCAAAAGATTTATTTTTAAATCAAAGAGAAACTATATTTTTAATTATTAAATAATTGTTTTCTTCATTTTAAATTAAGAGATATAAGTAATTTCAAAACCCGTCATTTGACCGGTGATGGTAGGAATAGTTATACATGCAATGCTGGTAGGTTTAGTGTTAACTTTATCTATAAATTGATTGCCAAAACGTAGTAAAAACGTCAATCTCATCATATTGAATCTAAAAATTAGAAAATTTACTTATCCTTATAATATATAGTAATATATTGTTGAAAAACATTTGATTAGTATTTTCAATTTCATTGCTTTTTTTATTTATTTATTTACAAATCATAAAGATCAAATCCAAAAAAATAAATTTTGTCAAAAATTTAAACTAAATTAAATAAATGAATAAATAAAATAATGACGGATCCATTATAAATTGAAATAATTTTAATTTTTTAAACATAAGTAAATATGAAAAAGGGGAATAAAATTAAAATCAAATAAAGAGGATAGATATGGAATATTATTGTGATACTCTATACATTTACTACATTCACCCAGCGCAGACAACAACATAAAAAATATTTTTTGGAAATAGAGTGAAATAGGGTTGTTTGAAGCTTTAATATATTTAAGATATTATTAAAAATAATATATTTAAATAAATTAAATTTTTTTTTGCTTTCTATTTATATTATATTAGTTAATTATGACCATAAATTGAATTATATGGATCATCTGTTTTACCTTTTTTAAATTTTTTTTAATAAACTTTTTATATCTTTGTTTTTTATAATAATAGGTATATAATTGATTTTTATTCTAAAATATATGAAAACATCATTATATTATATTAAATTCTTGCAAAATTATAATTTTTCTATTTATAATTATAGTTAATTTTATTTTCTCAATCATGAATGTTGTTAAAACAGTGGCGTACCTAAGGGGGGGGGGGCGGTAGGTGCGGTCCGCACCGGGCGGCACTTATCTTGGGGCGGCATTTTTTATATTTAGTTATAGTTGTAAAAAGCAACTTATTCATTTCATATTTATTTTTTTTTCTTTCTTGAATAATAAATGATTATTATGATTATTATAAGTTTACTATTTGATTTATATAAATTATGATCAACTATATGATTTCGAATATTATTCCTCCTGCATTTTAGTGTAAATTTTGAATTTTAATTCCAAGAACAGGATAATAATTTTATTTTATTGTATTCATTAAAATTCGTTGAATTCGTAAACGCATCTTTAAGATTTTGTTCGGCAAAATTATCTTCGTTCTACAATGAGTCAATTAAGACTACAAAATCTTGCAATATTGTCAATAGAACAAGAAATTACAAATAATATAAATTTTGAGAGTATTATACACGATTTTTCTAGTATGAAAGCTAGAAGAGTAAATATTATATAAATATAGTACGAGTGCATACAAATATGTGTAAAAAAATTTACTCTGTGTATTAATTAATATTGATTAAATAACTTAATAATTTATTTATGAGCATTAATTTATAAATACCTCTATTTGATTGACTTATAATAGAAAGGGCGGGAAACTGGAGATCGCCCCGGGCGGCAAAAGTTCTAGGTACGCCACTGTGTTAAAATAATTTAAAATTATATCTATAATAAAACCGAAGGTCAATAAAAAATGTTAGAAGAATAGTCACTATGTTTAAAAATGATCAATCTTCTTTTTGTTAATATTAATGAAATACAGGGCTTAAATCCCATTGAAAGAAAATAAAATTCTTGTATACAATCAATTTATTTTATGATATATAAAGATAAATTGGTTTACTGAATTTACATTGGAGAGCGCTTCAAACATGTTCATCATAGGATAATAAAATAAACACCTTTTAAAAATGAATTATTAATTATTTTGCTTCAAATGAGATTGATGTACTCTAGTTGATAAATAAATCTTATTCAAAAATATTATTTATATTATTAGTTTATTTTTATAAATAAAAAATATTCTATTTGAAATTGATATATTCAAAGTGAAGGGACCAGGGATTTTAAATTCATGATTTTAATCAAATCATTTTATAGAATATTACCTAATAATTATAAATAAATCACAAACAAGGGAGAATCATTCTTTTTGAATATAGTGAATGGAAAATGTGATAAGAGCTAATAAATGAAACTTAGGATTTTAAATGGTTGATTAGATTGAAATTTTATATTTCATATTTATTCCATTTTATTAGTTTGATTTCTATATAGGTATATAAGTTACCCACATATTATTATTCAGTTATTATTTATCTATAGCAATTTTTATGTATTATATTCATTTAAATTTTCCATATTTATTAATTAGAATTATAGGATGAACATTATATGTATCATAAAGAATAATGTGGGCATTTTAGAAATAATTTTTTAAATTTCGTTTATCCATAAAATAGTAAAATTTGTCTCTCAAATTAATAGGAATATTAACTAGAAAATATAAAATATAAGAATATTAATTGAATAATAATCATATTAAATAGTTTATTATATAAGTACACAAATCAAAGAAATAAAATGAAATAATTATGAAATTTTGTGATTAGTATAACCTTTATTAATATAAAATTAAAATAAATATATAATTTAATACTATATTAAATAAAAGCTATATAGCATATAATATTTCTGAATTTTAAAAAAAACATTTTGATTTTTTTTTATTCATTTGAGAAATTAAGTTATTGGTGGCCTATTACTCTCTAGATTAGATTTTCCTTTTCCTTGCAACCATGTCTTATAACTTATTTTTTATGTCTAGTCCTCCTAGTCCTAGACCTTAATCTAATGCACTCTTAATCTAAGATTATTCTATCATTTGCGATGAATAATTTTTTTTAGAACATTAAAGTTGGTATTCTGCAATTCGTAAAATTACGAAACGAATTTGTTAAACAAGAAATGTACACCGTATGAACTACTTTTTTATTTTTATTAAGATATAGAAGTCAGTCAATAAATAAATCTACTATTTTATAAGGGTATTTTGACCCTCAGGATGGGATCATTATTAGGACATAGGAAAAGATCCAGTAGTCGTATAAAACGCTAACTCGACATGTTGCGAGCTTTACAATAATTAATTCAAGCGTGTTTTCTCCACGATTCCAACGACAGTGGTGACCAAGATGCTTCTACTAAAAAAAGTGTTTTATCGTTGTGGACGACAACTGGATTTTGCCCTTAGAATCTAATATTATTAAACTAAAGACTTACTAAAGTACAAATGTAATTATGTCTTGAGGGTGATCCCAACTTGTGAATTGAGGCATTGACATAAAATGGTTGATTGACTTTTATAATTATCAATTAATAAAAATAAAAATAAAAATAAAAATAATTCATTCATACATGAAAAATATTATTTATATTATTCATAAACTATTTTAATAAATTAATAATAGTAAAAAATGATTCGCCCTCATATTATAAAATTATTTTATATAAATTTTTTAAAAATAATTAAATATATTTTTTTTATCCCTTAACCATTAATTTATAGAATGTATACTCACATATATATGATTTATGCCTAAGTCTGTATTTAATTTTTTTTTTTTTTTGCTTGACCCCTTGACATTCCAATTTATTTAAAAAAATATTTAGATGTTGTAGTTTTTATTTTGTTAGGGATCTCGGAATTCTTAAAAATATATAATATTCCGTTGTGCACGTCCTGACACAGAAATTGAGGCCATTTTACAAAAAAAAAAAAAAAAAAAAAAAAAAAAAAAAAAAAAAAAAAAATGTAAAAAACGAAAACAAATGGCGCCTGGCTGCCCCGAAGGTATCATCAACGAGAGGCGGTGGTCGTGAGCGCCCTCCAAGTGGAAAAACACCCGCTGTCGACCCCGGGGCCCGTATCCGCGCGGCCCCTGCACTCTGCCGCTCTCCAAGTCTGCCAGGCCCTGCAGATGACTCCCCCCCGCCACCGGCAGCCCCACTCTTCACCCAAGATGAAACTGAGGTGCCTGCTTCGACCCAATCCCCCATCCCACCCTGCTCGATGTCGTTCAACATTAGATATCAATGTTAGTTTAGTTACATCGTTGATTGATTGATTGATTGGCCTCCTAATTTATTTGCTTGTGATTGTGTATGCACCTCTCCACTATCCAATCCCATTCAAAATAGTTGTATAATTAGATTATTTATTTATTTTTAATTTATTTGAAATAATAAAACATATATAAAAAGATATTTAAATAATTATATATTAAATAATTAGTAGCTTAATTAACAAAATATAAATCTTGTATTTAACAACAAAATAATATTCTAAAATGCATGTTTTTTTAAGCATTATTAACTTAAAAATGTAGAAAAACCTTTTCAAAGAAAAAAGGGATACTTTAATATAAAATTAAATGCTAGATATCATTAATAAGTATAATATTGAATAAAATAGTATATATATTTATATATATTGAATTTGATTTAATTCAACGAAAAATACATCAATCAATTGACTAATATATGGTTGAATTTTTTTTTATTATTTTAAATATATGTATATACATATATAGTATAGTTTTTAGATTATATTTCAGAGCATGGTGTTAATTATTTAATAATTTTTATATTAGAGTAAATATTTTATCAAGTTTTTGATTTATTTTTTTTTTAAGCTTAGAATTTGAATTTAATATAATATTATCTAAGGGGAGAATATTTTAAAATAAACTTATACAGAAAATGATGATGTCTAATGATTAAGTATCCAATGATTAAAGAAAGAAAAAGTTCATAAAAGTCATATTCTTATCTTATTTTTAAAGCTGTAGGGGTAATTTAAATATGTTCACCATTCTATTATACAATAATATAAATACATCCATCAAATATTTCATTTTTGATCACTAATTGCTAAGAATAGATGATTTATTATTAAAATACTCTTCGAAAAAATATTATTAGAGCATAATATAAAATTCATCAGTATCATCTATAAATTGGACGACGACTTATCCATTTTTCAAATTTATCTATTATTAGAAAAAAATATAATTCTCTAGATAAGAAAGTAAGACTAAGAAGTTCTGCGATATAAATATTTTACAATAAACAAAGTTTACAATAAAGTAATTAGAAGGAGTCTTAATTTTTAAGATTTTTATTTTTTTAAGAATAATAAATATACTAGTGCGAGTACATCACATTTATTATCGGGTACAATAAATAAATTAATCAATAATACAGTTTATATACCTATATATATAATTTTCATATCAAAAGATCAATGAAAATTTAATTAAATCTCAAAAAAGAAGAGAAAAAAGTAAATTGGAATTTGGGTTATTTAATTTAATGAAAATCTCAAGTTAACATCTCAAAGAGAAACCTTACAATTTAATTATATATAATATATATATATATATATATATATATATATATATTTAAGTATTTCATGAATGTAACATTGATAGTTTTCCCTTTTGTCTATTCATCAATTATTATATACAGACGCTAGTAGTTAAAAAACTATTTTTTTGATTCAAGGACCCTTTAAACTAAATTAATAAAAAGAATTACTTTTACAAATAAAGATTTTTTTTCAAAATTTTTAAAGACGTTAATCTTTTAGATATAATTTTGCATTATACTCAAGAGATACAATTCAAGTAAATTGTTCTCTTTACAATCCCTCACTTTTATATTTTTCAGTCTTTTCTACAATTTAAACTACAATAATAAATTGAAAAAAACTGAAAAGATAATACTTTATTTTATTGTAATAACTGAATGTTTTTTATTTACTTTAAGATGAATTTTAGTACTTAAGTTGTAGAAATAGCCGAATAATGTGAGCGGTTGTATTGTGATCATTTTGCAAAATTGTAACTCTTCTGCATAATGTAAAAATTATAAACACAAATAAATAATTAAGACTATATCCGTGTGTCAATTATTCAGTAAAAACAAAATACATTTATTGACTTCATTCTACCCTAACCATCCTTAGGGTAAAACCCTTTTCCTTTTCCTATTCCTAAACCTTTTTCCTTAACGATTCAAATTTTTTAATAATAAATTAAAATAAAATTGGGGAAATATATTTTGTTAAAAATTGAGTAATTCAATTGGTCCAGAGGCTTAAAGTTTCGCTCTGTTTTTCTGGTTCAGAAGCAACTTCTGTTTTATTGAATAATTTAATAAAAAAAACTGTGAGTGATGTTTAAAGTTGATTCGGCCTTATCAAAGGTGACTCGCATGACTGCTGTGTCTACTGTTATAGTAGACTTTCGAGCTTGCTGAAAATTGTCGTCAGAGGTTGACGCTCACCTAGCTAGCTTATAGTTCCTCACTTTTAACATTTCGATATACAAAAAATAAATACGGTTTTATGTGATAATGTTCTTCACTACTATGACAAAAGTTTCTGGTGAATTTCAGCACTTTTCACGCCTGGTGATTTCTTCGCGTTGTTCCTTTGAAAAAAAGGTCTTCCTTACATTATTGTAACAAAAAAGACGACACGATCATGATTAAATTCTGCTTATCAGTTATTTTTGTTTAATTAAGTTTTAGAACGAAAATTGTAAATAATTTTACTAAACACATATTCAACAGATGCTTGAGTCTTGGTACGAAATTATCACTTATTCTATTACTGAAAATTGTTGGATCATTAAATTAAATTATATAAAAATAGTAGTGTGCACGAATTTACAAATGTTATTTATTATAAAATTATTTTTTATTATCATGATTATTTAAGTTTAAAAAACATTTTATAATTATAATTTGTGTGTTCAAATTTATTATTTAAACAGATATTTGAAAAGTGTATTCCCAAAAGCCGAAGAGACAGTGATATTAGATATATTGAGTAATTTGGATGACAATGTTCAAAAGGCAACGGAACAATTATTATCACTTGGATTTGAAAAGAGGGATACACCACCGCCACGATTAACATTAAGTAAACGGGAGGAGGAACAAAAAACACAGCGAACTCAAACACCCGCTGCTCCACCACGAATTAAGACACCTGAAGAGAAAAATAACAGTGAGTAGTGTATTTTATTTATATCAATAGTCAAAACTCCAAATACTAGCACACTTCTCTTACAATAATAAGAAGAAGAAAAAGAAAAAGAAGAAGAAGGTACGAATCGCTGTCCTAAACATCTTGCAAAATTCCATCATCCTCAGTTCCTGTAATCTGACCAGGGAATTCCCATCCTTACAATAGTGTTAGAGTTGACCTGTCCCTTGGGATCATCCACTCAAAAAGAGTTAGTATCTTTGGCTATGAACAAACAAATTAAATAGTAATAATAATAATAGTCTGAAGGTAGGATAATTAATATCTTATCCTCTAATTTAAATTAGAAAATTATAAAATTTTCTATCAAGTCAAGCACTTAAAATAAACGTAAAAAATTAAATAATTTTAAGAGTTAACAATGACTTTGAATAATCGTAAAAACAATCTTAATATTAACATATATTTAATGAAATTAATATAAAAAAATTAATTAATATTTTTGACTGTTTTATAATTAAAAAAGTTATGTTTTGGCGCATTTATCAATCTTGTTTCTACCCATTAGCCCTAACTTTTGTTTTTGCAATTAATTAGAACAAATACCAATAGAGGGCGTACATATACATATATGTTTAAGTGATAAGATTTCCAATTGAGGCATTTTACTTTATAGAAAAAGCTGGAGTGTCTCCACTCGACTATCTCGGAATTTGAATTGAATTAAATAATATAGATTATATATAAATTAAATTTAATTAATTATAAATTATAAATAAAAATTAATAAATAATATTTATTAAACCAGCGGATGACCCTCTTCCGGTTGAGCTACATTTCTCAAAAGTTGATAGAAAACTACGAATTTTGAATAATGCCCGTATACCAAATTTCATGATTCTAGCTCAAACCGTTTTTTCGTAATCTTGTCTACATACATACACACACACACATTTTTCTCAACCTTAGTGAAAATGATTCAGGAACATTTAAAACGTATAAAAACATCAAAATCTCTACATATAAATTTTCGTGATCGCAATACTATCTAGTAAAAAGATTTTATAGATTTATCGTTATAATCAGTATTTCAAAAATGTATTTTTTATTTATTTATTCATAAAGTTATTTTTAAATTCAATAATTTTTATATGGTTGGTTGAATTCTCTACAAAAGAAAGAATTATCATTGTTTAAATTATAATTGATCCTAAGCCGTTTTAATATTAAAATATTAATGTAAAATGAAAGAGAAGGGAATATTAATACAAGTATAAAAAATAATAAATAATTGTATATTAAGAGTAAATTAAACATATGAAAATGTCGATGAGAGAATGATTTATTAAAAGAGGAAACTAGATGGAATAGAAAAAAGGGTGTGTGTGGGTGATGAACTAAAGAGGGAAGGAGAACTTCATTATTTTTCATTTCAAGTCTCGTAACTTGCACAAGAAATTTTTCACACCCTTTTTCTTTGTCAAGATCCAAAACCATTCTTGTTTACTTAACATTTCCGTTCACTTTGCTTTATTTATTTATTTAATTTTAATTCTAGCCACTAATGGGTTGGAATTTATCTTTAGACATATTTTAAAATTTTATATATATGTGGAGGTGGCAAGTATTAGAATCATGCTGGAAATTAAAATCATAAATTTGACTCTTTTAGTCAATATTTATAAATATTAAAATTAATTATTGTAAATTTTTGTTAATGTTTTCTTGTTAAAAATTAGATCAATTTCTGAACATGCATAATCATTTATTATCTATAACTTGTATATTACATACACTTGTATATTACATACAAGACTCTTCATCAACTAAATTGGGGACCCGACGGGAAATATATTTATATAAATATAATATATAAAATATAATATATATATAAATATACATGGATAGTCGTATTATTTAAATTGAAATAATCAATTATACTTATAATTAATTTAAGTATAAAACAAATAATATATATATATGACAAGTCAATAAGTCCGTGACTTTTTGAATGAAACAGGTTTTTTGATAAAAAAATATTTTATTTTTCAACGTAGTCTCCTTTGAGCTCTATACAATTTTTTTTATTCCTTCCAAAAAATAAGATTTGTCGAGGATATCAAAATAGGTATTTGAGCAGATTCACCCCGAAAAAAAACACTGTTTTGACTGCTGTTTGGTCTCTGGTGTGTTGTGGTGGATCCACGTTTCATCCACGATTACGAAACAGCGTAAAGACTCGTCCATATAGAGGTTAAACAACGCCAAACATTAATGACCACACGAAATTCACTTTTTTTCATTTTCTTCTTAGTTTTCTTTCTCATATAGCTGCTAAAAATGAAATATCTTGTGGTTATTTTTCTACATTATGATAATACGAGGCCAGGTTAATAAATCCGTGACTTTTTTAATGAAACACAGGTTTTGGGATAAAAATTTTTTTAGTTATTTTTCAACGTAGTCTCCCTTGGGGCTCTATACACTTCGTCCAACGTTTTTTTATCTCTTCCAAAATTAAGATTTGTCGAGGACATCATCCTAGATTTGTTTCTGAGATGATTTCAACATTGGAGTCAAATCTCTTTCCGCCGAGCCGTTTCTTCAGGTTTGGAAACAAGAAATAGTCACTCGAGACTAAATCCAGAGAATAGGGCGGATGAGGAAGCAATTCGTATCCCAATTCATGGATTTTCATAGAAATTCACTTTTTTCCATATTCTTCTCCAATCACGAGGTAGTCTGCTATTAATGGATATCAAGCAAAAAAAAACTAAAAGATCCAGCTGGTTCAAATTTCGACAGGAGTCAACTGATAGTTGCCTACTGATAGGATCAGTGTTGCCATTTTATTTAAGAGACAGGAAATTCAAAAAGTCACGGACTTATTGACCTTCCCTCGTATATGTGTATATATGTGTAAATATGTATAAATTCATAATTAATTGGATAGTATTTTATTAATGCATCATAAAAAAAACTAATGTAACTTAATTTCGTTCATATATTTCATTTTTTTTCTTTAATATTTTTTTCAAAAATACTTCTAATTTGTGTTTAATTTTAATATCATTAATTTTCAACATTTTTATGATGTAAGTATATATATTAAACCAATCTTTAAATGACAGATAGGTAGCGCTATCATCAAAAGTTTCGAATGTATTTTTAATATGCAAATCGGTAAAAAATTAACAGTGATCTGACGATTAGTTTGCGAGATATTTTTAGAGAAGACACTTATGACATTTTGAAAACAATAAAATTACATGAATTGGGCTATAAATTGATTCCCAGTCCACCGTACTCCTCTCAGATATGTTTCTTCTTAATTATCCTACTGACTTAATGAATGACCTGTTATTCGTGTAAAATAAAAGAGAACTATGAATATGAATCATCTTAAATATTTGCAACTTTAAATATAATTATTGGAATTGTAAAAACTCCTTTTCACTCATCTTTTAAACTTTCCCCAATCTTTTGGACCAGATATATTTATCATTGATAGGACGGAGGAGGCACTATACAATATACTTTCCTCACAAAGTAAAATTAGATGCTATAGTTTATTTATTTTTTAATTGAAATTTTAAAACATATGTATGTATAAGAAAAAATGGCATTACGTTTCTTTAAATAATAATAATTTCATTTCCTGGAAGGGTTAATAATTAATTTTTATTTTATTAATAGAAGCTTTATCTTTTCTATCATTTAAACTTTTATCTCGGACAAATAATATAGATATTGTATTTAATTTGTAGAAAAGCATATGTGTAACCTATTAAGTATGATTAACTTTTAATTACTGATGTGTATTGTCTCTTTGCTATCTGTTTTATTAATTAAATGAATATAATTGTAGATATATGGGCATTGAATTGGAGGCTAATACACAATTATTATCATATCCTAATGAGAGCATGTGTAAAATAATTGTGCGCCTGGGGGGGTGTTTTGCGTGTACAGTGCGTAGTCGCCTGCAGGCTCGCTATAAGGATATCGCCGATCGACTTGTCACGTTCGCCCTCGAATCTGTCGACTATGACGAGGACCGGGCTGCTACCATCCTCGAAATGATGAAGCGCGAAGAGCAACAACAACAACAACAGAATAAACAGAAGCAGAAACAGCAGCAGCAGCAGCAAACGGCGAGATCACGGCTGGCATCCGCTGCAAGCGCCGTTGTCGCTCTTTCAAGAGAAAGGTAATCCACCCACGCACCTCCCTCCTTCCTCTGTCCTCTCTCCATATCTATCTATCTTTTTATCTTTAATCTATATCGTCTCCACCCTAGTTTAAATTAATTAACTAATTAACATGATCCAAAATATTGATCTCCTTTAAAAAAATGCAATCATTGAAACGAGCCATAATTATTTTATTCTTTTAATAAATTATATATTTTCTACTTTTAATTTCCAATCTACAATATTTTATCTATATAACTTATAATTATAATTCTTATACAATTTTGATATAAATTTAAGATTGGAGAAAACAGACATGCAAGCAAGAAAACTTTCCTAAATATTCTCTCTACTCGTATTTAAATATCCTATTTCTCATTTTTTACATTGGTAAATATTAAAAAATTTAAGCTACAAAAAGGCAAAGAGATGCAAATCAGTCTGTTAGTTAAATCAATAAAAAATGTAATAATAATTGAATAATTTGAGATTTATATACATGGTATATCTATTATATATTATAATAAATTTTTTTTGAGGAAAACAATTTCATTAATCAAATTTCTCATCTCTATAATAATAAACAAACCTAAATGGAGAATTATTCAAGTTTTGTATGCCTTTCGGGTATTAGAAGATTATAATATAGTTAGTTCTTCAAAATATATATATAATTATTTGTATATATATTAAATTTACGAGCAAAGAAATGGAATCACATTGCAGCATCGTTTAAACCTATTATATTTTTTATCAAATAAAATTTTATAATTTTAGACTTCATCTGAAAAAATTCTACATATTTTTAAAAGGGAAAATATTTTTGGAAATAATTTTTAATGTCAGTTATATTTTTGTGATCTATCTCTGTGGCTCTACGGAACACGAAAGTTCTTGGTTGCACTAACTATTCTTCTTCTCAGCACAACCATCCAATCCCTACCCTCTCCCATTTCTCTCACTCCCCTCCTACATTGTCCACCCACCGCGTCTTTGGTCTTCCAAGAGGACGTTTCCCAATCGGTCTCCCCTCAAATATATTTTTCGCTATTCTTTCCTCTCCCATTCTAGCCACGTGCCCTGCTCATCACAGCCTTCTCGATTTTATAACTTTAACTCTGGAGATGCATAGAGGTCATGCAATTCCTCGATATGTAGTCTCTGCCATTCTCCCGGTGACCTCATTTTTCTTTGCCCATAAATGATTCTAATTTATGTGATATAATATATTTGTGAATTTTTTTAATTAAATAAATATAAGAACAATCTGCTTCTGTTAATTTAGAATAATGTTTAATTTGTAGACAATTAACAAATTCAATAAGTAAAGTTGAGAACACCGAAAAGGTGGTGGAAAGTTCTCCTGTAAAGGACGATTCAACTAAAACCAAAATGGAAAGCACACCTTCCACTTCCAAAACAAATAACGACAATAACGGAGATAAAAATAACAATCAACGGAGATCCAAAGCTAATAAATCTGTAGAAAAGTAGGTATTTTTTTATATATTTTTATAAATTTTGTCATTTGTAATTGTATTATTTATATATCAAACTTTGTAATATATTTATCCATTATTATTTATCTATTCTTAAGGAATAACATATCATTTTTGTTTATATTATTATAATAATATTTAATTATTATATTATATTTATTATATTTCTTAAAATAGAATCATATTTCACAAATATAGTTTTATAATACTATCAATTTTTATCTTTATTAAAGTAAATTTGTTTAACTAGAAGAAAGATTCAATTAATTAGTTATTTTTATTTGATATCTTCATTTCTTATTATAATATAAAATATATTGTATATTAAAAATATATTTAACATAACTTATAAAGAGATTATGTTAAATATTCATTTTACTATAATTTTTTATCTAATAAATAATCTAATTTAATTATAATCTAAAAAAATAGTTACATGAAAATCAGTTATATTTCAATGTATATATTTTATTTTAGAGTATCCCGTGGTACCAGTACAAGTGAAGATAAAGAAGAATATCGTTCTCCCTATCAAACCAAGGCCATGGGCCCAAATCGCACTGCATCTCGGGGTCCTAACGACCAACTTCTATTGTAAGTAATTATAATAAATATATATAAAATAATTAAATATATTAATAAGTAAAAATTAGAAATGAATGATGTTGGTTGTTCTTTTTTGAATTTTGAAAAACGCATCTAAAAATTCCTAATAAATAAATAAAAGTTTAGAATTGAAATAATATTAATGTTATGGTGACATTTAGAAAAAGATAGAGAAAGATTTATAAGATCATAAAAACCCACCTTCCAAGTACTTTTGATTTACACTAAATATTTCAATAATCATAAAACTAAATGAAAATGTAGATATATTACATGAATAGTAATAAAAACAAAATTAGTTTTTTCCTCAATGTTCTTATTTTCAGTTATTATTGAATAATGTATGTAGTCAATTTTTAATTGTGTCAGGTTTCAAGATTCCTCAAGAATGATTTAATTATAATTAAATTGGAATTGCTGTTTTATTCATCAATAAATCAATAAAATATCGATAGAAATGGTCACTAAAGACCAAGGGTAGAAATAAATAAAAAGTCATCCACATTGTATTTTAATAAAATTATAATACACAATTTATATTTAATATAATTTTAGTATAATATATAACAAAATTTGAATTACATAAATGTATAAAGATGATCGTGATTCTTCTTCGGCAAAAGAAAACATTTGGATTATCTCCCAACTCTCTCTCGTGTCAAATATTTTGAAATATTTGTCACACGAAAATTTAATAAATTATTAAATAATTATAAAGTTTCAATAGCACCAATTGGTACGGAATAGTGAAAATATTAATAAAAATATAATTGGTCTTCTTTTTACTTTTCCCAATTCATTTTAGTTATTTTTTCTAATAATATCCTTTAAAATGATGATTATTATTACATCAATTGTTATGATAGGGGTAATACAATTTTTATTAATGTCCCTTAAAAATATTTTGATAATAGATTTTATAAAAAGGAAAATCTCATATTTTTATATGAGAAAGTGTATAGTTGTATTGAGAAAAAAGATTTATCTTTTTAATTAATTAATTAATTTCATAAAATTATTTTATTTATAAGAATTCTATGAAATTAAAAAATTCATAGAGATCAATGGCTTTTGTCATTAAAAAAAATATCATCTTTAAAAAATGTTAATTGATTTAAAAAATTCTTTGATATTGAAAAGAAGAGTTCAAAAAACTTTATCTTTTATAAATTCAAACTTATTTATTCAATATCGAAAAATAGTTTGATATTTATTATTTCGAATTGTTTATGTAAAACATCGTTTATATTAATTTTTATGAATTGAATTGATTATAATATGTAGATATAGAAAGAAATTTGCTTATGGATTTAATCTTGTTTTTTTTATTATTATTATTATTATTATTATTCCTTGATAAAATGATGAGACACGTGGATATTAAAAAGCAAGTTCACTAACATCACTCACTCACACTCTTTCTCTCTCCTTCTCCCTGACTTTAATATAATCTATTTTGTGAGATAATAATCTTTTTTTTTTATTTCAATTTTAGATTAAATCGAACCAATTATATAATCAATGAGAACTGAACTGAGTGCTTGGTGCATGTTTTTGATATAAGTTCAAGTTTGAGTTGTCATTCATTTCAATATGATAACTTATTCTATTTAAAGTTTATAATACATTTCGACATTATTTCAATGCCCTTCATTTTAATTGAATTATTCAGATACTTTCGATCTTAATTAATAATTTACAATCTACAAATAATTATTTAACTAAGCAATGAATGGGGGGGGGGGGGAGAAAAGGGCCTTTTTTCCTTTCAGTAGGTGGAGTTAAATAAAACTTACTTACCTCTCTCTTTCTCTTTCTCTCTCTTTTATTCTTTGTATTCCTAATTCAAAGATAAATATAAGTTATGAGTTAACGAAAATGAATTTGAGAACTGACGCAAAGACATTTTTTTTAATATTGATTAGGTTTATACTATTATACTATTGCTAAAATGTCATTTTATTCATTTTCTTATTTATTGAATTTTCATAAAATATCAATTGATATTTCTATTTTACTTTTCTAATTAGAAAACAAAAATACTTAAATTTTTTTTTAATTTAATAGTCTAATTTCATTTAATTATTATTATTATTAGTGAAAAGGAAATTATAATAATATATATAATCAAAGAATAATAAAGATTTGTTCTAAATTTGCTTTATTGATTTACTTTTTGTTTTCAGAATTGAATTGAATTTAGAATAAAATTATTTTTTTTTTTAACTTTATGTAGGTGGGGGTCTTTCGAACCTTTTATGATTAAATTATTAATTAATTTAATGTTAATATATATTTTCCTTTTTTTTTGTCCCATTAATTTATTTTCAAAATTCAAATGACGTCAATGAATTATTAAGTAAATTTAAGTAATTTAAATTTTTAATATTTATAATTCATCCATGCAACGATTGTGTTATTGAGAAAGAAAGAGTTCAAAGTGTTTCGAATGTTTAAATAACGAATTTTATATAGTCTATTAATAATCAATAGTAGGGAGGGAGTGGCTCCGATGAATATGATTTTCAATAGGGAGATTGATTTAAATTGTTTCAATTTATATGAAAATATAGAATAATAAACTTATAAATAAATAAAAAATTATTTTGTAGTTAGTGTATTTTGTATAATAATAAATAAACAAATCACAATTGAGAATATTATATAAATATATATATATATATATATGAATTTCTCATAAATATTAATATAATATTTACTTTATAGCATGTTTCTATATTGTATAAAATAATTTGTTTTATTTATCTAAATCTACTTTTGTTTGTTTAGTCTAATGGGTCTACTTGTTATTGTTATTATTTTTGTCTGTTCTGCAGAGTTGACTATATGACTTGGAATGGGCCGAATCCAGAGCTTGTCTGTGGTCGTGCGGGTTTAGCAAAAGGGCATGCATGTCTCGCCAAAGGGCCAAATCCAGAATTGCGCAAAGGACCAGTGCTTGGGCTTGCATTGGGATCTGCAACTGGAAATCGAAGACATTGTTGTGAGAAATTGATAACTGCATGCATGCGAGGTTGATGACGTTTTAATATTAATAAAAAAATCATTTGTTCAAAGGTTTTTACTCTATTATAAATTGCATGTGTCGCGTAACTCCTCCCTCCTAACCACCTACAATCTACTTCCTATCTTATTTACTATTAAATAAAAATTAAAAGAAAAAAATCTCTTTTTTTATAATTTGTGCCAAAATTCAATTTTTTTATATATAAAATATATATATATATATATATATATTCCTATCTATGTATAAATAAGACAAATGTCATATCATAAGATATATTTATATATAATAAATTTAAAAAAAAATGGAAAATAATTAGTGAGAATGTAAAAATTAAAGAGATTAATTATTATTATGATTATATATATATATACAATATATATAAATGGCACGGAATTGTATATTTTTTTAATAATAAAAAAAAAGAAAAATGACAAATGAATGAATGTATTGTTGCGCCATGCATGCCTTGTATTAATTTGTAGAGTGAAACAATTTATAAATATAAGAGGTTAGTCTAAAAAGTTCGTTGAAAAGTTGAAAACTACTCCCCTAATAATATGTGAAGATATTGAAATAGAAAAGTAAGACAAATATACAACTGAGTCATTGAACCCTCAGGCTTCTTCCTACTAATAAATTCCATTTAGTTAATAAAGAGAGGGATAAGCGCCGAGAATTGCTCCCACTCTTTTATTAACACAAAATATCAATCTATACGAACTTTTTAGACTACTATCGACTTATAAATCTAACGTTACCTGAGTAAAAAAATAAAAAGGCTACAATTAGACCGCAACAATTCGAAGCAGGTCGAAACAGGATTACATCAGGGTTGTGATAAACCTGAACCTTTTTATGAAGCAAGTAAGTGAGAATGTTCACAAAAGGTTTTTGTAGGATAAATTCAGTCCTAACTTTTTCTTTTTCAAAAGGACGAAACAGGTTTGCAACAGGGCAATGTCCTACAAAAAGTTGAACAGTATGCCAAATTATTTCATTAATATTATTGCTATCTCTCTATTTTTCAATAATAAAATAAAATATTTTTTAATTGAATTTTTCTCTTATTCTCACCTCCTGTGGTCTGTTTTTGTAATTTTGAAAATAAAATAATATATATTTAAATGATCAATTTAAACTTCCAGATTTTTTTTTATTCAAATATTACTTACCTTTTTATAATTATACTTACATTTTATAAAATATGTAGATAAAAAAAATCTTGAAACATTTTATATCATAAATAATTTTTTCAGATCTTCGTTATATGTTAATTTTTAAATATAAAAAAATCGTAGTGTAAAATGAAAAACTCATTTTTATTTTATTATGAATTGATAATTTTATCTTAAAATTTATTATGTTGTTTTTTATAAATATTTATAATAATAATTAAATATTGGTTGTGTCTCATGTGATGTATTGTACTTATTTAGTGTATAAAAATATTTATTCTTGTGATTGATTTCATTCCACATTTTCTTCTGTGTATTATATTATTAAATTCCTTAAATAAAAATATTTTTCTATTTTTATTTATAAATAATTAGATCAGATCCATCCTATTTCTTCCACCTTCCTCCAACCATTTAGTTTTCATTGTCTTAAAATAAAATGTATCTCTTTAAGATTGCCTATTTTGAAATTTTAAAAACACACTGTATCTTGGAAATATTTAGATATGTTTATTGCAATAAAAGGAATACATATTGAGGTTATGTATAAAACAAAAATATTAGAATGTGTCAAAACTCCTCTTTTAATAGGAATTGTTTTTAGGTAATTGACATAAATAGATAGATCATTACTTTTAAAACTCCTCAAATTATAAGAGCGTCAAATTCCAAGATTGTTTCAGTGTTAGGCTGGGGCTGGTTAAAACTAGTTATCTGCGAGTTCCATTGAAGCAGAAGTACAGAAGTCGAGAAGTTTGAATTTTTTCAGCTACATTTTCAAAGAATTACACACTTCCCAAACTAAAATTCGCAGTAAACAGGAAATGAATGGGATGTTGATGATGAAGGATCACTCTTGGATTCTCAGCTCTCCAAGTGTTATTAGCCATCAAGTTTGAAATTCACCTCATCAGAGAACGAAAATTTCCGATTCTCTTGTAGCTGTAAGAATCTTAGTAAGATATTCTATTCCATACATAATTTCAATATCTTCTAGCCACTTTATTACAATAAAAACATTTCAAGTAAATACTGTATTTTTTAAAAATTTCAAATTAAGCGGTGTAACATTCATTATAATAAAGTTCACAAGTTTCACAATTTTGTTTTTTGAGATATTTTCTATTGGAAATTTATCTGAACTGGAAATAAAATAATTAGTGGGATGAGTGAGTGGACAAAGGAAAGAAAATGTTGGCAAATATCTTTTTTAATAAAAAATTGAAAAAAATAAAAACTGGAAAAAAATTTTATAGATATATTTTTTTTATTGAAACACCATTACATAGCAAACTAAAGGAGCACATTATGTTTTTTTACATCTAGCCTGTGATTTGGGATAAAAATGTTATAAATACAATGACATTTTTTTTAGTTATGCATTTCCATTCCAATATTTTTTTTAATTATGGCCTTGTTAGACATTTTTATATATAAGAGCCATTAAATTTTTTAGTTTATTTTCATCATTCCTTATCAAATATTTTATTTTTAAGATATTTATTTATTGTAATTTTTATTCTTTCATTTATATATATATATATAATGTCACGCCCTCAAATGAAATAATAAATATTAGATTCAACTTTTTACAAATTTCATTTATTTTTGTTGTTGAACAACACTTTTTTATTTTGTTTATTTTAATCTCCTCTCTATAATAATAATAGTAATAATAATAATAATAGTAATAATAATATTTAATTAATTAATAATAATTATGATATTAATGAGAAATAATAATAATAATAGTAATAGTATAATAATAATAATAATAAATAATCATGTGAATCAATGCCGCAGCCATGAATTTATAATCCGAGCCATCTCGCTCCCCGACGAGAGAGTCTTGTCCCATGGTTCTTTGGCACTTGTACCATTTTTTTATTTTTATTTTATTTTATTTTTTTATTTAAAGAGAAAGCTGAAAGTGACCAGGAAGGACTCTTAGTGTGCACTTGAGGATTTCAATTTGTATTTTTAAATTTGTACTTTTTTAATTTTTTTATTTTTTTTTTTGCAAATTTTAAGAAAACATTTTTTCATTTTTCTTTAATAGAAAAGTTTATTTATTTTTTATTTTTTTGATTTTTTTTCTTTCAAGAATAAATATGTATATATATATATATTTATAATTTATTTATTTACTTATTATGAAAGAGAGAGAGAGAGAGAGAGAGAGAGCTAGCGAGCGAGCAAGTGTGGTGTTTTTTAATTTAGAATATATGATTTGAGAAGATTTTTATGAAATTAATGCATTCCGCGTGATGATTGGGGGAAAGGAGCGGGAGGGAGTGATAAAGAGAGGGGTTTTGTCTAATATTTATAACAAATTCTTTGTTTTTACTGTTGTTATGTTATATTGCAACAACAGCTCAACACACTTCAATGGATCACACACATCACCATACATTCCCCTCCTGGTTTTTGTTCCTTATGTAAGATTTAATTCTTTTAAACAGAATTTTGTTTTATTTTTGTTCAAAAGCAAAAGCAGCGCACTATAATGTATCAAAGCGAGATCGAAAACAAAACGAAAAAGTCAAAAAAACAAAACAAAACAAAAGTGCCATTAAGGGTTTACCTGTTCCCCGAACGATTGGTAGAATGCCAAAAAGAAGCTGTTCGTTCGTTTGTATTTATATATATATATTTCATTTTGAAACTTCAAAAAGAATTGAAGTTGACATATTTGGATCACATCAAATTGTCAAGTGGTCAGAAAAACTGGAAGGCACTTTACTACTTTTTGAACACATCCATGCCAAGAGTATTTTCTAACATCAATGGACATTTCAAGTGACTTTTGCAGGTCAACCTATTCAAGAAAGCCCTCTGAATCACCAACATTAGGCACAAGTTTTTAAGAATACAGTTCAATTTTGGCGTACTGTATTCTAATATTTTTAAAAAGTATTCATACAAGTTATGAAAAAGGAAATTTCGAAAAAAGAAAAATTAATATTATTATATCAAGAATATGGTTGACTACTACAAATTCACTGCACTGTTTTTTTTTTTATTTATTATACACATATTTTTATTATAATTTATATTAATAACTGATGATTTTTTTCAAAGCAAAACAAAAATTTCAAGGCCACTTTGATTTTTCTTTATATATATAGAAGGTATATATATATATTATATTAAATATCACTTCATTTTGTGTCAACTTAGTATTCAATTCAATTTTGGCATACCCCAATGGCAGGAAGGCATTTCAAATTATTTTTATTTTTATTTATTTATTTTTTTTTTATTTTTTTATTTAATTCTTTTTTCTAAATAGAATATAAATTTTGTACATTTATTTATCATTTTTTTTTTCTAAAACAAAAAATACATAATTGGAATTTTGTTATTTATTTAATTTTATTTTAAGCTTAAGGAATTCTAAAGTGACTAGAGGCTCCTCACAGTGAAATGAAGAGAATGAGAGTCGAGGCAAGGGATGGAGGAGGAGGAGGACTGAACAGACAAAATGAATATGAAACGAATCATCACACATCATGGGTTTAAGGAAACGAATTAGAGAGATGGACAAATAAGATTCAATTCTGAGATCTATTTTTTATAATAATGTTAGTACATACCAATATATAATGTTTTAATATATGTACATATTTAAATATTATCTTGTACTAGTCAAACATGCCAGAAATCAGCCAATGTAAGTAGTTCATAATAACTTTCAAATTATATTATTATAATTGAATCGAGATAAGAGATAAACATGGATTTTTTTAATATTTATTATTATAAAATTAGTTTTATTAAATTAAATTTTATTTATATAAATAACTATTTACTGATTAAATAATATGAAGCTAAATAATTGATATCAAAAAATTTTTTTTTAAATTTAGAAAAGAAGTTCAAAATTGCTTCTTAAACAATTTTTCGATTATAAAATAATATTTTATATATCAATTGAAAAAATTGTAACTTCTTATTGGAATATAAAACAAATAAATAATTAATATAAATCCATAAAATAAAATAAAAAAAAAAATATATAAAGAGATAGAAAAATTAATTAAAAATAAATACAAATTTTAGGAATATATATACAAAAATTAAATGAAAATTAAGAGTTAAATTAATGAAATTGTTTTCAGTTATATTTTTTATTTTAAATTTAAATGTTTTTCAATATCATAATATTAATAAAAAAATCTAATTTTTTTAATGTTTTTCATTAAAATTTGCAAAATCTCTTCCTTTAAAGTGGTAATTTATTATTTTATTTCATTTTTTATTAGATTCAATTTATAAAATATAAAATTCCGTGTTATTATTATTAATATATAAATAAATTCAAACAATATTTTGATCAAATAATTGATATTTTTCAACAGATTCGGAAAGGTTTTGCCCATCTCTATAAAACCAGCATTCGTATGGGGTGTATATTTAGGAGGGGGTAGGTAGGTAGGTGGGTGGGTGGGTGCCAGCTAGCTTACTAGCTATACATCAATAGAATAGCTTGCAGCAATTGTCATACCTAATTAAGAATAATATACAATAGTATATATATAAATATATACACATAATAAATAAAAGAAGACATTGTCTCTCTTATAAACTTGCGCACACTCCAATGAAGTATCTTTTATCAACAACTTTTGTATTTGAAATTGAAAATCACAAGACCAGTTCCCTGTAATATACATTTTTTTGTTTGTTTTATTTAATATAATACACCTATATAAAATAATTTATTATATAAATTTAGAGACCTAAAATACTGTTGTAGACCAATGAGTTAATAAAAAATAATAAATATCGTGCTTGAAAACAAAAATGGATCAGATAAAATGGAAATAGCTTTCATATATAAATATGTATACTTGATATTTTTTTTGTTTTTAAGATTATATATATATGAGATATACATAAAGATATACAATGCTATTAAAGATTTTTTTCTAAGAGAGAATGAGAGACAAGGACGCACGAGGAGATTTCCTACAGGGAGAGATGGGCCATGTGTATTTATTCTCAAAAGGGACTCTAGAAAAATAATAATTCGTCACTTTTGAGTCAGGCGTACGGATTTCCCCCCTCCCCCCTCCCCCGCTTATGCATTTGTTAATTGATTGTTCATGATATGTCATTTTAAAATGGACAACATTTTGTTATCTTTTTTTCTTGGCTAAACTTCTAAAATTGATATTTTTTTACTAATACTGACAATTGGCAAACATAGAGAATGTAAAATAATATATTTCCTGTACTAAATATATTGCAATACTGTATTATTATAATTCTAATTTTTTTTTTTTGCTTTTTTTTTGTTTTAGTTTGCTTACTAACTTTCTGTATACTAGGAATTTTTTTTATTATTTTTATTTTTTATTTTTAGTTATTTATCTGTAAATTAATATAAAAAATTAAATAAAAGTTTCAATGATTTGTGTATGGGTGGGAATGAGAAATTGGGGGTGGGGGGTGGTGGTTGGGTAGGGAATGGATTTATTTTTTGTTTTTGATGGTGAAAGACTCAATTTGCCGAACTCTGTTATTTCACATACATTAACAAAAATAATGATAATAATAATAAATAACCATTCAGTGGAGAGTTGACGGACCCATCATCATCGGCGCGCAAGCCAAGGAATGCATTGTGATGTGTCAAAATAAAAATAAAAATTAAAAATTAAAAAAAAGAAAAGAAATACTGTACACTGCCTTATGTAACTAACACTGTGTTACTTAATGTAACATAGAACAAATACTCAGAGACAAGAGTTCTAGCATTTGGACATAGCTAAAGATCTCTAAACCTCTCTATGCATATCTATAAAAATTAATGGCACTAAAACGTATTTTATATATAAATATATATAATATAATATATATATATATGTATACATGTTGAACTTAAGTCTTTGGGAAGTTTTTTAATACATAATCTAAAGATATTTTTTTTGTTTATTTTTTGTATTTTTTTTAATAGATATTTTTTGGAAGTTATTAATTTTTCTTCATCATCTTGATCATGTACAATGCAAGTCTTTCTTATATAGTATAATATATTTCTTACAATATATATTTATTTATAAATGATAAGTCTCATAGTATATATAATTTACTAAATATTTTTTTTATTTATTTTTTTTTTTTATAATTTAAACTAACTTTTGACAACCTCTTCTTCATCTTCTATATATATATAATATATATGTATATAATTTCTTAACCATATATATATAATGCTTATACTTAATCAATTAATTAATTTATTTTATTTTTTATAATATATATATATATATATATATATATTTATATATATATATATAGAGTTGAGTTTTCTTTATTCATTAATATTAAGAGTAGGGTCTAAGGTAGTGCTGTGTGTTTTTTGGGTGTGTTAAGTTTTATGTATACATGTGTATTTTTTATATGTATGTATGTGAGGGGGTGTGGGTGTGGGGTGCACTTAATCGTTGCGACCATGGATCATGGAGGGTTCCACCTTAACGGTGATTCGTTCTGGGTCTTTGGCTGCCGCTGCTGTTGCAGCAGCATCTTTCACCAAAGAATCAGGACTTTTGACAATCTCTTCGATATCCTCTTGGAAAAGGTTTTCAGGCCTAGGCGATGTAAAGCTACTAGTGGGCTTATATGTCATTCCACTGACGCCAATTCCCACTTCCACATTGCTAAGTGCAGCCGCCGCAGTGGCTGTTAAAGGGGTTGGTGATGCTGCCAATGGTGAGGCGACAGTCGCTGCGTCCATGTCTGGACTGCCAACTCGAAGATCGGAGGGACTGGGTACACGTAGACTGCCATTGCTTGGTAGGCAATGGCCACCGACAACCAGGCTCCCGAGGCCACCCAGTTCGTGTTGGTGTTGTTGCGCCGCTGCTACCATACTGCACATTTGTTGACGGAGACCTTGCGCCACAGCAGCAACGGCTGCAGCCGCTGCAGCTCCTGGCGAGACGGTCCCCTCTGGGCCGTTACTGCACGAGCCTCCCGGGTAAGTTAGACCCAGTGGTTCCTAAAACAAATACATACATTTCAATTTTAACATTCCATCTTTTATTTATTTCATTATTATTAAGGAATAAACAGAAAACAATATTTTTAGAAGCAAAGAAGGAAGATTTTTTTCTAATTTTAAAGAAAAAGATTATCAATTTAAGAAGTTCTTTTTTTTTTAGTTGATAATGTCTATTATCCACCACCCATCTCTTTCTTTACTCTCTTTCTGAATGAAAAAAGTAAATGTCTTGGAATTTGAGTATCTGATAAATCTCTTCATTAATATTATATAAATGTATATAATTACTTTGAACATAGAATTTGTAATATTTATGGAGTAATTTAGCACAGAGAGCAATTAATCCTTTACTGTTTCTAATAAGTAATGAGTGCTAAGAAATTTGATACGAAAGGAGAGGGTGTGTGTGTGTAAGGGGAGAGAGAAAGAGAGAGATAGGTTGAAAAGTTGTCTGACTGCATTTCTGACTCAATAATCTGTAATATTATATCTATCTACTATTACAATTGGTTGAAATTAGTTATTCAAATGAGTTAACAACACGAACTATTTAGTTATATTCATTTATTGATTGTTCACTGATAATTGGGGATTTTATCTACACGATCAACTAATATAGTCCTAGCCATTAGACAAACGACTAAATGGTAAATTTTCATTGGGCATTGATTTTCCTAAATCTATACTCAATATTAACACAATCTAATATATTGTATTATAGAGGGAAAAGACAATATGATTTAAGAGGTGAGGAGGAGGGGAGAGGTGAGTGTCCATTTTAGTAGAAATAATGATTTGATAAGGGATCTGATCGATGAATTGTCGACATGCATTTACAATGGAGGCGGAGTGTTTGTCTCCATTAAGAAGGTAGGATATGTTAACAAATCATTTTGATAAAAATCGTGGTGACTTGAGACGTATATGATATAAAACGTCGACGTTAGGTAGCTGACCTATTCATTGGTTGAAATGAAAGAGTAGCAGTAGTAGAAAAAAAAAAAAAAAAAAAAAAATAAGCATACAATGAACATATATCAATGATGGGGCTTCTTTTCTACAACCCATTCTACGTTCACACGCCACCAAGAAACATCTAAGACAATATATTAGTATGTATAGTTTCAACTAAATACTATTTTATTTAGATCAAAAAGTCATTCAGATAATATGGAGGAAAAGGCCTACCTCTAAATCCGCTTTATTCTTATTATATTTTATAAATTAATTTTGTTGAAATTGAATAAAAATGTTTATATAATTATTAGTTGTTATCAATATTTATATAATTAAAATGCATGTGAACAGGTGGAAAAAAGTAAGTGTGGGGCAAAAAAACAAGTAATTTTCTTCCTTTTTCTTTTTTTTTATTATTTATTAGTTTAAATTATATATTATTATAAAAAGTTGAATTATTTTTTGTATGTTTTTTCACAAAAATTAAATTCATAACTTTCCATATCATGTTTTAATATATATATATATATATATTATTGTATATAAAATGAATTCAATAAATTGATAAATTACTCTGTATATTATATTAAAATGAATTTTTTTTAATTTGATACAAAGGTTGATTATACTTATATTATATATATATAAATGTATATAATAAAGTCATTCATTATTTTTAAATCTTCAACAAAAAAGGGAATAAATTAAATATAATGTTTTATAAAAATAAAAGTATATTAGGGAAAACAATTAACGTTATAATTTATTATTTATTATATTTATTAACAAATGTTATTTTTTAAAATAATCTGTTTGATACAAATATTATCAATAAATTTCTAAAGGGATTCTACATCATATTCACTTATCAGATTCAAGTTAATAAGATAATTTTAATATGTATACAATTTTCAATTTGGAATATATAATAACACGATAATCGAAATTAAATAGAAGTTTAAAGGGAAAGCTATTCACAAAAAAAAATGAGTCTTTTCTTTATCTCAATACTAATATAAATTTCACTGTTTTCAGATATTCAAAATAAAAATAATTTATTCGATTTCATTTTCATGTCGTTGATGATCCAACCTTATAAGATTAATATTAAAATAAACATTTTACTATTTGTTAAATTTTAATTGTCTATTACCGATAAAGATCTTATGATGTTCAAAAAAAAAACACTTGAAAGTGAATGGAATAAATTGTGGATGTTTATTTTTAAAAAAGAAATTAAATTATTATGTATTCAAAAAATTTGTATAAATGTATTAAAAAATAATTTATTATTATAAATTAATTATTAATTTACAATAAACTTTTATATCTAAGATATTATAATAATTCAGAAGAAATTTTATCATATATTTATATATATATATATATATATATGTTCACATGTTTTTTGAAATAGATATTTAATTTATTAAATAAATAAATAAATAAATCAAACAAGGGACAAGAATTTGAAGAATTTGAAAGATTTTTGACAGTTATCTATTAATATCAGTCATCAATTTTGTGGGTTTCAAATAAGCCAGATGGCATTCTCCAATGTGGGGGCCATATTGTTATTTTAGGACAATTTTGTGGTAAATAAATGAAAAGATAATAATAGGAATTTTATAAAAGGGTTGAAAACTTCTCTATTAGAGAGAAAGAGATGTAATCCATTTATAAAAAAAAAAATAACAATTCTTGAAACTGGGTGGATTATTTTTTTTCTTTTTACTGATGATGATGATATGAAGAGGTTATTATTTTATTATAATATAAATTTTCTGTCCTTGGTGGCTTTTTATTCAACGTTTTTAGTATTTTTATTGAAAATAATAACAAATGATGAAAGAAAGAAAGAAAGAATGAAAGATGGATTTTTAACTTTTGGACATTAATAGATTATTTAACTGAGAAATCTACATAAACAGAAACAGAGTAAATATTCCTTTACATTTCTCCCACTTCTCCATTTTCCTTTCCTCATCTTCCTCACATCGTTGTTATTTCAAATACAATAAATTAAAATTATTATACTATTTAAAATGAGAAATAACAATTTATTTTCAACTTTTTAATAAATTAAAAGGGAGAAAATACATTAGGAATATATATATATATATATATATATAAATATATATACAGTCCCACCCCTTCTCTTTAACTCCTAAATAAATAATATCACATACAAAAGGTATTTTCCACCATTGTAAGTAATTATACGTGAATTTATTTATATATTTAATTCACTCAAGATAATTAAAATGATTGCCCCTCGTTGTTTATTTGAAACAAAAATAATTGTTTTTATTTTTATGATTAAAGCCCCATGTATCTGGTTGGATGTGAGAAGGGAGAAAAAGAGAAAAAGGGAAAGTGTACTGCTAATGATAAAAAATATATTATTTTAAATTATATAATATTCTAACATAAGTAAAAAAGACACGTTTAGTGAACAGAGAAAATCTCTTAGGAATGGATCATTCTAATTTACCCCCTCCCCTCCACACCCAAGAGAATTCACAATAACAAAACATTGTCGAAATAGTTCTATTTTCTACTGCATAAGAATTAATTGTCTGGTTAAAAAAACATATCTAATGCTTCAAACAAAATCATGTACTTACTAAGCTGCAAAAAAGATAATTATATCTGTTTCGAAATCTAAATTATTTTATTAGAATAAATAGTATTATAATTTATTTGTGAGAAATAAAAGTAATATGATTTATATAAAATTGTAATTGCACAGAAATCAATTACTTAGAATAATTATCGTTGTGAACAGAGAAAATTTATTACAAATTTCTACTGATTTAGTATAATCATTTAATATTTAATATTTCACCATTTTATGATTATATTATTATTATTTATTATTTTGCGTCTGGACCACCTAGGATCACGCAAAGCTCCCATATACAAGGGTATTGATGTTAAGTGTGCCCATATATGAATGTTCTTTTTAGGGGTTAACTTCATTCTTCTTTTTTTGTGTGCTCATGAAGATCCGGTGTTATTCTCATCACGAACCATTGTTGCTTGAATAAAGGTATTGATGTTAAGTGTGCCCATTTATGAATGTTCTTTGGGTGTTAACTTTTTATTCTTCTTTTTGAGTGATCGTGAAGATCCGGAATCCTCCAGGTGAAGGGTGGATTGGGTACCAACTGGAGTTATTCTCATCACAATCCATTGTTGCTTATGGTTGCTTGTTTTTGAGGTAGTCCTGCTGGTGCAGGGTTGTATAGAACCAGGGCTTGTCAGTTCCTGGAGCAGGAGGCAGCTGATGTTAAATTGAATTTATTAGAAAAATCCGTTCTTGGTTAGAATCGAACGCCGACTTCTTGTGTAGAAGGTTGCCACGCTACACTCTCGGCCAAGCCACCTTATGATTATATATTATATAGTTTTAAATTTTAAATTATGATTATATATATACACTCATGGTTATATGTTATATGATTCATTAAATATATCTTATATTTTTTTTTAAATTGTATTAATATGTATTTATATATAAATATATTTATTTATTGATGTTTAAATAATTGTCTTAAATAATTGCTAAGGAAATTTGTAAAAGAGAGAAAACAGAGAACCTTAACAGAATTTTTATAAGTTTTTATTTTTTTTAATTTAAATTAATTAATCAATTGATATAAATTAAATTGTTCATAGAATCAATTGCTTTTTTTTTCTTTCTTGAATCAATTATTTATCTTTACAGAATTTCCATTATTATTTCAAAAAACATTATTTATTTATTTATTTTAAATTCCTTATGTGTCTGTGCTTGGGAATTTGCCATTAAAAGTTGTTGGTTCACGTTTTACTTACACTTCCTTCACGAGACAAATTATTCTTTTTAATAGACCTTGTTTCAGCTGTTTATTAAAACAGTTCTGAAAAACAATAAAAATAAATTCAACTACACGGCTGTTGTTGTTCTTCTTGTTGTCTTTCGATGACTCGAATAACCAGAAAACATCCACCTTCAATCCTTTAACTCTCTCTCTCTCTCTTTCTCACAAATATATATACAAATATATATTCTCATAAATATATATTCAATTTTATAATAAAAATACGACTATAATACAACTTATACAATTTATAAATTATATATATATATATATAATATACAGGCATGTTTATTATTTATTGAAATTAGCCAAGACATAAATACTCAGACAGACATTTACTATCAACGAACTCAAAAGCTCATAATTTTTAATGTAAGGTATATATATTTAAATTTAATTGTTTTGAAAGCTTACTGATTATCTGATAAGCTTAGGTTAGACGCATTCTATCAAATTTTGATAGGCCGATATTTTGGTCAAATTGGGAGGAACCTACCATAAAAGTGTTGATGGTAGGTTTATAGATAGACCAACTTTTTAGTATACTGATACCCATTCTTTCTTTAATAAAAAAAAATCACAATTTTAATTAATGGAATTTAATATAAATTTAATTAGCAGTTTTATATTTAATAAATCAATAACTAATTAATTTTTATTAATCTTTCTCTTTTGTTATCAATGTATCCAAGCAATTTATTTATGCGGGCTTTGAGGTAGGGAGGGAGGGTGGAATTTTATCCACCATATATATATACATATACATTATATATCAATATAGTTTTTGATCCCGCTATCAATTTATATTTCTAAATCTATATAAATTTAAGTAGATACAATTGTTGATATATATATATACAAAGTAACGGATTTCAATTAAATTTGGCACAGATTTTTTTCATTCGATGAGCTCTGGTATATTTTAATTTCGAAAAGTGAAGAAAAACCCAATAAAATGGAACAAAAAAAAGCAAAATGTGCAGCATCGTACACGTGGCGGAAGTGAAACTTCTTACAATCTAGAGAATAAGATAAATTTTAGTTGAGAGTGTGAGTGAGAGAGAAATAGAGAAAAATAAAGGGATCATTTCGAAAGACATATAACAGTATAAAATTTTCGTAACAAATATTCGCTTTATTATTATTATTATCTACTCTATCATCATATCTACATTGCCTGTACTATTGTCGGTTGGTGCTTCAATTGGTAATACTGATATTAATGGCTTGTGATAACTAAAATAAGATATATATGTTCGTGATTCGATATTTTCTATATAACGTGTAAAAACAGCATCTATTGTAGTTCCAGATTTTGTTGTTGATTCCTTGGGATCGTTATTTATAAGCAGACCAAATGTTTCTCGAAGAAAGTTGATCAACGGCAACGAATCATCAGATCCAAAATTTACATTAAAATCTCCCCCGAGAATTAGAGGGATTTTATCTTCGCCTCGTTCAAGTGCATTAGCACCTGTGTGGCTATAAACCAGTAGTGAAATAAATAATATCGTCTAAATTTTGGTCGTTATTTTTTTTCGGCATAGTGAAATCTGTGGAGTAGAGAAAAGCAGTTTTAAATGCAATAATAATTTTAAATTGATTTAGTAGTGTTAAAGTAATGTTGAGATTCGGATAAATAACGTGAATGGTCATCGACGCACATAACTGTATGTGTTGGCGTGTGAATCGCCGACCATGTTCACACACACAATTACATGCGTCGGTATGCGTGCACGCTGTATATTTGACTTGAGAATTTTAATTATTTCACGATATATATCTTATCTTATTATGCTAGCTAAAATTGTATATATCTATCTATTTATCTATAACCATTGGTTCTCAAAAACCGCTCTAACGATTTTTTTCAAATTCACACTAGATATAGTATTTATAAAGAAAAATTGAGTTTTATTGATTACATCTCTTGAAACTTACAGCTTCATTATTAATTTCTTAATTGAAAATTATATATGGGTGACGTAAATGGCATCCATTTTGAAATTTTACTCCCGCCTTTTTTAATTTTGTATTAATATTTTTTTTATATTTAAAATATTTTAAAATTTATAATTTAATTTCGAAATAAAATTAAAAATATTTATTTTTAATAAAATATATATATATATTTATTAATCCCGCTTTTTTTTTAAATGATATTGTATTAACATTTTTTTATATTTAAAATATTTTAAAATTCATTATTTAATTTCGAAATTTTATATTTAAAATATTTTAAAATTTATTATTTAATTTCGAAATAAAATTAAAAATATTTATTTTTAATAAAATATATATATATTTATTAATCCCGCTTTTTTTTAAATGATATTGTATTAACATTTTTTTATATTTAAAATATTTTAAAATTCATTATTTAATTTCGAAATAAAATTAAAAATATTTATTTTTAATAAAATATATATATATTTATTAATCTCTCTCAAAAAAAAACAACAAAACAAATAAATGTCTTTGAAAGATGGTAAAAATATCTTTGTAATTATCAAAATATCATAGACCAGCAGTAAGAACAATTGTTTTTACTCCCCGAGTTCGAAGGATCGAAACTCGCCGCGTGCATTTTTTTTTTATCTATTTTCGTGATTTATTTATTCATTGTTCTTTTATTAATTAAGTTTTAGATAGTTTTATAATTTTTAATATTTTTTCAATAAAATATTATTTAATACATTTAATAATTGTAATAAATAATTAAAGAATTGTATATCAATATTTTTTAAAGAGTAGAGCGAGCTCGGTGTCTCAGGTATTAATATTACCAGCCAAATCCAATAATAATGAATCATTTTTTACTATCTCGCCAGAGATAGTATTGCGATCACGAAAATTTTCGATGTTGAGATTTTGATGATTTTATACTTTTTGAAGGTTCCTGAATCATTTTCACTAAGGTTGAGAAAAATGTCTGTGTGTGTGTGTCTGTGTGTGTGTGTGTGTGTGTGTGTGTGTGTGTGTATGTAGGCAAGATTACGCAAAAACGGTTTGAGCTAGAATGATGAAATTTGGTACATGGACATTATTCAAAATTCATAGTTTTCTATCAACTTTTGAGAAATGTAGCTCAACCGGAAGAGGGTCATTACCTACAACGTTTTGATTTTTTTTCCTCTAAAGTGACCGTAAAAATAAAGATATATGTTTGATAATTTTTCACATGATTAATAATTGTATAAAACTGCTATATATAGAATTTCAGCTTGATTGATTAGCTGAAATTACCAGAATTAATTTTTTAACACTGCAAATCTCACGCGCCAACACGTGACGTGGTGCCATCAACAAAAAGCCAAACATGCGCTGGTTTAATATTTATTATTTATTATTTATAATTTATAATTAATTAAATTTAATAATAATTTTTAAATAATATAAATAATATTTAATTATAATCTAATCAAAGAAAATAAAAGTTTGAATCTATTTGATAGTTGATCTTTTTACATATAATTAATCTCAAATTAAATATTTTTTAATATTAAAAAAAAATAACAAATTTCATATGTATATTTATTTTTATAAATGTTTAGGCAAATTTTGAAATTAATATATATTTAAATTCAAATTGTATTTAATTGCGATATCTACTGGACAAGGTGGAGATCTCGCCCTCTTTTGATCATAAGTCATACTAATTTTTATTCTTTGACCCAGTAGAAGCTGAGAAATATTATTCCGCCTCAACGTACTCGCGCGCATGCGCGCCATGGACTTTGGACCAGGCGAGTGGGTATTAGAACGAAAGACAGCACAAAAGCAAGACGCTGATAGCCTCTTTATCAAGAACGAAAGACCGGACAAAAGAAAGACGCAGATAGCCTCTCTCTCAAGAACGAAACACCGCACAAAAGAGAGACGGAGATAGAGGCTATCTCATTCTCACTCGTTATATCTATATCTTTTTTCTCTCTTGCGTTACGAATGCGTTACGAAATTTCAATTTTTCAATTCACTCTCCATTCTCAACCAAATGTCAGGACGCCGCTAAAGAAGTTTCACTTCAAAAATTTGTCCTATTAAGAGTTCTATTTTTTTAAAAAAAATTCAAACCATATACCTAATTAATGAAATTTCTCACTCATTTTATAAAATAATTTCAAAATTTAAATTCAGTCATTATTTTTTTAAATTGTTTTTAATTAAATTGCTATTATAATTATAATTTGTTTTTCGCGTTGGATCAATATCCTCTCTATAATTTCATTTTCTCAAGCATTCCAAGGTCAATTTAAATAGAGGGTCCACCATGTAACATTTTTTTTAAAATGCAATAAAATAAAAACGGTTGGATAAATTTTCAAATTTATTTTTTCATAGTGAAGTATAGACCTTCCGATTATTTAGGAAATACTATTTCATACAAATGGCTGCCTCGGCTGGCCTTGCAGTACATTGAAGGAGGCGCCGATTTTGGCCAAAAAATCATCTTTTCGGATGATTTCATAAATAATCGAAAGGTCTATACTTCACTATGAAAAAATAAATTTGAAAATTTATTCAACCGTTTTTGTCTTATTGCATTTAAAAAAAAAAATGTTACATGGCGGACCCTGTATATTCCAAAGAACCTTTCTTTAAATTACATTCAATTAATTTCTAGGCATGAATTATTTCAAATAATTTCTATAATATATAAGTATATTTTGTTCATTAGCAATATTTATACTATATTCTGATATCTTTTGCTGTCTTCCCATTAGATTGCCTTGGATTTTATCAAAAACAAATAAGTTTAAAATCAAAGTAAAAATTATCAAGAATTTAATTATGAAATAAGATATTGATTGAATAATTGTTTATTTAAGTTATTTTTTTTTATAAAATTCATATCCTGAAGACATGTTTTAAAAAAAAAAGAAATGTTTTTAAACTTGATGATATATTCAAGTATATATATAATATATAATATACGAGCAAGGGTAAGAAAGAAGGATTAAAACTACAGCTCATCGACATGATTAAATCTCATAGAATATGAAACAAAATTGGTAGAATTATATAGTAGATATAGAAGGACGAGTAACAACAACAACCACCCTCTTTTACTCATTTTCCAACCACCACCATCGCTTGAGTCATCGTTTCATCGAAACAGCCGTCATAAATCCCTCTCTCCACCCACACCCCACTCTGCCCCTCTCTTTTATTCCCTTAATAGAATATCCAGCATATTAAATTAATCTTCTTTATATTTGATCAAGTTCTATTTATTTTTCCTATTTCAATGCATTGAACTCAATTGAATTCTTAATTTGACTATGCCCGACCCTCTCACCACCCCTTCCACTACACCTCCAACTTACACCCATACAGACACACACACACATATATATATATATATATATATATATATATATATATAAATTAATAACAATTTTTTTTTAAATATTTCAACAAAAATTAAATAAAATTAATATTATAACATTATTAAATGTTGAATTTATTTTACTAAAATAATGCCTTTTTCATATTTAATTAAATATTTATTATGAAAAATAATATAAAAATTGATTAATTTTTTTAATCTTTTAAAGTGTATTTTTTAACTATATTTATAATATTGAAATAAAATTATTCATATATTACTATTAATACCATTATTTAGTATATATAATTAATTGTATATTTTAATTTATATAGATATTGTAAATCAAGATAATGATCATTTCATTAAAATCTAGATGACTAAAAAAAATATGAATCATATATATATTAATTACTATTATTACTATTTATTTTATTTTATTTTTTAATAAATTAAAGAAATGTTAATTTTGAGTGTCAGTTCAATTCAAATTCCAGGTACCTATTAAAATGATCTTTTTATATTATTTTATTTTTATGTTCATTATAATGATTACTTCTGCATAATCTGTAGGAGAGTGCTAGATTAATGTAAAATAGATATAATTTAATTTTCATTACTTATTTTTAAATGAATGGATTAAAAAAAAAAGAACGATATTATATATTCGAGATACAATCACGTTTAAAATAAAAATTAAATGACTTGGAAAAAAACATGAAATAATAATCCAAATCCAATCTATATAAAAAAGTAGAAACTGAACTGGAATATTGATTATCTTGAAATATTCATTAATTTCACTTTATAAAATTAACAAAGATGATTTGTATTTAATTGGGTTTAGAAATAAAAAAAAAAAAAAAAACATCTCCAAATCTCTCGATTTCATGGAGGTCCTGAATTTTTATGATAACCAAGAGAAAAAAATATTGACTCTAAAACATTAAAATTTAATAATCAAATTTATATATATAAATATAAACAAATAAATAAATAAAATAAAATTTAATTTTTATTTTAACAAAATCATTAAAATTGATTTAATAATTATTTTAAATAGTTAAAGTATAATGAATAAATCAATTTAACTCATTCCCCTTCTTCTTTTGTATAATAATATCTATCTCATTTCGAAATTTATATCTTTTTTTAAGATCGTATTAGTAAAAGTATTAAATTAATTATTTATTATATAATTAAATAATCAATTGAAAGGTTTATAAATTAAAAAAAAAAGAATAATATATGAATGTACGCATAAGTTAGAATTTTTTTTTTTTAATTTGATTCAATTTGTTATCTATTTTTACATCTTTTTTTTTTTGTTTCTAAAAACTATATTTTATTAGATTTTTTTATTTTAAATATTTATTTATTTCTTATGTTTAATAAATTATATAAATTTGACTTTGAAATATTTTTTTTTTTTTGTCTTTACATAGATAATTTAATTTTCTTATCTTTTAATAGTTGTTGTTTTTCTATATTTTTATAGATTTTAAGAATCTCATATATATATATATATATTATATATAGAGCATATTGTTAAATTATTTTAAATATTTTTCAGGATTCCATAAAATTAAAATTAAGAAAATTATGTACTTATACTATATAAATATAGCTTATTAAATGTATTTTTAATATCTCTTGGAAATTAATATTTTTTATCTTAATTAATTTCTTTCCTTCAGACAAATATGATTTCAACCCTCAGACGGATATAATAATAAACCTTGGTATAAATAAAATTATAAATATATCCTGAATATTACCTTTCTATCAATTATAATATAATTTATCAATTTGGGTTTTTCCTTTTGAAGGAAATGAAATTATTAAGAAAAAAAATAAATAAATAAAATAAAATAAAAAAAAGAGTAATTATTAAAATTGTATCCCTTTTATATATATTTATGCATAAAGTACAAATAAAAAGGGTCTAGAATTAACTGGAAACAGAGCTATAAGGCAATTCACGCACACTAAGAAGATTCCTAATTAAGATGAAGATCTAAAAGTACCAAGTGATTTAATTTATTTTATTCTCTTTAGGCCTCCTGGGAGCTCCTATTCTAGGAATTATGAAGACTTACGAGATTTTATTATTACTATTTATTTTCTGTATATATATATATATATATATATATATATATATATAGACATAAAAAGAGAAGATTCTTAATTTTCTTCAGCCAATGAGAGATTTATATAATATACATATTGTACTTCAAAAGAAAAGTCAAATTCAACTATGTATTCACTTTCCCTCTCTCTCTCTCTTTCTCTCTCCAATTCTCAATGCTTAAAATAATTGAAACTATTTATTTATTTATTTGGAAGAGTTTACTATTCAGAATTATTTCTTTCTTTTTTTTATTGTATTTTTTGCTCCTCCCATTTCTTTTTTTCTTTCTCTTCTTCACGACCATTTGGTGTGTAAGAAATTTAATTAAATTTAAATTGAATTAATTTGCTTCTTTCTTAAATTTAAATATAATTAATTTTCTTGTGCACAATGGCGATCGATTGTTTTTTTTTTTTGGAAGTGTAGAGAAGTCAGCGAAGGTTGGTGAAAAGGGAGTTTAGGAAAATAATGAGAGGGAACTGAAGGAAAAATAATAGAATAGAAAATAATAATACTAATATAATAAATAATAAAAAATAATACTAAAAATAAAACTTATGCTGTTTCTGTGTAAACTTTTTACTTTGAAATAAATGAATGAATAAATAATAATAATATGCGATAGATAGTAATTTTCCACATATAAAATTATGATTTTTTTAAAATGGTTAATCAATTTTATGCTACACTTTTCGTGGAACATTCCCATTCATGTTATTTTAAAAGAATACTCTTTTTTTCTAGTATACAGTTGAGAACATCAAAATAGTCACTATAATATTTATAATTAGGTGTCGATCTGTACTAAGGGGATTGATAAATAACTAATGCTATTCATTTACAAATTTATTGATATCAACATCATTTTCGTTTGGAATGCCATTTGTAATTAAAATATAGTAAGTAAAGTTTAGATTGATGTAACGTCATTTTTATTCCCATTACGCATAAGCTTATGAAAATAATTATGAATATTTCAGAATGGATTTTTCACACCTATTTCAGTTCAAAATGAAAATATTGATAATTATTCATTTCCAATATAAAGTGAATTTATCAAATCTCAAAAAATAAAATTAAACCTCTAATAATTAAATTAATAAAATATATATAATTTAATAATTTATTTAAATATCGTTGTCTTAAGGTAGAGAGAGATAAATTTGATATGTGCTACAGAAATATTTAATGGTGTTCAAAATGAAATAATAAACACTTAAGACTATTATTATATTTTATTTAATTTTTCACTTATCAAAAGAGTATATTTTCTTTTGTGATTGTTTTATGAAACTAATAAGTCACAACAGTTGTTCGATGAATTTAGTTGTTTGATGAAATCATATTAATCTTATACATTTAGAAAAAAACATACATAATTATCCTCTCTTTGAGCGTTATTGGGTGTAAACTTTACCACCTCCTCCTTCCCCGGAAAATAGGCTATTTGGAAAATATTGATTAATAAATGTTCCTTATCTTGTCATTTTACAGTCTCTTATTTGAGCGGTGATAGTTTTTATTATTTATTTATTGTATTTATGAATAGATTGTTTTTGGTCTTAAAGGAACATTCATGCATTATAATGATTTCTTTAAGGCACAAATGGCCGTAGTTGCTGAGGTGCCTCGATCTTCAAATAATAATAAAATCTTGTCATTATAATTATACCTATAACTAGAATTTTTTAACTAAAAATATCTAAAAAAGAAGCTTATCTACCCACTCATCTTTGATTTATGGTTAAGTCAAATAAATATACCTATACTATTTATTCTATCTTGAAAATGGTGCACAGAATTGTTTAGAGGAGAGATGGGGGGGGGGGGGGGGTAAATAAAATATAATTCTATCATGGGCTCATCTTCGGAAAAAAAATTATTTCAAATGTTTTTTTACCTAATTAAAATATTTAATATAATCTATAATCAAGTGTCAATAAATATCAAAGGGTATCGAAATCAAAGCGTTGCTTTGATTAAAGGTGGCTTAGTTACCCCAGTTTGGAAAACATGATATACGTATATATAAAAGATGTTTACACGTATATATTAATATATTATAATTATATATATATATATATATATATATATGATATTTTAAAAAAACTATAAAAATCTATTTCTTTTATTCAAATATTGTTTATTAAAATAATAATTAAATAAACATTCAATTATTAAAACTAAATTAGAAATTACTGCTTTTAGAATTTAAATTTGAAGACTTTTTAAATTCGTATTCATTGTCTGTCTGTGTACAAGAATTTTTTTTTGGAACATTAAAATATAAATTCAAGTTTATTTTAGAAATTTTAAAATATTTACTATTAGGTCTGCTAATATTTTGACCACAATATTTATATTTATTTATTTTATATAAGTATGAATGTTTTTTAAAAGAAATATTTAAGTATACTTCTGGATCCATTCTTTATTGTAAATTTTAATAAAAGTAATATGTCCTAAAAAAGAGAAAGATAAATTTAAAAAATATTAATATTGAAATCCCTCTTTAATCTTTTCTTTTTCAAAATGGAGAATTCAAATCTCCATTCTATCTCTCTCTCTCTACCTCTATTTATAAATATATATATTTATATATATCCTTTAATTATAAAATTTATTGACATTTTTATATACTTTTTTTTACATAAAATGATTTATTGATAAATATTTTAATTATTATTATTATTATTATTATTATTATTATTATAGATTTAACTAAAATTGAATAATAAAATGGGTCCCATAAACATGAAAGGGTGGCCGGGTGGGACATCGTAAAATTCTAGACCGGGGATTAGCGTTGCTAGTGGAAGGGTTGTGTATGTATGAGTGGGTGAATGAGGTAGAGAGTACCGGGGAGTAATGAGGGAGTATGAGGGGGGGTAGTGGAGTAAATAGGCAGTGATGCATAAACAATAATGAATATGATAATGATAGAGAAGATAAAATGTTATAAAATGAAAATACATAAATCAAGGGATGTATTGTCATACAGGTAGAGGGAGTGAATGAAAGAGTTATACAATAGAATTATTGAATAAAAAAAATAATAAATAAATAAACAATCCTTTAGTTAGTTAAGATTTGATTGTTAGACGAAATAGTATAACCAATATAAATTAGTATAATAAATGTAGCAAATTAAGGGTGAATCAAGAGAGGATTGATTAAAATACAATTAAATCGAATTTTTTAAGGCAAAACAAAAAGTCTAAAATTATATTTTAGTTATTTGAATAAAATTCAAATTAAGAATTGAGGGGTAGTTTTCTTATATATTTTTTAATCATAAATTTTATTATAATAAATATTTTGACATTTAAAATGACAAATGCTTAATATAAAGAAATATAATCATTCTACAAAGCTCTTTAAAATTTCGAATTATGTTATAATCGTTTGATGGACACATTTCGTGAGTAAAAATTTAAAAAGAAAAAAAAAATTCTATTTTTATTTGATATCGTAATTGATGGTGTATTTTTTTTTCTATTTTGACTTTTTTATCTCAGGTAAATGTGTTGAAAGCTGAGAGGGAGAAGCGAAAGGAGGTGGAGCGAAGAAGGGGAAGAGTTAAAGGCTCCATTGATGAAAAAGAAAAACGCCAGGAGGTGAATAATGTTCGTGTGAAGTGCAAGTAAAGTGAAACGGAAGCGATCCCAAGTGTAAATTGTCGCAAGACCAATTGGGGTAAAGGATGGCATCAAAGAAGAGAGAGGGTGGAGAGAGGGAAGGTGGGGTGAGATGATTAAAGTATCAACCAATCAATAAATCAATCAGAGACATGGGCCGAGCGTGTCACGCACACGTGCCAGGTGCGTGTCATGCTCATCTCTCTTTTTCTCTTTTGTGTCCCGAACAAATAGGCCCGATTAATTTCAAGATCAGGTTCTGCGATTTCGAGACGACCAGTGTGGGAATGGGGGGGTTGCCTATAAGAAGATTGATGCCAGCCTGAGGTGCAACCCACTTGAATGTTCAACAGCTGCTGCTGTTGCTGCTACCACAGATAGAGATATCAACCACACAACATGTCCAAGCAACTGGTTCCTCTTTTAATTCGACCCTTTTTTTTGATCAGCTACTCTTGGATTAAACGTTTCCCTATTAATTTGATCTCCAAGTCATCGTATTAGCTAATATTTATCCCAATCTTTTAAAATAAATCACTTTGAGTAATATTTTCAAATTAAGATACATAGTACTTATCATTTTTCAAAGCATCCATTGGTATGCATAGAAGGCGAAAAAGTATAGAGATAATATTCACGAGCTATCGACTTGTCATCATATCAATAAAAAAAGAATAATTTGTAAGTTTTAAGTTTAATAAAAACATTACATGATGAACTATGATTAGTATTTGGTTTAAAATGGAGTATCATGTTAGGCGCTGATATTAATCAAAAATTAGTAATAATTCTTTCATTTTTCTATAACGATTTAGAGAAATAACAAATTGGATAATTTTTCCAGTAAAAATAATTAACATGTGAATAAAATCACAGTGGAAAGTGAGTGATGTGCACCACAGACCATCCGATGTGCACTTTGTCATCGGTATGACTAAATGCCTACATATCAGGGGTTAAAATATACCAACAAAACCTATTTAGAAATTTAACCAATGATTTTTCAGAAAAATTTCTTTCTCTATTATCATTTTTCTCTCCTAAAATTGTTTAAGATACTTTCAATAACGAGTAGAATTTATATTTATTTAATAAAATTTATATTTTACCTATCGGATAGAAACTGAATAAAGAGAAAAATATATTTCTACATTTTATTGATATTTCTTCAAATACATTTTTAGGTTAATTTATTTCCATTTTATATATCTTGTTTTGTACTAATAAATTTTATAAAAAAATTTGAACCGGTGTCCAGGATGATAGTGTTCAAACTAGATATGAAAACTATCGACAGGAAAAGTTTCTATAATAGTAAAATATATTATTTTCTTTGAAAACGATAAAAAATATTGGGTTACAGCAGAAAAGTTTAAACATTTGATTTTTAGTTTTGAGAAAATAAATACCAACACAGTGACTATTCAACTTCGCAAAGAGTTAATCTGTTCATTTCTAATTATTCCTAACAATTAATTAATTAACATATGTATCTAACTTTTCACTTTAATTATTTACTTTGTTTAAAAATAATCAAACTACTTAATTTATTTATTTGAATTTTGGGGGCACTCTGAAACAAAAATTAAATTAATTGATATAAACATATTTTTTTTAAGAGGGAATATTATAAATTTGGTTATATATATATTTATACATATATATATTAGTATGATATTTCTAAAGAATGTTATCATATTCGTTTTTTGATATTGCAGCAGAAATAAAAGTAATTAAGAAAAAAATAATAAATTAATAATATTTTCATTTGTATAAATAATTAATTAAAAATAACATTGTTAAAAATTTATTTTTGTCTCTTATTTTTATTTAAGGAAGAAGTTTAGATATGATTAATACAAGAATAAAAGTATAATTATTATTTGATATTTGTAGTTCAATTTGAATTTATTTATTTTAAATTTTACAAACTAATTTAATTTTTTCTTATATTCAATGCTTGTTGATGATGATGATTTAAATTATTTTGTCTTTTCTTTCCATCTCTGATTGGAATTGTCACACCTGCATCCATTACAGCATACTAAATGAAGATTTTCATTGTTCTTTATCATGACTCAAATATAAATGGAAAATATTTAATACCAGAAATTTTAGAGATTTAACATATGAGAACTGAATAAATAGAATTTATTTTATTTTTGTTTTGATAATATCAATATAATATGTAGATTTATACGAGGGTGGGGTGAAAAGTTTCCGGTGTGACCAAGAAAAACGATGTTTTTAAATTTTTTTTTTTGCTTTACTTTTCAACATTCAAGAAAACTGAGACCTGTACCATGTCAGCTGAACGTATGCGAAATATTTTACACAGCCATTTGAACATGGAAAGCTGTGTGCAAGGTGGATGCCACGTTTGCTAACGTTAGACCAAAAACTGCTTCGAAAAACCATTTCTAACGACAATTTGGCGCTGTAGGCGTAATCCAAACGAATTTTTGCGTCGATTCATAACTGTTGACGAGACTTAAATTAAATTAAATCAAATTTAATTAAATCAAATTTAATTAATTAATTAATTTAATTAATTAGAACACCGTTGTGAGAAATGCATCACTGTTGATGGAGATTATGTTGAAAAATATAGAAAAAAAAAAAAAATTTAAAAACATTTTCCTTGGTCAGGCCGGAAACTTTTCACCCCACCCTCGTATATATATATACATATTATTTTATAGAATTAATTGAAATTAGGGAATTTCAGAACAAGCTTCTTTCAAGAATTAGCAATTAAAATTTGCGGTTTTCATTTCGAGGAGAGAGTGGCTTTTCTACGTTGTTTTAATTACTTTGTTGTTAAGGATTTTCAGAGGTTTCCTCCTGCTCCAAATTATGTCGATAAATGCATGTTCTCAGCTTACTAATAAATAGATTAGCTTAGAATTATAGTAGATAATAAATTAACTCGTGTAGGTGGGTAATGGCAATGGCAATATTAAAAGATGGGTTCCAAATCTGGACTGAACAACCCCTCAATGATTAGCTGAGAGTAGATTTGAAATTGAATCATACATTCGAGAAGGTAATCCAGAAGATTTCCTTTATTAGAAAAGTCTCTTTGAACAAATTGTTAGTAATTTTTAAACAAACTTAGACAGTATGGTACGAGGCCAGGTCAATAGGTCCGTGACTTTTTGAATGAAACAGAGGTTTTGGGATAAAAAATTACTCCTTTGAGCTCTATACACTTCGTCCAACGTTTTTTCAATTTTTTATCTCTTCCAAAAAATAAGATTTGTCGAGGACATCAAAATAGATTTGTTTGTGAGATAATTTCATCGTTGGAGTCAAATCTCTTACCATCGAGCTATTTTTTCAGGTTTGGAAACAAGAAATAGTCACTCGGGACTAAATCCGGAGAATAGGGCGGATGAGGGAGCAATTCGTATCCTTATTCATGGATTTTAATGGAAATTTACTTTTTTCCATTTTCTTGTCAAATCACGTGTCAAAGTCTACTATTAATGGATGTCAAACAAAAACTAAAAGACTGGTTCAAACATGTATAGGAACAAAAAAAAATGAGATTTTTCTTTCAGATGCCTCGATTGTGTTGCTATTCATTACACATACGATTTATATTTTGAGGTAATTTCATAATATTTACTTTTATTTTTATTAAGAAAATATAATTATATTTTGTAATATTTTCTATAATTATTCAACAAAAAAATAATTTGATCTTCTTATAGTTTTTAATTTTTAAGTAAAATTTACAAGATATTTTTAGATTAATGTTTGAAAAATAGATTTGGAAATAAATAAATATTTATATATAACATTTTTGCTTTTTAAAAAAATTGAATACTTAAATATAAATACTTTTATCAAATCAATTAAAATATCCACTTTAATTATTATTATTTAAGTCTATGCTATTATCAAGTCTAGAATTTTAATTAATTTTTAATAATGAAAAATTAAAAAAAAATATTTTTTTTTAATATTGATTACTTTACATTACACAATTTAATTAAAATAATAAATATTTTGAAATGCAGTATAAATTCGAATGGACATTTATTATACTTTATTAAATCTAAATTGAAGATTAATATTGATAAAAAAAAAATCTAAATTTAATAAGAGGATTTTTTTAAATATGCAATTAAAATTATATCTATATCTATATACATATATGTATATATCTAAAAAAACTCTCCTAAAGAAAATAACCCTTTTGATATTTTCTTACGTATACATATATAATCGTAATATAAAACTTTGCTCTACCCTCTTTAATTGAAAATATAAAATTTTATCCTTAAGTTTTAATTTAATTCAATTAGTGATTCATCCTAGTATGACTCAGTTGAATTCCACAAGTGCTGCTTAAAACCCGTTCATATTCGCACTTGGATCAATATTTAGAGAACAAGCGAGTAGCTAAAAGAGGTATATAAATTTATAATTCAATTAGAGAAAGATAAAAATGTTAGTAATATAGTATTATTTGGACATGTCTTTTAAAAATATTTTTATAAGAAAAAGATGAAACTAATAAAATCAGTATTTTTTTACTTTTCAGTTATATATTTTATATTTATATTTCTGATTGATATAGGAATTAATAGTAAAATGAAAAGTTAAAATTTAGAAATGTTTTTTTGCATATTTATTTAAAATCTGAAGATTCTATGCATATATATATATAATCAAATACTTTTTTTCCAAGATTTCATTCCCATCTATTTATTTCATTATAAAAATTCCACCTGTTGGCTGGGATTAATTGGACAGATCAACAGTATCACCAGCTTGTCCTAAGAAATGATTAAAAAGGATTGAAATGTGGTGTAATCCTCAGATTTAATTTTTAGAAAACCTTCTAACATTAATACTTAAAATAAATATCTATCATGTTAAGTAAAAAAGTTGTGTTGTAGGTAAATTTACGTTGTACCTTTGTAAACAAAATTAATTTAAAGCATAAAAAATTTTAATTCTCATTAATAACTTGAATTTATATATATATATATATATATATATATATATATATATATATATATATTAATTATAATTTAATGTTGAAATGAAATATTAATTTAGAGTTTCTTGATTACAAACTTGAAATTATTATTATTATTACTACTTAGTTTCTATCTTTAAATTTTACTTTACTGAATACTAAGCAACTTCCATTTTGTTAATGCTTTTTTCTATCTATTATTATTATTATTATTATTATTATTATTATTATTATTTTCAGTGTTCTATTAATCAACATTATGATAGGGCTTTTCTTGAGCGGGAAATGTGCACCACTTTTTTTTCTTTTCCTCTCTCTCTCTCTTGCTTTCCTCTTTTTGGCTCCGAGAAGCACAGTAATAATATCAGATGTACGTTGGAGACGGCGAGAAAGACCCTTTATTTAAGAACATTAACTTATCTAAAATAATTTTAAATTACTCTTTTAAATTTTATCACTTTCTTAGTTGCCGTTTTCTACGATCCCATTTCATAATTATTATTATTGTTCTTTCGTTGAGTCATCGTTGTGATCTCTCCCAGACGACCCCTACGCCAAAGGGCGTACAGGGAGACAAGAAAGATGGTGGTGGAAGGGATGTGGAAGGGGAGAGAAGAAGGATGAGGGAAAGGATAAATAAATTGAAAAAGGGTGATGGTGGAAAAAAGACGGGCGAGAGAGAGAGAGAGAGAAAACACCATTAATGTTGTTAGTTAAATATTAAAATAATACTAAATCGATTTGGATTTCCTGAAAGTTTCACTAGTAAAAACAACAATATAAATTATCTATTATTAATCTAATGATAAGCGGAATATTTTAATATTATATGGTTTTGGTATTTTGATTGGCTAATCAACTCACAAATATAAATTATTTGTTGTAATTAAATTTTATTAAATGCCTAAATATGAGTTCAATAAATGGCCATTATATTAAACAAAATAATAATTATTATAATGATTTTAGTCCATAACCATAGAGACACTATGCGCCATGAATTCAAGTTTTATAGCGAAATGAAAATCATAATAAAATTTGATTTCACTGCTTTAAGGTCTCTATAAAAGGGACACCGAATGCCTGTCATTGCATTCTTCCTCCTCCCCCTATATTATATATATTTATATATATAGAGAGAGAGGGGGGAAGAGAGAGAAGACAAGAACAAACACCCACCCCTTTTGGAACACCCCCATCCTTTATATAATTTAGTCAACGTGTTTGAAAGAGAAAGAGAAAAAAGTGAAAGTTATTCCTTCTTTCCATTGAGATTTTGTTTTTGTTTTTTTGTTTTTTTATCTCACAATAAAATAAAACAAAAATATCTCAATTGATTAAAATAGAAGGATTGTTTGTGTTGTTGTTGTTGAAAGATCGTAAAAATAAAACAACACAAAATCATTTACAATTTTTATCAATGAACCAACCATTTTCTTTATTTCCTTTTCTTATTTATTTTAAAAAGAAATAATAATAATATTTGAATTTTAAATTTTGTAATTAAAAAAATAAAAAAATAAAAAACACATTTATTTCCCCTCTTCCTTACATTTATATTAAACAAATATATTATAATTATATATATATATGTATATATATATATATAATTGTTAGGAAATTATTGTTGGTTTTGTATATATATATATTTTTTTTAATTTTAAGTTATATTAATAAATACATTTATTATAATTATTGTCGAGCTTTGTATGATTTTAAAGATGCCCAAGGCGCGGGTGGAGGTAAACTTGTTTGAGCCAGGGAGAGGAGAATGGGAGGACGGGGGGAAGAGGTTGGGAGATACAATTGACATCCCCTTTCGACCCCTTAGGGAAATGTAAAATCATTGATTTACTAGCGGTACAAAGTGGTTATCAGAACATCTCTCTCTCTCTCTCTCTCTTAGTCGAGAAAATAGTCCCTCGGGCCATCCCAAGAGACCTCAAACGATACAATATTTAAAAATTCCTTAAGATTCCCAGATATGATAATAACAGCACAATTATCTATCTAATTAATAATATAAAATTTATCCTTTGGGGTTAAATAAAAAAAAAAATCCATAGAAAAAGTATTTCACTATTACGAAATTCAAAAATAAAGCAAATATTTTAATTTATACAAAATATATACAAATAATTTTAATATGTAAAGGAAAAAATAATTATTAAAAAAATTAAAATAAATTACAATATTACAAATTTCGAATAAAATACATTAGAATTGCCTATTTAATTCAAATGTAATCTATTTTATTTTTAATTATTAAATTTTTAAATTTATTATAATTGCTATGGGTAAGTAAATAACAAATTTAATTATCAATTTTTTTTTTCTTGTCAGTCTTTGTCTGTCCTTATATGATGTATCAGTCTGAAGATAGCAATGTTAAAACATAAAAATTAAAAGATTATATGTATTTTATTTATTTGGGTATGAAGGTTAATAATTAATAAAATAATAGTTAATAACAGTGGCGTACCTAAGGGGGGGGGGTGCGGTCCGCACCGGGCGGCACTTATTTTGGGGCGGCATTTTTTATATTTAGTTATAGTTGTAAAAAGCAACTTATTAATTTCATATTTATTTTTTTTTCTTTCTTGAATAATAAATGATTATTATGATTATTATAAGTTTACTATTTGATTTATATAAATTATGATCAACTATATGATTTCGAATATTATTCCTCGGTGTATATAAATGCATTTTAGTGTAAATTTTGAATTCTAATTCCAAGAACAGGATAATAATTTTATTTTATTGTATTCATTAAAATTCGTTGAATTCGTAAACGCATCTTTAAGATTTTGTTCGGCAAAATTATCTTCGTTCTACAATGAGTCAATTAAGACTACAAAATCTTGCAATATTGTCAATAGAACAAGAAATTACAAATAATATAAATTTTGAGAGCATTATACACGATTTTTCTAGTATGAAAGCTAGAAGAGTAAATATTATATAAATATGTTTACGAGTGCATACAAATATGTGTAAAAAAATTTACTCTGTGTATTAATTAATATTGATTAAATAACTTAATAATTTATTTATGTGTATTAATTTATAAAAACCACTATTTGATTGACTTATAATAGAAAGGGCGGCAAACTGGAGATCGCCCCGGGCGGCAAAAGTTCTAGGTACGCTACTGGTTAATAATAATTAATAATTAATAATTTTAAGTAAAACAATTTAATTACAATTATAAACTAAAGGCACTCGACAAGACATATTTATTTTCTGGTTATTAATCAAATATCGTTTTGTGAAGGGACAAAAAAAATTTTGGTTAGAAGTTTATTCATACAGAATCCAATAAGGGAATCAAATACTAAATATGCTCCGGGATAAACGATTACACATTATGATTGATTAGAGTTGAATAGAGATGAATTTTAAGTATTATGGTTGATTTGTATGTCCACATATATATTATTAGCAGAACAGATATTATAATTCTAATTAAATTGAGTTAAATTTATTTAATTATAGGATAATATATATATATATATATATATATAATATATTCATGAAAATTTAAAAGAAAAATAATAAAAAAGCTAAAATTGGAAAGGCACAGAGTGTTAAGTAGTAGAGAGATATAGTACTATTGTTTTATCGAAAATTTTGGTATAGAATAATATATAGTTAAATATTTGAACACCAGTAGGGTAGTATTTTACAACAATATCCATGGCTATTGAAATTGAAGCGTGTTTCTAATGAAAATATTATTGACTCCTTTAGAGTTTGCTAGAGAGGCGGATGATATGGTCATATATATATATATAAATTAAACCAAGTATTTTTTTAAACTTATATCAAATATTTTCGAAAGCTTTATATATGTATATATATATTTACAAACGATTGATTTAAATAATATTTATTTATAATAAAAAAAAAATAAATATTGTATGTATGTATATTAATTAAAAAAAGAAAGAGTGAGAATCTCCACATACAGATAAAAAAAAATATATTCATTAGAATTCAATGATATTCTTAATCATCCATTCAATTTCTGTCAATCATTTCCATTACAAATCATGGATCATTTATGCAGAAGGATCATATATACAAAAAAAAAAAGAGTAGTAGAAACAGTAGGAAGACAGTGAGGAGAATGTTTTATTTAAGCTCTTCAGATTATTATTGTTGTGAATTAATAAATATATAAATAAATTAAAAAGATGTTTAAATATGTACGAGTATATAATTTTTACAATGATGTGTGTTTATGTATGTGAATGTGTTTTAAAACGCTTAGGCATATACAAAATTTTTATAGTTATATTAAATAATTATAAATACTGAAAAAACGGTTGCTATTGTTTTTATTATGATATTATGTAAAATATATTATATATATTAAACTCCTCACGCATGACTTTTGTAGCATAGATGATAATTATTTTTTTTTTATAGAAAATTTATATAATAAAAAAAAATTCGATCATTCGAAGACCTGATGTGTATATTAATGAATTAAGACACAGTCTGTTCTTTTTTTCATTTTAAATAAATATTTTTTTTTCATTTATTGTCATGCTAATAGATAGGAGGTGGGAAAATAGGAGAGGGCGGGGGAATAGGAAGAAAAAAACACGCAAAGTTTTTTGATTGAGTCTTGGCGTGAAAGTAGCGCAAGGCGATCATTCAAGAGTAAAAGAAGAAGAGGAAGAAAATCATAATAATGGACAGAAGTTGAAAAAAAAATGTGACCAAAGGAAGAAGATATATACTTTTCAAAAAAAATGAGAAGTTAGAAGGGGTAGATAAAAAAAAGAAAAACCATTGAGGGTGTAGAAGGAATCGCACTCTACAAATTTCATATGAATGGGAAATGAGTTGTCGTCTAGAGGAAAGAAAGAGGGGGGATAAATAAAAAAAGTGGTAGAGCGTAAGCATTTAAGTGGCGATCCGCAAGTGAAGAGGCTGGGGGTGGAGGAAGAGAGAGGGGGAGGCTGAATGAGAAGTGGAAAAAATACAGGGTGATTTGCAAAAGGTTTCGACTGAACCAAATGGATGAAAAAAAAAGAGTGGGAGAGAAGCGGACATCAAACAGCATCGCTTCATCTGGCTACTTGAAAAGTAAATTATCAGGGGAATTAAAATTTGAGAGATAGAGGGGGCGGAGCGAGTGATTTAATAAAAATATAACTTATAAAGTATTATATATAAGTATTCATATCGAATAGGAAAAGAAAACTTTGATCATATTATAAGAAATGATTTGAATCATTAGTTTAAATTTATATTGCTATGAATATAATGAAATAATAGGATGTACCATATGGAAAAGGAAATGGGAAGGAGGATGGGAGAGAGAAAGAAGGGGGGGGGAAGGCAAAAGAATAGAATAGTTACTAACTACATGTATTAATCATATATTTGTTTGAATTTTAATTTCTTTATATTTTTTTCGATGATTTCCATTTTTGTTTTTATAAGTAACATAAAATTGTTGAATCGATTTTGGATGAATTTGTAGTACAAATAACAACTACTACTAAGCTAAGTCTTTGATTTTTTACAATCTCTATTTTTGAAAAATTATTTCACAATTATTATATTTCATTAAAATTGTATAAATATTGTTTTCTAGTTGAACATTTTTAGTTAGAAAAACAAATTTTAGTGCTTCGTATAAAACTGTAAATTACAAAATAATTCAATCTAAATAAAATATTATTCCAGATATAGTGAAGGTTATAAAATCGAAAAGGCACGTGGCTAAAATAGGAGAAGAAAGAATGGCGAAAAATATTCTGGTGGGGAGATCGATTGGGAAACGTCCGTTTGAAAGAGCAAGGACGTGGTGGGTGGACAATGTAGGAGAGAGATGGGAGAGGGTAGAGATTGGATGGTTATAGCTCAGGCGAAGGACTCATCTCAAATTGGATTTTCACGTAAGTTTTTAATATGGGTGGGCAATCTAGGAAGGGACGTGAGAGAGATGGGACAGAGTAGGAGTTAGATGGTTATAACTCCGGATAGGGACATTTGGAGAAATGTGATTGTTGCGACCAAGAACTTCCGAATTCCGTAGAGCCACAGAGATAGATAGATAAATAGAATATCATTTGTTTTCACTAAAAGGCCAAGTGGACACATGCCGTACCAGGTACTTAGGTATTAATAAGAAAAAATATTTGAGATTTATTATTTTTTATATATTTCTAAAATAAAATCTAAAACTCAAATAAAACATAAATAAATTTAGATTTTTACATTTATTTATAGTATATAATGCTTACACAACTCATCACAGTAATATTTATTTTAATCACAATTATTAATACAACAACCATTTCCCTATCATAATAATTATTATTTGTGTGAGAGTAACTATATTGAATTTATATGACAAGAATTATAAATAATTCTTTATTGCAAATTTATTTATGCCTTATATAAATATACATGAGTAGTTTATATTTATGTCTTATATATAAATAGGATATAGTTCCATTTATTTTCAAACAGAGAATAATTTATCTTATTTTTAGTTAGCTTTAATGGCGAATGAGGTATTTTATTGTTCTATTAAGGATCGGGGGGTGAGGGGAAGATATAAATAAACCAATGACAATATTTTACGGTAAATGGATATAATCAATCCTTTTTATATTATAAAAATGTTTATATTATTAGTATCTTTGAGATTATACATTTTAAATTTAAATTTTATTTAATATGAATTTATTAATAAAAAAAAAATAAATCTTTTCATCTAATTTATTAATAAATGAATGTTCCCTGAGTGGGAATACAAGTCTAACATCTCCATCTTGATTTTCCGTGCTATTAAAGTTTTTTTTATTAATTAAATTATATAAACCATAAATAAATATATAAATTTTAATTGATTTAATTTATATTGTATATTATACTTTTTTCTATATATAAATAAGTTGACCTGTGGCCAGATCCGAACCGACCGACGGTTTGAAGTAAATTAATTTCCAGCTACAGAAACAATTTCAAATAATTTTAATATATCTATTAATGTAATAAAAAAACAGATATGGATATAACATAAATATTTTTAATTTTATTTTATTTATAATATATATGTAAGACCAGGCTCTGACGTCATGAATGGCTGGATGACGTCATATAATTTTAAATTAAGAAAAAACTAATAAAGATGATTTTCCTCGAGGATAAAACCAATACAAAGAGCATGATTCGTGGTGATATGTAAAAAATCTCCTCATGTGAAATTTGGTGTGAAAATAAACCTTCCCTTCCTATGATCGATCGCTAATACTACCACTTCCGGTTTCCAGATTTGCACCAAAAGTTGATCAATTCATCATACTGATGCATTAAGTAAATATACCAAATTTCATCAAAATACGATGAGCCTTTCAAGATGTACACGTCTATACGGACAGACATCATGCTAAAAATAATTTTTTCTGTTAAGAAAATGCATGATTCGTGGAGATATGTAAAAATCTCCACATGTGAAATTTGGTGTGAAAACAATACCTCCCTTACTATCGTCGGTCGGTAAAAAATCTAAAAAGATATAATTATGATATAAAATTTATCATAATTTTATATATATATAGTCTTTATTAGACATTTAATGAAAAATTTAAAAATAGAAAATTAATTAATTAGATTCGTGATAAATATTAATGGCAAACATTCAATGTTTAAACCAATCTATTTTTTTATGAATAAATTTAGTCTTGTTTTTGATAGTTATTTGTTAATCATTTTAAGATCGAATTTATATAATATTTTATTTTTATTAATGACTCAAATTAATTAAGAGAAATAAAATACAAAAATGTAGAAATGCTGGAGAATTTTATTTTATTATATTCAAGTATCATTAAGTTTGTGTTTCATTGTTAATCAAGTGTACAATGTAGTTTTCTTCATGTCCATGCAAAATTGTAACTACTCATCGAAATTCAATCTGTCAAGATTTGGTAAGTATAATATAATTGATGTCACGATAGAAAGGTTTAATTACCGGAAATAATAGTTTACCTCAACACATTTTTAATTTAATAAATTCTCAATCATCACAAAATTACATTCAATCTTATATATTATACTTAGTTCAATTGAGCCAGTAGAATAAATAGATCTCATAGATTAATAAGGATCACTCTAGATCAGAATTATTTTCCACTATTAATTGTTCATGTATTATGATAATGACAATTTATGATATGTAAGTACCATTACGTTTAATTATTAATAATTAATTAGGGATTTTTTTTTTAAACTATTTAAATTATAAACATTAAATTAGAGAACAAAAATGATCAAATTCTTTAAAAAGCAGAGAATTATTATTATTATTATTATTTAATTATGGATTTATAATTATTTGGAATGGTCCGATTGATAAATTCAATCCCGTTCATAGAACAAGCAAGCATGAGGCATTATACTAAACAAACACCAACTGAAATAGCAATTGTTGTGTAGGAGAGTAATACGCCTGGTATACCCCCCTTCTCCTGTCCCCCGATGGTGCCTAGATTATTTCCATTGCTTAATTGATTTTGCCCCGCCCGTTTCCAATTATTTAAGGATTGAGATACGAGATATTCTAGTCAACAGATCAATCTCCATTCCACCCACACCTCTCAACCCCCCCCCCCTCCCCCACTTTTCCCATTTAACGAGAAGTGGAGTTTTATCAGAAATCTCTTTGTTTCATTTAGTCATCCACCATTAATCGATTCTCTTTGAGAGAAATTCAAATTAAAATATTCGAGAGAATTATAAAATGCAATCTCAATATGTAAATTAATAATAATTACTAAACAAATCAAACAATAATTTAAAATAAATAACCATTATTCTAGTTTTGTTTTTCGTTTCTCTCTGGTAAGGTTGTTTTCATGCTTTGATTTAGTAGTAAAATAGTAAATACACAAGGACTTTGATTGAATGATTAGTTGTTTATATTAATACAGTAAAACCTTGTTAATTCGACACCGCTAAATTAGAATTAACATCGTATTCCAAGTCATTAGTACTCCATAGACTAGGCGTTAGATTACTCTCCTATTGTGTAATTATACAGTTAAATCGAAATCATTTTTGTTTACAACTAGTTAAAATAGGTAATAAATGATATTTTGATATTAAAAAGTAATTGAGATTGATAAATAATCCATCCATCCATCCATCAATCAATCAATCAATATTGACAAACACACCTATGAAGAAAACGTTTCTTTTTAATTCATTTTTTTTTAAATATTTTAATTATATGACATGAAAAAAAGCATCATATATATATATATATATATATATATATATATATATAATTATAGATAGTTTAAATTAATAAAAATATCAATCATTCAAATAAATAATAGATTAAACAAAAATTATAATAATAAATAAACTATCAAATTTATATTAATCTGTATATTATTATAGGATATTATTTATTCTTTTTATTTTCTAAATTTTATTTTTTAATAATAAAAGTAGACATAAATATGTATATTATTTTTTATATTAAAAAAAGAAGAAAAAAAAAAAATATTAATAAAATAAAATTAAATGTCAGTGGGAGTAAAGGTGAAAGGAGTGAGAGGGGTGTATGAAGATTGAAAAGTCACACCCTATTTATTTATTTAAATTTCATTCCCTCCTTTGTAATAGTTTTAATTGACATTTGATAAAATAATAATTCACAATCTATTAAATATTTAAAAAAAAATTATAAATTATGATATACATAGAAAGAGGATGACACAAAGTGAATTAAAAGACTTAAGTGACGAAAAAGAGATAGAGAGAGAGTAAATGAAAAAGATAGTGGGAGGGTGGCAGAAAAAGAGTGACGACGGAGGAGGAAGAAGAATTTAAAAAGGAAGATCAGACTATACTTTAATTGATCCTCTCTAGAATTAATCTTTAATAGTACTTTGTTATTTTTTAATGACAATTTCTTTATTTATTCAAGGACATGGATATATTTTAATTATCTAAAGTTATTTTCAGAAGTGGTTTCAATGTATTTCTTTCCTCTTTTCATTTTATGTATAAATAAAGAAGAAAAAAGAAAAATTGAACATTCTCTGTCTTTATTGATACTACACAAGGAAAAAAAAACAAAAATAAATAAATATTTTTGGTTTCAAGTTAAATTTCATAACTAACTTTTAAACAAACCTAGAGAAATATTTTTTTTTGGAAATTTTATATATAGATAGATTATATATGACCAATTAAAATAAATAGTCTAGCTCAATAGTTTTTTTTTTTTTTTTTTTTGTTTAATTAATATTCTTTCTGACAATTTTTGTGTTCAGACTTATGAAAAAAGTTTTCTGATATGAATGATCAAAATTTTTTTTTTTAAATGAATCAGAATTGATTTTCTAAGATATCGAAATTAATAATGCAACCCTTTCAAAAAGACTATTTAAGATAATGCCTACAAAATAAATGTAATAATTGAATTTCAATCAAAAGATCGGTGATTCATCAAACCAAATCGAATATTGCATACTATTTTTATTTTTTCCGATGAAAAAAAACTCTACAGTTCTAACGATAACAAACTATTTTATTTAATATGAATTTCACAGATATAGAGATTATAAAATACAAATAGAGAGCCTGAAATTTTAAAGAAATGATTGTTTCTCTTAAGAGAAAATTTTAAAAATAATATAACCACATATTTATTTAATTTATTTTTAATATTGTTTTAAATTTTCATTAATAAAAAATATTTAAAATAATCCCATGTATATCAGGGTAATATTGGCTTGAAGATGAGCATTAAGAGTAATTATTATAAAAATTCTTAATTTTGGAGAGATTTAATACACAATTGTAGAAAGAGATTCTAAATAAAATAATATCATTGACAAAGCTTAATAATCATATTTATTAAATTAAACCACATTCTTTTCAATTTAATAGTAAAATTGAAATTAAAAAATATTAATAATATAATATAATATAAATCCTAAAGGAGATAATGAAGATGGTGAAAAATAGGTTATTTTCTTATTATACTATATATTGTATATATGAATATCATGCTGATCAGATAAGCTCTTAGAAGCAGAAAGTAATTGCGGTTCTTTAGATTAATTTAAATAAATGTTTGAATGAAAGAACCCTTCTCTCTTTATGCTCCCTGAACAAATATAGGAATTAAATTAATTGATAATACATTAAATTTAGAAAAAATGCTGCTCTCTTGGGAAAATAAAATTAATAATAAAAATAATAGTTATAATGTCCATGAAATTATTTTTATTAATTTATTTATTTCAATCATTAAAAGAAAAACTTTATTTCTTAATTGACTATAGATTGATATAAAGCAAAGTATCAATTTGGAGAATGAGCGAATAAAAAGCAAAAGAGAGGGAAAGAGAGAGAGAGAGAAGGGGTGTAGATGGAAAGGGAAGGATAAGCAAAAGAACAGCAACAGGAGCAGCAGCAATAGTAGTAATAGTAGTAGTAGTAGTATTAGTAGCGCCTTGGAAGGTGCGGAGGAGTCCGAAGGACAACTGGGACTGACCTGCAGCCGGGGGTAGCCGAGGATCGCCGGTTCGTCCTTGATCTGGTGCGAGTCGCGGAAGACGACAGTGCGGATCACGCCACGAATGTGCTCCTCGGGCCAGGAACCGAGCAGAATCCGCTGCGGCCGTCCGCGCCCCTTCGGCCGCAGATCTGGGACCACGCACGCACACACACGCACGCTTAGTTGGTAAAACAAGTTAACAAAAAAAAAAAAAAAAAAAAAAGAAAAAAAAAGAAAAGAAAAAAAATCACGCAGCAATCGCACTGGGGACCCCACGTCGTCCGGAAACACACCTTATTATACCTTTCCGACCCTCTTCCTCCACTCTACCATACCCTCTCCTTCTCTCCTTTACCACCCACCCACATACATACACGATCCAAGAACATGCACCTTTCTAAACAATTGGTATCATCCTTCATTCAACGTAATTCAATTAAAACAAAACAAAAAACAAATAAATAAATAAATAAACTAAAGAATTGAGAACTAGAGCTAGAGAAAAAGAGAGAGAGAGAGAGAGAGATTAAAGAAGAGCTCTATTCGAAAGGATAACCACAACAGTTTATCAGATTAATTAATGAAATTTAGAATGAAAATAACTATTTTCACAAGTAAGAAGAAAAATATATAAATTTACTTTAAATAGATAAAATAGTTGATAAGTGGATGAATAAGAATTTGAGAGAGAGAGAAGGATGAGAGATTTATAATTTACAGTTTGAAAATGATAAGAGGCTTTAGTTTGCTGTTATTTCTAAAAAATGAAAAACATTCATTATATATAATAATAAGAGATTTATTTAGTGAAGTCAAATGAGTTGGACATTCAACAGGACATATGTAAATGGAAAAATTGGGGTGGGGTGGGTATAAGGGTAAGAATAATGTTTACGATAGAGGCGTTAGTTGCGTGCAGGAGAATGACTCATGGGTCAAGGAGGTATGTGTGTGTTGGTGTGAAGAAGAGGGAAAAACGAGGGTCAGAGGGAGAGGAGGATTGGAGGAAAGGTAATTCAACGATGGGTGAGAAAGAGTAGAAAGTGGCAAAGTGGCAAGAGTGGGATCGATAACCCAATGACAAGTTCATGCCATGCGTTTCACTTAGCGGCCCACTTAATGAAACTGTCGTCCTGGCTGCCATTACGCAACGTACCAGTCGAGGGTGGCGAAAAATGAACACGGGGTGAAATAGAGGAAGGAAATGGTATGAAAAACGAGAGAGAGAGAGAGAGAAAGAGATGAAGATGTTAAAAAAATAAGTGGGTGGCCAATCGTGTTGTCTAACATCTTAAAAAAAATAGAATAAGGAATAAAACTTCCTTCCCCTGCATCTTCACCCCTCCACAACCAATCCAAATAAAGAGACGATTTTACTAATTAAAAAATATTACTTATTTTATATTAATTGCATTTAGAATAAAAGAGAGAGAGAGAAAGGAAGAGGCAAGAAATGAGCGTGCATTTAGTCTATTATCCTAAAACACGAAACGAAATTTATATTAATAATAATAAAATAATAGAGAAGATAAGAAATTAAAGGTGAGATTCTTTAGTATTTTTTTTTTTTTTTTTGATCTAAAAGATTTCATTAAAATTTAAAACTACCGTGTAGATTGAATATGGATTATTCATATCTCAAAATAGTCATCTAATTAATTATGCATATAAATATTTTTTTTTTTTTTTAATTCCCACTATTCAAAAGTGTAAAGTAAAAGGTGAATTTAAATTCCACTCATTTTAATGTATATATTTGAATTTTGTGATTTTCTAACAAAGAATATATAATTCTGTTGAAAAATTTTAAACAATTTAGTCATTGAAAACGAACACAGCTACAAACTATAGAAGGAAACTATCAAAAATCAATCTTCAATACAATGTTGTTGTCCATCAGGACATGCTTTCAACAAGTTAAACAATTGGAATTTATTTTATTGAATCACGAATATAATAAAGTTTTTTTATCTAAATTATAATATTGTAAGATCAATAGTATATAGCAGTGATTCTCAAAGTGGGGGTCGCGACCCCTGAGGGGGTCGCGAAAAATATTTGGGGGGTCGCAAAAAAACTGATGACAAATTAATTTTTGTTTCAAAAATTTTATTAATTTAAAAATTGTTAAAAAATAAATTGTTATTATAAATATAAAAAAATAATAAAAATATTTTAATACGTGCCTGAATATAACATTCAAAAATTTGTGTAATATTGGGGAATCCCCCGAGTTTCTCCTCTCCGCCTAATCTATGATAGAATAATGTTCTCATTTGGAACACCAATCGCATTAAATTTATTTTAAAACATGTTAAATAAACTCAATTAGTTATGTTAAGTTAATGTCAGAATAAAAGTATATAAGCATAAAATATTTTGTTCAAAGATGTACCAAAGATAAGTTATTAATTTTTATTGATACTAAAAATAAATTGGCTATGAATCAAAATTATGAGTGTTTCAATGCAATTAAACTAAAAAAAAACTCCTTCTGAATGTAAATGATTTTCACCCCTTCTTCCTCCCTCTGAGATATTTTCTACACATACCAATTCTTCAGGGGGTCCTTTGAAATTTTTAAGTGTAAGAGGGGGTCGCGGACCAAAAAGTTTGAGAAACACTGGTATATAGTATAAAGTAAATTTTTGCAGTGAAAAAATGTTTAAAGGGAAAATTACAGTATAAAATTATTATTCTAGTAATTTCTTATTTTTTTAACTTATCTTTCATAATGCCTTTTCACCAAGAATTTATATTTAGTAATAGTAACAAAAAAAAAAAAAAATTAAAATTTTAGGTTCATTTTTTATCTAATACAACATATTAAAATTTATATTATTTTAATATAAGTTTTAATATACTAATCCCCCCTTTTCCATTCTCAAATTTCATTATTACTAAAATAATTAAATTCTTCCCAAAATATGCATACTTTTTAATGAAAAAAAAAAAAAGAAAAAGAAAATAAAAATTAATTAATTCTTGACAATCTGATTCTTGAACAAAACGGCTTCAATCGAGTTGAACGAATACGTCTTTTAGAAAAGAATATTAATCGATCAAAATGACCGTGATGTAATACAAATCCAAAAAACAAATTTACAATTGGTTAAAAAAAATTATCAAATAAATCTTTATAATAATCCCTATATTAAATAAATAAATATATATTTATTTATTATATAAATATCCGTTGGTGTTGAATAAATAAATAAAAGTATCAATATTAAATTAAAATATATATTGAAAATTAGCTATCTAATGTCTCTCCCCATCCTATTATATATATATATATATATATATATATATAGATTTATTTAAAAAAAACAAACAAAACAAAAAAATGTTAATCAAAACGTAATTATAAAGAGAATTTACGCATTAAAAACAGAATGATATATATAATATATATATACATATATATTATATAACACGGACACAACAGATCTACATATGTAGTGCATAATATATCCTATATAAATATATATATTTATTAATATTAAAAAAAACATAAAAAGCTATAGAACATCAATTTAACAAAAACCAATTGATAACAAACAGATAATATATATTATTAATGGACTGGACGAATTAACACGGATGAAGTGTCGAATGAATCATTTAAAATAAATATTCAAAAATAGGAGAGAAAAAAAAAAGAATAAAAATGTGAAATGAAACAAAAACAATATTTAAACAATTTAAAGAGAGCTAAAGTAAAATGAAAATGCCAAAATATATTAAAATATTAAGTGAATGAGAGAAAAAAGAAAGAGATGTGATTGTGTGAGTGTAAGAGAAGGTAGAGTTAGAGATAAAGAAAGTGTGTGAGAGAGAGAGAGAGCATGCAATTGACTTTACCCTGATTAGGCCAAGACAGCGTGATGGAAGAGAAAAAATGCCTGCCTGTTGAGTGTTTGTCTCTATTATTTCTATTATACATTAAATATAGATATTGATATAGATATAGATATATATGTATATTAAAAAAAATTTCTATGATCAAATAAAATATAGAATTTATTTTATATTACATTCATTTAAGATATATATATAATATATTTATATATTATTTAGAATTTTTCCCACAGAACTCATTCATAAAAACTTTTCAAGGAAGGCTTCTGAGAAAACTGTTAATCTATGGCACATATTTGGAATATAATCTATTTAAATAAATTGTTAATAAATTATTTTATATTTTGTCTCAATGTCAAAAGTAAATAGATTTTTTAGGATGATTTTCAAAATTACTTGGTTTTCTATAACAGGGGTGGCCACACTTGGTGATACTTAGTGCCATATTGAAAAATCGAAAATTTTTAAGAGCCAAATTGGGAAAAAATGTTATCTTTTTTGTCATGACTTTAAATTTTTTAATTGAGCTACAAACTCGAAAAAAGCCACGGTTTGGCCACCGTGGTTCTATAACATGAAAAGTAACTGAGAATGTGACAAAACATTTAAGTAATGATCACTCAGTAATCATTTTTTTTAAAGGAATATAAATTTCAAAGATAAACAATTTTCTCACAAACTTTCCTAGAATAATCATTATTGATAATTATAATTACGATAAAAATGTTTCACTTACTCTCTAATAGGATCTTTGAAAGCTCCTATTAGGAGAATTATCAAAAGATAACTATATTATTCCTAATAAATATGTTGTATTGATAGTAGAACAAACCCTATTAAACAAATCTAAAATAAAAATTCCAAAATTTGCAATGGCTACCAATATTACTCCCTTAAATGTCATTTGAATGAAATAAAAGAAATGAATAAAAAAAAAATTCATAATGAATATTAGAAAATATTTTAACATATGTAAATATTCATTTTCTATGTTAAATAAAGCCATTTTTTAAGTAAAAAAAAAATGAATAAATTGATCTGAACTAACTGAAACACCTAATAGACAAAGAAGGGTGGGTGAGGGTGACAACAATTCGGGGTGTGATAAATTAACCAAACCATCTAACCCATTCCCATTCCATTTGTCAAACCACAATACTAATTTTTTTTTTAATTATTTTATTTTTCACATTTCAAATTAAAAAGTATGAGTAAATAATTTAATTGAAATTTGCAATATGCTAAAAAGAATGATGGATGTATTTTTAATTCGTATAAGCTATAGGGAATCTGCTCGTTTTTAATAATATGGTGGGATGCATTTGTAAATATTTAAAAATACATTTTAAAATCTATATATATATATGAATATATGTATATATTTGATAAACCAAAATCCCCAGATCTCAGAGTTATAGAGAGGAAAATAATACTTTATATAAAAAAAAAACTTTTTTAAAAAACCACGTTTTTAACGCACTAAAAAGAAGAAAATAATTTTTCTGAAACCCCATAGGTACTGACATTACAAACAAGAGATATGATTTGAAGAAAATTTTCTATAACGTAAAACGTGGGGCGCAACTATGGCTAAAATATTCTGTATCGTATAAAAATTTATAAATAAATGTTATTAGGTACAAATTAATAGGATAAATGAATTCATATTTTAATTAGCTTCAAAAAGTAAAGCTTATAACTTATCGAAATTTTTAAAAGAGGTAAATTTAATTTATGAAAAGATTACCTTTAGATTACTAATAATATTCACTTTTAAAAAATTCTGATAAAAAATGACATCCTAACAATATTCTGGTAAATAATATAAGAAATTTAACTTGAAGAAATCTAAAACTAAATTTTGCTACTGCAAAACTTCTAGCAAATATTTAATATTTATGTTAATAAAATTTCTAAAGTGTAAATTGAAGATGTTTATTTAATATTAAGGAATTAATTTTCCAAAAAAAATTTACATTAATAAAAGTATTCTGTTGGATTACTAATAATATTCCCTTTTACAAAAAGTCTGGTAAAAAATATAAAACTTAAAATATAAATCCATGGATATTGAAATAAATTAATCAAAGAAATTATATTGCATTTAAAAAATTTATTATTATTTGCGCCCCACGTTTTACGTTATAGAAAATTTTCTTCAAATCATATCTCTTGTTTGTAATGTCAGTACCTATGGGGTTTCAGAAAAATTATTTTCTTCTTTTTAGTGCGTTAAAAACGTGGTTTTTTAAAAAAGTTTTTTTTTTATATAAAGTATTATTTTCTACTTTTTAGTCTTCATATATTGCAATCGATTTCACTTGACCTATACTACTTTTAAGTTTTTTGATTGACTTTAATAGTCATGAAATACTATTATCCTGAAAGTAATAAATTTAAATTGAATTATAAAGAGAAATTTTTAAATTTGTCATATTTTAATTCTTTATTGCCTAAAACTCATCATAAATTTAAATTTTGTTTTCTAAATTACAGTACAAAACATTAATATACCTTCTTTCAAATTTATTTACATTTTAAATATTATACATATTATATTATTCTTTTAACGGGTTTTTAACGGTTTTTTTCAAATTTAAATATTTACACTTTTTGTTTTGATTTTCCCATACAAAATTATATTCATTAATTATGCTCTAATTAAACACTTGCAAGCTACGAATTATTATTGTATTATTGTATTGTCATCCAGAATACATTACTCTGAAAAGTTTCAGAGCGATTGGATGACTGGAAGTGGTCGAAATTTCGATTGCAAGATTTGACCCGAACAGATAAATAAACAAACAAACAAACAAGAAAGCAAGCTAAGAAAAACGTGGTAAAATACACTCAGTTAGCAAGAGTGCTAATGATGACTTGGTGAGATGCAGAGAGCAAATGATAGCTGAAAGAAATTGAGGGTGGCGTTTAAGTCGAAAAAAGGTGTGTCGAAACAGGCAACCAATCAGAAGACCCGTTAAGTAAAAATAAGAAGAGGGGAGTTTGAACCTTTTTTCTACCTCCCTATTATATTTTTTCAATATTTTGATTTTATTAATTTTTTATCTCTCTTTGTAAAGACGAAATTATAACTTTAAAATGATTTTAAATGTAATCAATCAAAAGTCAGAAATTATAATTTAAAAAAATCAAAATTCTTCATAAAAAAAAAATGGCTTTTTATTTTTTCTAATACATTTACCGTGTATATAATATATAGAGATTCTTTATTTCATTAGATTGAATATTATTTATTAGTAATTCATTTAATAAATATCTAATCGTTATTTGAAATTTATTTAATTATTATTTTAGAATTTATGATGCTTAATCCAAATTTAATTCGCAGCATGGAACATACGATCAGGACTGTCATTTAGTTGGAGGGGAGCGACCTGAACATTTTTTCAAACTTCTTATTTAAACGGATTTTAATATTTTGATTATTATTATTAATTAATGTATTATATTTGCATCCCGTCTCGTTTTTGTATTAGATATTGTATCAATATTTTTTATATTTAAAATATTTTAAAATTTTTTAATTAATTTCGAAAGAAAATTAAAAATATATTTATACAATTTTTGCTAGTATAATAAAATAAGATCTAATGAAATATATTTATTTTTATCGTCAATTCACAATGTGTCATTTATTATATTATTAATTTGTGAAATGATTACAAATTTTATGTAAAATCCATTCTCTATTCGTTTAGATCAAAAATAATATATTTAATATTTAATATATTGAATATATTTAATACATACTAGAATCAACTCTTGAATATTTTTTTAAACAAGCGGACTATGGACATCTGTATTATTTATTTTTAATGTTTTGACAAAGTCCCTTTTGTTGTTTTCTTCTTTTGTATTATGTATTGAGAAAGGTAAGTTTTGGAAAGGGCCTTTTGTTGTATTATTATTGTTTCTCCTTTTTAAGTTAACAAAATACAAATATTCATTAATTATGCTCTAATTAAACACTTGCAAGCTACGAATGTGTTATTTTATTGTATTGTCATCCAGAATACATAACTCTGAAAAGTTTCAGAGCGATTGGATGACTGGAAGTGGTCGAAATTTCGATTGCAAGATTTGACGCGAACAGATAAACAAGAAAGCAAGCTAAGAAAAACGTGGTAAAAAGGGTTAGAAAATATTGGTGATATATTAATAGGGAGTTATTCTAAATGAATATTATATTATTTTCATTTTTGTTCTATGTATAAATAATAAGAATTTGTTTAAAATAAAAAAAAACAAACTTTAATGTGATAGCGATATTTTAAATTTTTATTTTTTAATATTATATTTATCCCAAAAATTATCTAAAAATATATATATACATAATTTATAGATATATATCAGCAACATAAATATATATATATAATTGTTGCTTATATTATAATATACTTCCAAAAGATTCAAACTCCTATTTCCGCAATTAATCGTATGTCATAAAAAATTTGTATTAATTCCTAAGAACAAAATATACCCAAGTTTAAATAAAAATATCTATTTTTGTTAAATTTAATAAAAAGTAATTTATACGGAATATAAATCGATATGAAATATTGATTATTATTAAATTAAAACTTTATTTGATCAAGTGGAAGATACTCATATTTTAGAAATACTGAACGTTAGTTTTATTAAATGATGCTAATTGTTTGATTAATTTTTTATATAGTACTTCATTTTACATTTAAAATTTTTATTTTTGTATGTAGTTTTTTTGTGTTAGTATGTAGGTATCTATTTTTAGAAATATGAGAAAAAATAATTATAGAAATATGGAAAAAAGTATATAATATCAATCTACCAAAGAGAACAATTATTTTTGTTCATTGTACTAAATAGAAGAAATGAGATTCTGATTGAAAAAAAAATAAATAAAATAAATAGAGCGAAGGAAGGGAATTAATTTTCATTTAAGAGATAATAACGAGTTGCACCACAAGCTTTATCAAAATCGATTTATATTTCTTATCTAAAAAACATCTAATATCCAAATGAACAAGAAAATCCCACTCCATTTACTACATATATGTATTCGTTCGTTAAATTGTTAATTATTTAAAAAAGAAAATATAATAAATTGAAATATGAATTAAATTTATATATTTATTTATTTTTAATTATTTAATGAAAATACGTTGAGTGAAGTAGTTATTTATTATTATGAATGAAGTTTAATTTAACTGGCTTTTTAATAGACAATTGTGCCACTCAGAAGCCAAACCGATTAACTCCAATTTTTAAAATTTTGCTAGTAATGTAATGTAATGTAATCTGCAACATATGAAGTGAATAATGAACTTGATAATCTTAATATTGCAATGCAATATACATTTTTCTGTAATCAATAACCCTGAATATCTTACAAACTGAGAACTTTGGGCTTCATTTTCTCAGTTTGTTTATTTGTGGAGCTAATCGCTTTGGCTACTGAGTGGCACAATTATAAAAAAAATATTGAGGTATTCAAACATCATCAAAATACAAAAGTTCATTTTATTGTTCTAAGATTAAATTCAGTTAAAATTAATTGATTAACTAATTTCTTAGAAAATATTTTAGATCACCTTCTCTTTTTAATTTAAGTAAAAAAAAAAACCTTTAAAACTAAAGAAAAAAAATTTTAAAATTCATTTTGGAAATTTTTTTTTTATTTGAATGAATATTATTGCCCTAGGTTCTAAAATGATGATGATGATGATGATGATGATGATACGATGATTATTTGTATAAACCAATCAATCCATCAGGTATGAATGAACACGAGTGAATGAATCCATTGTGCTTTAGGGCAGGTGTGATATACGGAGACGCACGTGCGAGTGGGAGGGGGGGGGCGAAGTCCCCTGGGGAACACTTTCATACGACACGCACACGTCACACGAAACACACACGTCACGGCATTCCGTAACTGATGTTTCGGTAACCAGCAAAATAAAAAAAAAATAAAAAAAAAAAAAAAAAAAAAAATAAAAATAAAAAAAATAGAATAAATCAAACTCACCTGCACCACCATCCGCTGATGGGCCGAGCATATTATGAACTCGATTGGCGTAAAGGACGAACGTCGGATATGGTATGTCATATTTGCGTGCTGCTTGTGATAACGAGAGGCCCTCTTTTAGTACGCTAAAGATGGCTTCCGCCATTGTCTCAGGTCTCCATGATTTAAGTGGGCCACGCTCACGAAATCGAAGATTATGCACCAGACTTTGGTTAGTGTTCCAACATTTTTGCCACATGGATTGCAGTTGATACTGGTAGCTGTCGGCTGTCAGGTCCAAACAGAAAACACACAATACAAGGTTAGTATTCACTCTTTATTTAAAGCCCCCACCCTCCCCCCTTTCTCAAAAAAAAAACTAATAATAATAATAGTGGTAATAATAATAATACCAAAATAACATAAAATAACATAAAAAACATAACCTGACAAATGATGCGAATGACAGACACACAAACATCTGCAAAATATCTAAATTCAATAAAAAAAAACAAATTGTAATAATAATAATAAAAGTAAAGCAAAAATAAATAAATAAATAAATAAATTAAAAATTCCAGTAAAAATATAGTTTTATTGATAATTATTAATCTCACAATGTTATTTAATTAACAAAATAAAATTAAAAAAATAACTATAAATATATATAAATGCATTAATTAAAAATTAATTTTTAGCAAAAAAAAAAAAAACTTAAAAACAAAAACAAAACAATTAATTTTAACTATTTCCGACATTTTTCTGTATATTCATTTTAAAATTAAATTTTTTTTTTTAGTATATAAATATTGAATAATTTATTGATTTATTTTTTTATTTGATTTATTTTTTTTCTATTTAACTAGTTTGAATTTTTTATTTTAAATGTAGACTAAAATACACAATTAGGAAAATGCGTTTACTATACAAAAATAAAAAATTAGTTGATGAAAGGTTTTGAGTGTTATGTGAATTGTTCGTTAATGATTTATATATATATATATATATATATATATATATTATTTCTTCACCTATTCACATAAATAACTAATTATAGTTGAAGGAAAAAATCCCTGGAATCTTTTTTATTTTCATTGCTTTAATTATTCAATATTTATATATAAATTTATTTATTTTTTTTACAAAATTTAAAAAAAAATTAACTAAAATTTAAAATTCAACTCTTGTATATATATTATATACAATTTATTATATGTATATAATAATAATAAAATGAACAAAATTATTATCTAATAATAGTAATAATAGTAATAGTAATAATAATAATAATAATAAAAAGTTATGTTTAGATTAATCTTAAACCTTAATTGGTCTTAGAGCAAACAAAAATATACAGAAATTGTCTTTCGATTATGATTATATCTTGCCGTCCATTAGTATGTAATTGAATTATATCTCAAATACAATCAAAATACATAAAAAATAAAAAAAAAAATAAAAAATAATATGTAATATCTTAGTACTACTTATTGTTTTATTGAATTGGAGGCTAACAGAAAAAATAAAGAAAAAAACAATATATGAAATGATAATAAATTGGTCATAATATGCAATAATTTGAAAAGTTTAAGGGATTGTCCAACAACGACATAAAATAGAAATGAGGACAAATCACCCTCCCTCCTCCCCACCCCCCCCCTCTAGTCTAACTAAAAACAATTGATTACAATTAGTCATCAAGTGGACAACTTATCATAAGAAATTCTCTTTACTTTTATTCTAATAATAATTAATCAATAAGTTGAGTAAAACTTGTGAAGAGAGGGTGAGAAGGGTGCTTGTGAGGGAGAGATGAAATAATATTACTAATTTTTTCCTCAAATATACATATCTATCTAGAAACAATTAATATATAATATATAGAAACAAACAAAAGCGTAATAAAAGGAATAATTATTCATGCTAATATCGAGATTAACTATTAAAGAGATATTAAACTATATATAAAAAAACTTAAAAATTAAAGGATACAGAAATATCAGTGGTATTTTTTTTTAAGACGAATAGTAATAATTATAATATAAATGCAAAAAAAATGCACATACACAATACATATGGAATGTAAATCGATTAACTAACAAATAAAGCTTATTTTTTATTTAATTGATAAAAAAGATCAAAAAAAAGGGTATGTAATAAATGTAAAAACGCTAGGACATACATGCATGAACTCTCTGAAAGTTAATTATATTTGTATGTTAGGAAGGATAAATTGGGGGTAGAGGTGGAGATGGTTAAACGACACTCAACGACGATGGTGATCTTTTAGGGATTGAAATGTTGTACTTTTCCAGTTGCATTGCGTCCATTTGGCATTCGTGTGGTGGGCCCGTTGATTACCATGAGCGACGACGAGGGCGATGACGACGACGGCGACGTTGACGCTTTCTCCTTTCTCCTAGTACGTTTATCACCCCGATGATCTCCACGATCATAATATAACGAGACAATGGAATGTTTTTTACAGAATGCCCACCACCAACGAAAACCAGCTAAGCCAGAAAATTTAAATTGCGGTTCACGAACGCGACGTAATTTTTCAACAAATGACAATATGATTGGTAATGATTTCTTTGTACGTCGATTATAGGGATGGAGAGAGACATCACAACAGAAATCAAGAACGGAATGTTCTTCAACGGGTGAAAGGCCGGCTTCCTCTAAAACGGCCATACGTTTGGATTTTCCAAGAATATTATCGTAAAGGGTGCCTTTGGGAATGCCATAAGAGGCGGATGCTTGGGTGAAGCGCATCTTCTGTGTGACAACCGCGTGGATTGCCTCCTTGAGCTGGGCCTGCGTCCATGTGGGGGCTTTCAGTTTCAGGAGTGCGGGGTAATCTAAGAAATACAAAACAAAACACAATTCTATTCCAATGCATTCTCTAACCAAAATGGAAAAAAAAAGAATTTGAAAAATAATATAGAAAAAAAAATAGGAAAAAAAAAAATAAAATAAAATAAAAAGAAATCATTCAAAAAATAAATAAATAATATCTTGTTAATTACATCTTGTGTATACTAATCGTTGAATAAAAAAAAAAAATGTCCAAAATGATTTTTTTTTTTACTTAAGTGCACATCGACATGCAAAGCAAAACACACGCACACACTTGTAAATCTAATCAACTATAAATTTTGTATATAAAAATAAAATAATTCATTTTTATATGTATTTAAATAACTAATGTATAATAGCATTTCCTTTTATTTTTTAAATCGCTCATTAAAATTTATTAACTAATAATTTTACGGCTGTCTTTTATGGAAAGAATAAATAGGTAACTTTTTCCATTTCAATAAAGAAATTGAATAAATACAAGTTGACGAAATAAAAATAATTATAATTTAGATTTAAAGTTCATATACTTTTAAAGTCTAATTATTATTCAGTGTTGAACTAGTAAATTTATAATAGATTGTCCAATGTGTAATTGCGTTTTTTTTTTTTATTATGGATGATGGATATACTTTACTATTTGTCTCGAAATGTAACTAACTTTATTTTACACTGCAAATTTAATTAAACTGATATTACAAAGTTGTTTTATACAAAGAAAAGTGAATAATATAATAGTATTTAACAATAGAAATGATCAATATTGAAAATTGAAAATTTTTATATTTATTAAATTTAAATTAACACACTATGAGCGGGGCGGGTATTTGTACCCGTTGCGGGGACTGCCACTTATAAGCGGGACGGGTATTTATACCCGTTGCCACTTATATGAGGGATATATATTAGTTATCGTTTAAAATAAGTAATTTTAAGTGACACAAGGGAAAATATATATTATATAAGTGGCAACGGGTATAAATACCTGCCCCGCTCATAGTGTGTTAATAAAATATTTTTCGGTCAACCTCATAGATATGGCAAAATTATTTTTAAAAGAAAATTGAGGTATTTATTAACATAGATAAGTTGATGATCTTATATATTGAAATTGAAAACTATTTATTATGTTTTTCATATTTCTAAACAAAAAAAAGGCAATTACATTTGATCAATCTAGTATATATATCTCGACTTTTAAATCTTATACTACAAAAAAAAAATTTCAATCATCTTATTAAAATAGAACTATTATATAAAGTTATAATATATAATAATATTGTCAAAAATCTATTTCAAAAATAGATTTACTTATATATATATATATTATTTAATAAATACAAAACAATACTAATCTTATTGTTCAGTAACCTCATTTATTCTCTTTTTAATTTATTTCATTTTTTTTTTAAATAAAAATGTTAATATAATTCGATTTTAAATTAAAATCGTTGGAAAATATTTTATTAATTCATATAAATGATTAATAAATCGAATAAATAACGTTTGAGCACAGATAGATTAAGTGACATTGGGGAGGGGGATGATAAATGGGAGATGGATTGGGTTCTTAAACTAAAAAGAGAAGTAATTTATATTTTTTTTTTTTTTACATAAATAAGCAATTAGACTTTTAAAGCTAATACGAATCATTACCATTATATTCCTGAATAATTTCGTAGGCTCGCCAACTAGACCTTAACTATACCATGTTCAAATCATATTGATTTTATGAATATGTAAATTGTTAACCATCAAATAATCTATACATAGACTACCATATATGGAAATGTATTCATAAAATAAACAAAATTAAATTTGAACATAGCTGGGGCAATAAGCAGACACAATTCAAATCGGAGCCTTCTATGATCTATGCATATATACATTGTTTATTGTCTAATGTAAACTATAGTTTGATTCCAAGCTTAAAGCATTGATTGGTCTCAATCCATGAGTTATTTATTTGAAAATGGGATGATGTGAAGGTGGTGGGGTGAATCGGGAGTGGGAAAGGGTGTAGTCGCTCTCAATGCAATCAGTTTGATTTTATTTCTATTGCTGAGTGTGATAAGCCCATCTATTTAAATCAATGAAAATAGATTTGTGTGGTTCAAGTGATAAAAAAAAAATAATAATAATAATTGAAAAAAAAAATGATTAATATATGAGAATAATCGATTAAGGAGGAATGCAACTTACCGGCAATGGAGGATGTGGAGGCGCCAAGCCAAGCATGCGAGGATTCAAGCAGCTTAGCCTAAAACAAAGAAATAATAATATACGTTAGACCAAGCCAAAACATAAATTCAATTCTAGTTAGAATTATTTAATTGGGATAACTATAAAGAGAGGTATATTTCAAATTATAAATATAGAACAAGCCTAAAGCATAATTATAATATATAAATGTGTATATAAAAATATAGATAATATAAAATATGTTAAAATATTAATAAATAAATAATAATAAAAAAAAAAATTAATATATTTGATAAAGATATTAAATGGAGGGATGATTATATTGATTGTTAATTTTTATATAATATATTAATTAAAAAATTGTTTATTCCACGAATTTTAAAATTATAATAAACCTTTTTAATGAAATTATTAAAAAAAAAAATGTTTATTTTTTTAAATAATTAATTAATTATTTTGACATTCAAATATAAATTTTTCATTTTTTGGTACTTTACCTACACTGGTTGCGTTTACCTTTCAAGTAAAGTACCAGTTTGCTGCGAGATATTTGCTTCCTATTTTGTATATAGATTTAAAAATATGAAAAAAATTCAGATACCAAATTTCATCATGATCTGACTACCGGAAGTGACATTTTACCTATACAAATAGCGTTAGGTGTAAATTATAAATATATATAATAGTGTTAAACCATTTTACTTTATAATTTAAATTAATTAGTTTGTTTATTTTCATTGTTGTTAATTATTTATGTTTTATCGTTCTCAAGATAATGGTTAAAAATAATTTGTAATTAAATTATCAATAATTATCAATACCAAGTTTATACATTCTAAATATTCATTCACAACTCTTTATACCTATTTATATGCGGGATAGTCTAGGGGAGGACACTCCCGAATTTTTCATTTTATTATGATTATTTTATAATATAATATAATGAATATATAAGAACAGGAATAATTTTGATAGGCTGTCTCTACTATAGTTATTTTAAATATATTTCCAAGAAAATGTTGCGGTTATAGTATGGATGAAGAAGGATTTATATAGATATATACAAAGGGTTATGATGGCGTAAAAGTCGCCTTCTCATTTCTCTCTTCCGAGCTTTCCTGACACTAAATGTAAACAAGAGCATCTTAGGTGATTAGTTTGCTAATGAGAGAAGCCTCGGCTCCCATTACTTTGCTCATATTTGTCCAATTTATTTCAATGGCTGTTGTTTACTTGCTAATTGGCCGGTTTAAATCACACCTCGTAATCCGACGGCCGTGGTCCCCCTCAACGCCTTTTCCCTCCCATAACCGAGTCCCCCTCCCTCTTTCTCTCTTCACATTCACCACCACTTTTGATAAAGCATCATTTATAATTCATGAAAATCTTTTAATAGGAATATGTCTCATCTTTAATAACAAATTATAAAGACTCTTCAATATATAAAAATGATATTTAAGATATAAGTATATAATTACACATAATATAAATTTTAAAGAAAAAAAAAACATAAATTACTTGAAATATGTATTAATTATATTATAAATTTCAATATATTTTTCTTTTATTAATTTTTACTTTACGATCTTATTTAATATATACTTTTAAATATGTATAGAAAAAATATTAAAATAAAATAAGTTGACCTGTGGCCAGGTCCGAACCGACCGACGGTTTGAAGTAAATTAATTTCCAGCTACAGAAACAATATCAAATAATTTTAATATATCTATTAATGTAATAAAAACAGATATGGATACATAAATAATAAATATAAACATTTTTAATTTTATTTTATTTATAATATATATGCAAGACCAGGCTGTATCATGAATGGCTGGATGACGTCATATAATTTTAAATCAAGAAAAAACTAATAAATATGATTTTTCTCGAGGATAAAACCAATACAAAGTGCATGATTCGTGGTGATATGTAAAAAATATCCTCATGTGAAATTTGGTGTGAAAATAACCCTTCCCTTCCTATGGTCGATCGTTAATACTACCACTTCCGGTTTCCGGATTTGCACCAAAAGTTGATCAATTCATCCCACTGATGCATTAAGTAAATATACCAAATTTCATCAAAATCCGTTCGCCGTTCAGGCTATACACATCCATACGGACGGACAGACAGACGGACGGACAGACATCATGCTAAAAATACTTTTTTCTGTTAAGAAAATGCATGATTCGTGGAGATATGTAAAAATCTCCACATATGAAATTAGGTGTGAAAACAATACCTCCCTTACTATCGTCGGTCGGTAAAAAATATTCAGAAAAATTGTTATGAAAAAAACTCATTTATTCAATTACTTAATATAGATCAAAAAATCAGGGAAAGCGCTTAGCGGATGGATCAACCGTATTTTTTTTTCATTGGACAAGTGTTTGAAATACAATAATAAAAAAGTTCCGGCGGGTAGAGAATTTAATTCATTATTTTATTTATACTAGAGGATTTCCGGACCAACAATTACCATAATATTAGAGTATACCAAAAAATAAAAACAATACAATAGGTCAGGAGCTAATAATTAGATAAAAAAGATAAAGACATTAATATATTACTAGCATAGAGTTAGCTATTCAGAAGGAAATTATCCAGAACGTTTACAAATGGTGTTGGGTTTTCCATAGAATAACCTACTCTTAAGAGAACTCCCTTTTCAAATCCTCATCCCTTAAATCCCCCTAATGAATTTGTTCAAATAACGTGTCATTATCTTTAGGACAATTGCAAAACATTTTCTAACTAATAAATAATTTATGCTATTTTATAAAGTTTCTATCAATCGTAGGGTGAATTTCTAAAAACGATTTTCTGATTAATAAAATAAATAATTTATTATAAAATGAAAAGAGAAGATGAATAGAATAGGGAATTCCAGTTTAAGGATTAATAGATAATTGAATGTGTATATGCCAATAACACAAATAAATTGAAAACAAATAAGATAACACAATAATAATAATATTAATAATAATAAGGCATTAATTAATTTAAATTCAAAATAAAGAAGAAAGAGTGATTTATTGAATTGAAATATAATCTCGTTTCTAATTTTTTTTTTTAAAGAACCCTTATTTTAAGGGGGATAACTTTTTTTTTTATTTCCATAAATTTATTATAACTAATATCATAACTGAACTAATAATTTTTTTTTTTTTGAAAAATAAACCCATAAATATATAACCACATTTAATCAAAAATTAAAAAGAATAAATTATAATTTTTTTAAGAGTAAAACAGAAAAAAAAAAAATAAATTACTTAAATAGAGCTTGGGAAATGGTGTGGATATTACATACACATTTTTTGCACTGTTTTTTTTTTATTTTAAGATTAAACTCTTAATAAATCTTTAATAAATAATATAATAGATTTATTTAGCTTTAAAAGATAAACAACCTAATATATATCTCATCTTTGTAAATGAGAATGAAACTATTTACCTATTAAGTCTTGTTTTTATTCTTATTCCACTTGTAATTATATGTCGACTTTAATCTATATTCTTTGATCCCTCTCTTCATGTGTATGTTAATTAATAACTTCCTATTTAATATGAAACATTAACAAGTTCAATAACACATTCTTGAATTTTAGATAATGGTTTTAGTGCTATTTACTACCATAAATCACTCAAAATTTATAAGAAAATTGGATTACTACATAATAATTAATTTATTTTCTAGTATATTAGTCAATTTTTTTTTACTTTCAAATATCTATTGAATATATAGTGTTATTTAAATAAATTATATATAAAAATATCAAAATAATATAATATAATAGATCAAACTGTTCAAGAAAATAAACAAAACAGAATTCGTATCATGTAGAATATAATTTTCCTTTTAATTAATTACTATAAATCCTATCATATAAATATGATATTATAGGATTTGTATAAATACAGGTAGGATTTGTTTTCTTTTTTATTTTTCAGATGTCGTAAATCAAAAGTAGTGTGATGATCGCCCATTAGTTGATTTTTTTAAATTATAATCGTTAGTGAAAGAGAGAGAAAAAACTTGACATATTTATGTATATGATATATATTCGTAGAAGATCAATATAAATATCCAGATAATAATTAATAATTACGATTAATTAATTATTTATTTATTTTCTGTTGTGTTTATATATGATATATAGGAAATCTTTTTCATGTTTTATGTCGATGACAATTTTTTGTTTGCGTGTCTTTTGAATTGAGTAAAGTGCAAGTCGTTTGGTTGTCAATTAAGCATTGAGAATAAATAGTATATCCAAATATATTTCTTTATAAATAAAATAAAAATAAAAACTATGATTTACATATATAATAGGTCACGCAGAAAAAAAACACCATTCTTTCAATCTCTATAAAATTTTAAATTACTCTATGATTAAAATGAAAAGTAAATAATACTTAACGAACTTTGGAACATAGTAGTATTTTATATTCGTGTAAAATCTACATTGAAAAAGAAAAAAAAATTGATTTAATTTTTAAATTATGGTTACTTATGTTTAATTTTTTTTTTTAATTATGTTGATTTTATTATAGAAAATGGAAATTGATATATGTTATGTCAAAATATCGAGATTTTTATTATATATTTCACAATTATGTATCGATTGGCAATTATCTATCGATTATCGCTTTCAACCCTTCTAAGAAAAATTTCTAACTGTCAAAAATTATTGTAGTAATTAATTCACTATTTGGGTATTCGAAAAGTCTTATAAATATTAATTTATATATTATGATATATATTTATATTATTTTTTTTTTATGAAATAAAAAAAAAATGTTGGGTATAAATGTGGAAAATTAATTGGTAGAGAAGGGGACATAGCCCTCTATCTCTATACCCATTGTGGATAGGAAAAAAAGATCAAAGTTCTAACTAAACCAAGAAGATTTTACGATATACACTTTATATATACACAATATATACACATATATAAATACCTTTAATTTTTTTGTATTAATTAAAAATATATGTAGTTCGTTAGAGATATATTTATATGTATTTTATTCTTTTCATCTTCATTTATTATTATAATATTATGTACTCTAATTCAAACTAATTACATTTCCTGGGTTAATTTAAAAAAAAAAAATTAATAATTACATTATATAATCAAAAGCTGTTTTAATTAATGTATATATATATAGATATATTTCCAAAGAAAACAAAAATACTTTTTTGTTTCTCTCCCTCAGTCAGACTATTTAATATCTCAACTCAATTTAGCTGAGAGGAATGGGGATATGAGGAGAGGAAAAATGGGACGATATAAAGAAAATTCCGTTGATGATAGATCGGATTTAGGATGTCATAGGAGCCATCTTGATTAGGATTCCTCTCTCACACCACCCACGAACCCAGACACAAACACACACACACACATATATATATATATATATACATCTAAACACACCCTCAATTTGAACCCCTTCTCAAACCCCTCCCCCTCCCTCCTCTGGTGCGATTATTAACCGGGCCTGGCCAAAATTAATGATAACCTGCACGAGACAACGCAATTCAATACCAACCCCAGAAACATTAATTACATTATAATAATAACTCGCGGGAGCCGCCGGTTCATTTTATTATACAACCACCTCCTACATCCCAACCCTCTTCCCCCTCTTTCTATATACCATTGACAGAATAGTCAATGTGATCAAGATTCGTTAATATTAATTTCATGTAGGATAGTTTCGCATTAAATTGCTTTAATTATATCGAACACTATGTTCTATTATGGAATATTAAACTTGGCGCAATGGCAAATAGACAGTGGCGGTCTCAATTCACCAAGTTATAGCGAAACTAATAGTAGATCTATATGAAAAATAAAATACTACACAACACAAAAAAAAAAAAAAAGAATAATGTACTATTTCCAACTAAATTATGCATATTTCATCTTCAACACGGAGTGGACATTATCTTAGATACATCTTTTTGAAATGAGAAAATAATTGTCTTATTTTTTTTTTTTTTTATTTTGATGTTGGTGGATGATGAGAGGAACTAATTAAGAAAATAATGCAACTGAATGAAGAATTAAGAAGACAAAGAGAGAGAGAGTTTCATATTTATAGATGATTTTTTTTTAGTGGTCAATAGTGAGTGGAAGACAAGAACAAACGATAAAAATGGACCAGAGTGAGTGAGGGAGAGAAAGAAATAGTTGGCGCCAGAGAACAAAAGAGAATGAGATTTGCGGTCTAACCAAATGGTCAAAAAGACAATAGAATCAAATTTTGATAAGATTGCCTGAAGCGGAGTGGGGGGGAATTATATTTTGTATATAGAAAGAGACAGTGAAGGAAGAGTTCAGGCACTGGGATAAAATCTGAATACATTAAAAATGTCGGCAGACATTTATATGAATTTACAAGACTATTAAATTAAAAAATAAAAATAAAAATAAAAAATTATTCTTTTGAAAATATTTTAATGTATTATTATAATATAATTCTTTTGAATATTAATTTCAATCAGTAGAAAAGAAGAATAAGTAAATTATAAGCCGAATAGCAGAAAAACTAATTGGCTATAATTATAATTTATATTTAATTATCATATTATAATAAATTCTTCTAATGTTTAAACAAGTTTTGCTTGAGAGTCATTTTCTTCTTTATAATAATAAATTGTTTATGCTGTTTTTATTATATAGTCATTTCAAGAATTGAAATATGACTTTCTTAACAAAAAAACATTAATTATATATATAATTCAATCAAAATTTGTATATGATATAAAAAGAAAGGAAAAGCAAACTACAAAATTACAATGCTGACTCAAATTGTACATGATTTCAAAAACAATCCATATTCTTTATTATTAATATGAATATCACATTGAAGGGTAATTTCTCAACTATTCTTGTTGTTTGTAGCCAAAAATGGTGTTCCAGTACGGCACTAAAAATTTTCTGCAATCATTTTTTTCATTTTCCGACTTGACACTGATTAAGAATTTAAATAAAAATAAAATAACATATTTGACATTCAAATAATTTCAACAAATAAAATATTTAGTTTAAATATAAATAACGTTAATACATACGTTGAACATTGAGTTTATTAAGATATGTTAATGAGTTTTTTTTTCAATTCTCGTTGAACGTTCTATGACGCAGCAGCAGGTAGAGTGTGGGAGAGAGAGAGAACTATATTTTAGAGAACCTCTCTGATTTATATTCAAAATTAAAATTTGTTTCCGGAGTTTGTCAAGACAATAAAATGAACGTTTTATAAAATATTGTTTGGAACATTGGTGAAGTTATTAGTATAGAAATGTAACTGGTATTTGAAGTATATATATACGACTTTTTCATAGTTTAAATCTAAAATAATTATAGTAATAATAATAATAAATGATTAAATAATATCTTGTGTTTCTTGAAATCTTATAACTTAAAGGAATACTAAAATCTCAGTTATTATCATGATCACAATACTTTCCTTTATACCCACATTTCAAGGAGAATTAAAAAAAAGACATTTTGTATCTTTGGAATCATTTTGTATATATAAATATTTGGCATCGGTTCAAATTATGAACATGAGGTTGGAAGAATTCAGACACGCTCCCATGACAATGGACCTAATGATGCCGGATCACTCCCCCCCCCCCCCACCACCTCAAACAACTAGCCTAGCTGATGATTACTCGGATTAATTCTATTGTTTTTCATCTGTCTTCAAAAAAAAAACAAAAAAAAAAAAAAAATTTAAATAAAAAAATAAAATTAAAAACAAAAACACACTGTTGACTTTGCAGCTTCCATTTCTTCTATATTATCTTCATTTTTATCATTATATAGAAATTAAATGGTTAAGACATATTCTACCATACGGATATTTGAAAGAGAAAAGAGAAATAACAAAGCATATCCACCTACTCCCCCATATTTATATATATGGAAAGAGAGAGAGAGAGAGAAAGAGATTTCTCCCTCATATAACAAACACCCTGAGTTTGCAGTTTGACTTTGTACTTAGTCAAAAGATGTAAAGAGAGAGAGAAAGAGAGAGAGAGGTAGAGGTAGAGTGCACTAGAGGGAGGTAATGCTGTCGTTGTTTTATAATCTGTATATTTACAGATAGCTTCGTCATCGAAGGGGGTGTATTTGTGACAGAGGGTAGGTATTGTTTAGGATTAGGTTGTACGATCGTAATCTGTTGACTTTACGCTTAGGTTGTTGGGCGAATGATCATAAGAGAGGTTGGTTGGCTCCTGCTTTTTGCACTTTACATTTCAAGCCCAAAACAGAGAGAGACAGAGTTATTATGGGTGTCTTTGTTTCGGAGAATATATAAGGAGGGAATTGATTTAAGTAAGAGTTTCTTTTTTTCCAATCTCTTTTTTTAAAATGATGATTAACAATTTATTTTCAAACCTTGGCACAGGTTTATTAATTTTTTTTTTCATCTTCTCTCTACGTATTAACCGAAAGTGACCCAAAAAAAAGATATATTATTAACATACAGTTCATATATATATATATTAGACATTTGTCTTTAGAAACATTGAATCTGTATTATAAAATTACAGAATTACAATATGCAAAAGATAAATTTAAAAAATATTTATTAATTTTTAATTTCTATTCTAATTAATTTTAAAGGATGCCATTATATTTGTTAATTAAAAAATTTAATATTAATTTTGTATAAATAAAAAAATAAAATATTTTAAAAATTTCTATTAATATTAATAATAAATTCTTCAAATATTTAATTAGAAAAAAATGATTCGATTTTACAATGAGTTGGAGTTTGAATAAAGGTTTATGGGGAATAGAAGGGGGGGGGGACGAAGTAGGAGGACAATGACCTCAAAAGACAGTATCTGAACATTTATATTTCTAAATAATATTTAATTTAATTATTTATTTTTATTTATATTTATATAATTTAATGAATAAATATTTAAAAACTTTCTCAATAAATAAATACTAAACAAAATAAACTCTGTTTTTATGTTATATTATTTTTTTTTTTTAAATATCAAAAACTCAAGCCAGAATCAAGGCAAAGTATATTTGTATATATAATAAAAACATATTTTATTCATATTTTCTATTTCTTCAAAATATCTTCTTCCTCTTATTCGAATGTATTTCCTCCATAAATAAGATAAATAATCTAAAATTTTGTATATTTTTAAAATAAATTTCTATTTTTATATATATATATAATCTATATATTCTATTTTCAACGGTTGACTGGCTTTTGCTTGAGTCAACGAGGGGGCCTAACCCTCTCCCCTCTCATCTGGGTTAGATATACATACATATATGAATGTATATATAAATATATTTTATAGCTAGGCTAGAATTTGGAAGACAACCTCTTTCCTAGCACAAGATAACATTCATTTTTCAAACAAGATATTTGAAACATATAATATATTACTGTTTTATTCTAAATATAATATTTAAATCTTAGTTAAGTAAGCATGTTAAATTACTTGGCCTTGAATGATATTTCACATAACTTAAATATAATAAAAAAAAAAGTTTATTATATAAAATATAATGACATTTAATATTTTATACTAAGAAATTCAAGTTTTTTTTTCTTTTGCTTATTTATTAAGATAATATTTTAACCAAATGGTTGAAATTATATTGACCATTATTATAGTAATATTAATAAATTTAAAATGAAAATTGATAGACCATTCTATTCAAATGGTATTTTCTTTAATAATAAAAAAAATAATAATAATCATAACAATAACAATAATAATAATAATAATAATAATTTAATAACAAAACATATTTCTTTAATTAAAAAAATCTGGAGAGTCTCCACTCGACTATTTCGCAAATTTGAATTGGATTAAATAATATACATTAATTTAAATTAAATTAAATTAATTAAATTATAAATTAAAATTAATAAATAATATTTATTGAACCAGCGCATGTTTGGCTCTTTGTAGATGGCACCACGTCACGTGTTGGCAAGTGAGATTTGCAGTGTTAAAAAATTAATTCTGGTACTTTCAGCGATTCAATCAAGCTGAAATTCTATATATAGCAGTTTTATACAATTATTAATCATGTGAAAAATTATCAAACATATATCTTTATTTTTATGGTCACTTTAGAAGAAAAAAAATCAAAACGTTGTAGGTAATGACCCTCTTCTGGTTGAGCTACATTTCTCAAAAGTTGATTTAAAACTATGAATTTCGAATAATTCCCATGTACCAAATTTCATCATTCTAGCTCAAACCGTTTTTGCGTAATCTTGGTTACATACATACACACATACATTTTTCTCAACCTTAGTGAAAATGATTCCGGTACCTTCGAAACGTATAAAAACATCAAAATCTCAACATCGAAAATTTTCTCGAGATAGTAACAAAATAATGACGAAGAAAAGGATTTATTTAGTTAAATGCTTAGAATCAATATATATATATATATATTTCATAATTTATAACAATTTAATATTTGTCTGGTAATATTAAGAAATAAGTATTAAGATAAATTATACACATATTTCAAGTGGGATCTTAATTTATTTATTTTATTATGTAATAAAAAGATTTGATCATATCAATCGAAAGTGTTTTTATTTTGATAATTCATCAATGTACTCGTATATTCGATATCAATGAAGAAATTTGTCAAAAGTTGGTTAAGAATAAGCTATTTTTTACTTTAAACATTAAACTTATTTTCATATGGTTATAACTTTTGTTAGCATGAAATTTCAATTTTTAATTGATATCAAAAATGCATTGAAATCTTCACACCATTTAGTGTGGAATAAAAAATACTCTTTTCAAACTACTTAATTATTTAATAAAATCCTGACACTAGTATTGATGTACTTTTAAATGTATTTGTGATTTCAGTAATCACTAAATAAATAATCAATAGAAAATCAGATAAATTTCAAAATATCATGGAAAATTTGTTGTAATTATAAAGGTAAAAGCAACTATATTTAATACTATACTAATCATTTAAATTGATACTAAATTTAACGAAAGTTGGATAGAAACATTAATTAATATATATATATATAGGAATTTTTCTGCCAATATATCTAAAGGATGGAAATTGTATTAGGGCTGAGAGGAGAAGAGGGAGAGTCTCCCCAAAATATAAATTGAGAGTTATTATTATCATCAAGCCTGAGATTCAGTAGCAGATGGACAGTTGCTGAATAATTTAAAATAAAATGACATCTTTTTAAAATGTTCAGTAGAAACTTTTCAATAATATATAAATGTCTATAGGCGGGGGGTGAATATACGTATGTGGGTGAAAATGGAATGATGCAATGGGCAGTTTGATTCGGATTGGGTATTTTCATCACGTTTGACAACTTGTCAGTATTTGATCAGCTTAAAAATAATTAATCGTTGGAAATAGGTATGATTTGCCCCGAACTGATTAAATGTCGAACATTTGACAGTTTGGGATCTTAGGGGAATGAGAAAGAGAACGGAGGGGAGTGGGTGGTGGTGGTGGTGGTGAGAAGAGGTAGGGTTGATGATAGTCTGGATGCGGGGGTGGCAACTAACTTCTCCGTTGAAAAAGGCATCAAAGTCATTGTCTCCCATTATGGAGTCGCCGCGTACGGCCCATTTGGCCGCTCCTTGCCGCTATAACCTATTTACATTTATATAACTATACAGTGTAATTTACATACATTTAAAATAAAAATGTGACTGTAAAAATGATATGAAAAAAAATTAAAGAGTAGGTTCAATAGAGAAAAGAGAGAAAGAGGGTAGTAGTAAGGGTTGGGGGGAGGGGGAGATGAAGAAAAAGGGACCACCCTCGTCTACCTTAAATAATTGCCATTCGAATGAATTCTCTCCAGTTATTAGTCGAAGGGAAAATATACTATATATTATATACATATATATAAAGTATTTAATTCATTGTTTCTCATGAGAATATCTTAAAATAAATTTAAAATTAAATATATCTATATGGATAATGAATGTAGAATTTTTAGAAAAAATTGCTTATAAACTCATTCAATCACCCATAATTACCAATAATTTATCTATCTAGTAAATAGAACAAATTTTAAAATATGTTTTTTCCCTAAAGATGATTTTGAAGTATCTCAAATTCAATAAAATAGATAGATGATATGATATGATATGATAAATGAAATAATAAAAATAAACATTTTTTTCAATCAAATGTTTTTTTTTTAATTTTCAATACTATATTTTCTTAAAAATCATTATGTGATTACTAAATTTTTATAATTTACTATAAATTCTATATTTATACTTTTTATCATTTATTGATCATTCAAAATTAAAAATCAAGTCAAAATTAAATATATGTATTTACTAGATAAATAAATATTTTTCTGTATATTACCTGATATTAAAAATTTCAATTATATTATATTATAAAATTTATTAGAAATATACAGGTGAAAAATGCACCTGACTCCTAAATGATACATTTATGAAACTATAGTTCTATTATACATTTTATTAATAGTTTAAAGTAATTTTGGTTCAAAAGACGAATAATAAATATCAATGGATGTATAAAACAACAAAAACAACTCTATAACAATTTTAACAATTTTGTTGGTGTCCGATGATTGTTACTCTTTTACCAATTCAAACTCATGTAATTAATAGCGTTCAGCCAAAACGCAAGTTAATTTATTTACTCACTAAAACAGAATAAAATTTACGACATCGGATATGGAAAATTCATAAAATCATTATCATAGTAGGTGGGGAGGAGGGGACGAGAAATGAGAGAGAGGGAAAATTAGTGGGATGATCAATCGAATCAAGGTACAATCCTATATAATTATATTGTGGTCCATTTAAGGTTTTAAAAACATTTAACAAAGAGATTTTTGTTTGATAAATAAATAAAATACAAAATGGTTTGATTTTATGGTGATTAGGTTAAATAATTATCTATGTTTTTTTTTATGCAAAATTAATAAATAAGTTTAACATTTATTCTTTTGTTGATGAATAAATATTTTTAAGTATTAGAAATTGTTCAGTGGAATGTTATTAATTCTGAAAAGTATTATGCGGGAGAATACAAATCTCAATTTTTTTAATTAATATTACTTAATATTTTTTTCTTTCTATATTGTGGTTATCACTATTTCTACCTATACATAAGTTTAAAAAAAAAAAGTGTAAATATGTTCAATTTTTTTCCTGCGGACCACCAAAAGTTTCTCCCTCAGTGGACCACCTGTTGTTGAAGAGAAGAATTCCAGATCAATAATATTCAATTTACTCAATAAAAAGTAAAAAGAAAAGAATAAGAAAACTGACTATAGAATATAAAAAAGAAAAAAAAAGTAAACTGATTTCAAATGTAGTGTATTGTATGAAAAAGATGTATGAATGGTATAAGAAAAAAGAAAAAGACTGCCAATGAAGAGAAAGATGGGATTGATATTGAAGAGCACGAGAATAAGAATACGACAAAATTGCTAATGATGAATAAAATAAGAGGAATAAAAACAGACAAACATAATTCAACCCAACTTTAAATATAGAAGAGGGAGAAGAATAATGAATAGTATAAGAAAATAAAGGGACAGCCAAACAAGACAAGATAATACAATGAAGCAAAGAAGCGGAAGAATTAAAAAACGATGGGATGCCAATGGCAGTGCAGACTATTGGAAAAAAAAAGATTGTAATTTATTTTTAATCTTAATAAAACAATAAATATTTTATTTATTTTTAATAAATATTGTAAACTTTGAATTTGATTTTTTTTTTTAAAAAAAAAAAAAGTAAAATAATGAAGAAAAAAAACCAATGGTCTTTTTTTACTTTAAATTTTTTAGATAGAACAAAAAAAATATCCATAAATCTCTTTTTATACCAGCTATCAAAAGGTAATAAAGTATGAAATGTGGGATACAAAAAAAAGACGTTTTTTAGATAAAAGTATCTAATCAAGGCATTAAAATTAATTTGTAACTGATAGAATAGGTGTATAATTGGTAATTAAATTTGGCAGACAACAATTTCACTCTCTATCTCTATCTCTCTCTCTCTCTCCTTAAACTTTCAATGATAAACATGAAACATAGAATCAATGACAGGTGGAGATAGGGGGTATAGAAGAAGGGTATTGACTATGTATATATATATATATATATACTCTATCGTCAAGGAATAGGAATAGTTTTGTTTTCAGGGCTTGAAGAGGAACAGAGAGAACGAGTAAAGAAGAGGGGATACTCTCACCTTTAGCTATCTCTCTCTCTCTCTCTCTCTCTCTCTATCATCAAACTCAAAGTCAGGTTTAAATCAAATTCTCTTTTGCCGACGTTCAGAGTTCCAGCCTCTTTCCTTCTGGCCATTGCATCTCATTAATTATAAGCTTCAAGTTAATTACTAACATTAGTGAATACATCCCGTAATTACTGGTACAGGTTGTTCAATTCAATACATGATTATCTATTATATATAGTATATATCTATACATAAACAATTATATATTTCTTGTTTTATATATATATATATATATATATATAATATTCCCTCATACAAGAAAATGGATTAATGTTTAAAAAATACATGAGAAATTATAATTTTAATTATACTTAATATATCTAATTCCTCTTGATGTATATTTAAAAAAAAAAAGAAAAAAAAAAGAAATATCTCATTATATTTATAAAACTCATAAATTTCCAATCGATTATTTCCGACGAACTTTTTTTTCTTCGGGAGAGGGGGGGGGTTGTACAAAATGGACTTTTCAAATTTTCCGTTCATAGTGTCAATTTTTTTACGATAGTAAGGGAAGTATTGTTTTCACACCTAATTTCACACATGTGGAGATTTTTACATATCTCCACGAATCATGCATTTTCTTAACAGAAAAAAAGTATTATTATTTTTAGTATGTCTGTCCGTCCGTCCGTCCGTATAGATGTGTACAGCTTGAACGGCTCAACGGATTTTGATGAAATTTGGTGTATTTACTTAATGCATCAGTATGATGAATTGTTCAACTTTTGGTGTATATCCGGAAACCGGAAGTGATAGTATTACGGATCAAAGATAGGAAGGAAAGGGTTATTTTCACATCAAATTTCACATGAGGAGATTTTTTACATATCTCCACGAATCATGCACTTTGTATTGGTTTTATCCTGGGGAAAATCATCTTCATTAGTTTTCTCTTAATTTAAAATTATATGACGTCACCCAGCTCTTCATGACGTCATAGCCAGCTCCCACTTATATATTATAAATAAAATAAAATTAAAAATATTTATGTTCTATCCATATCTGTTTTTATGGCATTAATAGATACATTAAAATTATTTGAAATTGTTTCTGTAGCTGGAAATTAATTTATTTCAAACTGTCGGTCGGTTCTGCGCCTGGCCACAGGTCAACTTATTTTTTATGCTATAAAAAATTTTCGATTGATATAAATTATCATATAAATAATTTTCATTTATATCTAAAATTAATTGAACTAACATTAAATAATTTTAGTTGATACAAAATAATGAAAATAAAAAAAATAAAACCATTTATAGAATATGTTACTATGGAATCAAAAATAGAATGATATATTTTCTGAATCAAGATATATTATTTAATTATTTAGAAAGTCGAATTGGTGATGAACATATATTAAATTATAATGTCATATGTATATAACATATGTACTAGATAATAGAGACTATTTCAATTGAAGAAATCGCTTTGGTTATTAACAAAATCGAAAAAAACGAGATTGTTATACTATAAAGTGACACATTTCAATTGAGTCGTCTCTAAATTCCGCCTCACTCCATCCCTCTTTTTTTAGGTCTATCATTTCGTGTGTTGAGAGGGAGAAAAAAAAATTCCGCCCACTGTAAATGTCGTTTATTCACGCACGCTTTCGGTATTTTCGTTGTTGTTATTATTATTATTATTATTATTAATATTGAACATTGTCGCTATTTAGATTATAATATAAAAATATGCCCGGACGAATTGGAGTCATGTTAATTTGCTCGTATTTAATTCAAGACATAAATTATCCGGGCATAACACAGGACGAATGAGGTTTAACAACAATAAATAATTAGCAGCGTGATGTTGTACATTGTTAACACGTCGCTCGCGTGTTATCACGTGTATTGCTGGCTAAATAGTTTATAACCAGTTAACGCGATGAATGAAGGGAGAGGGAGAGAGAGAGATACAGATGCCGTTTTTTTTTTGTTTTTGTTTTTGTTTTTTTTTTTTTTTTTTTGCATTTTACCGCCATCCTTCTACGGATAATTATTCCGTCTCACGTCAATCTCTCAACTGCCCCCGTATCAGTGCTAATTTAATTATAACATATTTACGCTTTATTTACTTGGTAAATAACGAAATGTTTTAATTATAATTACTGGATCTATGGCCCCTTGCGGCGGACCTCGTTTAAACGTATCTCTGAAGAGGTGATTTTATTTTTTTTTTTTTGACTTTTCTCTCTCTCTTTCTAGTCATTTATATTATACTTAAAGATTATCCTTTTTGTAAATTTTCTTTTTATTTCTAATTCAAAATGATTCAATTCAATCTTTCATTAATTAAATATAAATAAATATTAATGTATAAATATATTATTTTAATCAATTTTGAAGAAAAAACAAGTTGCTAGTTTGCTGAATAGATCAAATCAAAAATAAATAATTAAAAATTTTATATTATATTAATAGACTCTGAGGATCAATCAGAGCTTTAAAGAGAAATTTTTAATTGTTGAATTTTCGTAGGCTCGAACTCGAGTCTTCAGTGTGCCGTGCTAACCACTAAACTACTGAAGTCTGTTTTTCTATTTTATAATTATTTTATTTTTTATTAAATTAAGCTAAAATTTCATAATATAATAATGATATTATTACTATAATATATATATTCAAAAAATATTTTTTTTATTCATACTTTTGAATTTATTAATAATATTTATCCAAAAATATCCATAATAAATAAATAAGAGTACTAGGTAATTTAAGATTTTTCGGTGCCGATGTTATTTATTTTTAAGGACCTTAGAAAAAACTAATATAGATCTATGAGTGGTTTGGAAAATTCGTGAAACTCAAAAAGTTATAAATTAAATATATATATATGTATATATATAATAAACATTGTTTATAAATTACAACGAGAGATGCACAAAAAGATAAAAAGAAGATGGAAATGGTAGAAACGGAGAAGGCTAAGGGAGAGAGAGAGAGAGAGTCATTTGAAATAATTTTAAATTTAATTCAACAAAGATAAATAAGCCAGGAGCCAGCAGCCAGTTTCCCCTCCCCCCTCTCTATCTTACATTCTCTCTTGTATGAAAACTTTACTTTTAAAAATTTAAATAGAAATTTATTAACTTGACGTTTTTTTATATTTATATTTATTTTATTTTATTTTATTTTATTTATTAATTAATGAAAAAAGCTTGCTTCGCATATATTATTTATTTTATTTATTTAACATTTTATACTTATATATATATATATATATAATAAATATATTTATGATATATTTAAACTAGCAAGAAAGGCCTATATATATTGTATATTGTATTTTTTTGTCGTGTTGTTTCCACCCTCACACATTTTCTGCTTTTAAATTAAGGTTAGGATAACGTCACATATTATACAGTTAAAAAATGAAAAACAACAAATTATAATAATAATTAAATATAAAAAAAGAAGTTATGCAATGAAATTATAGAAAGTAAAGAATATTTTGGTTTCTCAAATACACATATACAGTTAAAAAAAATATTTTAATTTTACTATTAACTGAATTTATAATTATGATTATTCTAATAAATTAATTTTAATACAATGAATTTTCAAATTCACTAAAACCAATTAAATAGATTATAGTTATCTAATATTTTTTACCGACCGACGATAGTAAGGGAGGTATTGTTTTCACACCAAATTTCACATGTGGAGATTTTTACATATCTCCACGAATCATGCATTTTCTAAACAGAAAAAAGTATTTTTAGCATGATGTCTGTCCGTCTGTCCGTCCGTCCGTCCGTCTGTCCGTCCGTATAGATGTGTACAGCCTGAACGGCTCAACCGATTTTGATGAAATTTGGTATATTTACTTAATGCATCAGTGGGATGAATTGATCAACTTTTGGTGCAATTCCGGAAACCGGAAGTGGTAGTATTAGCGATCGACGATAGGAAGGAAAGGGTTATTTTCACACCAAAGGAGATTTTTTTATATATCACCACGAATCATGCACTTTGTATTGGTTTTATCCTCGAGAAAAATCATATTTATTAGTTTTTTCTTGATTTAAAATTATATGACGTCATCCAGCCATTCATGACGTCACAGCCTGGTCTTGCATATATATTATAAATAAAATAAAATTAAAAATGTTTATATTTATTATTTATGTATCCATATCTGTTTTTTATTACATTAATAGATATATTAAAATTATTTGAATTGTTTCTGTAGCTCGAAATTAATTTATTTCAAACCGTCGGTCGGTTCGGACCTGGCCACAGGTCAACTTATTATAATCTATAAGAAAAAATATATGTTTGGATTTCCAAATAAGTTTACAATACATAAACTGAAAAAATTAGAATCTATATATATAAGAAATATTTCATTATTATTATGAATATGATTCTAGATTAGTTTTATTTTTTTGAAATTTGTCTTTAAGGGAATATTACTACTAGTTAGACAATATATTATACAGGTATACAATATATATACGAGGGTAAGGTGAAAAGTTTCCGGCCTGACCAAGGAAAATGTTTTTAAATTTTTTTTTTTTGCTATATTTTTCAACATAATCTCCATCAATAGTGATGCAATTCTTACAACGGTGTTCTAATTAATTAAATTAATTAATTAATTAAATTTGATTTAATTTAATTTAAGTCTAATCAACAGTTATGACGCAAAAATTCGTTTGGATTACGCCTACAGCGCCAAATTGTCGTTAGAAATGGTTTTTCGAAGCAGTTTTTGGTCTAACGTTAGCAAACGTGGCACCCACGTTGCTCACAGCTTTCCATATTCAAATGTTGTGCAAAATATTTCGCACACGTTCAGCTGACATCGTACAGCTATCTTGAATGTTGAAAAATAAAGCAAAAAAAAAAAAACAATTTAAAAACATCGTTTTTCTTGGCCAGGCCGGAAACTTTTCACCCCACTCTCGTATATTATGGAGAAATCAAATTTATAATAATTCAGTGCTCTCGTTTGAATTAATAAATTCTTAAATTGTTTTTTTTTTTAATTTTATTTTTGTATTTATGGATGAACAAAAGAAGACAAGGAGGAAAGGGTTGCGTTTGTGCGAGATGACGCGTATAGGGACCTCACAAATCGAATAAAAGCATCTGGATCTCGAAGAAGAGAAAAAGAGAAAGGAAAGAACCCACCGCTGCCGCTGCTTGCCAGCCCATGGGCCCAGTCTCATTCTCTTTCTCTCTCTTTCTCTCTTTTCTCTACCCGTTCCCTCGGCTCGATGATCATTAAGCCAAATTTATTGGCTTGCATGCATTAGGAGAACGAGTTGGTAATTTTAATTTTTATATAAATAAATAAAAAAAATTAAAATATAATAAAATAAAAAATATTAATAAATAAAATGATGGTCGTATACATTTTATATCTTTATATATATAATATATGTATATATATAATACTAATAATCCTAATGATAATAACAATCAAATTCTAGATGGATTGCCCACCCACGCTGTGGTATTTTCCAATTCAAACAACACCACAGCAGCCTTAAGATAAACATTACTAGATACAAAAATTCAATCGGACCAACGGAGTAGGCGCTAGATCGTTCACCCACACACAAACAAAAATTATCATAAAAATGTCAGGAATTGATTTTGGGGTTTTAAAACGTATAATATCATGGACGTTTTTATATTATGTTCACCCATGTGTGTGGATGATTTTTTTTTCTTTTTTTCGATTAATTTAAATGCCTAAAAATACATTTACTAATATTTTTTAAGAAAAATTAGATTTAAAGCTACTGTCATTTTTTTTTCTTATTAAACATTTTAGGAAAAATGAAAAAAAAATGTTCTAATTAATTTAAATTTAAATTTAAGATTAATTAATATTTTTATCTTTAAAATTAATAATTTAAATTGATTTTTAAAAGAATACGTAAAGTCAATTTCATCTTTCGTTTTAATCTTTTTTTTTATAGGAGAAAATGGAGGAATAGAGATGTCTTCAATGGACAATTGGCATTTATCGATTGCTTTAACCGCTAGTGAACTCGGAAGTTCTTCTCATCGCCCCTCCTCTTTTCATCCGCACATTCCTCAAGCCATCACAATTGACATTTAACAATCTATTAAGCATAAAAAAAATAATAAAATAAAATAAAAAAAAGAAGGGAAACAGAGAAAAAAGTAATCAATGATGACAAAAAAAAATTGTTCATTTAATTATTTTGTACGGATTTTTTTAAAAATTTATCAGAGAGAGAGTTCAGTAATATACCATAGTTTTGTTAAGGTACAACAAGATATTTAATTTAATTTAATATTTAATTAATTTAATTTAATTTAATAGTTTTGTAAAAATTTAATTAATTTAACGAAAATCTTTAATTAAAGTTTATTTTACTTAAGCGAATATACTTTTTTTTTATTAAAATATATTATATTTAGAAGGTTGTACAGAAAATTAAATTATTATATTTTGAACCCACAAAAAAGATTAAATAGAATATATAGAAAAATCATTTAATAAAAAAAAACTGAGATTTTGTACATACTGCTTCTATTGTACTTACTATTAAAAATATTATTATTGTTTTCGGTATGAAATAATTACAATATCTTGAAAGACAATAAATTTAATTTAAAAAATTACTCTTCTTCCATGTTTATTATAAATTGAAAATTTTTCACAATTAATCATTATTTATTTATATAGAATAGAAAATATCTTTATTTTTTAAATTTTTTTTGTTAGTAGTAAGAACTTTTCAATTAATGGATTAAAAAATCATTATTATTATTATTTTTATTATTATTACTATTATGCTTAAGAGGGGAGAATATGATTCCTTTATGAGAAGGTAGGCATATATCAATGGCCCTCTCTCGTTCTCTTTTATTTTTAATTCATCTTGGTTGGTTGTTCTTCTCTATTCATGTGCCTTTTTGTTTTATTAATGATAACAAGAGGTCGTTGTTTTTCCCTAAAGAAAGTTTATGTTCTTGAAGGAGTTCGATTTCTTTGTTTTTTTTTCCCTCTTGTCACCCCTCCTCCTCCCTCCCCGTTAAGTGTTTATTAAGGTATGGCAAACTCATCATCATCATCTTGGAAGTTACTTAGCTATAAGAAACCATATATAGCCCGCGACATATGACATCTGAATAGTTTATAAGCAGTAAAACGTGTAAACAAAAAACTTTTTAAATATTGCTTCTCCATTTTGACAGTTTGACCCATACAAGTACTCTACTATACATTCAATAAGCCCTCAAAAACAACATTAACAACAATAACAATATCCTAATAATAATTAATGCCTTTTATAATAGATATCACTTTCTTTTGTCCTAAAATTTTAACTTAATTATCCTTATATATATATATATATATATATATCATAAGTATATTTTTAATCAATATAACAAAACAAAAAAAAAAAAAGATTTCATCAATGGTTATGTAAAAGAATAAATAATAATGTTTTTTTTGTTTTGTTGTTACCTATTCTTTTGTCATATTAATATTTGATCATGTGTGATTATAGCCTAACCAATGCTGTTAGATTATAAATGGCGGCCACTAAAAAAACTTGTATTGGCTAAATTCGAGATCTGTTCTATTATTTATTGTCTTCTATAAATTCACTGGTGTGGAATTATTTACATTATTTTTTAATCAAATATAATTACAGAATTTAATTCATATTATATAATAAGTAATCTCCTTCCCAAAATAAAACAAAAAAAATATTATACAGAGTGACAAAATGAGATTCAGTGTCTCTAGAATAGAAAAATAAATAAATAAATAAATATATTATACCTTCAATGAGACCATTATATTAAAATCCACATAGAGGTGTTATTTTTAAATTAAAAACAAAATCATTAAATGATTAAAAAAGTGACAAGGAGATTTTGGTCTTTTTTAAAATTTTTAGTCTATCAATTCTATTTTTGACACGATGAAGTTTAGATGAGTTGACAGGCGAATGGTCTAAAATCTACACCCTTTAACTTATTTCCCATTTGTTCATAATTAAAAACAAACATTTTACGATAAAATAGCAAATCAAATTATACAAGATTTATTTTTATTGTTGTGTTTTCGATAATTCTTCTTTCCCTCATCCTACCAAGTGGTCAATAGATTTGTCCCCTTAACCCTATTTTCACTGTAGATTTTAGTAGTTGATTAGAGCCCTACCTATATGCTAATTGTTCTTTTGATTATTACTAATTCTATTTGTTGCCATGCTTTTAGTTATTAGTCGCCTAATGCCTATCCATAGGCTAACAAAATTTTCAAAGAGATCGCCCTACATCTCCCTTCCTCTGCCATCGACCCTATCTAATGAATTACTCTCATCATTCTAAAGTAACAATATAAATAATAAATTTACTTTGCTTCCATTATTATAGAGTATCATTATAATATGGTAATTTTTAATTATAGATAGAAAATTATTACAAATAATATCATCAAACGGAGCAATTAATTAAAAGATATAAGAAGCAAATAAATAGGTTAAATAGCCCCTATTTATTTGCTTTTTCTCCAATTTATATATATATATATATATATATATATATATATATAATTATTATCATTATTATTAATCAAGGCATTTTTTTCTATAAATTACAATATTTATTTTTGAAACTACCATATTTTATAGAATCATTTATAATTTAAGAAAATAAGGGTATGGGGGTAATAAAATACAGGTATGGTCTTTTCTATCAATTAATAAATATGATAAAGTTGAATAAAAATTAAATTTATTGGATGATTGCAGAATATTTATTTCTTTTTTTAATGAATATAAATATAGAATCATCTTCTAAGAGGTCGAGTTGGAAATATAAATATATATATATATATATATATATATATATATATATATATTTACTTTAATATTAAAATAAATGTGTGGTCTGAACTTTTATTTTTAGCATGTGACGCGAGTCATGAATGTGATCATTGACTGGAGAAAGGAGTGGCACTCCTCTGAAGATATCTTTTTGACCTGATGGAAATGGCTTCCACTAGATACGACCTGTAGAAGGGTGAATAGCGAAAGAGACGAAAAAAGGCTATATTTATCCATACTCTGGACAAACAGCCCCTTCCAATATATATATATATATATATATATATATATATATATATATGAGAAAGAAAATTTGATTTGGATAGTATCTCTTTGAATTTCATATTATTATGAATTATCCATGAAGAATATGTGTACAGTCTATCTGTTCGAACTCCATTAATATTCTCTTAGTGAAAATGTAATGGACGATTTTTATTCAGATTTTTTTTTATTTTTTTTATTTTTGAAAATAGGATATGATTTGAATTATTCAGGAAATGGCTTGTTTTTTTTTTTTTTTTTTTTTTTGTTTACAAAACATGCATTACTTGTAATTAAAGGCGAATCGCTTTTATTCATAAAGACAAAATTTTATTCAGTATTTTATTCAGATTGTCTATTGTAAAATTCAGTTTGTATTTTGGAATATAACTATTCTCTAGAGAGTGTCTTTTTAATTGAATAATTTACGCGCCAATCGGGAATGATGGCTGAGGTGGGGGAAAGGGCCTGCTGTAGCATTTTATTATGCTTTTTGACCGCGCGCGTGGCCTGAGAGTTTTACATTTAATCGAAAATATATATATTTTTTATTTTATTTATACTTCCAATGATATATTCTGAGAGAGAATATTTCCCGCCTCTGTTTTCCCCCACATACCCTTTTGTTGTGTATTGTAGTTGTTGTTTTTTTATATTATTTTGTTTGTTTATTTATTTATTTTTTTATTTATTTATTATCGATGTATTTGAATGGAAAGGTGTGGTCTAGTAGCGGAGATGGGGTGAGATGGTAGATGAGGAAGAAGGTGGAGGGGAGGGGGGGTGTTCTCGAGTTTTGTATGAGCAGGTGTGTGCCGGGTGTTCATTAGCGCTCTCTCGAAGGTTGGGTTGGGTGTGTGTCCAGGTGAGGGCCGGAGACAGAGGGTGTCTGGCCTCACCGACAGCCCAAACAAAGACCTCCCCCTCTCCCTCCCCCCCACTCTCTTCCAATCCATTCCTCTCTCTCTCTCTCTTTCACCCATCAGGAGCCTAGCCTATTTACTTAGCCTAATTGTGACTCAACCCGAATGGTTTGCTTTCAAGCCTCCAATCTCTTCTTTCCTTCCTTCCATCAATTTCATATTAATATCTTTATTCTATTTTCTGAATTATTGAATTGCTACTTTTTTAATATTAAGAGGAATAAGTTGACCTGTGGCCAGGTCCGAACCGACCGACGGTTTGAAATAAATTAATTTCCAGCTACAGAAACAATTTCAAATAATTTTAATATATCTATTAATGTAATAAAAAACAGATATAGATATAACATAAATATTTTTAATTTTATTTTATTTATAATATATAGCTGAAGTAGCCGGCGTTAACCGAGGCTGTGACGTCATGAAGGGCTGAGTGACGTCATATAATTTTAAATTAAGAAAAACATAATGAAGATGATTTTTCCCGAGGATAAAACCAATACATTCGTGGTGATATGTAAGAAAATCTCCTTATGTGAAATTTGGTGCGAAAATAACCCTTCCCTTCTTATCGTCGATCGCTAATACTACCACTTCCGGTTTCCGGATTTGCACCAAAAGTTGATCAATTCATCCCACTGATGCATTAAGTAAATATACCAAATTTCATCAAAATCCGTTAAGCCGTTCAGGCTGTACACATCTATACGGACGGACAGACGGACAGACGGACGGACAGACATCATGCTAAAAATAGTATTTTTCTGTTAAGAAAATGCATGATTCGTGGAGATATGTAAAAATCTCCACATGTGAAATTTGGTGTGAAAACAATACCTCCCTTACTATCGTCGGTCGGTAAAAATCATAAAATTTTCACATTGAAAATTTAAATTGATAACAAAATATTGAAAAAAAAAAATTATTTATTTTTATTTTTTATAATAATTTAGAAAAATATATAAAATATATTAAATATGAATTAATTTAAATTCCGCTAATTATATTATTTTTCGAAATTGAAAACGAGATAATATCTGTGTTGTAGATGTAATGAACTTGTGGTTTGACTATTTATATATCTTCATATCTTCTCTTTAAGACGAATTGTTAGTTATTTATTATAATTTTCAACAAAAAAAAAAAAAAACTTTTTTGGAAATCTGATCAGTTCTGAGCTCAATACCCTAAAATTAATTTTATAATAACATTTCTTTGGGCTCTAATAATAATAATGTTTGTAGTCAAATTAATCGAGGTGTATTAATAATATTTGGATATGCACGTGATTAAAATCATTGAGAATAGATATATTTTGTTATTTATTAATATTTTTACATTATCCATAAATATATAATATACATACATTATATATATCCTACATATTTCTGATTGCAAATTGAAGGGAAAAAAAAATATTTCTACCAAAAATAGCATTTGGAAATTTGAAAAGTCGCTTTAATTAAATCCGCAATTTCGACAAATGACTGTAATTTTATTTTATTTAATTTAAAAATATAACGACTTGTGCTTTTAGGAATGAAATCTTTTCATCCCTTCGCGCGCGTACAACCCCCTTATTTCCCTCACCCTCTCATTCTCTACTCTTGTCTTTACCCACACAACCTCTATCCTCCTCTCTCTTACCACGACCCTTTTAATAATTTCATAGAAATGTAAACAATGAGAAAAAAGCAATTATGCTTTTTTATATGTATTTTTATTTTTTCAAATTAAAATATAATCTAATTTAAAAAAATACGACATTATACGTTGGAATACTATATTTTCTAAATTATATATTCTCCCCCCTCTCACCCGCTTTTACCCTTTCCTCACCCCTTCACCAAACGTTCTACATTCTTAAATACAATTTTCTTTTTTTTTTTTAATAATAAATTCTCAAATAAAAGTTTTTAAATTAAATTTTCAAATTAAGAAAACTCGCCATTAACATGTTATTCAACTTTAAAATTGTTAAAGTTTATAATTATAATTTAATTATTTTTATAAGCACACACTGTATTTGACACAATAAGAACTTCTTTTTGCTTCCCTTACTCAACGCTATCCCTTCCATTTTTCCTTTATATATATATATATATATTTTAATTTTCATCTATTTCACACATTTAATTCAATAGTTATACTTTTTATTTTAATAATAATAAAAAAAAACTTATAAACATGCAGTTATCCGTTTAGAGGCAATTAAATTCTTTGTTTCCGTGTTGTTTGTTTTTTTTTTTCTTTTTGGACAATTGAAATTTTAAAATTCATAATTAAATATAAGAAATTTATTTAATTGGTCTAAGTAGTTCGAAAATTCTAAATAAGAAATTAATATGTACACAATAAGAAGCATATTTTTACTATCTCTCCAGAGATAGTATTGCGATCACGAAATTTTTCGATGTTGAGATTTTGATGTTTTTATACATTTTGAAGGTTCCTGAATCATTTTCACTAAGTTTGAGAAAAATGTCTGTTTGTCTGTCTGTCTCTCTGTGTGTGTATGTATGTAACCAAGATTACGCAAAGACGGTTTGAGCTAGAATGATGAAATTTGGTACATGGGCATTATTCAAAATACATAGTTTTCTATCAACTTTTGAGAAATGTAGCTCAACCGGAAGAGGGTCATTACCTACAACGATTTGTTTTTTTTTCCTCTAAAGTGACCGTAAAAATAAAGATAAATGTTTGATAATTTTTCACATGATTAAAAATAGTATAAAACTGCTATATATATAATTTCAGTTTGATTGAATCGCTGAAAGTACCAGAATTAATTTTTTAACACTACAAATCTCACGCGCTAACACGTGACGTGGTGCCATCAACAAAGAGTCAAACATGCGCTTGTTTAATAAATATTATTTATTAATTTTAATTTATAATTTAATTAATTTAATTTAATTAAAATTAATATATGTTATTTAATCCAATTCAAATTTGCGAGATAGTCGAGTGGAGACACTCCAGATTTTTTTATTTCTTTTAATATAGACTTTATTAGGATTTGTAATTTTAACATGCTACTATAGAAGTGGTAGCTACAGAGATTTTGTTTAATCAGCTGTTATGTCAATAAATATGATAAAAAATTAAAAATTGACTAAATTCCTCGTTTTAGTTTATATTATTTCCAACTTGAAAGGGTGAATATGATAAAAAGTTCATAACTTGACTTTCAAATACTTCAATATCTGTGTATTTTCTGTTTAAATGAAAATCAAAATCAAAAAAAATTGGAGTGTCTCCACTCGACTATCTCGCAAATTTGAATTGGATGAATTAACATATATTATATTTAAATTTAATTTTATTAAAATTAAATTATAAATTAAAATTAATAAATAATATTTATTAAACCAGCCGTGTTTGGCTCTTTGTTAATGGCACCACGTAACGTGCTGGCGCGTGAAACGTGTTAAAAAATTAATTCCGGTACTTTCAGTGATTCAATCAAGCTGAAATTCTTTATATAGTAGTTTTATACAGTTTTATTTTTAATCATGTGAAAAAACTATCAAACATATATCTTTATTTTTGCGATCACTTTAGAGGAAACAAAATGAAAACGTTCTCAAAAGTTGAAAGAAAACTACGAATTTTGAATAATGCCCCTATATCAAATTCCATTATTCTAGCTCAAACCGTTTTTGCGTAAACTTGTCTACATACACACATACAGACATTTTTCTCAACCTTAGTGAAAATGATTCAGGGTCCTTCAAAACGTATAAAAACATCAAAATCTCGACATTGAAAATTTTCGTGATCGCAACACTATCTCTTGCTAGTTAGTAAAAAGAAACGAGATAGATTTTTATAAATAAATTTTCAAATTTGTCACCGATATTTTTTCTTTAAATTATCAAAAATCGAATTCAATTCCGAGGGTAGGTATCTTCTTCTTGTACTATAAATTTTCTATTAGCTGAGGTCTGACTAGTTTGTTGACATTTGCTTTTTTTTTGTAGATTTGTTGTGAGTATGTGTTTTTTTTTTAGGGCGGCGGGACTCCCACGTGGCTCGGTAGGGGACGCGCCTCCCGCTTTGTCCCCTCCATCCCACCCTGAATCCTTCATTGCCCCCTCCGTTGCTCTCGATGCTCCTCCCCCGTTCTATCGCATTCAATTTCCTCTCCGCAATAAAATGAGTTAATCCCGTTCAAATAGAATCGATGGAAAATCATTTTATCTATTGATGGAAGGGAGAAATGGCAAGAGAGGGAGGTAAATCACCACACTGAAGTTTTATTTTATTTTATTTATTTGTTTATTTATTATTATTATTTTTTTTTTGTTTTTTTGTTTTTTTTTTTTTGAGAAAACAGAAAAACAAACCCCGAATCTTTGAAGGGGTGGAATCGTATCCAATCAGAACGGTAGTCCGCCGACGCCACCACCGCCGCCATTGCAAGTAATTAGAGCGGCAGCGCACAAATCTCTTTCCTGAATATAATATACTACATATATTTTTTTTTTTTTTTGTATTCTATCGCGGATATTTTAACAAATCATTATAAAATGATTTGGAACATATGTGTTCATTTGAATTGGTGTGGGAAGGGCGGAGGGGGGTAGAACGTAGTCAAGGGATAAATTATGCATTTAGTTTGAAACCACCTTAAAAATCCTGACCGCCATCTGGCTAATATATTCACAGCCGTGATTATGAACCTATCTCACTCTCTACCTCCGCGCCAACAATTATAACATATATTTTAATAATTACTTTTCATGGCAATTAATTTCAAAGAATGATGTGGAATTGTGCAACTCGCCATCACCGGATGTGACAATAAAATAAAACATTTCTAATTGCAATGAGTCATTAGAAAAGTTCCAACCGAACCACCCACTCCCTCCTTGAGATCCGGAAGTCATCCTTAGTAAAAAAGATACACAACAACTTCTTCATTCTACTCCTTATTTAAACAAACATAACATTATTTTTTCATTTTTAAATTTATATATGTATACAGTGATATACTATATTTATAATCTTTATATATAAAAAAAGGTTTTTGTCGTCACATTGCTTAGAATTTAAAATTTTTTGAATATCTTCGCGTTTCATGACCACTAGAATCCAAAAATGACTTAAGTTTCATGACTGTCCGTCTGTCCGAAAATTCTGACGTTATAGACTCAAAATTGGCTGAACCGATTTCGATTAAATTATATCACAATATTCTTACATACCTCTATTTTAATATAGGCTATAATTTTTATCGATATCTATTCAATAATCGAAGAAATTAAGTCTTTCTGTTCGAAAATTTTGACGTTAAAGACTCAAAATTGGCTGAACCGATTTCGATGAAATTAAATCACAATATTCTTGTATATATATCAATTTGGTTTATATAATATGTTTTATGTAATATACTGATATACTGTAGTACTTGATTTTTTTTATTTGAAATGACAAGGTTGAGAAAAATGTCTGTGTGTGTGTGTATGTATGTAGACAAGATTACGCAAAAACGGTTTGAGCTAGAATCATGAAATGGGCATTATTCAAAATTCATAGTTTTCTAACAACTTTTGAGAAATATAGCTCAATCGGAAGAGGATCATTACCTACAACGTTTTGATTTTTTTCTTTTAAAGTGACTGTAAAAATAAAGATATATGTTTGATAATTATTCACATGATTAATAATTGTATAAAACTGCTATATATAGAATTTCAGCTTGATTGAATCGCTGAAAGTACCAGAATTAATTTTTTAACACTGCAAATCTCACGCGCCAACACGTGAAGTGGTGCCATCAACAAAGAGCCAAACATGCGCTGCAATTAATAGCAATATACTCTTCACTCAAAATGAACCCCTGTAACGTATGTATTTTATCATATTTTTATTAAAAGTGCAAAAATATTCTTGTAAAATGTCCTATTAAAATATTTGACTTGAAGTTTAAATTCAAATTTAAAACGAATATTAATAAATTTTGATACCAAATTATCTAAAAAAAAATATAATATAAAATTCAATTAATCTTTCTTATATTCAACAAAAATTTAGAATTTGAAAAAGAGAAAAACAAAATTGGTGATTTGGTTTATTTTTAGAAAATACAAAAGTATAAGAAAAGATAAATCTCTATTTTATTTATTTATATGAAATGATATCAAATATATTTAAAAAAAAAATGAAAAATCATTTGCAATGATTCTATTACTTTTACTCATTTAGAAAAATTTAATTTCCACAATTGAATTGTACTGTTCTTTTATAAGTACATTAAAAAAAAAACTTTTTAATATTAATATTTAAATAGCTCTACGATCTGGATCACTTTATCTTTACCTTGCTTGCCTACTCCCCTACATTCCTCCCCCAAACACCCCTCGCTCGAACCAAATGTTTTTTTCGGCTCTCTCTTTCACTCTCTCTCTCCCCTTTGCCTCTTGTGATGCTCTATAGATATTATTTATTTATATAAACTTCTTCATCTAAATTTTAATCCCTCCATTTTCTTCCCTGTAAATAATTCTCACAAGCGCCTTTTATAATAATTACAAAAATATCTATCTTCGTTCATAGTGGTATGAGTTGGTGGTTGATCTTTAATTTTCCCAAAAAGAAAATTATCGGTTTTATAAAAATTATATAACTTTTTTAAATAACTAAATATGATCTAACTTAGTATTATAAGAATTGTTTTTGTTATATATCCTCTTTCTATAATATATTTATAATTTATAAATTAAAAATATTAATTTTTTTTTTTCATATAACGAAAGATATCATGATAATAATAAGAGATTAGTGTAAGCAAGAAGTTGTCATATAATTTTAATATATAATTAGTAGAGTCACTCACAGAAATTGAAGGATTATCAGCAAAAAATATACTGTTTCTTACCTGAAACAAAAATTAAAAAAAAAAAATTAAAATACATCATAGTTTTAAAAATAAGATTATTTTAATAAAACATTTTAATCAAAAATTCTAACGATATGAAATATTTATTAATAAAATAATAATAAAAATAATTTGATATATTTTGCAATTTTATTTTATTTGATATTATATTAGTTTAATAATCTTATCAAAAATTGCTCAATTTTATTACCATTTAGGAAATATTAGAAGTTTGTGTTGTTAAGTCAAGATCGAGTATCTTAAATGTATTTCAGTTGTTTTTAAAGGTTAAAAAAAACAAATGTTAAATTTTTACATTCAGCGTTGATTTTATTCAAGAGTTGCTTCAAAAATTTTATAAATTCATTAAGTCAAAGTCAATGATTGATATTAAATAATTTCGAAGAAAAATAAAAAATCATTAAAAAACTATCTTGTAGGTCCATAAACAATACAAATAATTATATTTAGAATTTGTAGTAAAAACCTAAAAATGAATTTTGAAATCGGTTGAGTTTTAACTTAAATATATTTTTTTAGAACTCAGCTTAAAATACCCCCTTTCAAATGCCATCCTTCATATAAAAATAATATAAAAAAAAATGTTAAAAAAATTTTACAGAAAAAAATATATTAATCATATATTCGATATGACATTTATTGAAGGGGAGATCCTCTCTAATCTAAATAATCTTTATTTGTCTACGATACGATTGTTTTATTTTTATAATATTATAAATATTCGAATATATATACAGATATTTAATAAATCTAAAAGGGCTTTGTCTTCTCCCCTTTTACCTATCTATCGAACACACCGAGGGAAAAATAAAAAGATCTCCTATCTAGAAAATAAAATATAATAATAATAATAATAAAATAAAATAAAATAAAAACTCTTTTTGAATAAAGATAAATAATATATATAAAATTTGAATTTAGCCAATGGGACTTGGTTTATAAAGGGATTTTTCCTTTTTTTTAATTTTGTAGATTTTTACTATCTCGCCAGAGATAGTATTGCGATCATGAAAATTTTCGATGTTGAGATTTTGATGTTTTTATACGTTTTGAAGGTTCTTGAATCATTTTCACTAGGGTTGAGAAAAATGTCTGTGTGTGTGTGTGTATGTGTGTGTGTGTGTATGTATGTAGGCAAGATTACGCAAAAACGGTTTGAGCTAGAATGATGAAATTTGGTACATGGACATTATTCAAAATTCATAGTTTTCTATCAACTTTTGAGAAATGTAGCTCAACCGGAAGAGGGTCATTACCTACAACGTTTTGATTTTTTTTCCTGTAAAGTGACCGTAAAAATAAAGATATATGTTTGATAATTTTTCACATGATTAATAATTGTATAAAACTGCTATATATAGAATTTCAGCTTGATTGATTCGCTGAAATTACCAGAATTAAATTTTTAACACTGCAAATCTCACGCGCCAACACATCAACAAAAAGCCAAACATGCGCTGGTTTAATATTTATTATTTATTATTTATAATTTATAATTAATTAAATTTAATTTAAATATAATATATTATGTTATTTAATCCAATTCAAATTGCGAGATAGTCGAGTGGAGACACTCCAGCTAATTTTTTTTTAAAGCTTCTTAGGATTTATTTTTAAAATGGAGAAAAATTTCTCAATGCTATTAACGATTGTTTTTATGATGCTAAAATATGTTCCCAATTGATGCTAGAGGGGTGGTTAATCAAAATTCAAAATTTAATTTCAATAAATATTAAAAATAAATATAAATTCTATTATTTTATAAGGTCAAACAATATTGTGAAACGCAATTAGAAATACATTCAAGAATCAAAACTGATTGAAGCTCAATTGTTTATTTACCGAAATACCATGTTTATATATGAATTGGCAAAATTTACTTCATAGTAATTGAAAATGAGAGTATAATATTTATTATTTGAAATTATTATTATAAAATAGTGACAGGGATAGAGAGTAGGGTTAAGTAGTGAATGAGTAAAATATGTTGAAAATTGTAAATTAATCATTTTTTTTATTTACTTTACATATCTTTTTGTCAATTATTAAAATGAATTGAAAATAGGAAAATGAATAAACAATTCTCATCATAAAATAGGGTCCTGTGAAATAAATATGAATTATGTTTACTAATAGAAGAAGGAAAATTAAAAATTATTGTATACAAATATTAGATATATAAAAATAATAAACTATTATTATTATTTAATTGTTTAAAATAATTAATATTCATTTATAAGTAAATTTTATTTTTAAGTTTGTTTATAGATTTTGAACCCATTATTATTAATTTCAAGTTTTTTAAGATTTAAATAAAATAAAAATATAAAAATATTTGAGAAATTATAAATTTAAGTTTTCTCATTTCGAGTTTCTGTAAAATTAATTTTCCGGAGAGTGGTTGGGCCTACACTATATTTTACTGATCTTAATTGTGCAAATGCTTAAAAAAATGAAAAAATACAATATCTACTAAAAGTGAGTATGATTTTAGGATAATTTAACTGTCAATGTCTGCTTTTATATAAAAGAGAAACATATAAAAAAAACTTAAATGGCAGAAATATTGAGTTTAATCCTAAAAATTTCTATTTAATAAAAATAAAAAAAAAAAATTAAAAAGAGGAAAAAAATAAAATATCTATAACAGCGATATATTGTTAAAAAAAGTAAATGGGTAGTGAGATTTCTAATAAATAAATATTAAATTGTCAATAAAATAATAAATAAATAAATAAATAAATAAATAAATATTAATTGATTTATGAATTGTTCATTTAAAAATAAAATAAAAAAAGTAGAATTTATATTACGAGATGATTTTTAAGATTATAAAACTGCAATCATCTTAAAGTGCAAATCCTCTTTTTTCTTATTCTTCTGCCGGCATATAATATGAGATTATTTCTTAGTTTTTGCTATATTTATTATGAATACATGATAATAAAGTTTTTGTTTTCTTAAATCTGACTCTGCCCCTTTTAACCTGTTTTATTAATAACATATACTACACATATTTTCAATATGACATTTATGTTTTTATCTTATGTAAGTTACATTGTCTTGTGTGTGTTTTTATTTTATGAAATAAATATTCACATCAAGATTCAAATAATACATAGGTACTTATATTTTATTAAATAATATTCTTTATATCTTCAAGATTGTGAAATAAAAAAAAAAATATGTAGAAAGTATTTAAACATTCAAGAGTTAATTATTTAGTACTATTATTTTATACTATGTATTTGTTTAAGAAAATAATTATAAAAAAAAAATTAAAAGAATTTCTGAACTTTGAAACTTCCAAAAGTATTTTTGAAATCTAAATAGTAAAACATAATTTTCAAGGCAGATAGAGTAGCATAAAAATTTAAAATTTAAATAAAAAAAAAATATTTTATCTATTTCAATATATTATTAAAAAAAAACATTTTCATTACTTTTCATATATAATCTCTTCAAACCTTGACAGATTTGAAAGTGGGTGATATAGTGGGTGACAAAAGCCCTTTAGCAAATGTATAACTAATTGTTTAGCACTTAGGGGCTAAAATAAAATATTGATCTTTATCAATGAAAACAATTTAGTCACTTGATTCCACAATAACATTGCCACTTAAAATTTCTTAAAAAAATGGAAGAAAATAATTTTATAAAATGGTATGGTAAGTAATACTATTTAGATGCATTAGGTTATAGGTATGGAATTATATTTTCAACAATATATCTTATCTTATTATGCTAGCTAAAATTGTATATATATATATATGTATGTATCTATATATATATATATAGCCATGGGTTCTCAAAAACCGCTCTAACGATTTTTTTCAAATTCACACTAGATATAGTATTTATAAAGAAAAATTGAGTTTTATTGATCACATCTCAGGAAACGTACATTTTCATTATTTATTTCTTAATTTAAAATTATATATGGGTGACGTCACATGACATCCATTTTTATTTTTTAACTGAAATTGTATTAATATTTTTTTTTTATTTAAAATATTTTAAAATTTATTATTTAATTTCGAAATAAAATTAAAAATATTTATTTTTAATAATATATATATATATATTTATTAATCTCTCTCAAAAAAAAAAACAACAAAACAAATAAATGTCTTCGAAAGATGGTAAAAATATGTTTTTTATTATCAAAATATCTTAGACCAGTGGTTAGAACAATTGTTTTTACTCCCCGAGTTCGAAGGATCGAAACTCGCCGCGTGCATTTTTTTTATCTATTTTCGTGATTTATTTATTCATTGTTCTTTTATTAATTAAGTTTTAGATAGTTTTATAATTTTTAATATTTTTTCAATAAAATATTATTTAATACATTTAATAATTGTAATAAATAATTAAAGAATTGTATATCAATATTTTTTAAAGGGTAGAGCGAGAGCTCGGTGTCCCAGGTATTAATATTACCAGCCAAATCCAATAATAATGAATCATTTTTTTTAACTTAAGTACCGAGCCGATGCTCGGGGTCCCGGTACTTAAATGTTTTTGGAATAAATCTAAAAAAATTATGACAAAGTATGGCCTAAAATATTATCCATAATATTTGTCAAATATAAAGAATAACATAAAATGGTTTTCATATGGGACAGTCCAAAATCTCTAATAGAAAAAAAATTTATATATTACATCATTTGCATATATACCTTTTATGTAGGTATATCTTATATATTAAATATAAACTGAGTAAGGAAAAAATATACATTTTCACATTCACTAGCGCCAACATTTCCGAGTGGTGTATTGATAAATTATTTAATAAATAGTTTAGTAATATATTCTTAAATATATATAATAAATTTATATAGGCTACTGTTTATAATTTATAATTTTTTTCCTATTAATGCTTTTACTATTTTAACGTCACAGAGAAGGATCAAAGACATATATAATATATAATATATTCAAAATTTTAAATTGCTTCATATTCTTTCTGCGAGATATCAATGCTTTTAATGATTCCGAGGTCAATATAATTTGTAATTCAATTTGAATTTATTTATTTTAAATTTTATAATATGATTTAATTTTCAGTCATTATCAATGCTTACTGATGACGATTTAAATTCTTATTCTTTTCTTCCCATTGATTTCCATCACTCTTGAAATAATAATAATAAATAATATGTATATAATATAGATTACTAAATGTAATGTATCATTCTTTACTTATTATGCCCAAATTTAAATTTATTAAATTACAATATACTAAAATTCACATAATATTATTTGATAAAACAAAATTCGTAAAAGGTTTCAAATGATAAATTAATATTATATTTATAATTCTATTAAGTATATAATATAATGTGTTGTTATAGAGTTATTTAGGTATTTATGTATCGAAAAAGAGGAGGCTTGGTTAAAAATGAATGAGGAACTAAGAATGTTTTCTTGAAAGACGGATAATATTTTCGTCAGTAAGATTATTTTAAGTTATGGGGTCACTTTTTCTTAGGCCATGTTTGTCTACTTTCACTTCCAAATCTTAAAAAAAAGAAAAATGAATCATATAGAACAATTCGCGCACCTTCGAGTTAATTTTAAACGTTGATCGTCCCTAGCTGGTTGCAGCTGACTCAGCTGACCCTATTATATTCTTAAAGAAGAACAGCAAAGTTGGGAGATTCAAGGAACCCACCTTGATCTAATATATATACGATTGCAGTATCGTGACACGTCAACGGGCGCACGCGCTTCGCCATATCTAATATTTAATTATAACACATAAGAATCGTTAATTGAGTTATCCGTTGCTGCCTCTGTGAGATCAATATAATATACGGAATAAAATTTTGAATAGAAAATCAATATGACGTCCAACGTAATAGAACTTTGTGATGTTTTCGAACGTAATTTCATTATAAGACCGATGATACGGGATTCTCTTTTTTATTATAGAGTAAATCGAATTTGGGCGCTGTATAATTTAACTAAATTGGCTGGTTCCGTGGACAGTGGTGAGTTGAGTTGCAGGGAAAACGCTACTGAGGGTTTGGATAGAAGGAGGAAGAGGTGGGAGGGGTAGGGGGGAGGGAATTGGTGGTGGAAGAGAGGCCCCGATGGGCCCGCCCTGGAGGCTTTTTTGGGTGAGAGGGAGAAGAGAGAGAGAATAGGCATCATCTCTACACAGGACTGATTGCCTCGCATGCCTCAGCATCCGGCAGACCCATCTTCCCCCCCCCCCTCCCACCAACCCCACCAATGCATAAGCCCCCCAAGATGAACGATCCACTTGCACCTTCGTTGAGGACAATTCCTTGATATATTGACTCAATGATTGGGTTTAAAAGAAATTGAAGCTGCTGCTGGGGGTCATCAACCTCCTAAGATGTCACGTCACAGCCCAGCGGCCAATCGCGGCTGGCAAGTCTCGAGGCCGTCCGTAATTACGATAATATCCAGTAATTACAATCAACAGTGAAATATATTATATATATATATATATATATATATATACCTTTTTCGTTTTCCTCTTCTTCTTCTTCTACTTGTAATATTTCAAATTTTAAAATTTAAATAAACAGAATTAAGATAAATACATATTTTTAAATTTAACATAATTTATTAATTATTTTAGTTCATAATAAATTATTTATAATTTATACTTGAAGGAAGATATATTGCTATTTTAATCTTTTTTAAAAATATAAATTTTGGAATATAAGTATTTAAAATTATATTTTAAAAATTCTGGGATATATATATATATTATAGTAAAATTATTAAAAACCCCTCTTCCTCTCAACTAAAATATTTTAATTTAAGTAGATAAGAAGCTTATTATATTGCAAATGAAAGTTGAAATTATGATTGATTTATTTAAATATTATTATTATTTCTTCTGTATAAAAGAAGAATGCAGGATATTTGCAAAGAAACATTGCTCAACATTTTATCCACATATTTGAAATGCACCAGTGGGAGAATGAAGGGATAATATGGGAGAGAGAGAATGTAAGAAAAAAATAACCAGCCCCAACATACTTTCATATAAATCACTGAATGAAATTTTAAAACCGTTGAATAAATATAATAATTCTTCTTCTATTCATTTATTACATAAATTGTGGCCAATATTTAATTTACTCTTAAAAGTGTTTTTATGAAAAAAAAAAAAAAAAAAAGAAAAAGGTTTTATAATTTTCAAAGAGGTGAAAATTTACGTTAATCGTTTAAAAAAAACATACAAGAGGATCGTTCGTTTAGTTCGCGCATTTATCCATCAAAAGTTTGTCATACATTTTAACATAAAATCCCCAGGATTTCTATCCTCCACTTACACACACACCCAACCAAAAGCAAAAGTTCCACTTTATCTTAAACCTTCATCAGACCTCATTCATGCATCGTTTATTGTTATCAATGGAAAGAAAAGAGAAGAAGATGATTAAGAATTTAAAAATATAGAAAAAACATCGATTTTTGTTTTATATATATATATATATATATACATATATAAATAAGAAGAGAGAGGGAGAGAGATAGAAATAAATAAATAATTAAATATTTGTGTGTATGTGTGAGTGTATGCCTCTGTATGTGTGGTGTGTGTACCTCGTGTAGGGTTGCGCCTGAGGGTGTTGCTGTGGATAGCCGCTTGGCGCGCCTTCTTGGGGCCCTCGGCCACCTCCCTTCCATGTAATATTGATCTCAGGCCTATTTACCCACCCCCAGAGCACATCCCCTCTCCACACAAGCCCCAGCACTATCCTGATGCATCTTCTCTCGAAAGAGAGAGAATTCCAGATGGTTAACAGATGCCATTCAATTAATTACGAGATTAATCATCTCTTATATATATATATAGAAGACCATCATGATACATATCAGATTTTATTAATAAAAAATATAAAAAAAATGTAAATTTAAAAATAAAAATAAAAAACATAGATTGAAATCAATCGAGTAATTTTATAGATAATATATTAGAGATATAAATGTAATTTATAAAAAAAAAAATCTGAAATTATACGCGTTCACAGGCTATGTTAATTTTCATTAAAAGAACAAAAGAGTTACTTCCGGTTTTAAGAAACAGCCATATCTATTAAAAAAGAAAAACATCAAATTGTAAATTTCTAACTTGAGATATTTAATTCTGTTAAAAAAGAAGCATATGGAATTTCAATTTGTAAATCTTGTCCCAAGAGTAAATGAGTAAAATTAAAAAAACAAAAAACAAAATTGATATAAGTAAAAATGAGTAACAACAACTTCAAAAGAGATTAATGAGAAATTGATCCACTATGATCCACTGAGCTTGAATAGATTCAAGAAAGACTCGGTCTATAATATTACATAAAGAAAATTTTACATTGCTGCTATGAAACAGATTTATTGTACAAATTTATAATTTCATATTATATTGCTAATAAGGATGTTTAGGTAATAAGATAATAATCAGAAAAATAATTTCTTAAACCTAAATAGAAAAAGAAAAGTATAAAATAAAAACAAAACATATTATAACATCATACAAAACCACAGGTATTGTGGTATAATAGAAATTTAACACGAGAAATTTTATTAGTAAAAACTTTTGTTTTATTTCAATTTTGATTTTGTTAAATCATTAAATATTTAATTTAATTAATTTTATTTGTTAATCTATAAAAAAATTTGTATATATTAGAGAAAGTACCGGGACCCCGAGCCTCGGCTCGGTACTTAAGTTAAAAAAAATGATTCATTATTATTTGGTTTGGCTGATAATATTAATACCTGGGACACCGATCTGTCGCTCGACCCTTTAAAAAATATTAATCTACAATTTTTTAATTATTTATTACAATTATTAAATGTATTAAATAATATTTTATTGAAAAAAATATTAAAAATTATAAAACTAAATAAAACTTAATTAATAAAAGAACAATGAATAAATAAATCACGAAAATAGATAAAAAAAATGCACGCGGCGAGTTTCGATCCTTCGAACTCGGGGAGTAAAAACAATTGTTCTAACCACTGGTCTAAGATATTTTGATAATAAAAATAACATATTTTTACCATCTTTCGAAGACATTTATCTGTTTTGTTTTTTTTTTTTTTTTTGAGAGAGATTAATAAATATATGTATATTTTATTAAAAATAAATATTTTTAATTTTATTTCGAAATTAAATAATAAATTTTAAAATATTTTAAATAAAAAAAATATTAATACAATTTCAGTTAAAAAATAAAAATGGATGCCAATTTTGACGTTTTCCATATATAATTTTAAATTAAGAAATAAATAATGAAAATGTACATTTCCTGAGATGTGATCAATAAAACTCAATTTTTCTTTATAAATACTATATCTAGTGTGAATTTGAAAAAAATCGTTAGAGCGGTTTTTGAGAACCCATGGCTATATATATATATATATACAATTTTAGCTAGCATAATAAGATAAGATAGTCTACTTTTAATTATAATTAAGTATAAAGTTTATAACAAAATAGTTTGTAATCACAGTCCCCTAATTATCTTCAACCTAAAATACATACATATAAATTCTTGTTTATTACAATAAATTTCAGTTTCTTTATTTTTTATCCATCTATGTTTATTAATAATGTCTGACAAAATATCCCTTTTTTAGGATTTATTCTCAACAGATTAAAACTCAAAAAAAAAAAAAAAAAACATTGAAAAAAATAATCTCAAGGTTGAATTTTATCAACATTCTTATTAAATATCTTTCTTTTCTTATTTTTTTATTATCTAATTTTTATCTACGAAACACTTAATAACTTTGAAACTCGATATGGCAGAGAAAGAAAAAAATGATATTTCTAAATATACCCTGGAAGGTTTATTTATATTTAAAATACTTATGATAAATATTTTAATGAAATTTCCGGTTGAAATACAATGATTAATTAAGACTATACTGGTTTTTTTTTTGTTTATTTTTTCATCTATTAAAATAAATAAATAGAATAGGAAAAGAATATTTATTTATTATTATATTATCTTTTTTTTTTTTGAATGAAAATAACTTTTTTTTTATCTCTAAGAACACAGATGGGCGCCAACAATTTACGGACCATTACAATTCTTTAAATATACAAAGTAAAAGAATTACTCTTGATATACATCTATGCAACCATCAATACACACCTAACTCATTAAATATTTTGATGTAATTTTATTCAATTATAATTCATTTTTTTATCATTTCAACTAAATACAATAAGAAGATGATTTGCTATTATTTTTTTTTAAAAAAAAAGATAAATTTAAATCATTTTTCTAGTTTATATTAAAAATATTAGAAATTTTAGATGATGGCCTATGCATTATAGAAGGGTTTGTAAAAAAAAATGCAGGTAGAGAGAGAAGTGAATCGAAGGGACTAGTCCAGCCATCGTTCACTTTTCAACTAATTGTCAGTCGGCTAGATGAAAAAAGCTTTTTAGAGAGAAGGTAGAGGGAGGAGGAAGAGAGGCGAAGGAAGGGAAGGGAGATGGAAACGTTGGAATTGAAACTACTAATACCAAAGAGATAGAATGAGTGAAATAAATAATAATAATAATAATAAATAAATAAATATAGGACGAATCAACATCCAGGCCGGATATTATTCGAAAAATGAATCTCAGAACTCATCATTCACAAGAGCAATTTATCCTAATAAAAAAAAATTGATTAGAATTATAGAGATATATAGGGTATTTCAAAAATTTAGCTGCTATGGTATATATTTAGGACCCATCAATTTATAGATAATATATGTTAACATTTAAGATAATTTTAGTTTATATAAATAAAAAATGAAATTGATTTGAAAAAGATTTTCAAGAACTTTAATATAAAATCTTCAAGTATCAATTTATGATTTATTTATATTATAATGATTTATTTTTTATCTACAAAAAAAAAAAAAAAAAAAAAAAATGGATGATACGACTCAGAAAACTTGAAACCCTTCATATTTACCCCAATAACACTCATTGAAGAATGATTTTTTACAAATTTTTATAAAAACAAACACGAAAAATATATCTACTAGTATTTCTTCAGTTAGATACATTAACAAACTTGAAGTTGAATAAAAAAAAATGAATTTTATTTAATTGATTACACATTTTGAGTCTTCTCTCGTTTTTTAGAAATGTCGCACCCATGATTATTTAATTGGGGAAAGAATTTTAGCAATTAGCAAAAAAAGTGATATCTTTGAATTTTTAATAAAATATATATAAAAATTACAATACTTACTACAAAAACAAAAGGAATATAAAAAAATTATTTGAATTCCTCCCACCCACATAGGTATATACACCTACAGATACAAGTTAATTAAAATAAATTATTTCTATAATATATATATAACAAATGCATTGATTAATCAAGTGGAAAATATTTTTAAAGTTTTGTAAATTTGTAAAATAAAAAGAAAGAAATTATCGTTAATAAATATTTTGTGTATTTATTAAATATTCATTCAGTCGTGATATTAATAATAAAATTGAAAAAAAATGATCAAATGTTATGTGACTTTCTATTTAAAAAAAATGAATAAACAAATAAATAAATATTCGAGAAATAGAGAAAAGAATTTCTATATATATATAAATAAAACAAATGATTTTTGTTATTGCTTAATTTGTGTCATGATGGGCCGAGAATAGGGGGACTAGTTTATTAACAAAATAAAAAAAAAAAGAAAGACTCCAACCGATGATAAAGTGTTGCCTGGTATTTTAATTAAAAAAATAAAATTAAAAAAAATAAAAAAAGATAAAGAGAGAGTGAGAGAAAGAGAGAGTAAAAAAATGTCTAGAATTGACTTAATGAAGACAAAATATTTCTAAGTGCCAATTTTTATTTTTTCACTTGCAAGGTGACTAAATAAAATAATAGTAATAGTTACATTCATTTATTTTAAGAGAAATATTCTATTTTATTATTTTAATATTTGTAGAGGCTAATATATTTTTTGTAAATTATAGGGATGTCTTTTGTTCATTCAATAAAAATTAAATCAATAATAGATACTAATTAATACTTAATATATTTCGAATATTTCATAAAAAGACTCAATATTTTCTTTTAATTCTTAAAATATTTGAAAATTATTTTTCTATACTGATTTACTGTATAACACCCAGCCAGCTTCTAGATATAAAGATTATATTTTTTTTAAAATAAAATAAAAATTTATCAATCAATTATCAACGGGATAATAGAAATAATAGAATTTTCAAACTGTTGAACCAGTGAGGGTACCTAATAACATGATGGTGATACCTACATGAATCTGCAGTTACTTTTGGTAACAGAATCATTTTAGTGGTATCTGAACTTTTTAATGGAAGATTCTATGCTACCTACTTTAAAAAATCTGAAGACCACTGTAATAAGATTATTATTATTAATGCTATTTTTTATATTTTAAAGTATATCAATATTAAACGTATGGGAATTTTGCAAGAATAATCTACATTATCTATATAATCTATATTAATTCTCAGCTGCCTCCTGTCGAAATTTGAACCAGATGGGTTTTTTAGTTTTTGTTTGACATCCATTAATAGCCGACTACCTCGTGATTTGAGAAGAAAATTTAAAAAAAGGAAATTAGTATGCTTCTTAAGCATTATTTTTTGCGAAAACATCACAGAAACCGCGTTTTTGCGCCGTTTCCTAAACGTGGATCAACCACAACACACCAGAGGCCAAACAGCAGTCAAAACAGTAGGTTCCTCGGGCTGAATCGGGACCAAAGATGTCCTCGACAAAACTTAAAAATATATGGAGAAACGTTGGACGAAGTGTATAGTGCTCAAAGGAGGCTACGTTGAAGAAGAAAAAAATTTTTATCCAAAAACCTGTAATTTCATTCAAAAAATCACAAACTTGTCCCACCTATATATTGGGAATAGTGATTTAAGATGTATTTATTTATTTATATATTCCAAATTAAGTATCAATTTTTCAATCAAAAATATAAAAAAAAAATAATTGAATGAATCATAAGAAGAGAAAGTGAAATCTTTATGAGAATTTGTAGAATAAAGAAATACTGATAAAAGGTTGTAAATGATCTTTGTCGGTGGTCGTGGCACCTGAAAAGGTGTCAGGGGAGTGGGGGCAAGGTAGGTGGTGTTTGAATCGATATCAAGGTGGAGAGAGCGAGAGAGAGAGAGAGAGACAACCTGCCCTGTTAATAGCGTCGCAACACCGTCGCCAGGACAAGCATCCTTAATTATAAATACGCATTTGTAAATAACTTTTTAATTATGAATGATGCCGCCTGTATTTAAAAATGAAATCTTAAATATATAATAAAGTGCAGAGGCGAAATAAATTTGTTTGCAGAGCCCAATGTTTAATCACAGGCCCAGGCTGAACGGTACACAAGAGAAATGACCTTATATCCGGAATAGTCCGTCCGCGGAAAAAAAAAAAATTGCACACACACATCTACAGCCATGCATATTGGATGCGCTATGATATCGAGAACGGGCCGCTTCGGAGTTAACATCGGATTGTAATTACATGAACCACGAATTATAGATGGGCCATAGCGTACAAATAGTGAATATATAGAGGTCCAGGGTACCCCACCTCCCTCCCTTACCCGTTAACGTTAACTCTCTCTCTCTCTCTCTCCATATTGCTTCGAATAGAAAATCAAGTATGAATAGTAAGCATTAATGTTTACCGGGCTACTGATAATTAAATGGAGCTGTACTAAACTCTATTATCTACCTGGGTATAGTGCCTAGTGATCGATCTCGTGAATAATTAACAATGTAATATCGAGCGGGGAATGGGAGCGCGCGCACGAGGATTCTCAAGTCGGCGAAACGAGCGAGAGAGAAAGAGAGAGAATGAGAGGGCTGGTAGGGGGTGGGGGTGGGAGGGTGGGTGGGAGGGAGAGGAAAGAAAGAGACGGACGGCTCAAGGAACTCGGGCGAGGCTCAAGACCTTGGCAAAATTATCTCCACAAACAGAGAAGGAGTAGAAGAAAAAAGGAGAAGAAAAAGAAGAAGAAAAAGAGAGATAGAGATACTCACCCTTAGAAATCAAACCACACTAAACTTTGAACATGGAAAAAATAATTAAATTTATTTATTATTATTATTATTATTATTATTTTATAAAAATTATAGAATATTTATTTGTTTTTTTTTTTTAATCTTTTAATTAATATAATTTTTTTTTTTTTTGTTATAAAAACAGATACAAATCTGGATTATTGTTATAGAGAAAGTAATTCCTATGCCTTTCTTTATATATACCAATCGAAAAGGGAAGGAAAGAGGGTGTGGGGAAAGAAATGAAAAGTAAGACCTAGAAAACATCATGAAATTGATATAATTAAAAAACTATAACTTTATATGGATTAAGATTAATTATTATTGAAAAATTAAAAAATCTCGAGTGTCTCTACTCGACTATCTTTCAAATTTGAATTGGATTAATTAACATATATTATATTTAAATTAAATTTAGTTAATTATAAATTATAAATTAATAAATATATATTAAACCAGTGCGTGTTTGGCTCTTTATTCATGGCACAACGTCACGTGCTGGCGAGTGATTTGCAATGGTGTTAAAAAAGCTACATTTCTTAAAAGTTGATAGAAAACTGTGAATTTTGAATAATGCCCATGTCCAAATTTCATTATTCTAGCTCAAACCGTTTTTGCGTAATCTTGTTTACATACACACAGACATTTTTCTCAACCTTTGTGAAAGGAACCCTCAAAACGTATAAAAACATCAAAATCTCGACATCGAAAATTTTCCTGATCGCAATACTATCTCGCCAGAGATAGTAATAAATGTATGTAATTTCAAAGAAGGAAATCTGAAAATAATTATTATTAATAGTGAATAATATAATTTTTTTTTACGATTTAATTAATAAATTTTGTGATAAGCTAAAAAAATAAAAATTTATATTTATATAATAATAATTATTTCCAGAAAAAATAAATAAATAGTTTTAATAATACATTATCCTAGTATTAACATTGTACAAATATAGAAAGTAAACATGAAAAAAAAATTCTTAAAACTAATTAAATGAAATTTAATTATTTTTAAATTCTTTAAATCACGCAAATACAATTATTACTATTATTTTAATTTAATATTTTTTTTTTAAATAAATTGTTAATATATTGTATTAATTATAAAAAAAGCACTTCTTTAATAGATAGAAATCTTTTTAATAAAATTAAATATATTTTGAAATTGAAATTTATTATTTTATTAAAAAGTTTATATCGAGGAAAGAAACCTTCCTAAGGAGTCAATAAGCTCTAGTAAAAAGTTTTTAAAAAAATAAAAGTTATTTGTAAAGTCTTTTGCAAATCTTTTTTTAAAACTAGTTTCGAGACTAAAAAAAAATTTTTTAATTGCATTTACATTTAATATTTTTTAGAAATATAATTTTCAAAAAAATACACACAAAAAATTATTAATTTTCCAAAATTGTAAAGTTTTATATATTTGAAAAATCTAATACTGTCATGTTAATTTTTATTATTTATATTTTTAATTAGACGAAGTAGTCTTAGTTGTCTTTGAGCTCATTTCCCATTTTTAATCTGATACTTAATTTTTTTATAGAAAAAAAGCAATAAGTTGGTTAATTTAATAGTTCTCTTATTCATTTGCTTGAGTGAAAAGTAATTAATTGTTTGATTATGTTTGATACTTTATGATTATCATTGAGTAATTTGACAAAATAATAGGTTGACTATAAGTGCTAGTATTGTACGCCAATGAGGTTTACAATAAAGTTTTCTGAAAAAAAAAGGGTTTAATTTCCCCCACTACTTTTATTTTAATCCGAAAAAAGAACACACGGCCCAACTGTAACCCTCTTAAATTCATCTAAATAATCACCACACCACAAAAGAGAGCGGATATATCATTTGTTTCGCTAAGCTAATAAATTAAGTTATTATTGTTTTAAGTATATGGCTTCAGGAGAGATATATATTTAAATAAATAAAAAAAAAACAAAACTCAATTATTATTTGTGACAAATGTCTTTTTCATATGTAAAAATCTATTATGGGATGTTTGTTGTTGGATGATATATAGAGGAATGTAAAACGTATCTTAAGAGAAGGGCGGTGGGGGTGGATAAAAAGGGAAGGGATGAAATAACGTGTCTATGTATGAAATCTCCCAATTGCCCGGTTGGTCAGTGTGCCGTTTTGACAACTGCTCGTCGTTTGGTGGCCACTTAATGCAGCGAGGGTGTTTCCGCCGGAAGCCAACCGTATTATTTTCCCTAGGTAATATTTTTACCGTCATGAAACAACACAAATTGCACCTGGCCCCTGAGTGTGTTCGGTGAAGCGGCGCTCCAACCCTGATCAAGAGAGTAGCAACCCTGCACATATAACCCTCAACTAACATCCCCCATGGTCTGTTCAAAAATAAAAATAAAAAAAAAACATCTAATGGATAAACTGACACGCTCTTAAAAGTAATTTAATAAAATAAATTAAGTTTCTTCATAAAGAAAAGTTTCTGCTTGTTTATTTCTTATTACAATGGGGGTAACTTTTTTTTTGCGGGGAGAGAAAGTAAATTTAATTTATAAAATTAGTGTATGTGTGTGTGTGTGTGGTTATGTTTGAAGTAAGAGAGAGAGAGAAGAGAGAGGGAGAGTGGGGGCATTGACGTGGAAGAGAAGGCATCTTTGCCATCATCCCTGGCTTATGCCATCATTGGGGACTAGGCTTCTAGTTAACCACTCAATTCTATCCATATTTTTTTTTAAAGGGCCGCTTGTGCAGTTCGTATCCATCGACAACATACGTCTGCGAAATACCCTTTAACAAAGATTGACAGTATTACAATAGACTCAATTGCCTCCTCTCCGAGTATGGCAACATGATCCGGCAACAGAGAAATACAGATTCGATATTTTAAACGAGATAGAGCTGTCATTGAATGGCACGTGAGGTGGAGAGAGGGTGGGGAGAAACGGTTTTGTAAAATGGTCGGTCAATCGCAAAGACTAGATCCATCGCGAATTCATTCATAATAGAGAAGAAGGCTCTTTTAACTTTTAGCTTCATATCATCAACAGATGAAAATAGGGAGGAGAGGTAGGGGAGGTAGGTAGATGGATGAACGACGCTTTGTGTATGAATTCGAATACAGGTGCTCTCGTAAGAGGAGAGAGGACAAGAGAAGGAGGGCAGGTACGCTTGATTCGATGCACACAGACAGATATGTACATACATGTGTCGATGAATGCATGCATCAATGAACTAAAAAGTTATACGCAAGCCCAAGAAAAGCGATAAAATATTTAAACGTGTACGCGTTCGTGACAGAGAAAAGCAATGGTTTAGACTGATTTTCAAAGGGTACGTTTTGATGCAGCCCTTCACTAGCCTAGCCCTTCTATTTCGCTATAAATCTTAAATTCTCTCTATGTATTTTTTATGATACTAGCGACGTCATTTGAAATGTAATTTAAGATTAAGTATTAACGGATAGGCTTAAACCTCTACAAAGTTTATCCATACATGATTCAAGCTTCTGGCAGGCTCAAGCTCTAACCCTATGAATGGTCATTAAATATTTGCAATCTTTAGTGCCATATCGTAGATTATTCTTTATGGACATGGGATGAGGTGTGTAAGTGGGTAGAGGGTTATTAAATGTGACACAATAGTTAAAATAAAGAAGATGTTGTGTCTTAGTTACAGTCTTATCAATTATATAGTAGATCACAGAGTCACCCTTTAAAAGTGCATAGTAATGCAAGTTGTAGCAAATGACAGACAAGCTCTTTAACTAAAGCGTGTCTTCTCGTTTTCCAAGGCTCTACGAAAAATCTTAATCTTTTTTACACCCTTTCGACGATTTAATTTTCCATACATGAACATGAAAATACAAAAGGAGGATGAAGAGAAAAAGAGATAGAAGAAAAGAGAGCAAAAAACGCTATAATTTTAAAGAGGAAACGAAAGGATTTTAGAAAATATCTTAAAGCGATGTCTCTCGATTTAATAAAAAAAAAAAGAGACAGTGGATATCATTTATTTTTTAGGCTGAAAATTTACAAAAGAAAAAAAAACAATGAAAAAACGATTGATAAAATCTTGCCAAAAAAAAATTGATTCTATTGGTTAAAAGGAATATTTCTGTTTTATCTCTGAAAACGACGAATTAAATTAATCCAAATCTCTCTTAATATATAATTGAATTAATTCACATGTCAGAGTTTTATTGACATTCAATTGGATAGCTTTGGCATGTTATCGGCGAGGCAGAAGCCTAGAATACCCCAAAGGCAAACTCTACATATGATAGCGCCCTTTGGATCGGCACCCTCGGCTTAATCACGTATTAATTCCAATATAAGGATGAAATATATGACCCCTGCAGCCAAAAGCTGCTTTATTTAAAATAAAGAAATATGTTTTAAATTCATTCCGATGCATAGTAGGAGTAAGAAGTGCGGGGTAAAAAGAGAGAGGAAGAGAGGAAGGGTCTGTATTTATAATCCTAAAAAAATGTTCCAATAGGAGTGTGTATTTGTGTGAGTGTGAGAGTTTCCAATATATGTAACGGAGGCAGTTGTGGCTCAGTTCGAGTTCCAGTAGCCGTAACTCAATGGAGGCAAATATCTGTCGAGGAGTTATAATTATTGTCGTAGTGGCCTCGGAGGGTGTATGCCTCGGCCAGGACCACTGATCGGTTTCGCATTTCCCCCTTCCCTCTATCTCTATGCGTCTCTCTCTCCATCCCCTAAAAAAATACGCCCACCGCGCGACCACCGCCGGCCGTAATTACAGTCTTCCCATAAATCGCGGCCAGTTTGACAGATGAATGTGCCGCATTTTAATTTCGTTTTCCAAATACAGTTTTATATACAATATGATATAACTCTCATATCAATGGCGTTATTACTGATCGAACATTTTAAATATTATAGGAGCCATTCGTTTTAAAACATTTTTCCCCCAGTTGTCGTTTATTTTAAATTGGTTTTGAACTGAAGTGGAAACACATATTTTTATTAAAAAAATTGCCACTCGTACTACTCTACCCAGAGATGCATACGCCTGCACAACAAAACATTTTACAATAATTTGCCCTTATTAAGGTCGACCTTCACATGGGAATTATCGGTTGGCGCAGATTTCATATTTGCCGTTTGCATTGCACATTCAGTGGAGTGTTAGGGGTTGAATAAAACGGAGAGATGAGGGGTGATAAAGATGGGTTGAGAAGACTAATCGTTTGATTGTCTATCAGCATTAAAAGTGTTATTAACGATTGATTAAGACAAACCAAGGATAAATATCTTTTCACGTTAATATTAATACTTAAACACATACTAATACTTATTTTCGTTTGATTTAAAATAAACCCATTAGAGAAGAAACTCTAAAAGAGAAGAAAAATTACTTTTACTTCTATTGAATACAATATTTTATATAAATATAAATATATATATATATATATATATATTGACCCAAAGAATTGCAACTTCCATAAAAGTAATAGTAAATTTAATGTGACAAAATTTTTATGGCATTGGCAAACATTAAATATAATATATACATTAATAGTATAACTAATGGTGCTAAACATGTCAGACATTCAAGCTTATGCGTTGACCATAAAGATAATATATTAACTTGAGTATAGTGAGATTAAGGACATAGGACTGATTAATGCTCCATGGTAGCCGATCGGCAAAATGGGTCATCGACTCCAGACTCTCGACCTCAAGAGGAAGAGGACTTCCAGTAGAAGTCAGCATCCCCATGGTAAAGGCCTCCAACTCATTGCCTGCCCTTCCTTCTTCCTTCTTCTTCTTCTTCTTCTTGTTCCCTCTAGTTGGAGAAAATCGATCCTCGGGTCAACTCCGTTGCCCCGTGGCGCACACACCAGCTACAGCCACCAGCAAGGCGCGTCTTGAGTTTGGCCAAACCACCATCAACGCAACCACCCACGCCCTCCCCTTCCCTCTGTCTCCCATTCTACCAAAGTCTAAAGTAAACACAGCAAAGCAGCAATACCAGAGGACCGCCGCCGCCACTGCTGCTGCCTTCGGATCGTTTCAATTAAGTGAGCCAAGATACTGAGGACAACCTCCTCCAAATTCTACGACTTTACACCTTATATTCAACTAAAGGAAAGAATAAAACATGAATGGGATGCAAAGGTGTTAATAAAATGACATCCATCAAGTGAATAAAAAAAAAAAAAAAGAGAGAGAGAGAGAGAACAGAGCAGGGTGTTTATGCGATCAACACATTACTTCCACTTAATTTGACTAGGCAATAAACTGTTATGTAAATTAACTCTTTCACATATCCTTTTTTTATAGTGAAAACAAAAAAAAAATCACATAATAATATTAATAATTTAAGACAACAAATTCATTTAACACTTGTATTTATATTTTAATAATATTATTCTAATACTTTGTTATATAAATTTATTTAAATTTATAGCTACATACAAATATTTCTGGAATTTCAGGGAATAGCTTTTAAATTGTTATTTCAATCATATTATCATACAATATTTCGGTCCTTTTAATAGCTTGAATCAATCTAGTACAATTTTTGGATAATTTGGAAAGTAAATCTTTGTAGAAAACTGTAAAAGGGGAGTGGAACAAACTTTCTGATATCGTAGCTTTCAAAGAATCAATTTTACAAATTTGAATAAAAGGCCTTAGATATTTATATAAATTTATTATTGTTTCAAAACAATACTAATAATTTTATTTTCCGAAAAGATACTAAAATATTTTATTTTGAATATATGTATATTCAAAAGCAAAACTCATGTATATGACAATCGATAAATTTTGAAATTTATAATTAATTTTAAGTCTAAAATCTGTTCATTATGTTTTTCTTTTATGCGGAAAAATTCAAGAAAATAATACTTTAAAGTATATATCTCTTTTTATTAAAAGATACAATTTTCAAGTCATTAGTAATTCGCTTTTTAAATAAAGAAATTGTTTTTCGGGTAAAAGAAAAGAGAGGAGAGATAAAACAAAACAAAAAAAAAAAAAAAAAAAAAAAATGCACCACGTTCTCTCTTCTCCCTCTCGCACATTTTTTTTTTTTTTTCGCTTTCATTGACTTTTGTTGTTCAGTGAGAATGAAAGAGAGAAGAAGAAATAAAGATGAAAGCGAGTATCCGTGTTTCCCTCCAAAGACGGGCTCGAGTGTCAAGTTGGTGGCCGATGAATTTGACCCAGTGAGAAGGGAACTTTGAACTTGTTCAATGTCGCGCGGTGGAATGCGTGGGCGGCGACGTCGGCGGAGGTCGCATCGCTCTTGGAGGCGTCTGTACTGGTGCTTCTCTCTTCCCCCGCCATCTCTATCTACTCCTATGCACAGCGAGAGAGAAAGAGAGAGCTGTGGAATAGCCAGATCGAGGACTAGAGTCGAGGTCTATCTCATTCCGTCTGTCCTTTCCGGTTACGACTATTGTTATGCTTATAGTTATTATTATATCTATCTACTTTTATGATTATTGTTATAGTTATTCGTATATTCCAACTGCTGCTAAGGTTATTATTATTTTTATTATTATTAATATAATGTCCTCATCAAGAAAGCTAGTTAGTCCCGAGGCTGGGTGTAATCTTGCACGGACCAAGACGCGCCCCTTTGCAATACCAAATATAAATAGCCGTGTGTAGAAAGAGCATCACCCGCCAAGAGTTCATTACATTTTATATGCAGCGGTTTATATTATATTCGTACGTGGTTTTTCGTCGTGGGAAAACTAAGCCATGGCCTCCAATGGATATTTCTATATCCAATTACACAGTCCACCCTCGCGCACAAACATGATGAACTCTCGCTATAGACTTTTATTATTAAATCCTAATGGCGCAAAGAGAAATTACCAATTTATATTCTTCATTATTTTTATTATTATCATTTATTATTATCATTTGGGGACATAAGAGATTGGAATTTAGATGATATCTAAAAACTCAGGCCTTTGGGTATTAGGGAGATTGTTAAATGAGATAATGAAAATAAATAAATAAACGAGGTCCAGCAAAGAGGTTGAGAATGGGAGAGTGTGTGTTGTTGGTTGTTGTTGTTTTTTTTTTTTTTTTTTTTTTTTTTCTAGCCAAAAGCAGAGCATCTGAATACTAATGTTATGTTGTCTATGTAATTTAAGTTAACCAACTATTTATTCACTAGTCCATTTATCATTCAATTCATTGCAGGCGAGGGCTGATAAATGCGGATAGATTAGAATGAGTTATCATCAAAGTGGTAAATGATTTGAATTTCTATTATTATTAGAATCAGATAAGCCTGGAAGATGTATGTAGTTCGGTAGCGATAGAATGTTATATAGTCTATTCAACTATGAATAGGAGAGGAATAAACACGTAATCAAAGATATTTGTTTTAGATTCATGCAATTTTATTTTTAATAATCGAATCACATCAAAAAATGTGCTGCTATCTTCATTCATATTAATAGAAATTCAATTAAATGTTAATTTATTTTTCAATTGTAATAATACTTAAAATAAATTTAATTAATTAAATAATTATGTATTTTATATATACATATATGCCATTAAACTTTGAATTTATTTTTTTAAATTAATTATATTCATATTTTATTTAGCCATATTAAAATGTTAATTAAAAAAATTAATTAATATTATAAATAAATTTTCAACATATTTCATTTGGAGAATTAAAAGAATCGAAATCTATCTGTGGGTTGTTACTGAATTCGAAAATTCTTGGAATATAAGGATATAATTTATTTGTATTTCTCAAAACCAATTAATCTACACATTTCATGTTTGTTTATTATTTTTTTTTTGTTTCGAATATTTTTATACAAAATATTCAATCCTTTTAAGAGTAAGATTATAACAAAATGATTTCCGTTCGATTGTAACAGATATGTAACAGAATCGTAATTACTTTACAAAGTATATTTATGATTAATAATAAAAATAATGTATATAATATATTTATTTATCAAAATTTAGAATTATTTTCGTATTAATTTCTTTTCTATTATGTTAGAAAACTCGATATAATTTTTTTTCCATAACATTTAACAACAAATTTAATTAACCTGTTATATAATTAATCATACATTAAACATATTCAATAATTAAATATATATTTACTATCTCGCCAGTATTACGAAAATTTTCGATTTCGAGATTTTGATGTTTTTATACGTTTTGAAGGTCCCTGAGTCATTTTCACTAAGGTTGAGAAAAATGTCTGTGACAGGACCATTACTACCCCCTCTAAACTGACCGAAAAAAAGATATATGTTTGATAATTTTTCACATGATTAAAAATTGTATAAAATTGCTATATATAGAACTCGAACTTGATTGAATCCATGAAAGTACCTGAATTAATTTTTTAACACGTTGAGTGGCAATCACGCGGCAGCACGTGACGTGGTGCCATCAACAAAGAGCCAAGCACATCCTGATTTAATAAATATTATTTATTAATTTTAATTTATAATAATAATTAATTAAATTTCATTTAAATATAATATATGTTAATTAATCCAATTCAAATTTGCGTAATATTCGAGAGGAGACACTCCAGATTTTTTATTTAAGAGATTTAAGATATTAATTAAAATTAATTATAAAAAATAATTGTATAATATAGAAAAATCATAAATATTATATAATATGTTTATAATAATTTTTCTTTTCTTTAAAAATATCTATTCTATCTTAGGACACAAATCTTTGAGTTAAAATAGGGATATGAAAATAATTTTGTATCTTATATTATCGTTAAGGAAATCTTAAAATAGTGAGAATAAGATAAACGTTCCCTTCTTATTTGTATATTATTCAATTATTACGATTTATTTTTATTTTATTAGAAGAAAATATATAGAAAATTTGATTCTATTAATTATAGTGACAAAGTGAAATGCATAGTATACTCAGAGGAAGGACAGGTTGTCCACTAGTTTGTCACCCCCAGTAACACTCACAATACTTGTGTCCCCTCGGAATTTTCCTCCATGTTTCAAATCAATTCACTAAATGTATTAATCCAGCGCAATGCGCAAATAGACAATGGTCCAAACATCAAAATAATTACGTATCTACAAATCGGACCTATACGAGCGTGTGTGGATATATTTGAGTAATATATCAAAACAGGAGGCGGGCCCCAACGGACGTGGTGACACAAGTAAATATTAGAAAAGCGACAAGCGATTCATATCAACAACGTCATAGTATGTGACAATCAATCCCGGGGAGACCTTCAATTCTGTTTTCTAATGCGGGTTTCGTGGTTTACAACTACATCGAGTCACCCAACTTCAAATAGAGGTGCAGAAGCTTGCACCAGGCCGCCAGTTCAATATTTAGAAGGTCCAAAATCATTTTAGGCCGAGTGATAAAATTAGTATCCGGATGATGAGATTTGTTAAATAGAAGGGTTGGGAGAAGGGGTGATGGAGGTGGGGGTGATATTTTGTCAAATATGAAATTTGATGATGTATGAGAATGAAAATGAAAATGAAGTGAATTTTGATATAATATTAATGCATTATGAATTTCTAGCTAAGTGTGGGTATAAAATAAATACTAAACAGGCTTATGTCTATGTGTAGGTAGATGAATGGGTGGATGTGTATGTGTAATTAATTAATTCATTTTCCAACAAATTCAAATTAATTTCTCTCTATTGAGAAAACAAACATTGCAATGAATGAAAGAGGGAGAGAAAAAAAAAATCATCACCTACGAAAAAGTACAAATTTCTTTTTTTTATATTATATTTAGCAAAAAAAAGACGATTTTCATGAATTGAAATCAAGATTATAAATTGTAAAATAAAAATAAAAAAAAAATAAAAAATAAGGACGGAATGATGAAATCTGAGTAACAGCATTCATTCTTTTCTCCCCCGGGTTTCTTTCTCCCTCTCTCTCTCTCTCTAATTTTCTTTTCTTTTCTCTCTCATTCCCTTCTCTATGGACATTTCCGGCCGCCATGATAAATAATGCTAAATTAATCAGCGAAAGCCGTAAGAATTTTGATGTTTTTGTTTCTTTGTTATCATGGTAGAGTTGTTGCTTGCGAAGAGTATCCCTCTCCCTCCTCCCTCTTCTACCCTCTCAACAACTTTAAGATTTATATCTCGGGCAATTAAAATATTTGTTGAAATTTAAATAAATTTTCAAACAATAGTAGAATTTTTTGAATATATTGTCCTATTTCATTTATCAATAATTAATTATTCCATTCAATTCCAATATATATATATATACTTAAATAAACTATATTTTTTTGAAATCGTGTTCTAATATTGTTCAATATAATTAAACAATATTTCATTATACAATGATTATTTTGAAATGAGATTGAAATGTTTCTATTGCCAAAAAATAGAAAAATATTAACAATAATAATAAATAAGTATTAAATTAATAAATATATTTTGAAAATAAATATTACGAAGGAAATATTTTATTTTTTTATACAAATATTAGATAACCTGCAAGTTCTTTATTACTGCAAAAATATTTCATTACTATCCAATCACAGCCTTTTTTAATTGCTGAAAAAACTGAAACTAAAAGAAAAAATTGGATATGAAATTATAAAATTAATAACATAAACAAAAAATTAAAAAAATAAAATTAATTTAACATTTTTTTTTTAAATAATTAAATACAAAGTGTTTTTTTAGAAAAAATGAATTAATGATGAAAAAATAAATAAATTAAAATAAAGTAAGAATGGGATCTTTAATTATAGAATGTATAAATCAATTTTAAATTAAATTTGTACAATTCCAACATTTAGTTTTTTTTATAAAATATATAAAAAAGATTTTCAACACAATCCACTTCATATATAATTAAAAATAATTAATTAAAAAAAAAAAAATCAATATTATATCCATTTTTCTTAAATGTCGAATATCCTATATATTTATGAAATTTAAAATTTACTTCTCTTTGTTGAATGGCATGGTATTTTAACAAACAAATATTTTCAATATTCTCAAGAGTGGAGAAATTGTTCGATTTGTTTATTTATAAGTATACAATATAATTTGTTTAATTAGATAGAATTAATTTCTAGAATTGCTAGCGAAAAGTATAATGTGAACGTTTTTTTTTCATTTTATTTTCTCTCGATTGCTAATATATGTTTTGCTTGTCTAAATATTAATATTAATTTGGACTATGATTATAATTTAAAAGGAAACTCCTCCCTCATCACTACCGCCACTACTGACATTTTGTTCTGTTCCATCATTTGATTTTAATTTTTTTTTTATTTTATTTTCTAAGCAAATACACTTCTACTTAAACATATTATTTATCTATTGTATCCTATGATAATCATTTCAAATACTATATTTAGATTATTATAGTCAATTAGAGATTTGTTTTGTTTGTTTTTGTTTTTCTTTTTTTAATTTTTTTTTTTTTTTTTTTAATACCTTTTAGTTGATTTTTTTGTCTTTTTGTTATAAACATCCCACGCTTTTTTTTAAAATTTTGGAATTTAATTAATTTGTATTTATATTTTTTTTTTTGTGATTATTTATTTAAAAAATATGGCAGTGATTTTTTCACTTTTCGTTAAAAAAAACTCATTTCAAAAAGATAGGATAATTTTTAGTTTTAATCAATATATTGTATTATATATATATATATATATTAATATTGTATTCATTTGTAATTCTTTTTATCAATGACGTGTTTGCTTGGCAGCCATTTCTCTAGCGAAATGGCGATTCGATCCGATCACTCTCTCTCGCTCTCTCTTTCTCTCTCTCTCTTGGTGTTCGTTAATATTTGATTGGAATAAAAATGCGAGCTGATTGGCTCGGCAACGTTTTCTTATTGTGCCTTTATAAATGTATTTATTGACCTCGGCGGGTCGACGGCTCGTCCCGCCATTAATATCAATAGAACGGTCGAGGGGCAGTCAGAAGAGAGAGTGAGAGAGTGAAAGAGAAGAGAAAGAGGAGGCGTCGACGTGGTCGTCCTCCGGATTCGACACCTCGTGACATTTGCAAGGGTGCAGGTGTATTGTAATATATATATCTATCGTAGGCCTCCTATCGTTCATTTTAACCCTCTCTTCCATCCCCCCAAAATTCCACCCAGTCACCTATACAATATCATCCATTCCTCTCTTACCACACGCTCGAGTAATTAGTTTTTCATATTTTTATTTATTATTGTTTCCTATCAAGGGGGTAGGAGTATATTTAGATTTCGTCACGAAAACCGACGGTTCAAGTATTGATTTTACTTCGCATTTATTTATTTAATGTTTTAAAAAAACTTATTTTTCTAGCCTCGCCACTGACAGCTTATTTATCTTATGTGTTAGCTTTAATATAAAAAGAATTATATGCTTTCTAATAGATCGTCTATTTATTTTAAGGCCCAGCTTATACCACCTATCCATATTGGGAGTATGTTTTTTTATTCCCCCAAAATCATTCAACTGCGAAAATATCGATATCGATTCGTACAATTATCTTATTTACAGGACTTTGTTAATACTTGACTAACATACATTAACACTGTCTTAATTAAATATATTGATCGTAAATCAATATTGACTTATTTATATATAGAGATGTTGGCAAATAACTGATTTGCGTCCCACTGGAGTAGTGGTCCATTTCAACTCAGCTTCCATAGATATATATATATAAATTTGTTGGTATATAAACCCAAGAGGGTTGAACGCATCCATTCCTCTTCTCCAATTTCCTCATTCATTAACCTGCAGGCCTTGGTAACCTTGACAATCCAGACGTTTGTATAACTCATTTTATATATCCACCCACCCAAGTCCGAATGAACTTTACATATACATTCCAAAGAGTAGAGGGGATGGGAGAGGTAGGGGTAGGGGTGGTAGGTGGAAGGTAGGCCGGCTGTCTTTAAAAATTGATGAACCGCATTCAACATTCCGTCGTCACCCTCCTCTTTTTCACGATCCTATTATTATTTATATATTATATTTGATATTATATATTTATATATTGTGTGCTCATGCATTTATTCATATCGTTTCTATTCATATATATTAATATATTCCATTATTTATACGGGGACTTGGAGACGCCAGTATTGGCTTGTTCCAAGTCTGCTTGGAAACTTTGTGTGGTCTTGTTGTAAAGCCAGACTGGCTCCATCTCATTCCAGGGCCGTATGTTAGACTTCTCTGTGCTTTGTCTCTCTTGTCTTTGAATACCCCTCAACTTCTCTCAACTCTTCATCTCTTGTCCACCCTCCTTCGTCTCTCCTCTATCCTCCTCCACCGACGCTCTTTCTCTCTCGCTCTCTTAGGATCCCTCCCATCGTTATGTTTATCTTGTTCGTTGCCTTACTGACTGGCACATATCCGATAAAAAAAAAACATATATTACATTTACATTATTTCACTTTCCCATTTCTTTACTTTTTATTTAATCAATTTTAATCAATTTAATTAATTTTTTTTAATAATATATTATAGTTTACAATAGTTATTAATCAAAATATATATTAAAATATTTCCTAATAAATATATAATAAACACAATATTTTTTTTTTATTTTTTATTTTAATTAATATTTCAAAATATTTTAATTAGCGGAATATTAATTAATTATTATTAAAATTAATTATATACTATAATAATGAAAAATAAAAATAAAATTAATGAAAAAAGCACTTTAAAACTTAAATTTTATTCTTTTAGAATTTTATTATTTTTCATGTAAAACATTTTCAGGGAAATCGGACAAATTTACTTAACCAGAAAATACTAAAAATATAAAAACAAATTTAAAACATTTAATAAATTAATCTAATATGAATTTTTACCACCCTTCCACTTCAGAAAATTCTCTCTAATTCTAATATATTTTATTATTAATAAATAAAACAGATCATTTTTTTTTTATTTTGTAAATTAATTTTTCAAGATATATTTTAGTTATCGGAATGTAAATCAACATTTATGAAAAAAAAATTATTATAATAGTAAAAAAAAATATAAGCCATTAATTTAACATAATAAACTTTGATTATATTAATTTAAGACTACAATTTTAAAGAGTTCTCTTCACTAGAATTGAATTTCTCCTCCTTCCTCTCCTTCATTTAGAAATAATAATTTTCTCTAATTTTGATAATAAAAATATTAAAAAAATTTACCCATATGTTTTTTTTTTATAAATTTATTTTTTAATATTAAAAAATATCCAATCATTTAATAATTTACAAAAAGAATTTCCATTCACTCACCCCCCCCCCCCGCCTACCCCATCAGAATGTCCTTGTCTTTTTATCACTCTCTTCATTTTAAACTTATTTAAAAAAATATCTTTTTTTTTTTTAATTTAAATTGATCTTTCAAAATATTTTAATTAGCGGAATTTAAATGAATATTTATGAAAATTAATTAGAAAAGAAGAATATATATACAAAATCTCTAATTAGATTTTTAAAAACTTTTAACTATATTGATTTTCAATTTTCAAGTTAAAATATTCAAAATTCCCATATTGAAGAATTGTTATTAAAGAAAATTTTCTTAATTTAAAACATTTTATGATAATTTAATTTAACTTTAAGAAATTGTAAATACAGTATTTAAAGAAATATGTATTTTTTCCAATTTGAAATCACATATAACTATATATATATATATATATATATATATATATATATATATATACATATTAGTTATGGTAAAAAATAAAACTAATAATAATCTCATATATGATGAGTGGTTTTAAGTGAGGGAGGAGATAAAGAAATGATTGGATGTTATCATAATGATGAGTTTTTTTTTTGTTCTCGCACAGATTCATTACGGTGGTTTAAATTTTAAAAATATATCTATGAGTAGGATTATCAATTGAAGGGTGAGAGAGAGAGAGAGAAAGTTAGAGGATGGATTCAAAGAAGGGAGATTTTAGGAGGGTAATAAGAGGGTTGCATTGATGCATGATGCATCAAGTGGGATAGTGCAGTGTTGCTGTCTACTGTACAGTTGAAAAAAGTGAAAGAGAGAAAAAGACAGAGAGAGTTGTTTATTTAAGCTCGGTTCAGTTCAAGTCAAGTACGATACGATTGATTTCGAAAGAGAGAGAGAGAAAGCACAAATAGATTAGACTATCTGTAGTGGCAGGTTAGAAGTTTTAATTATGCCAAGGGGGATCAACGAGAAGTGCAACAATATTTGTGCTGGATGCTTTATTTGAACAGCAATCTACCGATATGTCGGAGATTTTCATTTACAGCCATCGGTTTTGTTTTCATAGAAAATTAAATTTTATAATCGCCGAAGAAATGGCTATTATCGGGGCGGGATTTTAATGCGATTCCTATGTAGGTTGGTTTTATTCATCAATATTCATCTGGGCTCCTCTTGATAAAACGTTCAAGTATTGGCAGCTGGGAGTTTTTTTTTACCCATTTATATTTTATTTAGCTTTGTTCAGACATAAAACCTTTTCCCGTTGGTTAGTTGGACGAGCCTGGCAGGCAACTGGGAGGATGAGCCTCGAGGCAGAGAGTGGGCAGTGGAGAGGAGGATGAGGATAGATGAGGAGGACTTCAGCCCCACACACCCAATGACCACACATACATTGGCCAAAAAGAGTGCCCTCCAACCCTCCTCCCATTCCCTTCTCGGCTGACATTTGCAAGTGTCTGTCAGGCCTTCCGAATGGGGGGACGCACCCCCTTAGGCTTCGAATCGATCGTCTGTTAACAGGGCAAACCCATCCCCTACCACCAATCACCCTATACTCTCCTGATCAAATGCTGATCGGCCCTTCCCACGAACAAGTCTTCAATGTTGATACCAATATCAAAAGATGACAACCTATCTCTCTCTCTCTCTCTTTCTCTCTATATATATAGTATATATAGTATATATAAAGCTATTTTTCCAATGCTTGTTTAGTTTTCATATCAATGACTTTACAACTTGATGCTTTTTACCAACAAAGAGATGATCATACAAGACAAATTTTGACAATAATCGAATTTTCAAAAAAAGAAAAAAAAAAAAAAATATAAAATAATAAAATAATGAATACCTGTAAATTTTTTCAATATTTCACCAACCCACTACGATATTTTCGAATAAAAAACAAAAAAGAAATTCTTAAAAAGTGTGTTAACTTGTAATATTTTATTTTCTCTAAACTGAATATGTGATGTCACAGAGATCAGTGAAAATTTTTTATTCATTTCTTTAATATTTGAGAATTTGAGAAATTGAGAAAAAAAATATTATTTACAACATAAATTCTCTTAATTTTATATTATATACTAACAAAATACCATAGTACAATGTTAGATGTTGAAAAAATAATGGAATGGATTGAAATATCTTTGATTGTTGTAAGATTTATAATGATGATTTAAGTCTTTTTGTACGAAAAAATAATACTAATAATATACTAACGTTTAAAGATAGTTTCCCAAAGAAGTTCTTTGATATATTTACTTTCTCGTAATCTGGTCATAATACAATATGCTTTAATTTGTTATTTCTAAACTTTCAATAAAATTATATATATATATATATATAAATATATTATTCGATTTTAAACTACATAGATTAAACTGACAGATTAAAGATATAAATATTTTATATTTTAATTTATTTTATATTTGGTATCTTAATTTATATAATAAAAAAAAAACACAAAACAAACTATTATTTCGAAAATAAATTGTCCCCATCAACAGTCAGATAATTTATTTGATTATATGAAAGGGAAATGGTATATAAAATATATCAAATGTGTGATAATATCAATTATTCTTATCTCTAAAACTCACGAATTAAATAATATTAGCAGAGCAGATGTTTTCTCTTACCTGAAACAAACAAAAAAAAATCCTATGTATATTTATTGAATAAAATGAACATTAGTATAATAATATTCTAAAAAGATATATTCTTAATAATATGAAAAATGATTGTGAAGAAACAAAAGTAATTTGAACAAACAAAAAAAAAAAAAAAAAAAAAATGCAATTGTTCTGAATAAAATAAGGGCATTTCCCTAATTATAAAGAAATATTCATTATTTCTAAGAAGAATGATTTTTTTTTTATGAATAAATTAAAATATGTTAATATCTAAATAGATTCATATACATGTAGTCATATTGTGGAATAGAATAGAAAGAGAGAGAAGAGAAAAAAAAATGAATGAATAGTTCAGAGAAATGAGAAAACATCCTTCATTTGTTTTTCTATTCCCAATGAACGAGCAGATATCAAGGATGGATCTTGAAATTGTTCAAGAATGACAATCCTTAATTGTTTTCTATTGTTCCTCCGTGAGCAAAGAGGATAGTGCATTTTGAAATGACGTCTGCATTGGAAATTAGTACTTGGGTTTGACTCGAAAGACCCGACTGATCTAAGCATTAGTAATATACATTTGAAAAATTAACATGTATTATTTCTTCATTTTTTTATGAAATAAAATGATTGATATTATTAAAACCAAATGAATTTCTATTTTTGTATATACTAACTTAGTATATTAATTTAAATGAAAATTCTACAAATGAAATGAGTCCAAGAATTGAATATTCTTCTCTCCCTATCCAATTAACAAAGTAACAAAATAGTAGATATAAAAATGTCTGATCCAAAAGCTCCACCCTAATAAACTATCTCTCCCTCAAAAAAGATCACACATCAACAAATAGAAATATATACATATATATATTATTTATATACTATTTTTATAATTTTATGATATATAAATGTATGATGTAAATAAAAATTAGTTAAATTAACATTATAAAATTATAACTGATATGTTTTTTAAACAATATATCATTAGTTTTATTTAAAATTTTAGATATGGGCAGGACAATAACTCCTTGACTTTTTGAATGCAAGACAGGTTTTTGAATATAAAATTATTTTATTTTACAACGTAGTCTTCTTTGAGCTCCATACACTTCGTCAAACATATGTTCAATTTTTTTATCCCTTCCAAAAAATAAGATTTGTCCAGGACATTAAAATAGATTTGTTTGTGAGATTTAATCATTCGAGTCAAATCTCTCTCTCTCTCTGAGCCATTTCTTCAGGTTTGGAAACAAGAAATCATCAATAGGGACTAAATCCGGAGAATATGGCGGATGAGGGATCAATTCGTATCACAATTCATAGATTTTCACTTTTTTCATTTCCTTCTAAAATCATGAGGTAGTCTGCTATTAATGGATGTCAAACAAAAACTAAAACACCCAGCTGATCACTTGATAGTTGCCTTCTGACAAGAACATTGTTTCCATTTCATTCAAAAGAGGCGAGATTCAAAAAGTCACGGACTTATTGACCTGTCCTCGTATACTAATAAATGGATTTTATTTAAAAACTATTATTTATGAATGTACATAATCAAAAAGAATAAATGTTTTTTTATCTAATAAAAAAGTATCTTATAAATCAAATAAAAAAAAAATGTATTAAATCAAAGATATAGGTATATAATTAAATATTTTATTTCTGGAACTGATAAATAAGCACGAATTATAATTATTTCTAATTCCCCAGTGAACACTCGAGACGAGATTAATATTCGAAATGGAACTTTTGGCTCCATTATAAAGACAGAGAGGGGTGAGGAGGAGGGTATCTATCCAACCATCTAAATAATATAATTGTAGGATGAAAGTTTTAATTTGGCTTCATTTATTTTAGTAAAACTAGAATTTACGGCTGTTTATTTAATATTAATAACAGATTTGGGTTGGGAAAATTTTGGAAGAAAGTTGGTTGGTGGATAGAGAGGGAGAAATATATATATATATATATATATATAGGTTATAATTAAAGAGAGAAGGAAGGGTGAAAGAGAGAGAGAGAGAGAGAAAGAGAAAGAGAGTGAGAGAAGGAAGAGTGCGCGCGGTTGGTTGCCTCGAGATTCGATCTGCCAGAGTAGTCATAAATATTTAGCCGGGAACATTAATTTCGATTCTTATTTCAAATCCACTCTCGGCGAAGACAAATTGTGATAGGTGTCGGGGAGGTTGATTCCGACACAGGCAGGGATTAATTAGCAGCCTATTCTTCGAGGGTTGTCTGCTACCCCTCAACCTTTCTTCCCCCCTCCCCCCCGTCTCTTATGGAAGATCGATGCTATCATAAGATGGTAAGAGTCTCTTTCACTTTCTCTCTCTCTCTCTCTTGTTTCTTGCTAAGTGGCCAATGGGGGGTTCCCGATGTCGATGCACTTTTCTCTCTCCCTCCACTTCACTCCAATTGCACCCCAACCACCACCCTCCACTCTACACTTCTGTGGTTTTCATCAAGTGTGAAATTGCTTGCCTCGTATTTATATATCCATCTAGAGAGAGAGGGGGGAGGGCGGTGATTGGAAGGGGCTGGGGGGGTTGAGTGGAAACGGCTGATAATACCAATTCCAATGATGCAGAATTTGCGTCACCGTGATTTTCATTGTTGTTTCATCACAATATAAACCGCACCCGCCATTGGCGACCAATCGATATAATGGAATCAGCAATGTTAATTATAAAATAGTGTTGTGACCACTGGGGTGTTTGATTTGCAGTATTTTTGTCGCACCTTCAAATCTCACTCGCTCTCGGTTTATATGTATGTTTGCATTCGTTTATATAGAAATATAGATATATAGATGTAAACGGGTGTGGTGGTGGTGGGGATGTGGGTTGGGGTGGATGGAGGTGGGGGTTGGCAGGCGAGGTGATGGCTCGCGCCCGCGTAATTATCTCGCGGGGGTAGGCAAGGGGGCATCGTCGGACATGGAAATGTGTGGATGAAACATAGTCTCACATACAGTTCATAATAACCTACATGTCACATTGATTGGCAATCAAGCTCCGATTATAATACTCATCGATCGTCAACACTGGACAAATTGCATTATCTCCCCGTTATCGAATATCAACAATTTTACAGTAAGTTAATGTTAAAAAGCTCGCGGACATTTTGGCACCCGTGTTTAGTGACACAATACAACAAGCCAACCCCGAGTTGAGGGAGGGAAAAAAAGAGGGACATTGATTATAATACTTAAATAAATAGAAGAATCATCAATTGGACAAATTTTATTGTTCCTCATTAATTAAACGAAGAAGAATTTACTATAATAAAATTAATAAAAGTAATAAATTATAATTATAATTAATACTATAAAAAAATCATGGATAAAAAAAAAAATTAGTACAATTAATACATATCAACGATTTGAATATGAAAGTAAATATTTTCTAATCCAAAATTGAATAAAATTTCAAATTTAAATATTTAAATCACACAAACATAAAATTATATCTATTAACTAAAAATAAAAACAAATTATATTTAATATATAAAATAAGTTATATTTTAAATCTTGCTTATTGAAAATAATAATTATAATTTAAAAAAAAAAGTAAATTAAAGTCCTTTTTTACCTATAAACATAGGAAAAAAAAATATTCTTAAAAATTCTCAAAATCACGAACATATAAGTTTTTTTTAAGAATGTCCACCCTTTTTAATTCTTTAAATTTATAAAAAAACATGATGATGATTGGGACTACAAGTACCCATAATAATTATAGTAGGAGACGAGCGAAATAAAAACATTAAAGATACCTATTTTGTAAAAATGCTCGTATAATACTTTGATTTGGTTTAATATTCTAACCATTTTATATTTTTTAACAATCTTCAGGAGACTTTTTACTATATCGGCAGAGATAGTATTGCGATCATGAAAATTTTCGATGTCGAGATTTTGATGTTTTTATAGGTTTTGAAGGTCCATGAGTCATTTTCATTAAGATTGAGGCAAATGTCTGTGTCTGTGTATGTGTGTGTGTGTGTGTATAGACAAGATTGTCTGATTGTGTGAGCTAGAATAATGAAATTTGGTACACGGGTATTATTCAAAATTCATAGTTTTCTATCAACTTTTGAGAAATGTAGCTCTTTCGGAAGAGGGTCATTATCTACCACGTTTTGATTTTTTTTCTTCTAAAGTGACCGTAAAAATAAAGATATAACAAAGAGCCAAACACGCGCTGGTTTAATAAATATTATTTATTAATTTTAATTTATAATTTAATTAATTAAATTTAATTTAAATATACTATATGTGTTAATTAATCCAATTCAAATTTGCGAGATAGTCGAGTGGAGACACTCTAGATTTTTTCAATATTTTCTCGAAATTGAATCACGCTTTTGTAAATCGCATCCATATATTATAAAGATATATTATAATTAAAATGTGCGTGGATAAATTAATTAAAAAAAATAAAGATAATAAATGATGTATATTATATATAAATATTAAATTCAGTTATTATATAGTAATTTCATTATATTATTTATTATCCGATGTTGTAAGAGAATAGTGTTATAATATGTCATCAGTTTATTTATTAAAATTCATATTCATAATCGAAAACAAAGATAATTATCAAGACTGAATAGTTAATAAAGTATAACTTACCGATAATACTCACAAGTTAATTTATATTATTTATATTTTTGTTTGTAATTTCTTTGACCTTAACTTTTATTTTAGTCATTTATTTAAATAATATTTTTCAAAAAGAAAAAAAAAATGTCTCCACTCATTAATGAGGTCACTATCATTTGTTTCTTTTCTTCAAATAAATAACAATTCTTAAAATTTGTCAATATAATTATATATAATATAATAATAATAAAAAAAAAATTATAATGATAATTATAGTGGAGTTCATATAATTGTATAATTTTAACTTTCTACGAATTCTTTTTCTTAGTTAGTAATTAAATCCAAAATAATTTATTATAGATGTTTCTAAACGAAAAAAAATTATATAATATTATATTTTGTTTGGTATTGAAGAAGCATAGAACGTAATGAGTGGGTGTTATCTGTTATTAAAAAGATGATGAAGTGGATGGGTAACCAAGAAAAAAAATGGAAAAGACCATAAATAATTAATATAAATAAATAAATAGCATATTCAATTAAAATTAATATTTGTTGAATAAACATTTTTTTATTAGATTTGAAAGTATATTTAAGATTATTTTAAATATTAATTTGAAATCTTAAATTTTAATGCATTCCTTTAAGTATTTAATTTCAATGGTTTATTTTTAAGAGATATACTTTTTGCTATAATGATAAATAAGGAGTATTATATATATTTGGATAAAAATTATTTTATTTTTCAATGTAATCTCCTTTGAACTCTTTACATTTCGTAAAAAGTTTCTCCAATTTTTTATCCCTTCCAAAAAATAAGATTTGTCGAGGATCTCAATTTTTGTCAGATGATTTCATCGTTGGAGTCAAATCTCTTCCCTCTCTTTGAGCCATTTCTTCAGGTTTGGAAACAAGAAATAGTCACTCGAGGATAAATCCGGAGAATAGAGTGGATGAGGGAGCAATTCGAATTCCAATCCATGGATTCTCATGGAAATTCACTTTTTCCATTTCCCTCTCAAATCACGAGGTAGTGAATGAATGTCAAACAAAAACTAAAAGACTCAGCAGATTCAACTTTCAACAGGAGTCAGCTGATAGTTGTCTGATTACAAGAGCAGTGTTGCCATTTAATTTAAGAGACGGGAAATTCAAAAAGTTGCGCACTTATAGACCTGCCCTCCTATATAAATATATATATATATATATGTAGATCTGTACAAGTTGTCAGAATAATGGCGAAAATATTTTGGTTCAAATCAGTTTCAAATTTTCCAATAATGATGAAAAAAAAAATTATAAAATTTTTATTCATAATTATTTTATCTCTATCATATTACCAATAATATTATTATATTATAATTTTTAAGGATTCCATTATAAATCTGTCCACAAATAAAACTAAAAACACATAATGTCATGCTTAGTGGTTGTCATGGGAGGATTTTTTTTAATTTTATATTGAAAAATAAATAACAAATTAGATAAATATAATTATACCTTAATAAATAAATACATTTATTATTAAATAAATAATATTAAAATCTTAGATATGGAAATATATAATTTTTAAATGATAAAAATATGTATCTCTAATTACAAAAAAATATTTATTGATCATTCATATATGTTAAATAGATTAATATAATAAATAATTAAAAATTCTAGTAAAATTGTTAATAATTAATTCTTGAAACCATAAAATATAAAGAAATAAAAAAATCTCACAATCGATTTTTTTCTCATGATTTGCATTTGTGAATCGCTTTAAAAATAATAATCTATTTTTTTACCGGACAATCTAAATCAGAACATCTTCTTTTTCTTCTTATCTTTATTCTAGTTATAAGAAGATGAGTTGAAGGGGACTGAATAATGATGAATTATTGGTAAGCCTTATAAATCTAGATTAAAATTTAAGAAGATTTGTCTTTTTTAATCAAAAATATCTTTTGAACGTGACCTTAACAAAGATTTTTTTTTCTCCATCTCTCTCCCTCTCTTTTCTATTCTTTGTTAAATTATACGTACTTATATTTTAATCAAATTAAAGAACTAAATAATATATGATATATTAAGACAATAAAAAAGCTTGATTTTTTTTTTAATTATCATTCATGTTTAATGCAATTAATTTAAAAACCTAACCAACCAACGATTGAAGAATGTCCTCGAAAGAGAATTTCATTCATCACACTGGACTTTTTTTTTTTAACCAAGATATATATTTTAATAAACACATTTACGACTGGGATACCTATTCCCAAGCTGAATAAATTTCAATTAATAATACTTTCAGACTAAAAATTATTAATTTATGTTGACACTCAGATATATTTAGAAAAAGAGTCTATCGGGAAAATATTGAAATGGAATTTCACCCTCCACTCTTTCACTCACATATACTTCTCTTTTTTTTTGTTTTTTGTTTTCCATTCATTTATTTTTTCCCCTCATCTTTTTTATTTATTAATTTATATTAACTATTAGTTGTGAAGTATTATCTCTCTCACTCTTTTTATATATCTCAATATATATATATATATATATTTGTCTGTTTTTGTGAACAGTAAAAATTTTTTTCTTCAAAATTTGATAATACATATTTCAAATTAATAAAGATTTATTATTGTTATTATTATTAATATATTTAAGAATATCTTATATATAAAATTCTCGTGTCACAAAACTTTGAAATCATACTCCTCCGAAACGGCTTGACCGATTCTTATGAAATTTTTTATGTATATTCAGTAGGTCTCAGGGCATGTCAGACTTCCTTTAGAAAACCGCTAATTGGTAAGGTGTGTCCAGGAAATGCTAATTAATTAAAAATAGTTTAGTTACCATACTAGCTCATAGAGGCGCTGGTGGCAAAAATTTGAAATCTTATATATACCCTTATAAGAAGCTTCCAAACAAAAGCGGTTCATGGGTGAACGGTCTAAGGCGTTAAATTAAGCTTTGCATCCCTCAGTTCCAAACTCGCAAAGGCACATTTTTTTTTTTTTTTATTATATATTTTTTTTACAAATTTATTAATTTTTATTATTTTAATATTTTATTAAATTATTTTATTTTATTAAATTAATTTTATTAAATTAAATTTTATTATTAAATTGTATTTTATTAAATTAATAATAATGTCAATTAATTTTTTCTGCATAAATAAACATATATAAAAAACTATAGAGATGGGACAGGGTAGGAGTTAGATGGCTCAGAATAGGGACACTCGGGGGGGCACAGGGGGTGGAGCCCCCGTCTAGGTGTTGAGAGCGCCGAAGGCGCTCGGAGCAGCTAGTATATATATATATATTTACGTATATTAATGTATCTTTATTAATGTATATGTATATATTACTGTAAATTTAGAATAATGAATGAAATTTTTTGACCCGTTGATGGATTTTGTATAATGGATTAGAGTGGGATAAGTTGATAAATGACATCCCCTCAAAGATCCTTCTTAATCAAGCTTAGTGTGGATGAGTGAGAAAAGGTAATGAATAGAATGCACGCATTTGAAATTTCCCTCCCCTCTCGCACTCCCCAACTTCCCCGACACACTCTGGATTTAATTCTTTTATTAACTTCTCTAAAAAATATCTAACTATCCCTTTCGATAAGAGAATGAGTGGGTATTTATGTGAGTGTATATATGTTCAAGTGTGAGAGAAAGAGAGAGAGAGAGATATTCATTATCAAAAATCGTTTCTTGCATGCCTTTTTACACACTGCGTGCCATCCTATATATCTATATACTTAAGATTTACTACACGCAGTTATAATATTCGTTATAAAACGTTCAAACGCCTTATTTAATATATATATATATATATATATATATATATATTTAAAACAAAATTACGATTTCCAAAGAGTTAATATTCAAAACATTACGAAAATTATTATAATTAAATAAATATTAAATGTAATTATTTTCCCATTATTTCTCTTTAGTTTATATATTAAAAAAAAATGTTTTCTGCTCTATTGAAGATCTTTGAAGTACTTCGCTTAAATTATATATATTAAATGCACATATATATATATATATATATAAGATATATAAAAGAAATATTACTCTTGAACATTTTATAAATATTCAAGTTCATTTAATTAAAGTTTTACTTTTAAAAAATTTCACAAAGCCAAAATCATTTAAAAATTTAGATATTAATATTATTGAAATGTGATAAAGGATATATAAATGTTAAACAAATATGAAGTGAAAATAAGTGGTATTTCATTAGAATTATTATAATAACCAAATTTTATAATCTATAAAAATAATTGTTTTGATTTTTTTTTGGTTGTGTTGTATTATAGAGAGGCATGTGTGGTTCATAATTTAAATAAAAGTGAATAAGGAAAATCAAATGTATTCTAAAATAAAATTCTTCTTATAAATTATGGACCTTAAAAAGGTGATCATTAAAAAGAAGAAGAAAATGAGATTGAGGAACTTAAGGCATCTACAAGTTTAGCTGGAGGTTTGTTTACGGAAAAACCAATTGGGAAACAATCGATATATAGACTAAGAGAAATTCAAAAAAATCAAAAAAGAAATTTGGATATTAAGATAAAAAAATATATTTTTTATTATCTAATATATACAGGTATATTTTATTCTATACTACTAAGTATTGAGTCTCTAATGGAAGAATGCTGGGTGGCCGAAGAGCATTCGTAAGGTGCCGTAGGCATTAATTAAGATTTAAAAAACCATTAAAAATATATCTCGGTTAGTTACCCTCCAACTCTTTCTTATCGCCTTGGAATCTTATATAATCCCCACCAAGAACCAACCAACTCTCTCACTCTTTATATATATATATATATCCACCTAGTGGCTCGTTGAGACGAATGTTCATTAAAAAATATCATTTAAGAAGTTCTTAGAAATGTAAAAATTCACCTTACGACAATCGTTCTATTTGGAATGCATAATAACAATAATAATTATATTGTGTGGTTGGGAAGATTAAGAAAAGAAAATGACATTTCTGTAATTGTTCTCTTTTTTATTTGTTTTAAATAATTTTTATAAAAATGAGTCATTATTTTTTATGTTTGATTTCCATGGCTAAGTGGAATTGTTAGTAAGTACTTGATTCATGAGACTTAAAAACGTAAAGAAATACTAAAATCTATCATGTATTCAGGGTGCTCGGAAATTAAAATTAGCTGGAGTGTCTCCACTCGACTATCTAGCAAATTTGAATTGGATTAAATAACATATATTATATTTAAATTAAATTGAATTAATTAAATTATAAATTAAAATTAATAAATTATATTTATTAAACCAGTGCATGTTTGGCTCTTTGTTGGTGGCACCACGACACGAGCTGGCGCGTGATTTGCAGTGTTAAAAAATTAATTCTAGTACTTTCAGCGATTCAATCAAACTGAAATTCTATATATAGCAGTTTTATACAATTATTAATCATGTGAAAAATTATCAAACATATATCTTTATTTTTACGGTCACTTTAGAAGAAAAAAAATCAAAACGTTGTAGGTAATGACCCTCTTCCGGTTGAGCTACATTTCTCAAAAGTTGATAGAAAACTACAAATGTTGACTAATGCCCATGTACCAAATTTCATCATTCTAGCTCAAACCGTTTTTGCGTAATCTTGGTTACATACATACACACACACAGACATTTTTCTCAACCTTAGTGAAAATGATTCAGGAACCTTCAAAACGTATAAAAACATGAAAATCTCAACATCGAAAATTTTCATGATCGCAATACTATCTCTTACGAGATGGTAAAAAGCAGTTTTCTTTTTAGAAAATTTGAAAAATTTTATATTTGATCAACATAGATTGTAGAAGTTAATTTAAGAGATTAATACAACTCTCCTTGATATTAAATTCCTTTAGGTCTGACTATTATATATTCATTTTCATGTTAATATAATTTTTTGTTTAGGTAATAAAAATATGAAAGTACCTATAGAGCACACTATCAATCGAATTAAAGTGATCTCAAAATGGGTACATTTGTTAAAATCTTGCAACTTTTTTTTATATAATTACTGTGTTTTATGATAAAGTTAAAAAGAGGAATTAAAAAATTGGAATTAATTAACAAAAAAAAAAAAAATAAAGATTTTTAGCTTGGAGGCAAGATATCAACATTGGAGAATGAGAGAGGGAGAGAGAGAGGTATGTGTACAACTCAAGACAAGAGTCGAAAAGTTGGGCAGCAGACTGAGGATGGAGGAACGACATCAAAGGGGGGATAGGGGTGGAGGGAAAAGGGGATTGGGGCGTGTCCCGACAGCCGCAGGAAATATTTACACCGAAAACTTATGGACGTCATAACTCTAACAGGCGATGGGGGGGAATTCAATAACAAAAATTCTCTACCGTCTACAGCAATGTCGTCTTGGGTAGGAGAATAATGGGTGGGGAGAGGCACTGGGAATCAGGTGGCAAAAGATGAAAAATAAAGAATCGCTAACATAAATTCTTGCACTTGGCTCTTGTATTATTTTCAGAAACAAAAAAAAAAAAAGAAAAGAAAAAAAAAGAGAGTGTAGTTATTAGAAGTTGCAAGTGAGAGAAATAAAATAAACTTTAGTATACGAATGAAAGACGAACGACCGAATGTTAGCCAAGTAGAGGAGGGAGGAGAGAAGAAGCAGGGGGTGAAAAAGAGAGACGAGTGAGTGAGGAAGGGTGAGAGATTGAAAGAAGGGAAAAGGGATATTAGGGTCGTTTCTCTTCTTTATCACACTTTTCGACTGAGAATCGACTGTTTACAACAGTTTTGTACGACTTGGAAGATTATCACGAATATTAAACGGCCGCTTTCAAATGGCAATTGATACCTATTAAAAGAGAAACAGCATCATTTATCTAAACGAGTATGTATTTACTAATTTTTATTTCCATCTCTATGAGATTAGTAAATGACTTGTAAATGATTAACCAAAATTTTATGTAGACATTCAATCCTTTTTCCCTTTAAACTTGAAAAATAAAAATTCACAAATTACTGAATGTTAAAATGTGAAATAAAAAATGCTCAAAATTTTATTTTTCAAATTTTTGTTTACAGTATAATTCTAAGAGTCTAGAAAATATAAAAAAAACTATCTACCTATATTATTATGTAATACTCAAAGTATCTCTCTCTCTCTCTATATATATATAAATATATTGTACTGGTTTTAAATAAAACATTAGAATAGATTATGATTTTAATTTTTAATTGAATAATCTTAGGTGAATTTCCCATTTGATTTAAATTATCAATCAAATATCCAACCCTCCTCCCCCTATCACTCGAAATGAACCCTGTTCCCAATTCCATCAGACCACCCCCGCATCAACCCCTCCACCCTCCCCACCTCTACCTGCCCTACCTATCTTGATTTTCAAATAAAAAAAAAAGTAATAATAATAAAAAAAAAACATAAAAATATACAACCAATATTAAAAAAAAGAGTATGATTAATTAATCAAATAATTAATTAATTTTAATAATAAATACAAAAAAAAGTCAATTAAAAATTTCATAATAAATGAATGGAATAAATGCTTAAAACCTGAATAAAAGGAATGGTAAAATGATTATTCAATTAAAATGAAAAATACAAAAAAAAAAAAAAAAATAAAAAATAAAAAAATAAAAAATAGTGAAACAAATAACGCATTAAACAAAAAATGGATTTTAGTCAAACATTTTATTTAGTCGATGTACAATATATATATATAACAACAACTTATTTTACCAACTCAATCCTCCGGGAAATGAAAATTTGTCAATTGATTCCATTTGAATTGAGGGAAAGTTGTCAGAGAAAAGAGGATCCATATATCCGAGACTCAATTTCAATTAGATAATAATTACAATCGTTTATAACAGTTCCAAATAGCAATAAAAAGAATCAATGTTTTGGAAAGGGGGATATGGAGACAATTCAAATATATCTTGAAATAGGGTTATTTTTCGATATTAAAAACATATTTATTGAAAATAAATTGATAGAAGAACAAAAGGATTTTAATTACTAATCGAACAGAGAGTATTCTACATATATAACATTCAAAATAAGAGAGGAAAATAAAAAATCGAGGAATACGCATATTAAACTAAATCTATAAATTCTAAAAAAAAAATATTACAAATTAAAATAAAATCATCCAAAAATTTAAATTTTGTTATATTTGATATCAATGAACAAATTTAAATTCTATATTATTTAATAGTGAGAAATATACATATTTGTTTGATATTAATTTTTAATATTATATTTCTTGTAAATTTTTTGATCTTGGTGAAGTTTGAACCAGCGTCAATAGTTCAACATTTAAACACCATAATACTTTCTTGAAATACATTCAATATTATTTTCTCTAATTTTTAAGTAATTCAATTTCATAGTGGTATTAAAAATAGGAAGCCATCTTTAGAGAAATCAAAACATTATTTTATTTAACTAAAATTTATGCCCGCGAAGGCATTTTTGTGTTGCGATCAGGCCTTTAAACATTTTTGACTTTTTTCAAGATGGTTCTAAAAAAATAAGGTAAAATATTTTTGCGATCAGGCTCTTAAACATTTCTATTTTTCAATATGGCTCTAAGTATCACCACGTGTGCCCATTTATTTCAGAAATGTGCCCGACTATTGAAAAAGGTTGCCGACCCCTGATTTATAGTATTCATTATTATTTACTTCTTTTTAAGAATTATTTATTTATTAACTTATTTAGTTTTAATTATTGATTTAGATAATTTCAATTAATAAGAGATAATAAAAAAAAAAATAATTAAAATATTTAAATTAAGTTTTATAAATACAATTTATTTATTTAAGTAATCTTTAATAATAAATAAATTAAAAAGGAATTCTTTAATTAATTTATTTCTATTTTTCAAGTGTCCGAGTCATATTTAAAGAATGTCGTTCATTGAGAATACATTTAATTTCTTCTCTCCCCCTTCTCGCATCCCCTCACAATTCCCCCTTCTCTCTCCCACTCAAAAAGATTGGAGGATAAAAAACAGATGGCCCTCCTAATTTAAATCACTATCTCTTTTCTTATTTATGAATTTGATGATTAGTTGTCTCGTTTGGTCGGCCGTTCATCCACAGCCCTTGAAAGGTTTAAAGAACCCACTTCATATTAAAGCAACAAGAAATCAATCAATTGAAATTTTTTTTGAATCATAATAAAAAAATAAATAAATTTAATCAAGTCAAAATAGATATTTATGTATTATAAATACCATCATCATATAATATTGTTAGTTTAACAAACAATTTAATAAACAAATCAATAATAATAATAATAATAAGAAAAGCTTTTCAAATATATTTATGTTATGTTATGTAATATTAATGATTACACTTATTTTTGAAAAAAATTCATACCCTTTGCACATTGATCACAGATTTTATTATTTCTTTTAAATTCAATGTTTTAGGGAGTTTTTAGTAGTAAATCCTTATAAAAAAGTAGATTTAATTGAAACATGCAGATAAATTATTTTGATTTATTCTATTTTAAGAAAATGTAATAAATATGATATATTATGTTTGTTAATTAAATTGAATAGAAACCCTCACCCATTCCTGACTGATATAATTTCAGTGCATTGGAAATAATGTTCTTTAATATAATTGTTGTTGTTTAACTTGTCGCGCATTTCAGTCACACAATTTCTGAATGATGTCTCAAGTTAAACAATAATATTATAATTCTATTTGAAATATAGACTGCGTATGGCTAGGATATATATATATATATATATATAAATATGTTTAATTTTAATTAAATTATATACATATAGCTTTTGATTAATTAAAAGGTTCCGACAATTGACATCGACAAGCACAGGGAGCTCAGACGATTTTCCAACTAACCAACCCCTCTATAATTTATGAAATTCTTTAAGCGAGATTTTAGAAAACTTGATAAGGGAGAGAATTGAGAAGGGTGAAATATGAGGAAAATTAAACTAAAACAGAAAGTGGATTGGAGTTAAAGGAAGAGGGTGAAATAGTTTATATTTATATTATAAATCTAAATTCACAATTTTCTTGTTTATAAATAATATAAAAAAAAACTATCATTATATTCGTTAATTGGGAATAATTTATTTGTGCATACCAATCACATAATACATTTACAGTAATTTAATTAAGGGTTATATAATTCTTTATATAAGAAGAAAGCAACAGAAAAAAGTTAGTAGAAAAAAGCTTCTGATGATGGTGTAACAACCGAAATGCGCATAAAGTAAATACATTTTATTAATTAACTTTAAACTAGACTGAGTGCATTTAATATGAAAAAAAGTTCTTATTAAGGTTTATATTTTTAAGTATTATTTTATTTTATAAAATACTTATAATAAACTCAAGGAGCAAAGAACCAACTATCTATATCTTAGTTATTGAATCATACATTTTATTTAATTGAAATGAATTTTTTTTTTGCTATATTATAATTATTACTTTTAATTAACATTAAATATAGAACATATTTCATTTAAAATACAAAAATCTATAAAAACAGATACATTATTAAGTATATTTTATCGTAGATATTTCAAAGTCAGGATGATGCTTAGTAAATAAATAAACTTGTTATTTTTTTTTGTGATTTCAATTAAAATTTATAACATTTATTCGAAATTATGATTAGTTTTAAGATTTATAGTATAAAGGTGTAATCGGGGATGATTAATACGCCTTTTCGAGCGCAGGAAAGTTAACAAGGCGAGGCTGATGTGACGGCAAAATCAAATAGAGAAGTCAAGGGGGTGGGAGGAGGTTTGTTCTCTCGCTATCCACTTTAAGAAGCACCGAGGGAAAGAATAGCGTGCGGCTTACAAGTTGCCAACAAGTGTCTTGTCCCATTGCAGGGGGTGAAAAGGGGAGGATGGGGGGGAGGGGGGTTAACAGCCCAGAGGGATGGATGCGCTATGGATAAGAAGCAGCCACCCTCATCGGCTCTTCTACGTCGACGAGTGATCGGTTACTCGAAACCAGCGAGATTTTTTTTTTTTGGGAAATCTCAATCGAAAATGAAAGATTTAAAAATTAACTATCCAAACTCAATCTGAAAGAATGATTTTGTCTTTTCAAAATAAATTCTGAATGGGATGGAATTAATATTAGATAGAAAGTTATAATTATTATTAAAATAATTTTGGAATAGAAATTGATTACAAAGAAGAGAAATAAAAGTATCTGGGTGTGAGGAGATAAATGAGTATAATTCAATGCAGGGAAAATGAGAGAGGGGGGGGGAGAATCAAAATTATATTCTTGTCCCATTGCAAAAAAATATTATTAGATGAATTGATGAATAAGATTAAATTTTAAGTTCGATGAATGTTTCCGTTTAATTTTATTTAAAATTGCACCCCTTATCATATTGTAAATGCGTAACGTTGACAATTCGTAGAATAATTTATAATTTTTATTATAAGTATATATGCATGTGAGGGACCCTCTTTTTTTCTCCTCTAACGAATGCTCGTATGAATTAGTTGGTCATGGAGGTCACTTGAAGAGAGAAGGAGAGAGCAAGGACCCTATGCGTCCATCTGTCATTAATCTAGCATCTGTTATACTCCCCTTTGCACAACCCGTCACACAGCAATTTTTAACATTAAATATATTATGAAAAATATATACATATTATATTATTATTCCTCTTGGTATATTCATCAAATATGAAAATAACATACAATTCACACTTCAATTTCGATTTTTTAATCTTCACATGTATGGTATATTTAATATTTATATATATATATATATATATATATATATATTATATTAGTAGAATATATACAAATTTAAATAATGTTTTCAAAACAAAAATTCAATTTTAAGATTTCAATGAAAATATATGATTTTAGGGGTAACTGAATCAAAAATATATATGAATTTTATGAATTAATTCCTGAATTTATATTAAGTAGTAACAGACTAGAATAAAGGTAATACTACAAAGTTAAAATTCATCCATAAGTATCTTTAAATATTAGATTAGATTATATATTTAGAATTTATGTTGATATTAATGGAATCCGAAAGGGCGTTAACAGCAATTTTCAAGATATAAAGTCCCTATAAAGTGCTCTTTATTTTATTTTATTTTATTTTTGTTTTATATATATATATATATATATAATTGATAAGAACAACATTTTTATGATAACATTATCCTTGAAACAAAATTTATATTTTCAAAAAATGTATTCTTTATTAATATGAAAATAAATTTTTGTAAACTTTCCTTTTATTGTATTATTATTTATATAATTAAATGCATATTTAAAATTATATAGGGTTAATAATAAAATAGAAACTTTCCCATTAAAATTAAATAGAAATGCCGATTTACCTTTTTAAAGTTTTTAAAAACAAATAAATAATAAAATATAATTTATGTTTTTTTTTTATTCTACCTCTTAATATTAAAATTATCTTATTCGATTATAATCTCAATTAATAAATATTGTAATTATTAGATGATCTTTACTTTATTAGTTTCACTTCTATAAATGGAAGAATTATTTTCCTAAATTACTGATCACTTTTATTAGGATATCCGGCATTATAAAATAAATTATATTCACACCAGGTAGAGAATAAAAATAAAATTAAACAAAAATATATATTCTTTTAATCTTGAAATGATTTTTCAATTAAATTTTCCCTTTTAATATATTATTCGGATGTGATGAAAATGAATTGAATGGGTGAGATAATTTTTAAATTAAAGTGAGCAGAGAGGGAAAATAAAAGAAAATTAATGTATAGTTATTAAACGATTCTTCGAATTAGTTTATAAGGAAAACTGTAATCAAGTTAAAAGCTACATTGGAAAATGATTTTTATTTTTTGATGATTTTTTAATAAGTACCAAAAAAAAAAAAAAAAAAAAAAAAATTAAGATGATAAATTTAAATTGTCGTTATTATGTTGTTTTGATTGTATTGATTGATTGATTTATGAAAATAAACTTAAATATTATTTAAGTTAAAAATTAGTAGACTTAGCGATGGAATCTAAACTACTTGTAAATTCATGTGCATACTTTTTTAAGGTTTATATATACCTGGTCGTTATTAGTGATTTTTATATGAATATATAATAGGAATTGATGATTTAGCATTTGTCAAAAAAATTATTCAAACTGAAAATGTCTATGAACCAAAATCCTTCTCATTCTAATAAAAAGCTCTAATTGAATATTACATTAAATTATATTTGTATTTAAATACAATAACAAATGATGTAGGTATAATAATTATTGAAGAATAATTCAAATTCTCCTCTTTTAGAGATAATCATAAATCAATAAGTATGATTCATTAAATAGATATACCTACAAAACAAGTACAGGAAAAATAAATTATGTTGAAATAAAATAAAAATTAGAATTGCAAATTGAAAGAATTTTAAATATTATTTATAAATAATAAAAATCAAAACTTTGATGTTGAATTTATTAATTATAATTAATATAAGAGTAATAAACAAAAAAAAAATTATATTTATTACAAATTTTGGTTAATTATAATAACTAATAAAGTTAATTATTGTTGTTGTTGTTTGTTTTATAATAATTTCATGGTATCAAAATTTTAGATTGTTGGAATTTGTCATTAGAGTAACAGAAATATGTATTTAAATAAATAATGATAATTTCTTCTGCTGAAAATAGCATGATTACTAGTGAATATATGTATATTGTTTGCAAGGTCTCATCAGTCCGAACCAAACCATCCGATGATAAAAAAGATAATAAAATAATTGTCGGAACTTTCCTAATAATAATTAATTAATTTACGAATAACGTTCCCTGAACATATATATTAATATTTTAAACTTCAAATGACTTCAAATTTAGAAAAATGTTAATAATTTTTCATAATATAAATTTTAGAAAGTTATTTGGTGAATATTGAAAAGATAATTTTTGTAGAAACATTTTGTCTAAAATTAATTTTAATTCAAAATCTCATCGATTGCAATAGAATATGATATTAAACATATAATATTTTGAAAAAATATAGTTAGAGAGAAAAAATAAAATAAGCTGGAGTGTCTCCACTCGACTATCTCGCAATTTTAATTGGATTAATTAATATAAAATATTGTATTTAAATTAAATTTAATTAATTATAAATTATATAAATTAAAATTAACAAATAATATTTATTAAACCATGATGGTACCACGTCACGTGTTGGCGCGTGAGATTTGCAGTGTTAAAAAATTAATTCTTGTAAAATTATCAAACATATATCTTTATTTTTACGGTCACTTTAGAGGAAAAAAAAATCAAAACGGTGTACGTAATCACCCTCTTCCGGTTGAGCTACATTTCTCAAAAGTTGATAGAAAACTACGAATTTTGATTAATTACCAAATTTCATGATTCTAGCTCAAACCGTTTTTGCGTAATCTTGTCTACATACATACACATACATACACACATACACACACATTTTTCTCAATCTTAGTGAAAATGATTCAGGAACCTTCAAAACATATAAAAACATCAAAATCTCAACATCGAAAATTTTCGTGATCGCAATACTCTGGCGAGATAGTAAAAAAAGGTTTAAAATTAAAATTAAGAATACAATAGAATCAAAACTCAGTTCCCATAGTTATTCAAAATAAAAAAATCTATTAAGATATAGATATTATATTATATTAAATTATTTTAACCACATAATAATAAATATAATTTTTAAAATAATTTTTTGTATTTTTTTTTTCAAATTAATACATTATAATATATTTTTTATATAAATACTATATAATTCAATTGAAAATTATATATTTTATATCATTTAATGTGTATAATTTAATTTTTTTTTATAACTTTCACTATTAGTTAATAATATTAAAAATCATATTTTAAAGTATGATTTGTTTAATTTTGATTCATTTTTATGATTTTCATTTTTATATAAAATTATTCTTGGTTTATGGGTAGATTTGAATATTATTAAATGATATTAATTCTAATTTTTTTCTTTGAAATTATTATTTTTTTTTTAAATATATTAGACAGTTGGTTAATAAGCTTAATATATTTGAAAATGTCTAGGAGCAAAGCTGACATATGTTTACTGTGTTTTTTTTTTACAGAATTTCACTGATTGGTAGGTTCCCAAATGGCCTTTTCTAAAATATAAACCATTATTTTAAATTGAATCATTTACATACCAAAATATTTGACGATATATTTTTTTTAAACAATGTAAATTATATTATTTAAATTTTCTTTATTTTTTAAATTAGCTAGAACGCTAAAAATATGTCATATATATATATATATATAATCTTTATTAGATATATAGGCAAAGTTATGAAAAAAAAATCAATATATCATCATGAAATCCGATGGGGAGTCAATTATTAGTAATGACTTAAACACAAAAACAAATAAAACAGAATTCTTAAAAATTATTAATTAAAATTGAAAAACATATATAATCTTAAATATCACAGATTCAATGAATTGATTAAAACAAAAGTTGTTTTATTATTTTAATTAAAATTTATTTAAGTTATTAATTATTTTGATTATTGTTTATATCCTATATGATTTATGAAAAAAAAAAACTTTTAAAGAGGAGATTGCTGTATTTTAATAGCTAGAATATATAATAATTTTATATTTAATATGTAAACAATAGGTAGGTAAATGAATGATGTAATTTAAATGTATAAATTCTGTTTTATAGCTGTACGCTTGATAAATAAAAACATTTATTTTTTTTTATTATAAACAATTAAATAATAAATAAAATATAATATAATCATTCAATTAATTTCATTTACCTATGTATATATCTAAATAATATGAGTAATGATCTGAATATAATAGTTGGTTTTCAAGCGAAAAATTAGAAAAGAAAATGTAATTATTTAATTTATAAAAATAAAATCACTAAATGAACTTTTGTAAAATCACCAAATAATTTCAATGTTATAAATTGGAAAATAATTATTCTTTAACTTTTTTACTATCTCGTAAGAGATAGTATTGCGATGACGAAAATTTTCCATGTTGAGATTTTGATGTTTTTATACGTTTTAAAGGTTCCTGAATCATTTTCACTAAGGTTGAGAAAAATGTCTGTGTGTGTGTGTGTATGTAGTCAAGATTACGCAAAAACGGTTTGACCTAGAATCATGAAATTTGGTACATGAGCATTATTCAAAATTCGTAGTTTTCTATCAACTTTTGAGAAATGTAGCTCAACCGGAAGAGGGTCATTACTTACAACGTTTTGATATTTTTTTCCTCTAAAGTGACCGTAAAAATAAAGATATATGTTTGATAATTTTTCACAGGATTAATAATTGTATAAAACTGCTATATATAGAATTTCAGCTTGATTGATTCGCTGAAATTACCAGAATTAATTTTTTAACACTGAAAATCTCACGCGCTGGTTTAATATTTATTATTTATAATTTATAATTAATTTAATTTAAATATAATATATTATGTTATTTAATCCAATTCAAATTTGCGAGATAGTCGAGTGGAGACACTCCAGCTATTTTTTTTTTTTTTATTTAATTTAGCTTAAATATTAATTTTTAAATTTTATCTAAAATATATACAATGAGAAAAAAAATAATAATAAGTGCTTTTGTTTCTTTTATATATCTACTAAAATTTTAATTTTTATAATTAACTAACATTTTATATAACAAATGAAAAAAAAATATAAATAACAAAAAAAAAAAAAAATAAATCTCATTTTAAGAAATTTTAATGATAATGGAATTTAATTTGTTTTCTTTCTTATATTTGTTATTATATTATTATTATTTTATTTCTTTTGATAATTTTCTATGAGATTTTTGGAAAATTTCTAGACATTGAATTTGATTATATCCTTGCATGTGTATTTGAGTGTTGGTGTGTAAATGAGTGAAAGAGAGATGTGTATGTATTGCATTCACCTTTTGTAGCTCAATTAAATCGGAAATTGACTTGTAAAAGGATATAATTTTTTTCCGTCCATTAGAATCTCTCCATTATCTTCATTATTATTGAAATAAAATCCTATTTTCACAACGAATGAAACATATATAAATATATATTTTCACGACCATATCTAAAAGAAAAATTACACATCAAAATATATTATAGAAAAATAATTATAATCCATTTTATATACTTAGAAGAATACAAAGATAAAGGGTTTTAAAATATTTAAACAAAAAAAAAAAAAAAAATGCTTTAATGAATTTTATATAGAAGTTTATTAGGAGGTTATAGTTTGTATCCCCTTTAGTCTCTCTTTTGTAGTTTTTTTACGTATATTTATAAGCATATAACCTGGAGTTTTGGCTTGTCGGAAAAATCTCTTCCTCTATTGGGGAATATATATATTTTTTCATCAGTTGTTCCTCTTTCCCATCCACCTATAAATAAGGTTGGGGGTGATTTTTCTCCTCTCAATGGATTATAAATATACAATCGACAGAGTAAAAAAAAAAACATGTTTATTATAAATATATTATACAGGAAATAAAGCCACATAATATTTAATAAACGCATGCTTGATTTTTTTAATTATCCTGCGGTCCCTAGATATTTTATATAATAAATGAAAAAAAAAAAAAATTGCCAACTGTGAAATAAGCGTGAATTTGAATTGAGTGGGACGGTTGGCCAGAGGGTGAAGGGCCAAAGGGCGCAGGCCAGGGGTTGGGATGGCCACAAACGAAAGAACTTGACAGAAAGAGAGAGAAAGAGAATCTCATGAACACATTCACCATCCAAAAGGGCTATTCACGCGTGCAACCACCATCAATGGATCACACACACCTCCACTTGACGTTTTATTTTATATTCCGACAGTAAATCCTAAGATATGAAAAAAGGGATCAAAAGCCATCACGAAAGATCCACTCAGCAGTTTAATTGTCTATGATTTGCAACTCCATAATACACAATAATATATATATATATATATCTCGTTTCTTTCAAATAAAAACAATTTTTCATATAAATTTGCAAATATAATACATATATAAATATGAGCACACATAGAGAGACAGAGAGATGTAATCTTTTTACATTGGTTAAATTTAATTGAATTACTTTTTCATGAAATAGTCAATTAGCATAATATTTATATATATTCATATCAAAAATTTCAAATATCCTAACTGGACGAATATTTGATTATATATGACGGCAACATTGCAATAATAATCGGCATTGAATTTATAATATTAGATCCTAAACGTGACTTGGATTTTTTTAATCATGATCTAAATTATTCGTATACATAAAATACATCATGATAAATCAATAATACTAAATTAAAATAATAATTATAATATTAATAATAATAATATTAATAATAATATTATTATTATTTTAATTAAAATAAATAAATCATGAAATAGTATAATAGGACCATAACATTTTAATCACTATAACTGAATAAATATGTAATAAATATGTAATATTATTACATAAATTTAAAATATTTCTATTTTTTTTAAGTAAATATGGATTTAAAAATGTCAACTTATTTATAATAATTATTCATTTATTATTTATTAAAATAATAAATTGTGACGTGACCATTTATTCTTTTATATGTATATATATATATATATATACTTAAATAATGAAAAAGTTTTTAATAGATCAATAAATATTAATAATAATAATAAATTCATATGAGTTATAAATTCTAAGTATTATATTTTTTCAGAAAGATTGAAATGTTAATTTATTTATGTATTTATTACTATGTACAATTATAATTAGATGAGTCAATTATTTTGATTACGTATTCTTCATTAAGAGTCAAAAGCAAATTATTAATTTATTTAATTATAAATGAGTTCAGAGGGGCAAAACCTCACAGAGTAGAAGCATGAGACATATTTGTTAATAATAATATTAATTATGGGTCATTCTTATTTCGAAAACTCACAAATTCAATAGAAATAGCAGAGCAGATGGTTTCTCTTACCTGAAACAAAGAGAAAAAAATAATTAAATTTATTATAATACTAAATAAATTTAAGATTTGTAAAAAAAAAAATATTCACACAATAAAAATGATCTAAAAATAAAGAAAAATCATTGAAATTACTATATGTAAAAGTGTGTTTCTAATAAACAATTTTTTAATTTAATATTATTATATATAAATGTATATAATTCAAATTAAATGTATAAATATATAAATCCCACAAATTTAAAATGCACAATTATTAATTAATTATTTAATAAATGTATAATTTTACTTGAAGTTAGTTATAAATAAATAAAAAATTAATAGTACAACAATCGATTAATCAATATAGTAGTATATACATAGGTATTAATAATATTTCCAACTAAATTTATAATTTATATAAATTACCAATAATAAAATTATAATATTTATATACCGATAAAGTAAGTAAAAGTAAATCGAAAGTTAATTTATTTAGTACAAAGAGAATTATAAATTAATATCATTTTCATGAAAATGATAATGAATTATTTAAATCAATGAAAACATGCATTTTTTTTAAATCTAATTTTACAAATTTATAACTCTATTTTTATTCTAATAATTTTTTAAATATTTGAAATATTAGAATATGAATGAATACATTGCTATAATATTTCATTTAAATAAGCTAAATAAGATACACATAATATTTATGCATTATATATATATACTAGCTGCTCCGAGCGCCTTCTGCGCTCTCCACACCTAGACGGGGGCTCCGCCCCCTGTAACCTCCGAGTGTCCCTATTCTGAGCTATAACCATCTAACTCCTACCCTGTCCCATCTTTTATAGCTTTTTATATATGTTTATTTATGCACAAAAAATTAATTGACATAATTATTAATTTAATAAAATAAAATTTAATTTAATAAAATATTAAAATAATAAAAATTAATAAATTTGTAAAAAAAGTATATAATACTTTAAAAAAAAATGTGCCTTTGCGAGTTTCGAACCGAGAGTGCAAAGTCATAAGATAACGCCTTAGGCCGTTCACCCACGAACCACTAATATTTGAAGGCTCCTATCAGGATATATATAAGATGTCAAATTTTTGCCACCAGCGCTTCTATGATCTAGTATGGTAACTAAACAATTTTTAATTAATTAGCACCCCCTGGACACACCTTACCAATTAGCGGTTTTATAAAAGAAGTCTGACATGCCCTGAGACCTACTGAATATGCATAAAAAATTTCATAAGAATCGGTCCAGCCGTTTCGAAGGAGTATCATTTCAAAGTTTTGTGACACGAGAATTTTATATATAAGATATATTATGTTATATATTTCTTTTTATATTTATAAGGATTCAAGTATAATAATTTCAGAATTAAATAAAGTATACAGAACTGTATTTCTAAAATGCATACAGTATCCTGAACTTATGAAAAAATATTTAATCTATAATATATATATATATATATATAATTATAAAATTTAATTCACTTATTAAAAAATAAATTAAATAGCTAATAAATTTATAATAATAAAATTTTATTTTTAGTATGAAATAAAAGTGTAATTACACATGACTATTGTTTCGATTAATTAGACGTAGTCAGCAGTTAGAAATAAAATTTTATTAAAAGGGAGTGCCCCTGAGAAAAGGCCCCTTTAATTAGACATATAATATGCTATTTTTCCTTTTCTTTCCTTTTTTTTTAATTAAACAGAGAAAATAAAACGTTTTTGAGAAAATTGAGTTTGTTGAGTTAAACATTATTTATTTATTTTATGGATAACTTATATCAAAGAACTCGGCATGTACAATTTATTTATACTATATATTCAATAAATTATAAATTTATCAAAAAAAAAACTTTATTATTCTAAAAAAAAAACTTCAAAAATAAATAACCCTTTTCTGAATAAATTTCTTATTAAAGTTAAATGCTATTTTAATAATTTATTCGTAATACTTGCTAAGTTAATAACATAAAAGTTTAATATTAACATCAAAAGTTATTTCTGGAACTTGAAATTTGAATTTGAGTTCGTATATTATTATTATTATATATAAATATATATATATATATAATATTTACTAAAAAGGAGATTTAATTAAGAGTGGGTTGTCTATCCGCCTTCTCAATAGGCCCCGCATCCAGATGGCCACCCATTCTCCTTCTTCTCTTCATCGTTTACCATCACTTTATAGCCATCATCTTAAAAAATATCCACCACCCACTGTGGCTAATCTTTTTATACAAAGTCATGAATTATTTTTATTTAAATTTATTAAAAGTGATTTATTTAAAATATGAATTTTAAAATTTATCTTTATTTTTTAATATAAATTCTTTTCATTTTATTTTAATATAAGTAATGTTCTCATTTAAAAATTTGTTTTAATACTTTTGACAACATAAATTAAAAGAGATATTAATATAGAATTTTATTATTATTAAAATTACCATGTAATATAAGAAAATGATCTCTCTTAACACTAAATGTTTTTTTTTTAGATTATTCGAAATATAAAATATTAAAATAATTGTTATATGAACTTATTATTTATTAAGAAATATTCCTAATAAAATTTGAATTCAATCCGAAAAAACTCTACTACGCAACAAACATAATATAAATAATTATTATATTATATTAAATTACTTAAATAGATGTGAAATAGATTTCTAGGACTTTGCAGAGTTAAAAACAGTATTGAAAGTTTGTAATGGTAATTTCTTATTATTATATGCGGATAGACCCTGAGGATCACGTAGAGCTTTAAAGAGAAATTATTAATTATTGAACACAAGTCTTCAGTGTGGTGGACTGTCGTGCTAACCATTAAACCATCCATATAATTAGAAATGTAAAAATTTGTCAATTTAAAAGCTAGTGAATTAAAAAATATATATATATATATATATATTCATATATTGTCGAACATGAAATGTAAAAAAAAAATTTAGTTAAATGGTATAAATAAATTGACTGGTAAGTTAATTTGCAATATTAATTAATTAATTACAATTTTTTCATTAAAATTAAAATAACAATGGCAAAAACAACAAAATAAAAAAAACATTCACAAGTAGATATAAATAAGAAATTTGCTCAGACAGTTCATAAGATATATATGACATCCTAATAGATCAGATAACCATTCAAATTTTACATTTAAAAAAATATAAAATAATTAATTCAAATTCAGTAGAGAATGAAAATATTCTTATCCATCCAAGTGAGAAGAAAAAGAAAAAAAAAATTTATGTATGTATATCTTATAGATATATAATTATAAATGTAAAATGAAATAATAATAAAATGTGCAGGGTCATCCATTAAAATGAATGTTAATATAATTTGATATAATTGCAAAAATAGAAAGATCTCATGAAGGATAATTGTTAAGTGGGGGATAAAGTTGTGAAATTCTTCTAATATATATACATATATATATATAACAAAAGTGGAAAATAATAAAAAATTAATTTGGCGTCTGGAAAAAATAGCTGTCATTCAAAACAAAAAAAATTATTTTATTCTTTTCTTCCACTTTAAAAAAAAAAGAATATTCTTCTTAACTGACATTAAATTAAGTTATTTAAGAATAATTATTCTGCATTTTTGGCATTTCCGTTTTAGATTCTTCCTCCATCCTCCTCTCTCCCCACTTTCTCTATTTACCTCTTCTCATATCGATAAGTGGGAAAATACCCATAAGATATAATCATCAAAGTAGAACTTTTTTTTAATGATTTAAATTTACTTAAATATTACATCATTATATATATATATATATATATATATATATATATATATATATTATTAATATAATTTTTTTCTGAGTTAGAAATGAATCTTGAATAAAAAAAAAAGAAAAAATATAACGTAAATAGATTTCTATTTATAATAATGAGTTGTATTAAACATTAACAGGGAACAGCGAGTTATATAAGTTCATATACTTATTAAATGAAGGATTTTTTTATTCAATCAGCTCAAAGATTAATAAAGTTAACGTCATATTTATTTTATTATTTGTGTATATACATATCTCGACAGGACAGATCTGTTAACGGAATGAAATCACTAGTATAACTGTGATAGCAATCGATCGCTCGATACTTTAAAAAAATATTCAAATAACTTTCGTTTGACTTTTTCAATTTTACAATTTATGTTTTTTTTTTTTAATCAAATATTTTTTTTTTCGATATCGATACTTATTTTCCTTTTTTTTTTTAAATTGATTATATTTATTAATTTTTTTTTAAGAGAAGCCTTGGATGATTAAACTTTTGTCCTTGAAAATGATATAATATTAATTATATTTATTATTATTTTAATTAAGAATAAAAAAAAAGCAATCAAAATGAGTTTCAAGAAGATGAAACCTTGACAGATCGATTTGTCAACTCAAAAACCTTCTCTTCTAAGTGAATTTCAATAAAATATTTCCTCGTGAGATAAATATATGTTTTTTTCTTTTTTAACTGTCTACACCCTAAATTAAATTATATTGAATAAGATAAATAAAAATGTGTTAGAGCATTACATTTATTTCATTTTGAAATATTATTTTGAAATAAAATGTACGAAATATTTGTATTTTATCATTTCTCTGGAATAATACAAGCCACCTCCATCCAATTATGTCCATTCAAATCTTCCTATAATTTTTTTAAATTCTATTAATTAAATTAATTATATAATAATTTGTGTGTATGTGTGTGTTTTTAATTTTTAATTTAAACAATTATATTTGTATTCACACATTATTGAAACTAATATATACTTTATTTATTAAATTAAATAAGAAATACTAAATATTCACATTATAAATTTTAATATATATATATATATATATATATATATATATATAAATTGTATGGTTGTATTATACTATTTTACTATTATGAAAAGTTATTTGGTTGAAAGGCCATATAGTTTGTAAAATATTAAAAAAATGGGCCATTTTTGACCTTTGCTCTGATTTCATAGCTAATATATAAAATCCTAATAAAGTGCATTTAATGAAATCAATATGTATTCATTTTAAAGGTATAATCAAGTACCCTTTCATTTTATATTATATTTTATTATATTAGTTTATATTACATAAAAGTTGAATTAAATGGTACATTCAATGGGAAAATAATGTAAGTTATATATATATATATATATATATATTAAGTATTATGCTATACAATTTACAAAATATTTGTAATTCAAAAATTTATGAAAAATTTATTTATTATAGATATGATTTCATAAGCATTAAACTATTTTTATAAATAAATATGAGCATTTTATTTAAACATAATTATTCTTATAAAAAAGGGATTGGTTTATAATAAGGAGGTGCGGCACAGAATAACAAATTGTGTTGGTAACATATTTAATATGTATTATCATTAAGGAAGATTACATTTATTTAAATTAAAATTTTGAAAGTAGCATTAGGACTTTTTTAATTATTATAATAACATTTAAATTATGATTTACTTTTTTTTTAACCCTATCTCTTTCAAAAGACAAAGATTGTGATATTAGTTGGTTAGATTTATAAAATATCAATTTTCTTTTAAATTATTATCAATTTAAACCAAGTTTATAAATTATAATAATATTGAATTTGAGTTTAGATATGTAGGTTACCTATTGTATATTGTTGGGACATTTTTGCGCAAAAGCTGTCTCTCTCGCTCCCTCTTACTCCTACAGTGATGTGAATAAAGTTCGACTTGGACGAATATTTTCAAATGGAAATCAATTAAAAACAATATACGAATTTTAATCAATTTCAACAAAATGATCTAACTATAAATATTTTGTAAATAAAATGAATCTAAACTCATTATATATATATATATATAAATATATAATTTCAAAAGGTGGATTCAATTAAAATATTGAAATGTTCATTTTACAATGAAAAAATAAAAATATAAAATTTTTATTTGTGTCAATTTTCCTTTTCCTCCTCACCTCTCTCACCTCTGGGAATTAACCCCGCGCCCTCAGTCACGTCCCGTTCCCCCTGTTGAAGATCTCTTAGTTTGCAAATAAAAATAATATACCGTTTCATAAAGTTAAGGAATATTGAAGTTGTTTTTGTTTTATTTTTTTGTTTGTATAAATGTGGGGTGGTGAATAAAAAGTAGATCTATGAAAATTGCTGGATGATTTTATTAAATTGAAACTATCTATTTTTCTATGCATGCATTTTTGTTGGTTAGAACAATTTATTGGTAAGCAAATAAATGTCTAACTATTAAATATCATTTTGTTATTTTAAAAGTAATAAGTTGACCTGTGGCCAGGCCAGAACAGACCGACAGTTTAAAGTAAATTAATTTCCAGCTACAGAAACAATTTCAAATAATTTTAATATATCTATTAATGCAATAAAAAACAGATATGGATATAATATAAATATTTTTAATTTTATTTTATTTATAATAATATATAAGTAAGAGCTGGCTGTGACGTCATGAAGTGCCGGGTGACGTCATATAATTTTAAATTAATAAAAAACTAATGAAGATGATTTTTCTCGAGGATTAAACCAATACAAAGTGCATGATTCGTGGAGATATGTAAAAAATTTCCTCATGTGAAATTTGGTGTGAAAATAACCCTTCCCTTCTATCGTCGATCGCTAATACTACCACTTCCGGTTTCTGGATTTGCATCAAAAGTTGATTCATCATACTGATGCATTAAGTAAATATACCAAATTTAATCAAAATCCGTTGAGCTGTTCAAGCTGTACACATCTATATGGACGGACAGACATCATGCTAAAAATTCTTTTTTCTGTTAAGAAAATGCTTGATTCGTGGAGATATGTAAAAATCTCCACATGTGAAATTTAGTATGAAAACAATACCTCCCTTACTATCGTCGGTCGGTAAAAATTGAAATGCAAGTTGGTGTGTGAGGAGGTAGATAGATGGACAAGGATGAACCCATAGGAGAGAGCCGGGAAGGGGTAAAAAGAGGAGAGGGTGCATCAACCCTTTCCGAAGCTCTTCCTCCATGGCACGAGTGCATGCAATTACGTCTGATTGTGGTAGTGGAGGAGGAGAAATCGCCAGGGACGATCAATAAGAGGGACCCTGTCAGGCCCCTGGGGGTGTTGGGGGTGGGTGAAAAGGGAGATTACATCCCACGACTGGTGTCATACGACAGAGAGATGCACAGTGGATGCACTCGGATGAAATAAAGCTCTGGTTGCTTTCTGGTTGTGTGTGTGTCGACAGTGCAAGATTCGCTTTGGGGGCAGACGCAGCCATCCAGGAACAAGCGGCCCATTGCACACTCATAGCTCCGGATCAAAGCCCTCTGATAAGGATACTTGACAACGAAAGGGATTTGGATGGAGAGGGATGGAAAGAGAGAGAGAGAGAGAGAGGAATCATGCAACCCGCAATATTCTATCGATTGCGTGCGTGTGTTCATTTGTCTATTTTTGTTACAAGTTGTGAAGGAAGAAGACCCTGTTGACACTTAAAAACGGGACGAATGCCGGAAATGTTGTTTACATGAGGCGCGCGCGAGGGCGACCACCACAAAAACGACACACAACTTCCTCTTCTCCACGCCCCCTCCCCCTCCCACCTCAACCCTTTTAGTTGCAAAATTAAATAATTCATGCAAACTTGCCCGGCGCCGAGGCGAGCGCTAATTAGATTAGTTAAATTTTAAATTATAAAATAAACAAAAAAAAAGGTTTGTTGATTTGCGACTATTTTTATTTCCTTGTTACCTTTTTGCAAATCAAATCTAGCCTCTTGCAGACCTTCCTACCACCCCCCCCCTCCCCTCTCTCTCTCTCTCTCTCTGACAACCCCTTTACCCCGTAAACCCTTGCTTGTGCTTCTTTTCAAGGGAGGAAATTTGCTTCCCATTTGATTTTCAAAGAATAACATTCATTGCTTTAACTTGGTTTTGCGAATATGTTATTCTTTTATATTATATTATTTAAAATATAAATATATAAACTGAAATGAAAATTTGCATATTTAGAGCGCAGACGAAGGGAAGAGAGGGAGAGAGAGATGGGGAATGGGGATGGTTTGGGAGAGCCGCTAAAGAAAAATATAGGAATATACGACCTCGGTAAAATACCCCTCCTGTAGCTTTTTTCCAATATAATGGAAAACTGATTTACATAATTTATATATAAACATTCATAAAGCAGCGTCATACTAAAGAGAAGCGGTGGGAGGGGGAGTAAAGAAAAAGAGGAGTAAACGAATGAAAGAGACAGGAAGAAGGGAAAGAACAGAAATGGAGAGAAGAAATCCAAACAGACAAAGAAATCTGAGTGGCAGCCAAGTTAAGGGCTCCAGACAGAAATGAGGAGTTCTCACTTTAAGGAGGGAAACAAATTAGCGAGAAAACCACCCAAAAACCTCTCCCCTACACCACTACCACCAGCTTCAACCACACAAACGCATACAAGAATTGGCACGACTGGGGTCAATCATGGAAGGTAATGGACCGGCAGAGGGTCTTTATGACAAGAAAGACAAGACGAGGGGTAATTGAAGTGCAACCCCGATGCGATTAAATTGGCTTGGAGTGGTGTGGTTAATGAGAGCTCTTATTTTTTTTTTCACCCGTCCACATCCGACGACAAGGATGGCCCATTTAAATAGCTAAATATTCAGAACATTTGGAAATGATGAAAAATGAATAAGCAGCAATGACGTCGAGGCTATCAAAGTCAAAGAGGTCGAATGAACAAGACAAAAGCAATAAAATTAATTTATATATATATATAATCAGAAATTTAATTATTTTTAAACCTTTGAGTAAATTATATAAGATATAAAATATATAATAAATAATATAAAATAATACACAACAAATGCATTAAATTTTAATTTTTCTAATTTATATATAATTGAAAATTTATTTTTTTTACTTTAATATTATTTTAATATACATATATCAGTATATGTACCGAATAATGATACTTTTTCGTTTTTTTTTTTTCAATAGAATATACTACTAGTATAGTATAAGTAACAAAATTTCATATATTGCTGAAAATTATCGCAAGGTTTTTTTTTTTTGTAAATAGCCTTGACATATCAAATTCATTAAATACCTTTAAAATTAAACAAACAAACGATGAAAGAGAGAGAATTTAGTCTGCATGAACTTAATTAACATCCGTAAATGATGTGAGATTTTTATTCTTTTATTTATTTATTTTTTGTAATATAAAAATAATGAAGAATAGTTTTAAAGTCGATAATAATTTAAATTATTTAATAATAATAATAATAATAATAATATATATATATATAACGAAATTAGAGTGAATGAATAAATGAAATAATTAAGCAGTTCTTCATTATTTTAAAAAATTGTAAAGGTAATAAAAAATTTCAAATTCAAGATTTCAATATAAATAAAAATTTTGAGCTCCCCTGAGCTCGAAAATAAATTTGTAGCATGCGTTGTATTTATTCCAACTAGAGTTAAAAAAAAATGTTAATGTAGGAATTTTACCATCAAAATATATTATTTATTTTGGATGGTGATTATAAATACTCAAAAAAATATTGCTGATGTTTTTAGTTAAATTTAGATTTATTTTCTTCCAGTTGTAATGCCAAATTTTTTTTAAGCATTTTAAATTTATTTGTTATAAATATAATTAATTTCATCCCATCAAAAAAAAAAAAATAGATATTTTACTAATAGTAATATTTATTAAATTTAGTAAAAAAATAAAATAAGATGAATGTTTGCGTATGTGTCTGTAGTGCACATATCAATTAATTTTTATTAAGTCGTTTTAGTATATTATATAATAATAGGAGAGGAGAACAAAAAAAGAACATTTCATCTTAAATTCAGGTCAATATTGCAATTTCTTTCGTCGATAGTCTTTTGCCAATAAAAATAGATATAAATATGTAATTTTCGTTATATTAAAATATTACAAGTTTGATGTTAAAGTATATTTATTTATTCAGAACAATTTTCAAAATGAAAAAAAAAAAAAAATTCAAGTTAATCACATTTGAATGCGGAAAGATAATAAAATCTACATATAATAGACATGGAGGCCGTTGGTCTTTTTCTCTTGCCTATGGGGCCATTCTCTGCTTCTTTTTTTTCCTTCATTCTTTTCCTATCTTTAACAAAAATGTCTTACTATTTAATTTGGAGTTGTTTCATAGAAGATGACAGTATTTTGTTATTGTAGACGTCTTTCAATTTACTTTAATTCACGAGAATGAAGAAAAAGTATTTTCTTTTGCTGGCGGGCCCTTGCGCTGTTGGATTTTGATTTAATTTAATCAGCAAAGAAAGAAATATTAGCTCGGCTGTGGTACTTTTCTTCATTTGACTTAATAATAAAGAAGGGGCTGGCGTTGTGCTGGTTGCAACCCTCGGAATATATAGCGATGCTGGCCACAAAACTAGAAGCGTGTTCCCTTCAAGCCGAAAGGAGGAGCCATCATCATTCACCGACGAGATTTTTTTTTTTTTTTTTTTTTTTTTTATTATATAAATATATAAATGCGTTTGTTGAATGCTATTTTTAAGTATATTTTTCAATTACGTAAAAAAAGATATTTTGGTACATTCTAGCCTCTAATATATTTATATAATTAGAAAAAAATATAAAAATATAAATTAATTAATAAAATTGCTTCAAATGTAAAGAGTTTGGAGCACTTAAGAATAGCTTTTTACTGTTTTCTAGTGTTATAAACTCTTTTCTTTAAACATTTCCAAGCCCAAGAGAGTTAAAATAAATACGACACATTAATATTACTTATAAAATATCTAAATTATAAAAATTATAAAATTGTTTCTGTGCATTTACCCTTTTTTATGTATATATTTAATAAACCTACATTGAAACAGTTTTTTTTTTTTGCTTTCTAATTCCAATATTTTATTATGAGAGTTAATTTAATTCGTTAATGCAAAAGTCTTCATCTCTCTCTCTCTCTCTAGGCGAAGTTAATATTTACTTTTTGAAATCAATTCGTCTCGTTGCAATGTAATGTTGACATTTAATATTTGAAAATAAATTTATTAAAAAATAAACAGGGAAATTCTCGTGTCCTTTAATATATATATATATATAATGAAATCAAAATGAAAATTGGAACAAAATGTCGGAACATATATCAAGAATTCTCATTTAATTCTCATTTAATTTTCTATCTAATATAATATTTGAAAATTGAATAAAAATATGAGAGTTTCTCTTTCTCTTTTTTTTCATGTAGAAAATCATTGATTCTTTATTTATTCATGAAATTATTGATGTAATGGTTGTACCGATCGCTGTTCATATAATACAATAAATATATGGCCAATGATCATCACATTACTTTCATTTATTTATGAAAAAAAAAAATCAAATTTATTTAAAATAATAAATGAATAATTAATTAAGTATGATATTCAAGATCAATAATTGAAATTAAAAAAATAAAACATTAAAACAAAAATAGTTTTTCCGTGGATGTTGTGTTTATAAGTAGTTAATTCAGGGTTGTTTTCCTTGTTAGTTAATGAGATTTGTATCTCGAAGTTGCGCAGCTCATTTTGACGCCATTTTCAAAAGGGTTATGTGAAAGAAATTTTAGAATTCTGTTTCTTAGTCACTTAGTCTGAAAATCCAATAACTATTTTAGGTATATTAGATTGAATACAATTAAATTACTGTTTCGAAGTTCCACTTTTAATAGTGTTAATGATAGTGCTAGTGCCAAAGTCAAAATACTATTGAAGTTATTTCAAAACATATTACGAAAAGTTTTAAAAAATATTTTTTATAAAAAGAATAATATACATATTATGTACAAAAGATACGTAATAAATAAAAATTAAAATATTAATAAAAAATAAATAAAATAAAAATTATTTTTTCTAAAATCGTGTGAAATGTACAATAAAAAAGGTTAAAAACGATCCTGTATATTGTATTGAAAAATAGTCAAGGACGCATCACCCCAAATAGATCTGAATATTTATTGACAATTTGTAAATTTGTTCATAATATTAATCAATGTAACAAAATAATTTTCATCTATTTATTCCAATTTTGGAATTACTAATGATGAATTAATTTATTAAAAAAAAAAGAAATGTTTTTTTTTTTGTTTTTCATCTTCAAATTAAGTACATACAATATTAATGTTTAAACTAAAAATAGTTCCATCGAAAAACAAACAAACATGCATTAAAAAGCTTATACTAATATGAAAATTGTAATTTCGAATTTTCATCTAAATAAATTAATATAGATAAATGCTTAAATCAGGCATTGGATTTCAAAATATTATTCATATGAAATTAGTGTCAAAAGTTAGTTAAAATAATTATGGTTTCTAATAAATAATTGAATAATCATATAATAAATTACCTATAAATTTTTGATGCTACTATTACTGATTTGGATTATATTATTTAAATATTTTATTAACCCTCCCTCCCATCCCCTTTCTCTCTAGAAATTTGAAATTAAAAATAAATACCTCACTCACGCAATGTAAAATAAATTAATTATATATTATATATCATTATCCTATATATGTATTAGGATAATTAAGAATGAAAAGAGAGAATTAAACTACGAATCGATGATGAATTTTTTTTTTATTCGATCTGAAAATCATATAAATTAAATAGAAACATCAATTAGTTTACGATCATTTTTGACTTCCGTTTCTTGTATTTTTTTATAATTTTTATGTTTTATATATATTTAATATCGATAAAGAAATAAAGCTTCAATGTTGTGTCGATGCGAGTAATATATATGCAAATTTCTATTAAAATGAATATTCGATTAAATTTTTGTAGATTTTTTTTATATGATAAAAGAATAACATGATAACAAATAATACATATATGAATTTCTTTAGGGTTTTTTTTTTATTCAGCTGGATAGAGTGGGTGGAGAAACCAAACAGAACGGGTGGAGGGGGTTGAAGCAAAGGGTTGGGAGAGAAATTTATTTAAATTATTAGATTTTATCACATTTATTATAAACCAATTCCAGTGAATATAATATGCCTCTCAATATATATATATATATATATATATATATATATATATTGCATATTTATAGAGGGGAATTTAGATAAAGATAGAAATATATAGAAATTTACATTTTGTATTTCATTAAGAAAAAAAAAATAATAAAAAAAAAATCTGAAATGTTATTCAGTAGGAAAATGATTTTAAAAATAACAAAAAAAAAAAACTTTCAGACTTTATTCAATAATTTATTTTTTATTTTTCTTCCGAATTGTTTTTTTTTTATATATTATAAAATATAAAATTTAAAGAAGCAAAAAAAAAAATGAATATTTTTATATTAAATTAAATATAGGTGGATATGTGTGTTGGTAGGAAATTATTTTCCGTAGAAAATAAAGAAATTAGAAAAAGAACGATAATTATGTTAAATAATTAATTATTTTATAATATTATAGATATTTAATTTCAATTATTAATTATAATATTAGAAATATTATAACATTAAATGTTAATTAAATTAATTAAAATCTATTTAACTCTTTTTTTTTAAATTCATCAATTGATTTTTATTTTTATATTATACAAAATTTTATTTGAAGATCTCTCCAATGAATTGTGTCGATAGTAATAATAGATTATTATATTTTAATGTAAAATTATCTGAATCAAATTAATTTATGATTTTCAGTCCAAATTTAACTTTAGATATATTTATTTATTCGAATTATATAAGAAATTTTTTTTAAAAAATTTTAATTTATATAATTTAATATATTAATAATTAATATTTTTATACCCTTATATCCAATTATTATATTTTGCTTAATTATATATTAATTAACAAATCAAAAAACTTAATAATAATTTATATTACTTATTTAATTAAAAAAAAAAAAAAAAATTAATAAATTAAGGCATTGAGAGTGAATTTGGTAAATCAAACTCAAATACAATTTTTTATGTAATTTTTTTATTATAATTATTTTTTTTTTAAATATGAAACTAACTTTTTCAATAAATAAATAAATATCTAGTATTAAATATTTTTTTTTTTCAAAAATTTAATTTTATGTATTTCTTTCTTTTTTTTTTATTATATATTTGTATTTTTACCACGTTTTTCTTAGCTTGCTTTCTTGTTTATCTGTTCGCGTCAAATCTTGCAATCGAAATTTCGACCACTTCCAGTCATCCAATCGCTCTGAAACTTTTCAGAGTTATGTATTCTGGATGACAATACAATAAAATAACACATTCGTAGCTTGCAAGTGTTTAATTAGAGCATAATTAATGAATATTTGTATTTTGTTAACTTAAAAAGGAGAAACAATAATAATACAACAAAAGGCCCTTTCCAAAACTTACCTTTCTCAATACATAATACAAAAGAAGAAAACAACAAAAGGGACTTTGTCAAAACATTAAAAATAAATAATACAGATGTCCATAGTCCGCTTGTTTAAAAAAATATTCAAGAGTTGATTCTAGTATGTATTAAATATATTCAATATATTAAATATTAAATATATTATTTTTGATCTAAACGAATAGAGAATGGATTTTACATAAAATTTGTAATCATTTCACAAATTAATAATATAATAAATGACACATTGTGAATTGACGATAAAAATAAATATATTTCATTAGATCTTATTTTATTATACTAGCAAAAATTGTATAAATATATTTTTAATTTTCTTTCGAAATTAATTAAAAAATTTTAAAATATTTTAAATATAAAAAATATTGATACAATATCTAATACAAAAACGAGACGGGATGCAAATATAATACATTAATTAATAATAATAATCAAAATATTAAAATCCGTTTAAATAAGAAGTTTGAAAAAATGTTCAGGTCGCTCCCCTCCAACTAAATGACAGTCCTGATCGTATGTTCCATGCTGCGAATTAAATTTGGATTAAGCATCATAAATTCTAAAATAATAATTAAATAAATTTCAAATAACGATTAGATATTTATTAAATGAATTACTAATAAATAATATTCAATCTAATGAAATAAAGAATCTCTATATATTATATACACGGTAAATGTATTAGAAAAAATAAAAAGCCATTTTTTTTTTATGAAGAATTTTGATTTTTTTAAATTATAATTTCTGACTTTTGATTGATTACATTTAAAATCATTTTAAAGTTATAATTTCGTCTTTACAAAGAGAGATAAAAAATTAATAAAATCAAAATATTGAAAAAATATAATAGGGAGGTAGAAAAAAGGTTCAAACTCCCCTCTTCTTATTTTTACTTAACGGGTCTTCTGATTGGTTGCCTGTTTCGACACACCTTTTTTCGACTTAAACGCCACCCTCAATTTCTTTCAGCTATCATTTGCTCTCTGCATCTCACCAAGTCATCATTAGCACTCTTGCTAACTGAGTGTATTTTACCACGTTTTTCTTAGCTTGCTTTCTTGTTTGTTTGTTTGTTTATTTATCTGTTCGGGTCAAATCTTGCAATCGAAATTTCGACCACTTCCAGTCATCCAATCGCTCTGAAACTTTTCAGAGTAATGTATTCTGGATGACAATACAATAATACAATAATAATTCGTAGCTTGCAAGTGTTTAATTAGAGCATAATTAATGAATATAATTTTGTATGGGAAAATCAAAACAAAAAGTGTAAATATTTAAATTTGAAAAAAACCGTTAAAAACCCGTTAAAAGAATAATATAATATGTATAATATTTAAAATGTAAATAAATTTGAAAGAAGGTATATTAATGTTTTGTACTGTAATTTAGAAAACAAAATTTAAATTTATGATGAGTTTTAGGCAATAAAGAATTAAAATATGACAAATTTAAAAATTTCTCTTTATAATTCAATTTAAATTTATTACTTTCAGGATAATAGTATTTCATGACTATTAAAGTCAATCAAAAAACTTAAAAGTAGTATAGGTCAAGTGAAATCGATTGCAATATATGAAGACTAAAAAGTAGAAAATAATACTTTATATAAAAAAAAAACTTTTTTAAAAAACCACGTTTTTAACGCACTAAAAAGAAGAAAATAATTTTTCTGAAACCCCATAGGTACTGACATTACAAACAAGAGATATGATTTGAAGAAAATTTTCTATAACGTAAAACGTGGGGCGCAAATAATAATAAATTTTTTAAATGCAATATAATTTCTTTGATTAATTTATTTCAATATCCATGGATTTATATTTTAAGTTTTATATTTTTTACCAGACTTTTTGTAAAAGGGAATATTATTAGTAATCCAACAGAATACTTTTATTAATGTAAATTTTTTTTGGAAAATTAATTCCTTAATATTAAATAAACATCTTCAATTTACACTTTAGAAATTTTATTAACATAAATATTAAATATTTGCTAGAAGTTTTGCAGTAGCAAAATTTAGTTTTAGATTTCTTCAAGTTAAATTTCTTATATTATTTACCAGAATATTGTTAGGATGTCATTTTTTATCAGAATTTTTTAAAAGTGAATATTATTAGTAATCTAAAGGTAATCTTTTCATAAATTAAATTTACCTCTTTTAAAAATTTCGATAAGTTATAAGCTTTACTTTTTGAAGCTAATTAAAATATGAATTCATTTATCCTATTAATTTGTACCTAATAACATTTATTTATAAATTTTTATACGATACAGAATATTTTAGCCATAGTTGCGCCCCACGTTTTACGTTATAGAAAATTTTCTTCAAATCATATCTCTTGTTTGTAATGTCAGTACCTATGGGGTTTCAGAAAAATTATTTTCTTCTTTTTAGTGCGTTAAAAACGTGGTTTTTTAAAAAAGTTTTTTTTTTATATAAAGTATTATTTTTTTTTATTTTTTTTTTTGATATGATATTATTTTATTTTATTTTAGAGTTGTGGATTCAACCCTTACTGCAAGGTCATTTCACTGGTTGTTGAGGGTGACCCAAGCAAAGAGTAGGGAGGGGTTAATACCAAATGCCAAAGATGCTCTTCAACTTACCCTTAAATATAATATTGTCTTTAAAAATATTTATTCTGTAAAAATAAACTTGACTATTATTCAAAGGAAAAATTGAGAGAATATAAAAATAATAATTTTTCTTCTTCCTTTTTCTTTTCTTTTATTTTATTTTTGTTCTATGTTATAATAATTCTTGATTTTTATTGTTTTAATTTTTATAATAATACAAAATGTTCAGATGTCCTATCGCGATCTTAACTTTTTGTTGAGTTATATACCAGTTCTTCTTTCATTTTACTTATTCCATTTAAATTTTAAAATTTATTTGTTTTATTTGCTGGATTTAAATTAATTAATTAATTAATTTATAAATATATTTTTGATTTTATAAAAAATTATCTTGTATATCTTCTCAATGCATTTTAAATCAATTTATCTAAGGAAGTTAATACATAAAGACAAAAGCTATTATTTATTTATTTCAATATATAAAATATAACAATTGATTATTTATTCTTTCCTGTATTTTCTCATTTACACCCACGCCTATTATTATTATTATTATTATTATACATTTTTTTTTATATAAATTACAAACGATTTCAGCTGCGTCATAAGATATGATGGAAGACTTTTTTTTTTATATTTTAATAATGTCATTAGACTGCATAATTAGTAATTTAAATTCAGATTAGTTCTTTTTATTTAAATTGCGATGAATTTATTCGGCGCGCGCCGTACGACTTGAACCCCCTGGTTCTTACTGGTTTATTAAAATTTAATCTTGTGTGTTGGTGCTGCTGAAGAATGAGGATGGGTGGATTGAGGGATAGGCAGGAGGAGGAGGAGAGGAAAGGGGAAGGGAAATGAGGGTGGATGGTGGGGACAACAACGTCGACGGGAGGCAAAGAAAAACTTTAAACGATTTCCAACTCTGAAGGTGAATAAAGATAAATTTAAATAGCCGTTTCCGATAGTGGGTTTCAGAGAATGTTGTATATGGTTAAGGGCGTAGTCTCTCCGTTGTGGTCCCCCCTAAAATTTAATTAACTCACAGCTGCAAAATTAATTATTTTTCTTTTCAACTTCAAATGGCACTGAGAATTGGAATGAGTAGTGTGGGAGAGTGGGTGGATAGGAGAATAGTTTACAATTTAAAGAATTAACTAATATTTAACTCACAAATATATATATATATATATATATATATACGAATAGGTTGTAAGAATTTATGATATGAAATTATTGAAGGTAAGAATTTTTCAAATTTAATTTAATTTTACAAATTACAAAATTTAATATACTTTGTTTAATAATACCAAATTATCTTTCCATCATTCCATGTAGAAGTATAAATGGATACAAATAAGGATAAATAAAACGTTTCTGAAACAGTAAGACCAATAAAACAAGTCCCAAAAGCACCTAAATGACCTATTTCCAGAAATATGTTAACTCTCACTCATATTTTGAAAATCATTTAATCAAAACGAAATATTTTAATTTATCTAAAGGATCCCAAGTTTCAGCCGATGAAAGGACGGATTTGTCACTGTCATAAACAATTTTAGATTTGAGCTATGAAAAATAATTAATCTTCCCAAATAAATGTAAATTTAACTCGTGAGATTAGGATAGTGGGGATAACATTGGTTTCTGTTATAAAGTCACAAAGATTTTCCTTCAAAGTATATCCAAACTAGGGTAACTAAATAAATAAAAATTAAATGAATGTTAATGAATACAAATTTAAATTTTTTCAAAGAACTAGAATAAATTAGCTCGAGTGTCTCCACTCGACTAACTCGCAATTTCAATTGGATTAAATATCATAATATATTATATTTAAATTAAATTTAATTAATTATAAACTATAAATTAAAATTAATAAATAATATTTATTAAACCAGCGCGTGATTTGCAGTGTTAAAAAATTAATTCTGGTAATTTCAGCGAATCAATCAAGCTGTAATTCTATATATAGCAGTTTTATACAATTATTAATCATGTGAAAAATTATCAAACATATATCTTTATTTTTACGGTCACTTTAGAGGAAAAAAAATCAAAACGTTGTAGGTAATGACCCTCTTCCGGTTGAGCTACATTTCTCAAAAGTTGATAGAAAACTACGAATTTTGAATAATGCCCATGTACCAAATTTCATGATTCTAGCTTTGCGTAATTTTGTCTACATAGATACACATTACACACATACACACACCCACAGACATTTTTCTCAACCTTAGTGAAAATAATTCAGGAACCTTCAAAACGTATAAAAACATCAAAATCTCAACATCGAAAATTTTCGTGATCGCAATACTATCTCTGGCGAGATAGTAAAAAATACAGATATATATTTAGTAACTATCTTGTATCTGAACAGAGTATAAATTTCAACAGAAATGAAATTTGATATTTTGTATCAATTTTAATATTATCATTATTATTGAAAAGATGTCATAAATAAATATAGTAAGTATGATGTTGTCATTTCTGATTTTACCCTTATCTACCCCGTGTTTAATTAAATTCAATCTGAATTTAAATTTCAATCAATACTCCTAAACTTCTTGTAAATTTGTATAAATATCTTAATAATCCATAAATAGTAAATCATTGAAAAAAATATTTTAATAATATCTATACTTTATATCTTAAAATGCCAAAGTTGAAAATATTTTAATCAACATTCAATATGTTCATATATATATATATATATATATATATATATATATAATAAACCAATAATGTTGTTTTTGATATATCAATTTTAATGTCATTTAATAAGACAGTGTGTATATATTAATATTTGAACATTGAAATTTATCCAAGATATATAGTTAAGCTAATAAATTATTAATTTGAACTACAACGGAGTATGTTTATTGATTTAATATGGTAGTAGTGTGGGGAGTTGTGAGAGGAGGGAGCAAAAAAAAAAAGCTCTGACTATTATATACAATCCATATTATCTCAAGAATTAATGCATATTTTATTCTTCAATTTCAATATGAATTATAAATTAAGTATTATAATGCTGACTGATATGAGCATGCTATTGTAAGGCACGAAACGTGTTCTAAACAATATATATATATATATATATATTTTTTCTGGTTGGAAATTTAAGGTAGAGCTATACATAAAATATTCATATGTCTCGTCATATATATATATATATATATAAAATGTGTAGGTTAATATAATATTATTATTTATATATAATTTTCCAAGGGTGGGAGTGGAGAGAAGGGTGCGGTTGATAAATGAGAAGGTAATAATGAACCTCCTCCTCGATGTGGCGGAGTGATAAGCCTGGGTGAAGACCTTCTTCTAACCCTGGAAGGGACGTCCGTCTTCCCTTGAGCCCTTCACACAATTCTCTCTACACCCCCACCCCCACCACTCTAACCCAAGTCTTTCTCTTTTTGTAGGCGTTTTAAAACTCCCGGTTGGTTCGTGCCTAATTACAATCAACACGACATCCAAACGAGAAGAGGAAACATCGTCTATTTCTAGAACTAAATCATAGTTTAATTTCAAACAACCAAACTGCCCCACCCACCAAAAAACGGGATGATTATTCCCGCCAAATCACCTTTTAAATAGATCACAATATTATGCCATTAACCGGATAGTTAACTTCCAACTACGATAATTTGATATTCTTCTTATTTTTATTTAGATTTAAAAAATTATTAGACCGATTTATTTTATATACGTAAAATAAAATTAAAAAAATCCTTACACTTAAAATTAATAATCTTATAAATTTTCTAATATATAAATTCCAATTAAAAAAAAAATGATCATTTAGAATTTTACTATTTGCTATTGCTTTTAATGGCTAACGAGAAAGTTAACAGATAAGTAGTTTTGTTTTTTGAAGGTGATGTAGTCCTATCAAAATTTCTCTACAACACTGATGAATTTATTAGAATAATTTTTATGCAAGGTGTATATTGAGAAGGATAATGGCCATCGAACAGTACTATTTAATAACGGAAACATTTATTTATTTATAAATTAAAGTATCATTAGTTAAAATTACAATCTTTTCTTGAATATTTTATTTTTACAAATATACTCGATATTAACAAGCCTAATTTGTACAAATTAAATACCGTATACAGTAAGTAGTAAGATAAATAAAATTCTTAGATAATATATAATTTGAATTTTTCTTTAAAATGAAATTAAAAAAATAAAAGATAATACCCTCAAAATAGGTAATAGGATTTATACCATTCGTTTGTTTATAGATTGAATTATAATTATTTAAAGCAACGCATGTTATATTATTTTTTTTAATAAAATAAAAAATAAATTATATAAGTTCCGTGATGATATAGATAAATTTAATTAAAAATTATTATTATTATTGTTATTATATATATATATATATATATTTATTAATAGTGGGGAGTCATAATATATTATTTTAGAACACTTAAAATAATCAAAGTTGATGTTTTAGTTAGATTATATTAGATAGATCAGATAAGAGCAAATAATAAAATTAAATCTTAAAAGAAGAAATAGTGAAAATGAAGGAAAAAGATTTTGGTTAGCTAAAAAGATCATTAGTTGAGTGTTGTATAGTATAGTATAGTATAGTATAGTATATATATATATATATATACCCGATGAAAAAGAAAAGAGAGCATGGATAGGTCTCGCTTTGTTTGTTATCCCTCGTTTGATCAGCTGTTTAAACCAATAAGGACTCTAAACGCTTATCTTTAGGACAAGAGTCGAGGACATTCAGGCAAATTAAACTATTAAAAAAATGACTAATCAATGATTGAAAGGGTTTAAACACAAAAACAAACAAGTCACGAAATTCTTATCGAGATAATCTTATATTAAAAAAAAGGATATAAGAATGAGGTGCGAATTCAATAAAGTGAACCTTATCAAGAGAATGATAAAATATGTGTTTGTGGGTGGGAGTGTGTGATTTATATGTGAGAAAAGTGGTTTGCCGGCAAATCATTAATCGATTTTGAATAAAATTTAGAAATAATCGGGTTATATAGAATAAAGATATATATACATATATGAGAAAGAGAGAGAGAAAGAGTGAAAGAGAGAAAAAAAAAATGATGGCCATTTCATTAGAAAAAGGGGATCCTCTTATTTAAGTGGGAATTAATTTCCTGGACAAGTTTCAATTAGCGTTGGGAGGGCCATCGAGGACGGGCGAAGGATGACAGCGACGTCATGGCAGGTCGCTAATTGTCATTCTGACGAACGCCACAGCTGAGAGAGGAGAGCTGAGTAAAAGAATCCGATCCATAATAATTATAAAAGTGCATGTGTGGACGTCATTAAGCCTATTTTCTTCAAAATTGAATGGCACATATACTTTATAGTTTTATATTGCAGATCGAAATGTATAATAATAAAAGAAAAAAATATTTAAAACTAATAATGTGGAAGAGTAGTTAAGTAATAGTTTAATTAACTTTTTTTAAATTATTTTTTTTATTAAAAATTGAAAATATATATATAATATTGCAAAAAATCTCTGGAGTGTGTCCACTCGACTATCTCGCAATTTGAATTGGATTAAATAACATAATATATTATATTTAAATTAAATTTAATTAATTATAGATTATAATTAATAAATAATATTTATTAAACTAGCGCGTGTTTGGCTCTTTGTTGATGGCACCACGTCACGTGCTAGCGCGTGATTTGTAGTCGTGTTAAAAAATTAATTCCGGTTCTTTCAGCGATTCAATAAAGTTGAAATTCTATATATAGCAGTTTTATACAATTTTTAATCATGTGAAAAACTATCAAACATTTATCTTTATTTTTAAGGTCAGTTTAGAGGGAAAAAAAATCAAAACGTGTTGTAGGTAATCACCCTCTTCCGGTTGAGCTATATTTCTCAAAAGTTGATAGAAAACTACGAATTTTGAATAATGCCCCTATACTAAATTTCATTATTCTAGCTCAAACCGTTTTTTTCGAAATCTTGTCTACATACACTCACACAGAGACTTATTCTCAAACTTAGTGAAAATGATTCAGGGACCTTCAAAATCTCAACATCGAAAATTTTCGTGATCTCTGGCGAGATAGTAAAAAGTGCTTGAAAATTTTCAAAATAAAAAGAAAAAATTCAATTTTATTTTATTCATAGATTTTAGACAATTGTAGTGATTTTTATAATTTTTTTTTTTCTTTCAATCACATTTATAATGAAACATTAAATTACAATAAAAAATGAGATATTTTAATGTTGTTTTTTTTTTTAAAAAAAAAAAATCAATTTCTTGTTTATTTAATAAGATAGAATATCCCATGCAGTCATTTTGTTGATTAAACCTATCGATCAGACAATAATTGGACTTTTCTGCCTCTGGTCAGCTCCTGTACATCAAAGGAGGAGAACTAGTATCGGTTTAATGTCCCTGTTTGCTATGTAGACATTCATCAATTGTGTACCTGGTCAACAGAAATGAACCGTTGAGGGTTAATTGGTAGACAATGCCTCCATGTCTTGGCCCAAATGCCCTAACCAGTCAAATGCCGGCTCAAAAAAAAAAAATACCAATCTAAAAAAAATAAAAACCCATTTCAATTTTATTTAATCTTCTTCTTTTATTTAAATAACCAAATTATTATTATTATTAATAATAATATTTGATTTTGATTTAAGAACTCTATATGTAAAAAATTATAATTTAATTAATTTTTTTTATCAAATTAGAGATTTGTGGTCTATTGATACACATTGTTTTTTTTATTCTCAAGATAAATAATGAAACTTAAATATACAAAAGTATAAAATTTAGGCCACTATAACGAATTAAAAATAAGTGTTTTTTTAAGGTTTCTATATACATACTTATAAATATATATATATATATATATATATATAATTGGAACAATTTTCTTCTCTATAGATTTTATTTAAATTTAAAATTCTTATGAAATTTTCTAATAATTATCTAACTCTGTGGTAAAAATAATTTTTACTTTATAATTTTTTCTATATACAATAAAGAATATATCTATTGAAGTAGAAAAAGTAACGAATATTTAAATAAATAGTAAAAATTAATTGAAAGGGTGGAGAAAAAAAGTGTGGGTGTTGAATGTCCAAAGACCGATTTCACTCTTTGATAGAAAGAGTGGCGCATCTTTTCTCTCTCTTATTCGTTAATATCGAATACCAACCAACCAACCATCAGAATATAAACTAAAACGCGTGTTTATTTCACTAAAGCAAAAAGCTATTTAACTAAAATAAATTGTATTCATTTAAAATAAAGATATGGCTATGATCAAATAAATATTTACGCGCTGCCTTATTTAAATAAACATTTACTTGATTGTTCGAGATAATTCTTTTTGTTTGTGCATATATGTGAAAGTCTCAATTTACTTTGTCATTTTTTTTTTTGGGGGTTGTTTTTGTTTAACCAATTAAATATAGAATGTGAAATTAAATAATTTAACAATCGATTAGAGTAATTTGCCCAAATTCATTTATATCATCTATATAACGAAATATTCATTCTATTAACTAGAAATGAATGAATTTGATAAAAAAAGGGACAAAACATTTAAACAAAGATTTATTTTAATAATAATAAATATTCAATTATATATTTATTTATTTTGTATAAAAATAAAACATTGATAAATAAATATTTTTATAGAGGTGGAAGAAAAGTATTTTATCAACATATCATAATATATATATATATATATATATATTAATGTTTTTAGGTTAAATAACACATATGTATAATTAGTATTTATTATGATGATCATATATAGTATTATAGTATTATAGTATTAAGTATATTACTTTAATTCCTTCAACTCCCCTTCCATCCAGAAATATTTTCTTTAAATTAAAAAAAAAATCTAAAATTTATTTATTTATTTATATATTATTATTAAGTTTAATATTTAATATTCACTTATCATGTATCGATCGATTGGTAATATAAAAAAAGGAAGTCAAAAGTAAAAGTCATGTGACACATCAAATTTTCCATTAAAATTCATATATTTTTTTTTAAGATGACTCGTTCATTGAAATTGAATTTAAAATAATAAATTCATCTTAAGCATAATAAGTAGAAAGGACGGATGAAATGGTAAAATGTTTTATAAAAAATAGGTAGAGTGATTATCATAATATTAAAAAAAAAAAATACTAACTAAATATTGAAGTTAAAAATATATTTTATATAATATAAATACAATTATTATTATATAAAAAGGAAAAGAAAATTATTGATTTTATTTTAAATATATAAAATATCATTTACCATTTTTAATGAAATCTGATTTTTATTTATTTGGTGTATTTGTAATTAAATTTAATAGGTACGTAGATTTGATAACAAAGAGAAAAATGATGGATTTAATATACTGATTTAAATAAACTAAATGAAAAGTTATTATATAAGTACAGATTTTCAACAAAATACTATGCTTCACTTCGAGGGGTACAGGACCCTCTTTTTAGGTGCAAAGAACGCCTTCAATATAATATAGTTTTCAATTAAACTTTATTTTTTGTAAATATTTTTTATAAGTGAGATTTAAATTAATATTTTAAATTATATATATATATATTATTTTAAGAAAAATAAACAAAAAAAAATATTTTAAAAATATTTTTCCTCTCATTTTCAATATAAATATTTTCAATTTTTTTTCTATATTGTCAGTTGAAATGAATTTTTATTTTGCGTTAAGTGAAGAGTTTTGTACACAATTTCATATGAATAATAAAATATTTGAAAATCCTATTCAAGTACCTATTATTAGTAAAACTCGACTTTGCCCATTGAATAATAGTCATATCCATTTATGTTAAACATATAATTTAATATATATATATATTTTATTTTAAATAAATAAAATATATATATTCATTTAATTTTATTGTAAGTTATGTGACATTAAAATAAATAATAAATATAATAATAATAATAATAATAATGTAAAGTGAATATTATTATTATAATAAACAAAAGTTTTTTGAATTGACATAATAACTAAAAAACATTTAGTATTGATTATAATATTTAGCAATATACGTAATATTTAAGCTTTACGTAATGAGAGTTGTTTTTGATAATACTTTATATAAACATACATATATCTAATTAATAATAATAAATTCCTATTATTTACCCGATAAATTGTTAAGAAATTATTAGAAGGGGATGGGGGGAATAGAGAGATATTTAATTTCATTGGTAAATATAAACGGACATGTGCAGAGGACACACAAGGGGACAGAGAGAGAAAAAGAGTTGTTACTGATGATGGTTCTATTATAATATAAAATATTTAAAAAAAAAATGGTTATTGTACAAATGCAATTATTATTTTTATAAGAAAAAATATTTTCTAACCAATAATATTTTAAAAATAATAATTGAAGAATTAAATGTTTTTTTTTTTGTCTTTCAATTGAGGATTAAACCCATTTTTTGGATAGGTGACTTTAAAATACAAATAATTATGTTTTTCAATTCCTATATTTATTTTATAATTGTTTAAAAATTTTAAAATTATCGAATATACTTGATATCTGCATATTATTCGTTGATGATAACATTTGAATAGATAATTCTTTTAAATTATTTGAAAAATTGTAATATTTGAATATACATTTTACTATTCAAATAAAATTTTATTTTATTTTTATATTAGATAAATATTTAAGTTACTTACATGGATGCAAGAATAACTATTAGTAGAAAGTATGAATTTTTTCTCTTACCTGAAACAAAAGGAAAAAAAACAATTAATTTTTTTTATACACATTTAAATTAATTTCATTTCAATTAATTAAAATAAATAAATTTAGATATTTAAAATCACTAATCGTAGGTACGTAGGTATCGAAATAAAGTTCAATAACCACTTATGACCATGAAATTTTCACATATATTTAAATTTCAAGGTCATTTAAATTCGAAAAAATTAATTAGATGTCTGCAAATGAATCAGCATTTTTAAAAATTTCTATAAATCAAATATTATAAAATAAAAAAAAAAATTAAGAAATATGAATATAAAGTTAAGATTTGTGGCCATTCGATAACAAATAAGTGGTTTTAAAAATCATTACAATTCCATTTATTCTTATAATTATTTAGACAACCCTAATATTTCTTTTCTATCGAGTTTAAAAATTACTAAAAAACAATACCTCCCTTACTATCGTCGGTCGGTAAAAATAAACCCGACTTGGCTAGTGTTTTTAGGTTATAACCATAAAAAGAAAATTGTGCTTAGTTAAAAAATTAGCTGGAGTGTCTCCACTCGACTATCTCGCAAATTTGAATTGGATTAAATAACATATATTATATTTAAATTAAATTGAATTAATTAAATTATAAATTAAAATTAATAAATTATATTTATTAAACCAGCGCATGTTTGGCTCTTTGTTGATGGCACCACGTCACGTGGTGGCGCGTGATTTGCAGTGTTAAAAAATTAATTCTGGTACTTTCAGCAATTCAATCAAGCTGAAATTCTATATATAGCAGTTTTATACAATTATTAATCATGTGAAAAATTATCAAACATATATTTTTATTTTTACGGTTACTTTAGAGGAAAAAAAATCAAAACGTTGTAGGTAATGACCCTCTTCCGGTTGAGCTACATTTCTCAAAAGTTAATAGAAAACTATGAATTTTGAATAATGTCCATGTACCAAATTTCATCATTCTAGCTCAAACCGTTTTTGCGGCGAGATAGTAAAAATTCATACCCATATATATAATTATTAATATTTTGAAAAATAAATTGTAATTTAAAATTGAATTGAATTTTTAAATAATAAAATAAAATAATAATAAATAAAATGTAATGTTTTAATTTCTTAATTTCCACATTCTTAAGACTGAAAATGTTAGACCAACTTGATTTTTTTTTATTTAAATATTTTTTATATTTCCAATAATGTGAATTAATTTTATAATTCAATAATTTAACACCTACTGTTTTTCTTTTTAATTGCTAAGTGATATTAATTTCTTTAATTTTTTTTAAAGAAGACAATAAATACTAATGAAAACAAGATTTCTAATAAAGATGATAAAAGTTTAGAATAATACTAGGGAATTTTTTTTTTTGTTAGATTGATTTTAGGTTTGTTGTATAGGGGGTGAGTGAAATAGAGAGAGAGGGAGAGAAAGTGGGAGTAGCTTATATATTTTAAACCAAGCAAAGGGAGATGATACACCGAAGATGAAATAAGATATTGCGCAGCCTCTCGAACGGTTTCCATTTCATTAAATATATACTTTTTTTCAATGGTTAGTGTATATGTCTGTATAACTTAAACAAATATCTATATATCTGTCTATATATATATATATATATATGAGAGATTTGTTACGCTTGCAGATTGGAATAGAGAAGTACTCAAATTCAAATCTGGTGGTAAATGTAATTATGGTGATATCGGCTCATTTTCTACCTTTTTACCCTTAATAAAACACTTCATTAGATTTTTTTTCTACCACTTTCTTAAGGAATAAAAACACAATTACTTGTTACCTGGTTAAATATCATATGATATTATTTTTATGAACTTCAGAGAAATAAAAGAAAAAAAAAAAATTTGCATTTAAGAGAGGTGAAGTAAATAAACTTTTATGATCTTGTACTAAAGGATTTATTAAGGATAAAAAAATTTAAGACTGGATTTCGGACGACATTCATAGGTTGTTTCAAATAACCAACAAAAAAAAACAACTTATTTTTCATTCATTGGAAGATAACAAGTTGTTTTCAAATTTTGAATCATATCATTACTTATAAAATATTCTTTAAAGTAATTTTGAAAAAATTACTTTATTAGTGATTTGAAAAAAAAAAATTAAGAAAAATTTGAATTTACATACACAATTAAATCGATCTTATTCTCAATTATTACAAATTCTTTGGATTCTAATACTTTTAGATCACTTAATCACTCATAATATGAAGATTATGAAAAATAAATAAAGTTCTGGCCAATTGAATATAAAATATATAATTAATTTTTGAAACAATAATGAATAATTATAATATAAACGAAATAAACACAATGTAACTAATTGTAAATAAAATAGAATAATTTATTTATTTTATTCATCATTTAAAATATATCCTCCTTTTTTTAATTAGGATTTGAATTTAACACAACAAATTTAGATCATTAAAATGCATGAATATTAATTAACTAATATTTAATATGAAGAATACTTTTTTCTCAAAATAATAATTTATGATTAGTAATTGAAATATTTTTTCTTTAGTTATAAAGTTTTGTATTTTTTAAATTTATTTTAAAGGTTAAAATTACTTATGGTTGGTCCTATGAGATTTATAAATGCATTCATATAAACCCCCCCAACCAGATGGACATTCTCGTAAAAATATTATTGATAAAATATTTTAGAAATATTTCAATTAAAATTAGTGTTTTTTAACTAAAGAGTTAAAAATTATATTGAAATTATGAAATTTCTTATTGATATATATATATAATAGTTTTCGCCTTTGTTTTTGTGTGTATGGGGGTTTAGAAAAAATAATAATAAGATAATAGTAATAATAATAATAAAGCAGATGGGAAAAGATAATTGTAATCAAGAACCACAAAGGATCTCCATTATAATATTATATTATATATATATATACTCTTTTTATCATATTTCTATTAAATATAAAATTCAAGTAGGAAATTTCTCAATTTAATTTTTGATTTCAATAAAAATAATATAAATTATTTTGAGTTGGTGGATAGATGGGTTGTTAAGTAATCATACTCTGAATCTATGATGTATGGATTAGAAAAAATTATAAGTGCCTAAATACTGGGTGTATTTTTTTTTAGATGAATAGAATACATGATAGATCAGGAATGACAGCAGGTTGGGGAAAAGACAAAAGGACAGAAAGAGAGAGAGAGAAAATGGCTGGCTATGGATAATAAAGAAGAACGAGAATAATCGAGACAAACTAGCCGTTTGGTATTTGATGAGAGACCAAATGTTACGTTCAAGTGAGTGGCTTTTTAATACACAATAGAGTTCTACCAATGCGGGGAATAGAAAGGGGAGGGGGATGGCTGCCTGGGGGCACAAATGATCATCCTTTATTGGCAAGGGATCATTTGCATATGGAGGAGTGGCTTCTCATCTGATATATGGCCGATTGACACTTCTTCCCCTCGCAGGACAACCCTTCTTCAGGGCGGTAGAATCATTGGCACCCTCAATGTGGAAAGAGGGTGGGGTTCGAGAGGTTTTCGGATAACTTTATCTCCCACACAGCCCAGCTGCCAAGAGAGAGATTGACGATATTAAAAATAATGTCTTTTTATAGATATCATTCTCTCATTGTGTTATTATTACAATTTTTTTTTAAAGAAGTGAATATATATAAAAAGAGATTGAGAGTAGGTGGGTGGAGTGGCGGGGGTGGGAGGGGGGTAAAAAACCGTTCACTTTGTTAATTTTCAATTTCCAGGGATATCAACTAATCCGTGTGGCCGAGAGAAAGAGAGTCCAGGAAAAATATGACTTTTTTGCAATGTTAAAAAAAAATTTATTTGTTTTTCTCCGTGCGGGGCAGGCAGGCTAGCATTGAGATTGATTCGTATGTGTATCCAGACCATAGGTTGTCCTATCATATAACGCCAGCGGCCATTGGCCAGTTGTGCTTCAGCTAGTTAGTTCTGAGCTTGGGCTTGTACAATATATCGCATTTGGTTTATATATAAATCATAACGTTCGAATTGAGTCCTATATCTAACTCTCTCTCTCTCTCTCGTTTCCTCTCGTAATTCGCTCTCACTTGTTCATTCCCTCGTGGCTGCTTTCTCTCTCTCTCCCTTTATTGCTCACCAATATATATATATATATATATATATATATATATATATATATAAAATATAATATGGGGTGCTCCCCTAGCCCTAGATGTAGGGTGTAGGATAAAATCAATAAGCATGGTAGGTCTGTCTAGTGGCTGATGTGAGGACAATTGCTGTCGAGCAGCCAGGAGCAGTAGAAGAAGAACCCCTTCGGGGATCACGCCCCGCGGAGGTTTCGAGGGTTAGTCGCTTCACTTGTTAAGAGGGTATATATATAAGTGTGTGTGTGTGTGTGTCTGTCTGTGTGTGTCTGTGGCAAACTCCTCTATGAAACCCATCCAAAATCTAACCCCCACCTCCTCCTACACACACTCTTGTTCTTGTTCTTGCATCACCCTTCTCTAACAATTCATCCATTGCAGCAGGAGAGAGAGAGAAAGAGAGAGAAAGAACGCCATTTGTTTGAGAAGGTGCCGGCAAGTGAAGGTGTTGGTTTGATATATGATATCGATCCTTTGCAATCACTTGGAATGAACAAAAAATAAAAATGAAAATTTTTTAATAAATTTCCAAATAAAAAAAAAAAAAATAAAATAATGCTAAGATAAATTATGCATTTTAATGAATAATGAGAAATTTAATATATAATTTCCTCTACAAATGCACAGACATAAACAAAGAAACAAAAAAAAAGGTGTTTGTTTTTTCATCACTCATTCCCCTAAAAGAAACGTTTCATACTTTTCATTCCAAATTTAAAAGATTTCTTTTAAGAAAAATAGTCTAAGCAATTATATAATAACAAGTATACCATACTAAAATTATTATTAAATTAATTTGTTTCTATGGTTTTAACAACAATAAATTATTTAATCAATTATAAATATGAATTTAATTTAATATATGAAAAAATATAATTAATTCATTAAAAAGAAATAAAGTTTCTTTTGCATAAGAAAATAAAATCTATATATTTAATACGACAGTCTGTCCGTCCGTACGCAAAAAACTCCAGAGCCTAAATAAAATACAAGGAGTAATGTAACCAAATTTTTCTGAGGTGAAGGGTACCTCAAATGAGATAAAAAAGAAATTAGGTAACCCCTGAGCTGAGCTGCGGGTGTTTCATTTTCCGGAAATGTTGCAAAATATATATATGGTAGGATTGGGAAGATCAAGGACGCTGTGAGTGGACAATGTAGGGACGTGGACAGATCGGACAGGATAAGAGTTAGATGGTTATAGCTCAGGATTGGGATACTTGGAGAAATGGGGTTGCTTTCGAAATCCGTAGAGGCACAGAGATAGATAGATATAAAAATACAATAGTAATATATAATTAATTTACTGATTAAATTAAAATTTTATTTTAAATAAGAACACAAACAGAAATGATAATATAATGTAATATACTGATTGAAACAAAATGGATGAAAACCTTTTACATACAGACTTCCAACGAAATACTATGTATTACTTCGGGGATACAGGGGGCGGCGCTCTTCTCACCTAGTAGTATATTAATTTACATGAATATATTTTCTGAAATACTTTAATTCGTCTAATTCATATATTATTTCAATATATTATTAAAAAATTATACTTTTATATCATTTTGACAATATTATTACCTTGATCTGCATATTACAAATTCTATCCTAACATTGATAAATTTTTGAAACATTCATAATATAGAAATAAATAAATATATATAATATCCTTTTATATTTATTTTATCATAAAATTAATTAACAATATTAAAAAAAATTAAAATTATATATTAAATTTTATATATTTAATAATATATTTTAATATATAGGATAATTCATTTCATTATTTATATAAATTCTATTGTCAATAATATTTAAAAAAGAAATTAATTAATTATGAATTTTCAATAAATAAAACCTAAAATAACAAATATGTAAGTAATAATATATACTATGTCAAACTATGCCCAATTTGATTTTGTTAAGATATATATTTAGTAAATCAAATATTTAATCAACAGTGTTAACCAAAAATATTTGAAACCTTCCAATGAACTCATTCATACACATCACCCTTCTCCTCCTCCCTCCCCCCACCTTCTCCCTCCTCACCCAACACCTCACTCTCTCTCTATCTATATAGATGACATTAAAATGTTAAAATGATATAAATGTTGGTGATATCCCAAAAGAATTTGCAAATGCACCACTCCCTCTCTTTCATTTGGACATTCATATTTAATATGAAATTTTTTTTTAATATAAAAATAATTTAATTCCAATGATCAAAAATGTGACATTTTATCGCATTATAATTTATAACATTAATTCAATTTACTTGATTTAATTTGCGTATAGAGAAGTTGGAAAAATAAATATGCAGGTCAATCGGGACCTATGAATTTCGAAAAAAGGGGAGAGGAAGAGGAGGATGGATATGCCAACCACTCCATCATCAATAATAATAATAATAATAATAATATTAATATTAATAAAAAAATTTATCTATATTTATATCCACTCCACCTAACACCTACCATCCACAAGCCACCCCCTCCCCAATATATCTCTCTCTCGATGGGATATATTGTCCATATATGTAAATGAATAAATTAAAAAAAAATGTTTTAATGAAAAATGATTAGTTTATTATTTATTGGTAGAAAATAAAGTCACTCTCTGAGCTTTACAATTTTATTTATTTATTTTTTTTTTTTTGGATTCTTAAGAAAATATTCATGAATCAATAAAACAATTTAAAACAATAATTGTAAGTACATATATAAATATTAAGAGTGGTTGAAAATTCTCATTAAGAAATGAAAATCTTATAAATGAAAGGATATTCTTTATTTCAACTGCTTTTTTGATCGTGGCAATTATAAAATTCCGTAGATCAACAATATACCATTAAATCATACTTAAATACATATTAAGAATTTTGTTAAAATATAAAATTTGTTTACCTTAGAAATGGTGTTCACTTTTTACGTTATTATATAATAAATTTAATTTTTATTTTTATTATATTTATAATTTAACATTAATATAATTACTTTATATATGTATGGCAAAATTTTCTTTAAATTATTTCAATTTTAACGCTTATAAAAATAATTGTAAACAAATATTTCATATTAAGTCCATTTTTACCATTTGATAAATAAATAACTTTATTTAAATATATTTGTAAAAAATTTTATATATATATCTTCAATTATAAAATAAGTTGACCTGTGGCCAGGTCCGAACCGACCGACGGTTTGAAGTAAATTAATTTCCAGCTACAGAAACAATTTCAAATAATTTTAATATATCTATTAATGTAATAAAAAACAGATAGGCATATAACATAAATATTTTTAATTTTATTTTATTTATAATATATATGTAAGACCAGGCTGTGACGTCATGAATGGCTGGATGACGTCATATAATTTTAAATCAAGAAAAAACTAATAAAGATGATTTTCCCGAGGATAAAACCAATACAAATTGTATGATTCGTGGTGATATATAAAAAAATCTCCTCATGTGAAATTTGGTGTGAAAATAACCCTTCCCTTCCTATCGTCGATCGCTAATACTACCACTTCCGGTTTCCGGATTTGCACCAAAAGTTGATCAATTCATCCCACTGATGCATTAAGTAAATATACCAAATTTCATCAAAATCGGTTGGGCCGTTCAGGCTGTACACATCTATACGGACGGACGGACGGACAGACATCATGCTAAAAATACTTTTTTCTGTTAAGAAAATGCATGATTCGTGGAGATATGTAAAAATCTCCACATGTGAAATTTGGTGTGAAAACAATACATCCCTTACTATCGTCGGTCGGTAAAAATATATTAATTTATATTAAGGTTCAACCAAGTGTCTTTTATTTATCAAAGAAAAGATTATTTATATAAAGATTTAATAATAATTATTTTATAAAACTGATAGGCAGTGGCCTTTTAGAAAAGGTTATTTTATTAATAGACTAATATATATTATAAATTAAATTAATAATCTATATATATATTAAGGATAGATATGTACTCTTATATATTGTCTTAAAAGGATATTTATTTCAAAATTCTCCAATCATACAATCGTCTAGTTTATTTTATTTAAATAATTTATATTCAATTGAAGTTGACATGCGGATGATTGATGTTGAAAATAAAGAGTAACCTGATAGCGATTTCGATTTCAGAAAGGGAGACGAGGAGGGGGGGGGGAGAAGAAAGACAGAAGGTGTAGTAAAGAATTGGAAGGTGGCGACCACACAAGCATCAAGGCTGCGTGGGGGCCGCTTCATATCAATATCTTCAAAGACACCCTTTTTTCTCTCTCTCTCCCTCTTATATCCCCTCCAATCCCTTCGGAAATATCTCAATACAGTGGTGCCATTAAGCGAGCTCGGGTTTTCTACCATGAAATGGATGACCGATGACAAGTAAACGCCCCCTGCTATGAGGACCCTTTTTACCCTTAATCGTAAGTAAGTGAGTGGATGAGAGGGGGTTGAAGAAAAGAGAAATATACAAATTACCCAACATTTATTTTTATTTTTTTTTAATTTTAAAATCCAAAGTGTGTTAATCCATCGCCATCTCATTTAAAAATAAAAATAATAAAACAAAAACCTGTCTTTTAATCAAGATGCTTTACAATGTAAATGTAGAACAAAATTTAACAAATTTACAGTTTGGTAGGTTAATTTGTATACAGGTGTGGGTGTATAGAAGACTTTACATGGAACATTAATTTTAACAAATGTTGGCTCGGTTGATAAAGATCAAGTCACGCAAGTGTGTTGCTCTGCACGTTTACATAATTGCTCCATCCCATGTTATGTAGTATATATATACATATATATATATGTATATATATTATCTATTATATTATCTAACCACTGGCGATCTAGAAAAGCCGCGGGGTGGAGCCCCTCAGGGGCCAGCTCCCTGTCTTCACTTCAAAAAAATAAAATACTAAAATTAAACTGTTTCTCTCTTTCTCTCTCACACACAGAATCAATTAAAAATTAGTGTCGGACAAAGAGAGCCTTATACTTAACATTCCAGATCGTTTTATTGACTACGGTAGCCGGGCATCTGGTGCGCCTGGGGGACATTTACGCCCTCCTCATATTTATTTATCATCATCAATCCAAAAATATATCTAAGAAAAAAATAATCAACTACAACATCCATTTCAGGGGTATATTTTAAGTTACGATTAAATTATTACGTTGAGAAAAAAGAAAAAAAAAGATAAGTGAGCCGACCACTAAAGAGGGATCTTGAAATAGAATTCGAATATGAAAATTCTATTGGATGTTGGACTGCCTTCGGCCTCTGTGGTTCTGGTGGTTGCCACGACTTCCCCTCCCTCCAACCCTCTCGTCCTCTACTTTCCTATCCGCCCATCTAGTTTTGGTTAAAGCTTTGAGGGAGTTTAACTTTGAGGCGGTTATGTTTTGACGGCTCCATTCCTCTCACTCTCCATGTACGAGTATTTTAAGTGTAATTCGTGAGAGGATAGAGGTGAGGGTAGAATTAGGACCTTTCGTCAGAATAGTAAATCTACCTGTGAAAGGATTTACTTTTAAATATTTCCTAACTTAATATAGTTAAAACTTAAGCGATTCAAAATATAAATATTCATAATTATTAAAATAAAGCGATGTTCCTATTTATAGCTAAAATTGATAAATCTTATTATACTAGCAAAAAGTATATATATATATATATTTATATAAGGTAAGTTCGGTGAAGTGCGCGCCCATTTTTTTAACTAACATTTTTGAGAGAAGCTGTGGCTGTAAATATTAATTATGTGGATTCAAAATTTTTATAGCAAATACTTATGTTATTGTTATTCATAGATCGAGAAATAAAAATATGAAAGTATGAATCAAAAAACGATTAGTTGAACATTTTTGTGAGAGGTTTGCATGGCACGCACTTACCTGTCAAAGTGGGCTTTACAACATAGTTTGATCAAACAAGGAAATTATAAAAGATAGACTTGTTTTTCTTTTTTTTTTTATTGTATTCAAACATTAAATGGTAGTATAAATATAATGGTTAAGCTTATAATAAGATTGGCTGTAGCTATTATTAATTGTGTAAGAAGTTCATTTCTGGCACTGAATACACCTTACGATTAGCTCGATACCTCGATATTTCAGTACATTTGGTCTGTCTGGCCAAAGGCGACCAAAGCTTTCCATAGAGGAGTTTATGCCCTCATTCTTATCAATCTCAGTTATTTTCCCTGGGAAAATCAAATCCTTGTTTTTGAATATGATGTACTCGCCGACAATTTTTCTGATCGGCTGACAATTGTATTCTTCTTCCAATTGTGTGATCAAGTCCAAGATAAAATGTTTATGTATGCTTACAGGTATTTATTATTAAGCTTATATGAAAACTCATAAAAGACTTTGGGAGCAAGTGCGCGTACTTACCCACCAGGCCGAAAATCCGGGGTAAGTGCGAGTCCCACTCTTAAATTCAAACGGAAAGTGTTTAAGGTTTAGAATCACTAGTTTTTAAACAATAAAGTAATAATAAATCGAAATTTAAATAATAAAACAACTGATTGAGAAAATAATTTAGGTTTAAAAGTACCCACCTAACTAGTGAGATGACCGTCAATGGATGTGTGTCACATAAACATCAATTGCCTTGATTTGTTTGCTTAGAGGTTCCAACAGATTATTTAGCTATCATAACAAGAAAATCGCCATTAAATGCAAAAGATTCGTGCCAAGTTTAAAATAATATTAAGACTTCTGGAGGCCTAACTCGCACTTACCCCGCGCGCGCACTTCACCGAACTTACCTTAAATAAATATTTGTAAATTTTTGAGATATTCAACCACTCCATGGATGTATATTGAAATTCACAACATATATAATTTTTACAAAGAAAAATCGATCTGTCGATCAGCCTTGAGAAAAATCATCTTCATTAGTTTTTCATAATTTAAATTTATATGACGTCGCTAACTTCGTCATCCATATTTTCTCTTGCCATTCGTTTTTAATTGATATTGTATTAATATTCAGGTACTAATATTTTAAAAGAGAAGAAAATAATCAAATGTAATAAATAAATAATTTATTGATTTAATTTGTTTATTTTTTATACGTCTGATTTATTTCTTATAGATACTTCCACTCTTACAGGTAAGAATACAATTTTATAGATTCAAATTGACTAAACTTATTATAAATGTAGGATGTGTAAAAAAAAACAGTGACTAAGGTCAGTGACTAAATCACACATGATCATCTCATAAATGTTTTTGTTTTGTTTTTTTTTTTTTTTGTTTGAGTTAAAGAGTGGGTGGGTTGTTGCACGCATTCTACAATTTGAAAGCCAAGTTTTATAGCTTGAAGAAGACAATAGGATATTGGAAATTTAAAAGAAGGCCTGCTTCGAATGGAGACAGTTTCGAATTAATATATATTTAATAAGTAGGAGGGTTCCATGTATATTTTAAACATTCAATAAATACAAACTAGATTTTTTTTATTCTTTTTTTGTTAATTTCTTAAGGAATTAATGAGAACACCTACACAAACACAGACACATATTCAAGGATGTAAATAGAATTTTTTGAATATTTTATAGACTGTTTATATACCTGATAATTAAATGATAAGATAAGAAATAATACATTTGTGCTTCTTCTCTTATGAATAATTATTTATTCATTTCATTATAATTAAATTTTCAGCTCCCAACCAACAAAATGCCGTTTCTATTTTTCATTATCCTTTTTTTTTTTTTTGATTTTCAATAATAAATAATCAAAGATTGAATATGTTTGTTCTCTCAATGTGAAAAATCAATCGAAACATTTTTTTTATTTATTTTTTTTTTTTTGTTCGACATTGATGTATTTCGTCCCAGGAGGATGGCAATCAAGCCCAAGACCGGATTTACTAGAAGGGACATGCATTAGCTATTGAGGGGTGTGTGTGGGAGGAGAGAGGAAGAGAAGGGGTGGGATAGGAGGAAGCCCATGGGGATGAGACCGCGATCCCCATACCATTTCTATGTTTAATTCAATAAAAGAAACACGAAATAAAATAGTGAATAATAGATAAGACTCCGGTTAACGTAACCTTTATAAAGCGAGCCAAATTATTTATTGTATCAAAGAGTGAGAGGGAAAGAGAGAGAAGCGGTAATGTTCAAATATTTAGTGTTACACGTCATAAAATTTTATGTTTTCGAACAAGGTGGATCCCAATGATATTTATTGTGCACTTTTCAAAGGTTCAAGCACCATTTCCCAATAGAAGAAAGTAGAGGGATGCGGGATATGGAAAGAGGGAATCGAAGATCAGGAGATGAGTATAAAAAGAAAGTACCAAGGGAGGACTGCCAATGTAGATGAATCAATCAATTTTGATTTATTGTATTTTTATGGATTCATAGATAATATTGGAATTAATAAAGTTGTGTATATACTTTGTATAATATAGAGAATTTATCCATTTGTCATGGATTTATCCTTCAAAATGAACTTTAAATTGTTACAATAATAAAAAAAAGGATACCCAAACAGATACTAGTAGTTGCACTACTTGCAAATGGTTCTTTTTATACCCTTTATCTAAAATTTTATTTTTAAGAAGCAATAATATTAATATTTTTTTTTCCTTTTAATTATTATCAAAAAGTACTGGATAATGATTAATTTGTTTGTTTTTGCCAATTTCTTTTATGGAATAATTGCAATTGAATTTATTTATTATTCTCTTTTATATTTGTTATTTGCATTGCAAAACAAATTGTTAACTATGCGTATTGGAGAATCTCTTATTAGCTTAACTTTTTTTAATTGCTTTTCAAGTATTATTCAGGTTGAAAATCTTAAAAAAAAAAGAATTTTTTTTTTGCCAAGATAGGAAATAATTATTATGAGCATAAATTGAATGGAGTGGAGAATAAAAAAAAAAAACAAGTTATCATAAAGGGATTAAAAGGGCTTGAACATTTTGTTTAGAAAATGCATCGCGTTATGTTTATAAAATAACAAATAAAACCTAATTAAAAAAATAATATGTTACAAATGGTGAGAATTTTATTGTTATTTACTTTTTTTCAATAACAACTAAACACGAAACATTTAATTGAATTTAGTAATCTTTGAAAAAATGTAATTTAATTTATCAGCATCACATTTATAAATATATATATATATATATATATTATATCGTATTTTCGAAACCTATTGCATTTGAGAAAAATTCATAAAATTTAAGATTAGAAAGCAAATTCTACAACAGTATATAGTATATTCTAGTCTGACTGACACACACCCATAGATATCCAATTTTCTATTCAAGGTATCGAAAATGATATATTTTGTTACAAAAATTCAAATTAATTTCTAGAGACTCATGCTAATATTGAGACAATAAATAAATACTGATAAAACAAAAAATTAAGAAGAAATTCTTTGAAAATTCAAATAAATAAATTAATTAAAATTTTAGGGAGGATAAGGATTAGTGAGACTATTTAGTAAAGAGTTTGGAATATATATATTTATATTTTTTGCAAATCTCCTCAATGAATCTGGACACCTCAATAAATAACATCAGTAATCGTTACATGTTGTTTGCTCTTGGAAAAAAATGTTACATCTGAAATTGATGCCATAAATAATGGCCATGCCCTGTTGTCAATTATTTATAATGAAACTTTGGCAATCGTATGAGTTTGTATTTACTTTGTTTTAATTGGAAAGTTTTATATATATATATATATATATATATATATATAGATAGATAGATAGATATATAGATATTTTTATTTTTTGAAAAAAAAAAAAAAACAAACTTGTGACTGTAATTGAGATTTCTGTGGGGAGGTTTGGTTTGGTTTGGATGGTGTTAAAACAAAAGTGAGAATTGAATGAGCATTGAATGGATGATAGATAGATATATTTAAAAAAAAATGTTAGAAATTTAATCTGCCAGGTTATTTTTTTTAGAAAATTAAACTTAAAATCAGAGTTGATAGTATGGATATTTATTTGTTTATATAAATTTTTAAATGAAGAAGATAAAAAGAAGATATAAAAGGAATGGACACTTGTATAAGATCGCTATTTGGATGGATGGATAGATGGATAGCATTTATATATATTTGTATATATATATAAAGATATATATATATATAGGTATATATAGCTATATACATATACAATTCATCTGCTGCACAGGTTGCACATCGCGACAACGCAATTTATTTTGTAAACAGATTTTTTTTCCCTCGCCCACCCCCAATAGGTCCATGTGAAGCAACACACAAAAATAAAACAATGTATGTCGGGTGCAAGAGGATGGGGGTTAGGAGGGTGAGCATTGATCAGCCGGGGCGAGGTCCCCGGTGTTCAATTCGTCAAGCGGCCGGACTGTGATTAATGGCCGAGGATTCATACAACAAGGGGTACCCATGTCGGACACATCAATTTCGGATCGTGTGCCTGAGTGGGAGGAGAGGGGGAGGATATGCACCCCTAACCCCACACTACCACACTCATCCCTTTTCTATGTCTAACACGGCTAACTGTTGCTAAAAACAACATCCAGGACGACGACGACGACGTGCAATCCATCCCACTCTCCAACATCCATTACAATTAACAAAAATCAAAACTTACCATCTGTGCGTCTTTGTCAGCCGTCAAACATATTTTATCGAATGCCCCGAATTGGTCACCAACAGAACACAAACAAAAAAAAATGTCATTCCAATTCTGACGAACCATTCAAACATAAACAAAAAAAATAATAAATAAAAATAAAATAAAACTAAACAAAACGCATCCAATATAAGATCTCTATTTTTTTTTCCTTCTCCTTTTTCTTTCTTCCAAAAAGAAAATAAAAGATTTGCCATCTTATAATCAACCAACCTATTACTAAACTATTTAATATTTTTTTATATAATAAATTCTCAGTACTTGGGAGTAATTGTCACGAGTTTTAATGGATCATCTTATGACAAATGACTCATTATATATATATATATATATATATATATATATAATGAACCGGTTCATAGTCAGGCTCAAGCAAGATCTTGATCCAAACAAAAAATAAAATAAAACAACTAATAAATTCTCAATCATTTTTATTTATTTATTTTTTTAATCCATTTTATATTTAATGAACTCAGACCAGACAAATTAAAAAAAATCTTTATATTTGAATGAATTAATATTATTAAATGTGAGATCTATTATAATATAATAACAATCTAAAATAAAATGGTTTATATGGTACACTCTATGATTATTTGACCTCTTTTAAAGAGAAATTAGAAACTAAATAAATATACAAAATATTTATAATCCTTTTTATTAAAAAGTGCAAAATATTTTAAATGAAATTAAAATATAAAAAAAATAATAAATATCATTTTTTTATTTTAGAACGCCTTTGAAAAAGTAATGTTAACTAAGATTATAGATAGATGTATATACAATATTTAAATTTCTTTAGTAAGAAAAATTAGTTTATTTATTATATATATATATATATATATATATATATACAAATTGTATCTAATATAAATATAGAATTAAAAAAAAACTAGTAAAATACACATTACCTAATATGCATAATTCAAAGACAGTTTTTTTTTAATTTGTCTCATCTAAAGTCATTAAATAAGCGTGATTAAAAGAAATAAATTAATTATCTGATAAATATGTACTAAACCAGTGGTTCCCAAGCTTATTTGCCCAAACGCCCCCTTTCCAGAAAAAAATTTACTCAGCATACCCTGGAAATTCATTTTTTTTTTAATTTTAATAACAATTAAATAGAAAGATAAATGTATATATTTGCAAAATATTATAAATAAGGGTGTAAATTAGAAAATTTAAATTATGTATCTACTTATTGAACTCAAAATAGAAAAGTTTCCCTTAAAGCATCTGTGGCCATCACCGCCCCCCTGAATTGCTGCTACACCCAGGAGGGGGCGGTAGCCCCACTTTGGGAATCACTGTACTATACAAATAAATTCTATTATTTCATTTGTTGAATAAATTTATTACCGAATGAAAAATATAATATTTCTTGAAGTTTTGTGTGAAGTGGGAGGGGCAGGAGGAATAGAAAGAGAAAGGGTGGTGGGGCTTTTGAGATTGAAATTCAAATATTACGACAATTCTCTTTCTATCTTTTCCATCAATTATTAACTCAATTTTCCAATTAAATTTCTTAGGCATTATTTAAAAAAAATGATTTAATTATTTTCAAAATGAATTTCATATTAATAAAATAAAAAAAAAATCTTTTGAGAGAATAAGTGAGAGAGAGAAAGTCTTATTAAAAACGATCTTAATGAACTCGAAGTCATCTTTTTTTTTTTTTTTTTTTTACTCTTTTTGGACCAATTGAGACCCACTCACCACCCCCTTCCAACACCACCACTATTTCGAGTATCATTCCACTTGCTGGCTGTTTTTCTTCATTCTAACGTTTCCGATCAACAGTATTGAATTAGGACGGCCGATTTTTCTCGTATTCTGTCCAATAAAACCACACAATCGGTCCTTTGCACCTGCCACAAGCCAGCGCCACACCACAAACCACCCGCGCGTATTAAGCTGTGAGATTGTGACAGATGGGACGCCTCCGTGCAACCCCCTATCCTCATTCCATCTAAATTGGGAGGGTGAATGTGGGATGGACATTTAGGAACGCCCGACCAAGAGCTCTCGACTCCAACGAAACAACACCTTCCTCCTCTCCCCCCCCCCAAAAAAAAACACCTCCCCGACTTTCACCCGTCCTAAATTCTAGAAATGCGCGACCCGAACATTCAACCAAGTCACGTCAAACAAAACGTTGCGATTTATCACTAGTGATTTACCGGGCCGCTCAATATTTATGATATATAATTTGTTACCTTTATTATTGAATTGGCTCGGGGAGCCCACTAGACATATAAACGAACGCACAACCGGCATATGAACCATTGATTAATTAGAAAGCTTTGCCCGAGACTTGTAGAAATTTCCCCAACTCGTTGAAGATAGATGTCCGAATTTGAATGTGACATGACTCAAAACGATAAATGCGTTGAACTTTTATTATAGGCAACCATTTTGAATTTCTGAATGTTGTAAAAAAAAAAAAAAATTTATGAGAGCGAGAAAAACATTGCCTGGATTAAAATAATGGTTATGGTGTAAAATAATTTAATATTTTTTTTTTCCAGACTGACATTCCACCTTACTTATTAAGATTAAATATTAATAAGAAATAGAAGTTATTTATATTCCGCGTATAGATAGAGAGAGGGAGAGAGAAGTTAAAAGAAAGAAGAGAAAAAAGGAACAAGAAGTAAAGAGAAGAAGAAAGCCGTTTATTGAAGTGGATAGATCAATGAGGGGTTGGATGCTTCCATTTCACGAATTAAGCGAGGGAGAGGGAGATAGAAGAAAGGTCGAATTCTTTGTCCGTCAATACGATTTTTTTTTTATCCCTACCCAATTGTGATAAAATTTTCCCCTCCACCACCCATTTAGTATGCCCACCGGAACACTTTTGACAAACTGGTTTGAAAGTTGGTCGTCGTCTGGCGTAAGACACCGACGTAACTGAGAAAGACACGCGACTGTCTTTTCTATCATTTCGCGTAACACCCACACCCGCATTCCCCTTTGAGTGTTTAAAAAGCCACTACACAGTTTAGAAGAAAAAAAAAAACAACTTCCTTTTGAAACGTAACCGAATTGTCATTCATTCAACCAACTTTACTCACACACTTGTAAAAATGGATAGACTAGGATTTATGAATCACAGACCCAGACACAAACCAACAACACACATACAAAGATGATTGTGCAAATGTTACGACAGCAATGAACATTTTGTCCAACTGTAAATTTACGATCAGAAAGGGCTGGAAAAAAAATGATGGAAAAAATGGAGAATAGAAATCGTCTCGTAAATAAAATGGAGCACGCGAGCGATTGATTTTTTGGTTTTAAATTCATTCATGAATTTAAAGAAAAAAAAAAAAATTAATAAGTAAGGCTTTTTGAATAAATCTGAAATGGCTCTCCTTCTCCCTCCCTCCCACCCCCTCTCTCTCTCTCTCTTCTAATAATGCTAATTGCTAAGTTAACACAGGTGCTAGTGCAGCTAAGAGGGTGTTAACGTTACCGTATCCCATTCCTCTTTGACATTTGATAGATACACTGCACTCGGGGAAATTCACTCTGCATAGGACGCAGGTTGCAGTCATGAAATGAGTCCATTTATAACTGAAAGCAAGTCATCGGTCGGATGACTTATAAAACGACCGCTAACGCTGATGAATGGTTAAATGAAGACAAGGCAAAAGCAATTAAATCAACGCGCTATAATTTTTCCCATCTTCCCATCACTATTAATTATTACAACCAGTCAAGTTTTAAATAATTTTCATAATAAAAAATCCATAAGACATTATCATTAGTTAGAATTTTGAAATAAAATGGACAAAAAAAAAAATAATATGTATATCAATCCAAGTCACAAAAATGATAGGGTTCAAATAAGAAAATATAATAAATCATTTTTTTTTTTAAATTCATCTTAAAAATAAAAATAAATAAGTTCAATTTTCAAGGAATTAAAACTAATTCACATATAATAAATTAATTACTTTTCTAATTATACGATTATAAAAAGGGTTTTTTAAAATTTATCTCTTTGAAAATGGGTAAGTGTGTGAAATTTGTTTGAAATTTTAATCATTACATTCGATAAAATGTATAAATTTATAAAACGAAGTTGAAAAAGCAAAAGAAAATGGACATAACGCCTGGTTGTAACTAATGTATATAATTTAAATATATGAATAAAGAATTTGGAAATTAAAAACAAATTTTATTTATATGATTAAAAGTTCTTTCCTATGAAATTAATTGATATTTTTTAAAAAAATATAAAAAAAAATTTTGAGTTTAAAGTGATCATTTGTAATTTGTTTTTTTTTTTTTTTTAAATTATAGTAAATTAAAAAAATAGCATTATTGTTCTTTGTTATATACAATGTTTACACCGAAATTTTTTGTAATATCAATTGATATATTCAAATGACGAATAATAATATACTAGATGTATAAATCAAATTCAAATTTACTATCTTTAAAGGAAATAAAAAAAATCAATCAAAATAACTGATACATTGTGCTATTTTTTTTATATGGAAATGATAAATAACAATTTTGTAGACCAAATCATTTATAAATTAATAAATGATATATTTGCATTAAAATTAATGATATTATTCTACAGAAAAAAAGCACAGGCTAGTAATAATAAATTTTATTTTATCAATTTATCATAAAAAAAAAAATCCAATGCACATAATTTTATTTTTCATTTTTTACATGAAGAAGATGAGAAAAAGATACCGTTATTAAGTGTATACCATTATGGAAGTTAGATATATAGGTAATTAAGTGATGACGTAAATGAATTCGTATTGCCAAGTTTAAAATAACGAGTTCATCGTTTAAATATAATAATAGATTGCCAAATGAATAAATTCTTTATAACTGATAAAATATTTACAAATAATATTGAAATTTTACGAAACTGATTTAGTATATTAGTACTATCTGCTAACAAGTAGTAATAAAAATAAAAATATACAAATTAAAGTTTTTTTTTCTTACAAAATGATATGTAAAAAAAGTGATTGTCAAAATATTATTCTGTTAATTAAGTTGAAATATGTCCCATTTGGGAAAAATGTTTTATTTTTAATGGTCTTATTTAAAAAAAAAAATAAAAAAAAATTAACACTTATTTGTTCAACTTTTTATAACAAGAGAAAATTTAAGATTTATTTATTAGTGATAAAATTTGCCCGCATGTCCAAATTAATAAGAAATTGGTATCCTCTTTAATGTTGTTGAATAAAGTTACATTGCTCTAGACTAGTATATACATTTTTCATATTTAAAAGTGTTAATATTAGTATCTCAGGTGTTTTTGATTGGTCTACATAGAAATTCTGTATCCGCCGTAAGGGCAAAGGTCTAATTCATTTTGCAAATCTATAACTCAATGGATCCCCAAGGGCGATAGGTTCGGAGTGTTGAAAATTTAGTTATTATACTAGCTATATAATATTAAATTACAAATTAATCTATATTACAGATGTTTCTGATTCAATTAAGTCATGATTTCCTACAATCCATGAATCAATTAAATTAAAAAAAAAAAAAATTAATTTTTTGAAAATCGTAGGGATCAATTATACGGAGATTGAATTTAGTTTTTTTTTTTAAATTTCTTTTATAAATTCAGAATTTTCCAAATTACATATTTGAAGTTTATTTGATGTTTAGATTTACTTAATATTTTATAAAAATTTTTAGAATGAAAAGTTGAAGGTGTAAAGAAAGATAAATGATTTTAATTGAATTTTATAGATCATTTGCATATCATTTTAGATGTCATTAATTATAGCTATTAAATTCTTGAATTTATTTTGTAGTTTTTTTCTTTTAAATTTATTTCCTTATTAGAATATGTATACTTTAGTATAGCAATTATGATTTTGGTTGAATATAATTAATTATATATTAATTTAAATTTGAATTTGTGTGGCTATTTAACTACGGTATTTATATGGTAACCCGAAATGCGACTTGTTATTTTCATCCTTGTTCATCCCTCGTATATATAATTAAGAATTATACTATTGTAATTTTTTTTTTTTATAACAATATTTTCAATCTTTCTAAATTTTTGTTTTTTTATATATATTCATTTAAAAATAAAAATACTTTTTTGAAAAATAAAAATATATATGAAGATAGATATTAATTTATTGTTAAATTCAAAAAAAGAGTAGCATAAAAAAATCGTATAAATATATAGGTATTTTTTCTATAGTATTAAAAACCTTTCTAAATAAGCATATATATATATATATATATATCAAGTAATATATATATTAGTAAGAGAGGTATTAAAAAAAATGAGACAATTAATCCTTTTTCGCTAACTCGGCTATTAGGCATATGTATTTTAATTTTAATCGTTTGCAAAAGGGATTGTAAACAAAAGCCCTTGCGTTTAGGAGCCCCTCGATTAAGGCTTTGTCCACTAATAGAACTGAACAATTCTCCAAATCAATGTTATCTATCATCCTATAGTGAATAAATTCATATCTTTATTAATTATAAAAAAAAAAAAAATTAAAATTACTTTTTACTCACTAATTGACTTTTTAAATAAATATATAAGTTAAAGAGTTACTCACAATGATTGAAAGATTATATCAGCCAAAAATTAATGATCATATAACTCTTACCTGAAACAAAATTAGAGAAAAAATTTAATTAAAATACAAATACATAATTTTTTTTTTACTTAATCTAGTATATTAAAAGGTAAATATATTTATTTTATTTATAATTGATTATACTATACTTATTACTATTATTAATAATTATATAATTGTTAGTATAAAATAATTTTAATAATTTAAATAAGGAGGAATATTTTTGTGTTTTTAAGTGTTATTCTTTTAGGAGTAATTAAATTATTGAAAAAAAAAAGATAAAAACAAGGGTAAAACATTCAAATTAATTTTATTTATAATATCAATTGTAGAAGCAGATATATGGAAAGGTAAATAATCTGATCTATTTTCAATTTTTAATAGAATATTTTAGATTAGCTTTTTGGTGTTTTTTTTTTGTTTGGCAGATCTTTTTTTCTCTTTTACTTTCTAAAATATCTTGGTGGTGGATTCTTGGCCAAACTAATTGCCCCTGCCCTAGAGGCAAGGCCCTTATTCCCGCAAACGCCGGCGCGCGAGGGCTTAAGCCCCTTTTCAACGCGGATCAATGCGCCGACTAACACCCGCGCATTAACAAGTGTAAAAAGTGAATCGTGTCCCAGTGTGACGTTTGAGCGTGTGAAAACAAGCGGATAATACAATGGGTGTCGTTTTTTTGGGGAGGAGGAGGAGGAGGAGAAGGGGTGTGGAATGGCTGGGCGATGATATATCTGGCACATCGAAAGGGAAAACGGATGATGTAGTTTCACGAATGAAAGCCCCGCGGCCATTTGCGGTTTGCGGTGGCGATTCTACTCCCTCTCCCTCCTCTCTCTCTCTATCTGTCTGTCTGTCTGTGTTAATCTTCCCGAAGCTCTACACTCACTCACAGGCAAACTCTTTATCCCCGATGCATTTAATGCAATTAATTAATATTTCATTCCCACGCCAGAGCGTTTAGCCTGAAGATATACACCGATAATTGTTAATCGCAGTTTCATATTCATTATTAGCTCACATCCCTTTCTCCCCACTGTCGTATTGCATTCAATTGTATAATCTATTTCATTCTAATTAAAATTATTTTCAATGACTATTAATTGTGTCCTGGCACAAGCGAGAATAAAATAAAATGAATCCAGAAGAAGTGATTGATTTATTTTCTCTCTCTCTCTCTCTCTCTTCTTCTCTGTTTCTCTTTCGGATAAAATGAAAAGCGAATGAGCCTTGTGAGGAAGATCCCTTTGGTGCGGTCAGAACCCATTTCCTTTTAACTCACCCACTCACCCACCACTCGGCCGCCCAATTAATGCTCGTGTTTTTCTATCTACCATAGTGGCCCCTGATAACTCAATCACACCCTCCATCTCGCAGTAAATCAACACCTTTTTAATTCATTTATTCACGCGCTTTACAAATATTGCGATCAACAAGATAACTACTCGTTATATATATTTTAATAAAGCATTTATTTTACTCCGAGGCGTTGAAATTCACTTGCCTGATAATAATTCCTTTGATTTTCCAAAAGAACTCATTCTATATGGATTATAATTTTTTTTTTTTTAAAAAAAAAAAGAGAAACACCCTATCAACCATAATTTTTTAATTAAAATAAATATCAAGATTTGTTTCAATCAATATTTATAAAAACCATAGTGATATATAATATGTATAGAAATATGTATTAATATATTATATTATAGGTGTATTAAGATTTACTGTTTCAATTATTCCAAACATTTTGAGTAAAAAAGTTTGTAATGATGGTCTGTAGGAGAAAATCCGCATGAATTCAATTTGAAACTACAACGAGTATTTATAATAGAAATTATCTTCATTAATTATAAATTTCTTTATTTAAAGTTTATTTTATATTTAAATTTTTTTTTTTTTTTGATAATAATTTTGATGTAATGAGTGTTTTCCAATTGCAAACTTATTTAAAAGTTTTCTCTGTGCTTTCAGTATTAGAATATTTACAATTTAAGACATTTTTAAAATATATTTGCCTGCTGTCCCCTGTACCCCCCCGAAGTAATACATAGTATTTGGTTGAAAGTTTATATATAAAAGGTTTTCATCCATATTTTTGTTTCAATCAGTATATTACATAAAACATTCATTTGTTTTTGTGTTCTTATTTAAAATATATTTTAATTTAATCAGTAAATTAATTATATATATTATTATTGTATATGTTATATCTATCAATCTAACTCTGTGACTCCACGGTACTCGAAAGTTCTTAGCCACAACAACCACATTTCTCCAAGTGTTCCTATCCTACTCTATCCCATATCTCTAAAGTCCAGTCCTACACAGTCCACCCATATTAAAAACTTACGTGAAAATCCAATTATGAGATCAAAATTAAAATTATTTATTCATATAATCTTAAAAATTAAAAGAGGTAATATAGTTGCAATGTGAATATTTTCAGAGTGTTAAATAAGTTAAAAAGGCAAATATGATCAATTAAAATATTGTAAATATTAGAAAAATTAAAATATAAATATTATAAACATTCTTTGTATTGTATTCTTTGACTGCTGAAAGACAACATGTACATATCAAATTTTTAAAAAATAATTTCTGCAGTTGCTGATTAGATATTAATAAAATTTATAGCCTATGTTTAAATAGAGATATGTAAGAATATTGTGATTGTGTTTCATCGAAATCAGTTAAGCCAATTTTGAGTCTATAACGTCAGAATTTCCAGAAAGACAGACATGAAAAATTCTAAAGTCACTTCTGGAGTCTAGGGATCATGAAACGCGAAGATATGCAAAAAATTTTAAATTCCAAACAATGTGCAGACAAAAATCTTTTTTATATATAATATATTATATTATATATTTTATTTATAATCTATAAGATTATATTCTTTTCTTTTATCTATCTATTGTCTATAAAATATAAAATATTATTTAAATTTTACTTATCTCTATATTTGTATTTATTATATTATGTGTAATATTTATTTATTTTTTTTATATAATTTATAAAAAAATAATATGCATTATATATTTAATTAGATCAAAGATAAAAAAAAGTAGGTTCTTTTTACTATCAAGATTGATTCTTTTTGTCCAGCTCGACATTTTTTTTTTTTTTTTTGTTAACCGTGAAATTTAAATTCCATGTTAATGGTAGCTGTGTATGTGAGTGTGAAGGGGCTCCCTTTCTTTCCTTTTTTTTAATTCGCCGTTTAATCGTGTTTGTGGTGAATAGGCTTTTCAGGGAGCCGTCCTGGCCGTTGATGGATCCTCAACTGCCAAGGTTGAACGGCGCCTCGTCGACCTCTCTCTCTCTCTCTCTCCATTTTAAAATCCGCAACTTAACACGGATTAACAAGGAAGCAAGCAGCCTAAAACGACACGCGCTTCACGTCCACTTTTAATAGAAATGTTTCCGCTTCAGCTGGTCCTTTTTCTGCCTAATTTGTTCAATAAAAAAGAAAAAAAAACACGTTGACTAATCCTTATTCATTTCATGTCTTAGTATTATACTTTTAACAAACCATATTTTATTAAATCACACCCCAATCAATTTTAAATAAATTATAAATCGATTATATTTATATATCGTTTTAATAAACAATTTTCTCTTCATTTCTTTTAATTTAAAATACACCATTTTTATATTTAATTTAAATTCACTATTAACAGTTATCTTAGAAATATGATATGAGAATTATTATATATATATATATATTAATTACTTTATGATACATTTGTTATGAAAATCATACCGTGAAGGTCAGTTAAGTCTACAAGATTCAATTTCTTTCATTCCGTAATATAATATAAAAATTATTTCTATTTTAAGTATTATATAATTTTTTTTATTATAATTAATAAAAATTAATTAAATAGTTTTTATCATTATTAGACAATATTCATACAATTATATAGATTGATGTCATAATTCAGAATATAAATTGTTTTTTAGGTTTTTATTGTTATCTTGGAGTTAGTAATTTCATAATCAGTGTTTTTCCAAAATTATGAAAATAATAATCAAGAATCCATAAATTTGTTCAAAATTTTGAAAGCTATTAAAACATTTGTTTTTTTCAAGTAGGTACTTTTTTAATTGTCCTATTAATAAAGGTACGAAATATATATATATAATTCTATAATTGAAAAATTAAGATGCACTTAATTTCCAAAAGGAACTCAATAAAAAAATAAGTTCTAAATATCCGAATAATAATTGATGGTTTATACTATATAACAAGAGCCATATTGAAAAATCGAAAATGTTTAAGAGCCAAATCGGAAAAAATTTTTAATTTGGGGGGAGAGGGTCGTAGTCAAATAAGCAAAAATTACGAATAAGTGCCCGATTAAATACCTAAATTTAAACATGTGTCATGACGTAGTCTTTTTCCAGTTTAATATATGTAAATTATAAATTGTGATCATTTTAATTTTTTTAATTGAGCCACAACAAAAAAAAAACTCAAAAAGAGTCACGGATTGGCCACCGTTGCTATCTACCTAACTAAACTATAGATATATTTTTTTCAATAAAAATTTCCAACGAAATGTTAATATTTTTTATTTATATATTTATTTATATAAATATATTTTTCTGTAAGAAAAAACATTCTAATTTGAAAATGCTTAATTATGAATTATACGAAAAAGCATGTGTGAGTGCGGGTGGGTGGGTGGGTGGGTAAGTGAGTGAGAGAGAGAGAGAAAATAGGAAGGTGTTTTTTTTTTAATTCCGAGGGAATGAACTTGCAGCAGATGGGAGAAATGAATCGTATATCATACATGTATATGTCTAATGATAGAGAAAAAAAAGTGAGTGTATTATTTTCGCCGCCTAATGAGTCTTCATTTCCAAAAAAAAAAAAAAAAAAAAAAAAATGCAAGGACAACGCAAGTGAAAAAAAATGAATGAATGTCCAGTAGATTCTATCTTTAGTGAATTGTTAAAAATGGTATATTTTCTCGCCCGAACGAAGTGGATTTAAGAGAGAGAGAAAGAGGGAGGGAGGAGAGGGGGAGGGTTTACCTACCTAACTCATTACTCATAAAAGCTTTTAGTTGTAATATTTCTTCATCAACGGTATTCCGTGGTTCCAGGCATATCCGGACGCACACGTAACACCAGTCAAGGAAACTATTCATCTAATTTCATGATCTTTGTCGTAAATGATGTCCGCGGCCCCCATGTCGCCTAAACCCGCGGAGCAAGATGGATGTTGGAGCCCCCGATCCCCATAAAGCTAAAAGGGTTAAGGTGTAGCAGACCCGAGGACACTAATGGACTCGAACGAGCGCCTCTAGAAATGAACTAATCATATTAGTGGGCCCGTAATTACAAACCCCTTTGAGAACGGAAATGCATCCATAACCCAGGCGTCGTGCAATGAATGGTCAAACCAACCCCCCCCCCATCCCTTTTTAACCATTACCCTAGCAAGGGTTTTTTCATGTACACAGATAATTCGATTAATTTATTTCCAAATTGGTTTAGGCGGTGCTGGCTTTCAGTAATTTTATACTGATGGAATGTCGTCCATCTTTATAAAACATCTAAGATACTTAGACATTAATATTTCAGCGTTATTTATTATACAATATTATTATATAAGACTAATGAATAAATACATTTATAAATAAACTTTATTCTTTCTAAGAAGAAGCGAAGAAAAATCAATAAAACATTCATTTATTTATGTACATATAGAAAATTGTCTAATGAATTTAAATTTATTTTTTTTTTTTTTCTATTTGAAAATAAATTTAATTATTTTTTTTTTATTATTATTATTATATTTATAATTATTTTATGGTTTTCTAATTAAAACTTTATTTATTATTAATTAAGTAATTTTAAATAAATAATTTATGTAAATTTGGTTTTATTTGATATTATTTTTATTATTATGTGAAATTTAAGCATGGATAAAAATAAATATGAATTTAATATATTATAAAGAAGAGATATTTATTCTCAAAATTATACCTAACATATAATCTTGGTGACTATTTATTTATTTAATATCATTCTTATAAAAAATAAAATCATAAAGTAATTACTTGACAAAAAGTATAAATTAAGTTTAAAATATTTTTAATTTATTCCATTATAATTCTTTAATATTTCATCTTTTGTATTTTGATGATTTCGTTCATAATTTTTTTTTTTTTTTTTTTTTTTTTTTTTAATATTAAATCATACCCGAAGGCATCTCATTTTTTATTTTTACTCTTATAATTTTATTGATCATAATTATCTATAATTTAATGTATAGGAAAGAAAGAGAAGGGGGAATTGTAATATTTCGTGATAAACAAACATAACATTGAATTTAACGAAATTGCAAATTACTAAATTACTTAGAGATAATTTCTTTAAAAAAAAAAAACTATTTTAATACTTATAATTTAAATAAAGTAATTGTTTCTTTCTCCCGATGTGTCTTAAAATATATATTAATTAAAAAAAAAGACAATGTGGCTGTTTTTCTCTGACCCTTTTGCCAAGATTGTTATTTTTTATTATGTTGTCATATTATTCTTAATTAGAATTTTATTATAATTTTACTTACTGTATGTTCATAGTATAGTAATTCAATAAAAAAAAAGACAAACATAATTATTGTTGATGTCCATCCAATTTAAAAAGATCTATTAACAAACAAATTCCAACGTTATAATTTTATGTATAATTTTAAAAATAATTATTTTAGGTATATACAAAAATTACTTTATTATAAGAATTATTTTTTTAAAAATTATTAAATATTATTATAGAATAGATAAATTATGGATTTAAACATTTTTGAAAAAAAATATATAAATAAATATTTGTGTGTTCACTTTAAATACTCTAATATTATTATTTAATTATGCGTTAAAAAAAAATTTAGAATTTGAATAGTGAAAATATGTATCTAGTAATTCAGATTTTCCATTGATAATTATATTTAAAATTAAATAAAAAAAAATAACAAATTAAATGAATATAAAATAATTAGTAAATTCAAAAATACTTGTAAATGGTAATTCTTCTTTTATAGTTAGAAAACAAATTAAGTGTGTGTGGAGGGGGGATTTGAATCTAAGATTTAGAATATATAAAATTTTAAATAATAATAATACTAATATGGGGCAGCATGGCTGAGTGGGTAGAGTACGAGATTTCTACACAGGAAACCTGAGTTCGAATCACAGTATAGAACTCAAGATTATATATTTATTTAATTAATAAAAATAAAAATTTAATTCAATTTAACATCGGCTGCCCCAGCTCCAGGAACTGACAAGCCCTGGTTCTACAAAGCCTGCTCCGGCAGGATAACCTCAAAACAAGCAACCATGAATCGTGATAGAATATCCAGATAATTGCTCTTCAAGAGACAAGATTCACGGATGAAAAATACAATGGACTATAAGAACTATCGCATATTCAAGAGCAAGACGGCCAAGCGAATTGGAAGAGGTTTACCACTTCTTGGCGTGGCGTTCATTGTGAACAAGAAGATCATCGATTCAATATTAGAAGTCAATGCCATCAGCAATCGCATCATGACCATGGGGATGCAATGCGCTTCTAAAAATTTATGGGAGCTTTGCGTGATCCAAGACGGTCCATACGCAATTAATAATAATAATAATAATAATAATAATAATAGTTGGAATTTCAGGATTTCAATCAGAGAAATACGTTAAAAGACATAGACAAACTAACATAAAAATATAATTAAATCCAATTAAGGTCGATTATATACTATTTATTAAAATGTTAAAAAAAATAAAGTTTAAAATATTTTATTTTTCTTTACCAGCTTAAAAAAAAATAATTAAAATAAGCACGAAGAGTAAAATAAATAAATTGCTAATGGTGTGTACGTTTTCGAATTCTCCATTTTTTTTTTATTCCTTCTTAATAAATTTTAATTTAAATTAGCTGCTTAGTCAAATAGAGAGAAATATTTTATTTTTTATTTTTTAATTTTTTTTTTATTTAATTGAATTGCACGGGGCTCCGCCCTCGGCGCCATCCACCAACCATCCCTTCAATGTTGCCTGAGCCTCGCGGAAGGGAATCGGCTCCAAGCGTACAGCTTAATTAATTAAATTATTTAATTGAAAATTCACTACAATTGACGTCGTTAAGATATTAATTTTTAATAAATAATTATCTTATATAAAATGTTTTGTAAATTTTAATTGGAATTTTTAATTGATTATTATTAATATTATTATTATTATTAATATTTTTATTATTTCCTCCTAATGATTAAAGGTTCATTCGAAATTCTTTTATTCACTATCATATAATCCCTACAAAAGAGTGAAGAGGATTAATAAACATACTAGAATATTTATAATTTTAAATTTTAATATTATGGAAATTAACAACACGACATTCCGAATACATTATAAAAGACGTCCGCGTTTTGAATATAATGAAATAATTTTTAGAGTGGTGAAGGGAATGGATTGATTTTGCTTGAATTTTGATTTTATGAATGCTCTATAGTCTCCACGTAAGAAATGTCATAATATAACTGCAACATTTCGGACTTACCCCCTCCTTTAAAAAAAAGACAAAACTAAGAAATATATTTGTATGAATTATTTGTTTTTATTTAAGTAAATTTAAATTAATTGAATTATTATTATTTATTTTTAAATTTAATAATCAAATTAAACCAATATAATTAGATTCTTAAATTTCTTTTAATATTATTCTAATTAAAATGTTGAAATTGTACAAGAATATTTTTCATTTGAAATGAAAAACAAAAAAAAGTAAGACAGAAAATTTTAAATGTTTAATTGATTAAAAGTACAAATGAAATTTAATAAAAACAAGAAATTTATTTTATTTTCTTACTGTTTAAAAATAGGTAGGTATATATCTTGAAATTTGATTAAATTATTATTTATTCCCTTTCCCCAATCTCCACCCTATCAAGTTAAAATAGAATTATTCCTAAATATTATATCTTCAACGTTTTTATTTTTGTAAGTATCTTAATTAAATTATGTTTTTCTTTTATAAAATTTATTTTTGTCTTTAAAATATAAAATAGAATGAGAAATTTATTAATATATATATATATATATTGTACTTTTAAATGAATACACAGAGTACAGAGAATTTAATTTAGATCTGGAAAATTGAATTTTATTCAAATATTATTTTATATATTCATTATTCAATAAAAAGGAATTTTATGAGAAGGAGAGGAGAAGAGTAGGGGGATGGAAAAGGGGTTTGAAGAAGGAGTAGGAGGTGGGTACATTTTTTGCAAATGATTGACATAGAGAAATAATTAAAATTCCAAATGGTTCTCTTTCTTTTTTTTTTTATTTTATATATTAATTTTATATTAGGAAGTAAAAAAAAAGTTGGATTTATTTTAATTCGTGCGTTTATTTATTAATAACAATAATATTTCAATGATGGTGGATTTGACGTAAATATTAATAATAATAATTTTTGGTATTATTCTTTGATTGTATGATACTCTTATATAGAGGTATAGAGTAAAAAATTATGATACTCGGTCAGTAGAGTTCAACGCTTGAACATATACTATTAACTGATTTTCTTTTTTTTTAATTAAAATTTTTTGAAAACTAATTTAATATTATTGGTTGGCAACTAAGTCATTGCCGATTTCAAATAAGAAAGCAAATTCAAAATTTTTGTTTAAAAATATAACTTTATTCAATTAGATATTGCCGGTTCTTGTCGATGACCTTTTTCCATTGTTCAGGCAGCTTAAAAATTCCCCGTTCGTAAAATGTCTGGTCTTTGCTATTAAAAAACTGAATTAGGTGTGATCTGACATCATCCGCGTTGTTAAAAATTTTACCATTTAAAGAGTTGTGCATGGAACGAAACAAATGGTAATCCGAAGGTGCAAGGTCAGGGCTATATGGTGGGTGTGACAAAACATCCCAACCCAGTTCCAATAATTTTTGCCGAGTAACCAAAGATGTGTGGGGCCTTGCGTTATCATGATGGAAAACAACACCCTCCGGATTTGATAATATTTGATCCCACCAGGCTGACAGCATAATCTTTTTTTGGTGAATCTCTGCTTTTGATGCTGTTTGGGCTGGTTGATCTTGCTTCACCCACGATCTCTTGCGAGTAACATTGTTATAGACTATCCACTTTTCGTCGCCAGTAACTAGGTTCTTCAGAAATGGATCATTTTCATCTATCGACAAATACGGCAATGACTTAGTTGCCAACCTAATAATTCATTTAATATTTTTCATTAATATATAAAATTATTTAATTAAAATTTATCTAATAAAATAGGTTTAAAGGTAAATTATATATATATATAATATAAATTAAGAATAGTGACTAGGCTATCTTATTATATTATATATTATATGGTTCAGCAACGTTCCTTCAATAAATAACCAAAGTTAATTTAAGAAAATAAATAATTAATTTTAGGATCTATTAATAATTTTATATCACATGTGACGATAAAAAAAAACATATTTTTAAAAACCAATTAAAGAATCTTCTAATTTTATTTTAATTATTTGTTATATAAATAAAATATATATCAAGTATGATGATCATTTAATTTTTAAATTTTTAAAATAATCAAGATAGTGGTAAAGAGGGATGGGATGGTTATTTGAATTCCTTGAGAATATTACATTAATAAAAAAGATGGGTGGTTGTGGAAAGAGGTTGCATACATATTTCACAGGTGTTTCAGGTAATTTCGAATGGCACGTGCGTGTCTTGCATTGATTGCGTGCCTGACCGACAATTAATTTGTACAAGGCACACGCGTTCTTTTTATCGGGTCCAGAGAAGGCGAGAGGAGTGAGGAGTTGGTGGGAAACCAAATGAATTTGAATACACTACACCCAGTAGGAAGTAATCAGAGCAAATGAGAGAGCACCGAGAAATCACACTAGTGACGTGACATTTGGCCAAAAACAGTGCGTTCATTAACGTGCAAACCTCCTATGAATTATTATGGGCCGTAAACTGGCAGTTGTGGTGTGTATCTCGATAGGGGATGGCTTCAAGTTGGGCTTGCTTGCTGTTGCTATAAAAAGCATCCCAGTGTTATTTAAATAGAACGTATCGTTAATTGTGTTGTCGCTCTATCACCATTTGATGAGACATTACAGCTAAATAATTGATCTTTACTGCATCAACATGTTCGTCACAATTTCCTTTTAGAATCATTCATTTTAAATGATATGCACAACATAATTTATAACAAATGATACGAATCTATAAAACGTAAACTCTATTCACTATTATTACCGTTTTATAGAAGCATCAGTCAGTCATAAATAATGGCGGAATTTTGACATAGATGGATATGTTACGATGGTAAATTCATGTTTTATTACCAGTAATGGTGCAAAAAGATACAAGTGAACGCGCGCTTTGAAGGGGTATAAAAGGCGTGGTGGCGAAGGGCCCGGTTAAGGGGAAGGGGGAAGGTGGGACCTCGAGGGGAGGGGGAGGGAACAGAGGAAAGCTGCCGCTATCAACGCTCTAATCACCCGGAGTAATGAGGTTAATTATTGATCATCCAAGAAGGTGGCAACCGAGGCGCAGAGTTCGCGAGACTCAAGAAGCTGCCGAAAGAAAAGGGCATTACTCCTCCTACAGCCACCTACACAAACGAGGGAAAAAAAAAATAACTCTTTAGGCAATTAAAAAGTTAACGCTTTGTAACACGTCGCGATTAAAGAGTGATAGAGATCAAATAAACGAGGGAAAAAAAACACCAGTCGAGTGATAAATGTGGTTGGACAAGTTTTAGTGAGTGAAAACCAATTGACTACGATAGAACAGGAGAGGGAGGAGAAAAGTGTAAGTGGGAGGAGGGGGGGGGCAGGGAACAGGGTGAACAGGGTATTTATTTTCAATTTTCTCAATTGGATTTTGTGACTGAAAAAGAAAAAGAGGAGGAGAACTTAAAAAAGTAAAGAAAAAAAAAAAAAAAAAAAGAAAACAACTACCTACTTTGAAAATTTTGAAAAATATTAATAGAAAATTAAATGTTAAAGAAGTGTGCTTTGTTTTGTTATTTACATTTAATTTTTTTGTTTTTGTTATTATTAAATTGTTTCTAATTTAAACACAAAGAGTAATAAGAATTATATATTTATATATATTAAAATTTGATTATACTTATAAATTATATTAATTATATTTTAAAAATTTTATTAAAATATCTACTCTATTTTTTAATTATATTTCTATAGTTAATTTTATTATTAAAAAAAAAAAAACAATCAAAGCGTCGATGTTCACCAAAATCAATAACTTTTCATTAGAATGTTGATATCAACACAATTGAAATTTCTTTAAAACTTAATTAAAAATTAATTATAATAAAAATTATTATGTTAAGATAGTATTAGCGGAATTTGCTTCAATATTAATCTGAATTCACTCGTTTTCTAATCAATATATTGACAAAAGTCAATTTTTACCGACCGACGATAGTAAGGGAGGTATTGTTTTCACACCAAATTTCACATGTGGAGATTTTTACATATCTCCACGAATCATGCATTTTCTAAACAGAAAAAAGTATTTTTAGCATGATGTCTGTCCGTCTGTCCGTCCGTATAGATGTGTACAGCCTGAACGGCTCAACCGATTTTGATGAAATTTGGTATATTTACTTAATGCATCAGTGGGATGAATTGATCAACTTTTGGTGCAATTCCGGAAACCGGAAGTGGTAGTATTAGCGATCGACGATAGGAAGGAAAGGGTTATTTTCACACCAAAGGAGATTTTTTATATATCACCACGAATCATGCATTTTGTATTGGTTTTATCCTCGAAAAAAATCATATTTATTAGTTTTTTCTTGATTTAAAATTATATGACGTCATCCAGCCATGCATGACGTCACAGCCTGGTCTTGCATATATATTATAAATAAAATAAAATTAAAAATGTTTATATTTATTATTTATGTATCCATATCTGTTTTTTATTACATTAATAGATATATGAAAATTATTTGAAATTGTTTCTGTAGCTGGAAATTAATTTATTTCAAACCGTCGGTCGGTTCGGACCTGGCCACAGGTCAACTTATTTTAAAATATATTCTTCAATATTAATGATAAAATTCATCTTCGTTTAGCATATCTCTCTGGGGTATTTAATTAAAAAAAATATTCTTAAATAAATATTTTCGGAATGAAAGTCCTAATAATTTTATTTGTGTTTTTAATATAATACAAATAGAATATATATATATACCAATGATAGTTTAATAAAGTTGACTTAATGGGTGACTGATTAAAAGAAAAAGTGAATTATGTGGTAAATATTATTTATAATATATATATATTATATGAAAATGTGTTCATGTGGAGAGAAAATTCCAGTTTAAATAGAGAAGAGAATTGAAATTAAAATTTTAATACATGCCCGTAAATAATTTAAGATAAATAAGATTATTCTCTTTATTTGCCGCGTGAAAACAAGGAAAAATAAATTTATAAATATTGTATGGGGTTGTGTTCACAGTAATTCAATTTATTTTGCGTATAGAATATTATTTAAGTGTTTAAAATGCCCCCCACCTCATGCCATCCTACTCCAACCACCCACCCACACCCTCTCTCTACGGATGGCTTGTTGATATAATATTTAGCTACCAATATAAAACAAAAACAGAGGGAGAGAAAAGAGAAAGAGAGAGAGAGAGAGAGAGACTTCAATAAAAAGGATCTTTGAAAGAGTGAAAGAGAGGGAGAACAACGATAAATGTCGTTAATAATTATCAATATTTTAAGGATATTAAACAGAAATATGTTTAATAAAATGATTGAATTAAAAATTTTCAAAGAAAATTCTTTTTAAAATACAAAAATTAACATTAAAAAAACAAAACAACAACGAATAAATTTCTTAAATTAATATCTGAATGGTATTTTTCTTATATTTTTAATTAATTTTCATTAAATTGCTCTACATATCATCCATTCCATTTATATTATTATATAGAAATATTAAACTATTTTATAAAATTAATTAATAAATTATATAATTATATAAAATATAATTGAATTAAATTCCATTTGGAAAAAATATAACATAAAATATTAAAAGTTGAATTAAAATGAAAAATGTAAGTATATATATATATATGATGAAATAGATATATCCCCTCCACAAAGTAACATTTTTTAATTAGTGGTATTAATATTAATTTTTTTTTTAAATATTTAGTTTAAAATTAATTCAATTTAAAAAAAAAACAATTCTCTACTTGTATTTAATAATTTATTTCAAAAATAATTTTCAGTATTAACATTATTGTAGAAAATAACAATTTCTAATGATAGAATAAAATCTAATTGAATTAAATAAATAAATAAACTTGGCATATATTTAATGTATTCTATTTGAGAGATTTAATGTAATTTTTATTATTTATATTATAAGCATATATATTATTTAAATTCAATAATTATTTAATTATATTTTAGTTAATTAAATAAATATATTTTGTATATTTTATGAATATTTAATAATTAATCTAATTAAATTTATTTTATTGATATTAATAAAAAAAAAATATCAGTCGTTGGATTTTTTTGTTTTCATTAATTTTTCAATTTTAATATTATATTTTTATTAACTGTTTTTTTTTTATATATCAATAATAGCCAATTTTTTTAAAAATATTATATATTATATAAATGTGAATTTTATTAAATAACAAAAGATAATATTTTATTTAAATTCAGCTCGCAAATTATATATATATATATATATATATATATATATATATATATATATAATATTATTTATATATTTATTATTTATTCGATCTTTAGGTAATAAAATAACACTATTATACAAATAGGCTATAGAAGTTTTTATGCTTATTAAAAATATGAATATAGGCTCACAACTGTTAAGATAGGAAGAGATAAAAAGAGCATATATATTTAATATTAAAAATAAATGCAAATATTCTGAATAATTTTTCTCTCTCTTTCTCACTCTTCATTTAATATAATTTCTTGTTTTGTACTTAATTATTTTGATAATCATCTTTTTTGGAATGCATAAAAATGTTCCCCCTTCCTTTTAATATCATTCTTTTCATAGAACTTTTTTTTATTATTTTGTTCTAATTCTCTAGCTTTAGTGAGACATTAATAAACAAAACACATACAATCAATAGATATTTTATTTTTAATAATTCAAATAAACAAAAAAAAAAAACAGGTATAGGTAATATCAAGTTCAAATACTTAAATAATAAATAATAAATATCATGATTTATTAAAATTGTAAATTATTAATATAAACAACATTAATATATAATATATCATATAATATGGAAATATTTTAAGAAATATAATAAAATATTTAAATTTATCTAAATATGAACACACAATATACGGATAGGAGTTAATATAAAAACATATATAAACCCTCAATATTTTCTCTTTTTTTTCACTAATGCCCTTTCTCCGCTCTCCCAAACCCCTCCCTATCACTTCACATGAATCAATGGGTTTCACTTTAAAATGCAACATATTTTATTCCAATTGATGATTAACCTTTTTTTCATTTGATATGCAATCATTGACCACAATTTTTTTTTTTAATTTAATATTTTATAAGCAATATTCATTAATTTTTAAAATGTATAATCATTTATTTATTTGTATGACATTTTATTTCGAGTGAATAATAAAAAACATCAAATATATATATATATATATATATTCACTAATATATATATATATATAATGTCTCTGTTCCGTTTAATTATTACTTTTTATTATTTATTAGTAGGGGAGAATAATTATAAGATAAAACACTTGAGAATAAAAAAAACAAAAATATTCACTGAGGTTAGATGATATATAATTTACTATTTTGTAATAAATACAACTATATAGAAAATAAAATGAATATTGTTGAAAAATACAAATCGATCAATAGAAATATTTATTATTCAAATTAAAATATAAAAAAAAAAAAAAATTTAATGGTGAAGATTTGAAACCCTTAATATTATAAATAAATATTATACTAATATATTATATAAGAGGATGAATTATTATTGATGGAACGAATATCCATGAATATTAATTGCATTAAAAGAAAAAGACAATTTCAGAAATCCAGCAGATAATAATCAGAGATCAGGAGTTTACAAAATTGGAACAAATATGAATATAATAAATAAGATATTTTTGGTCCAAAAATTTATATTTGAAAAATAAAACAGTCTAATGCAAAAACTAACCTTTCAATGGTATTAATAAATTTTTATTTAAAATTTTGAATTTTATTATTTTAAGAATTTTCTAAATTCAGATTTTCTTCGAGTCAGTTTTTGGGAAAAAATTTAAAAAGGTATATGGTAGATTCTTACTCAATAAAAATAAATACTCATTTTTATCATAAACCAACACCAATATCAATATATCAAATTTACATAGACAAAAAAAGAGGAAACAATTTTTAAAACTAATTAACATTTATAATTGTTATTTCTTTTCTGAATATATTTTATAATTAAATTTAAAAATTAATAATAATTTACTTATATTTATATTAAATTATGTTTTTATTATATATTATTATATTTAAATTATATTAATTAAGAAAATATATATATAGAAAATATATTATAAGAACTTTTTCTTTATATATGAAACGGTTCTATAATTTTTCTTAGAATATATATATTATCTTAAAGTAAATTTTAATGCAAGCGTAACTCTTATTATTTATTATTTAATTATATCCTCTTAAATTATTATTTTAATATCCCACAATTGTAATTAAATGTGTTGGGCATAATTAATTCTAATATAAAAGTGGTACGAGAACATCACACTACTTTCATTTACGTCATTGGATAATTAAGGATAATATGATTTTTGGTATGAAATGTTAAATATAAATAAAAATATTTTTCAATATAGTTGTAATTCAATATATATATATATTTAAATCACTGTGCAATGAGATAATTAAATTAACAAAGAAAAAAAAAACGAGAGAATAAAACAAATTCTTTGAATGAATGAATTATTCAAAATAAAAATGATGATGGTGATTTCTAATGGTTATATGATTGGATGAATATTTAACATTCAGGTTGACTACCTGGCAAACATCAGGTCATTAGCACGCCTTAAAACATTTAAGTTAAGACAGTAATTGTCTTTGCTTTTCTGGCTGACGAGAGGTGAAAAAGATTTTTCCAAGTTCAAATACAATTACTAAGTAATTAATAGTTCATCGCGTAGTTATAAAGTTGTCAGAGCTGATCTGTGCGAAAATTAAATCTTGAAACTACGCCCTCATCCCTTTTCCTCTCGACATACCAACATCTTCTTCCCACAAATGCGCCCTTTATTCCTTTAACTATTAAACATAGCATTAATATGAGAAATGCATATAATAAAATAATATGGACATATCCACTTCTCTCCCATTTATCTTTTTCTGTTAACAAAAATACCCAAGAAACTTTCATCTTTCCTCACACATTCGAGCAATTCCCCCCCGCCCCCTCACTCACCATAACCTACTGAATTTTATCGTAGAATATTTTCTAATTAAAATTAAATAACCGTATATGAGCATTTTACTGATTGATCATATTAATATATAATATTTGATTGTTAATCGACATAATTAATCAAATGTTGAAAAAATAAAAGTACCGTGTCTAATTTTAATATTAAAAATGAATTTCAGAACAAGAAAGAAATTATTTGATTGGTTTTAAATGATTAAACATGAATATGAAAAGGAGGAAGGAAAAGAGTGGGAAGTCGCCATACACCATCTACAATAATATCGCTGTGAATATGGTAAAAAGTATTTTTTTTTTTGTCTGTTAATAATAATATTTGAGGACAAAAATAGTAGCTTCTAAAGAGTATGATTAGTTGTAATGTGTTATTTAATGCACAATTGGAATTACAGTGTCTTAATAGAGATTATGTTATTTATTTATTTATTTAAATGCAAAGTAAAAATTTATTTCATTTCATTTTAATAGAAGAGGGTGATGGGAAATAAATAAATAAATACTTTCATTCGCATTGAATTTGTAGCAAATGTATATAATTTAAACATGAGTGGTCTCGTCTCCCTCTCTTTCTCTCTCTTTCTATATATATATATGGAAAATATAAATCAAATACAACTATATCAAGAGGCTTTAAAACTAAGTATGGAACATGTTTTAATACGTACATATACTAAACAATTAACTAAAAAAAAAAATTCTAAAGTGCAAGCGAGACAAATAGAAATTTACATTTAAATAATATTCTAAATTCGTCCTCTGTATGTTTATGGTCAATGTATATTTTTTATTGCTACTAGTGTGTGTGCATGTATGTGTTGTAGAGGTTTGTATGGTTATGTTCATGTCAAGAGGAAACGACACCATCCGAGTATGGCGTTCATGATTCAGAGCCACTCCATAATAACCCAACTCACTCCACATAAAACCACTTTTCATCTCAAAATTTGTCCCCTCCAAAAAAAAAAAAAATAAAAAAAAAAAAAACTCAAAATTATATTAATGTTCATTTAGATATACAAGTTCATTTATTAAGATTTTATATAAATATATAATTTTAAAATTTTATAAATAATAAAGAAATAAAATAAAAATGAACTTATTTTCATTGGAAAAAATTGTAAATATTTTTAAATTAAAACAATTTGATTTTTTTTTTATAAAAATTAAAAGAATTAATTAATATTTCCTTATAAAACATTAATTAATTAAAATGATATTACGGGAAAAAATATTAATAAGAAAATAATAAATCACTTATTTTAAAATAATAATAATTATTATTATTAGAATATTTTTTTCCTCATAGCATTTAATTATAATTCTAAGTTTTTTATTTATTTTCTATCATGGAATATTTTTAAATTACGAAATAGTTAAAACCGTGACCATAACCTTTACCTCCAAATTAAACTATCTCTCTCTCTCTTGGGCCCTTTTCCCTGAGTTCCAAGATGCAGAAGTATCACTCACTCTCTCTTTCCCTTTCATCAACCCTCATCATCAACCCCCCTACCACCTCCATATTGAGAGGAAAGATCAAAGGCACTCTCTTAACTAAGATCGGAATCTAATTAATAGAACGGGGTAAATACGAATTCAGAGGGTAGGGGGTAGGGGTAGGAGAGGGAGCATGAATGGCAATTGGCCGAGTTATGGGCTCATTTCTTTTTCCTTTCCTCTATTGATTTATATGTATAATAATATATAATTGAGCCTATATTGGCTTTTAATAATTATTTCGATTGTGTTACATTTTCGTTTCCATTTCGGTCACAGATATTTTCAATTAATATTTAATAAATTATTTGTTACATTTGGGATTCAATTATAAATAATAAGATCTTAATTTAATTTATTTTAATCATAGTATTCTATATATTGTTTATAAAATATATATTCATTCCCTTTCACAGTTCTCCCCTCTCTCTATACCCTTATCATCCCATTTTATATGTATACTTGAAATATGCATGATTTTTTTATTATCAAATTATACACAATATATATATATATATATATATATAAATTGAAAAATAAATAAATAATTGAAAAAAAATTCATTTGATTTGATTTGCACCTAATTTTAGTGACAATATTATTAGAAGGGAATCAGAATGAAATAAAAAAAAAATTAAATATAAAAAAAAAATAATAATAAATAAATCAAATAAAAAAATGATTTCATCGTGAGTGTACACAAGCGTTTAATAAAAAATAAATTCATTATTTTTTAATAGAATATTTCAGATTGGTTTTATTTCGACTCGATTTTGAATGGAAAATTTGTTTTTTTTTATATGGAATTATTTCAATTTCCTCAAATGAAGCCAGGACAGAGAGGGGGAAAGGGTGGGAGAGAAGAGAATGTTTTCTGATTATTATTCATTACAATAAAAAATAGGATAATATGTATAACAAAATAATTGTAGATATAATTTAAAATGTTTGATAAAAATTATATTTTATTGATAATTATACTAATATATATATATATAATGAAATAAATAAATAATAAACATTTGAGATACAAAGAGGATTAAATATGAAAATTCAAAATAGAAAAATTAAATCAAATTTAATCAATTTGATAAATTTATATAATATATATATATATATATATATATATTATTTATTATACCATATTTGTGATTAATCGAAGTTTATCAGCTAATAAAGTCATTTATCAATCATTGATCTGATAATTATTTTCAATTTCATAAAGGAGCATAGAGCCGTCTTTATTGGTGAATACCCAGATATGATATCTTTAATTTCTTCCAGCATTTCATTCAAATCAGAACATAATAATAAAATAAATTAAATAATTATATTTAAATAATAATAATTTTGATATTAAGGATTGAGAGTTTTATAAGTATATGTTTATTTTTGAAAATCTGTGTTTTTTTGTTTGTTTTCTAACTATCTATATCTATCTGTCTATATATATATATATGATAGGAAACAGAGAGAAGGGATGGATGAAAAGTCGTCATTCTTTATTGTGAGATGCCACGTCAATCGACGACATGATAATTGATTGATTATCTCGGTTAAAAGGTTCCGAAAGGGTTTTTTTTTGTTTTCTCTTGTGACAGATAGGGTGAGTGGCTTAAAAGTCGTCGTTTTTTTTTTATCTACTGGCAGTTTTTTCGCCTCACTGAATGGGTGGGGAAAAAGAGGATGGGACAAAGATTTAAATGTTTTCAGCGGCGCACTTGGATGTAAAAAGTAGCCGTCCGACACCTCGCTATTTCGCATCAGTTGTATGCACATTTTCTCTCTCTCACTTCACCCCACCCCCCTTCCCCCCCTAATTCACACCACACAGTGAGAGAGCGCGTGCCTCAATTGCCCACGGGGAACCTCCCCCACCATCACACACACACATACACACACACACATATGAAAAACTCAAAAGCTTGGATAATGCAAAACACGTAAATTAGACTAATGGATGATTTTTTCCGCTGTAATGTGATAATACCTAACTGTATTGTCACTTCATAAATTGCCGGCTGCTTACAAAAATGTGCCATTTGGCCAAATCGCTCTCTCTCTCTCTCTCTCTCTACGCTTTACATAGAAGAGCAGGGGGAGGATGGGGTAGAGAGGAGAAGGGCGGGAGGTTAACAAGCTTTATATAGAGATTGAACAGATTCGTTTTTTATCTGCTCGTCCATTCACTGCCACACTTAATTCATTCATACTTGAAAATATATATTCTGATTGCAATTGAAACTACTCTAATTATAATCAGTCCAATTGACATGAGAGAAAGAGAGAGAGAGAGAGAGAGAGAGAGGAACTGAATGAGTACAAGGACATCAACTCGATGAGAAAATATTTCACGACAACCCTTGCCATCACCCTTAAACAAATCCAAAACAATAAACAATATAAACAAAAAAAAAAAACAAAAAAAAAATATTAAAACATATAAGTATAAAAATGGGATTGATTTTTCAAAAAGAAATTTTATTTTAATAACAAATTAATTATCTAATTCAGGGCTTCTTAAACTTTTTTATATAGCGACCCCCTTCAAGCTTAGGAAATTTTAAACGACCCCCTCCTCCATATAATGAAATATATATTAACCGTAGATGTAGATGTAATATCGCACTATTTTACAATGTAAATAAAATAAGGATTAAAGAAGAATACATACCCATTCATTTCACATATATATAATTTAATAATTTTAAAATTTTATTTATAATGATTCAAAAGTATCAGATCTTTGCGACCCCCTTTCAGTAGTCTCGCGACCCCCCTGGAGGTCGCGACCCACAGTTTAAGAACCCCTGATCTAATTTATGACTGTGTACTATTTTTATACAATTCACCCAAATAAAATTTAAAAACTTCATTAATTAGAAAATATTTATTATTAATTAACATTTAAATTTATATTTTATATTAAAAAAATAAATTAAATTATTTTCACTTATATGTTGTTCAAATAATAATAATAATATTTAATTATAAACACAACATATTTTATGGAAAAATACTAAAGGAACGAATAATAAATAAATATTTTGAAATTCATTAATTTTATTTAATATAGTCATTAAAGTGTAATAATCTTTAAAGAAATATAAAAAAATAAATAAATAAAACCATAAAAATATGGAATCATGCATCAGAAGAAATTGTATTATAAATACCAATCAGTAGAATTTTTATAATTAAAAATAAAATAATCATTCGAATGATTTATTATCTATCATAATTATCTTCTCCGCTGTTAAATTTATTTATTTATTTATTTATAAATATATTATTAATTGTTTTAATATATATTATTGATAAATCAATTTATGAATAAATTTAAATTAAAGTTCTTTTAATTTAGAAATTTAATTTCATAATTAAGGACATAAAAGATTTAAAAATATTGGCAATCTTATCTTATTATGCTAGCTAAAATTGTATATATCTATCTATCTATATATATTGGTTCTCAAAAACCGCTCTAACGATTTTTTTCAAATTCACACTAGATATAGTATTTATAAAGAAAAATTAAGTTTTATTGATGATATCTCTTGAAACATTCAGCTTCATTATTAATTTCTTAATTGAAAATTATATATGGAAAACGTCAAAATTGGCCTCCATTTTTATTTGTATTAATATTTTTTTTTATTTAAAATATTTTAAAATTTATTATTTAATTTCGAAATAAAATTAAAAATATTTATTTTTAATAAAATATATATAGATATTTATTAATCTCTCTCAAAAAAAAAAAATAAAATAAAAAACATCAAATCTGCCTGCTAAGACAGTAAAAAAATGACAATTTTTTATCTAAACATATATAGTACAGTGGCTAGAGAGATGTTTTAACGAGTGGATTTCGTCGGTTCGAAACTCGCCGGGTGAATCGTTATTTAAAAATGAAAATGAAAATAATGAATTTGTTATTTTTTTTCTTTTTATCTATTGTTTACATTTTAATAAATTACTATTTTATATTTATTTATTCATTGTTCTTTTATTAAATTTAATATTTATTAATATTATTTATTATTAATTTATATATTGATGACATCACAAATGACATTTATATTGAAATTTGACTCCCGCCTTTTTTTAAAAGATATATATTTTTTATATTTAAAATATTTTAAAATTGTTTATTTAATTTCGAAATAAAATTAAAAATATATATTTTTTTTATATTTAAAATATTTTAAAATTTTTTATTTAATTTCGAAATAAAATTAAAAATATATATTTTAATAATATTTTATAATTATAAATTACGATATATATTTATCAATAATAATGAATTTTTTTTTTTTAACTTAATTACAGAGCCGAGGCTCGGGGTCCCGGTATGATCTTAATATATTGTGAGAATTAGATAAATAATGTAGAGAGAAAAAAATATTTAAAAATAGATATTTATTTAAATGAAATAAAATTATTTAATTTACAGAATGAAAATGTCTATAATAATGTCTAAACATTTTTTCTTTATAATTTTACATTATAATAATACTAATTACAGTAGTTATAATATATGGGGAATTTTCAACTTTGACTGCCGATTTGACCATGTTCCTAAACGAATTTTAAAAAAACCAAGACCACTTTACATTTACACATTTTAAGCTCTAATCGAATCCAAAATCAAAATTTAAAAAATCGAAAAACAAACTCACAGATATATAGATTTTATAAATGAACATTTATACAATTTATTTTAATTAATTTGAAACATTTTAGGAAACAAATTTTTAATGGGTCATTTTTAGAAATCCCATTTAACAATTATAATAAATAATTAAAAAATTGTAAAATTTTTAAAGTATATAAAAATAAATTGTATAAATTGGTTAAAGGGTCGAGTGATAGTTCGGTGTCCCAGGTATATATTTTATATTAACACGCCTACTTTTCTGTATAATAAAGATATAAAGAATCATATTTTAATTTTTATATAACCAAGAAATCATTTTTTCACTTAAAATATAGTTGTAAAGCCCAAATCTCCGATCCATATAACATCATCGACTGGGCCGCTACCAAAAGGAGTCTTCTCTTGCTCTGACTAGGGCCACCGGTATTTGCCATTAGTCTCGAAAAAATAATATTAAATTTTATATAAATTTATAAATTAGAATATTTGAATTTGTTTAAATTTTAACACATGTAATCAATCATATGCATAAAGAATAGAAAATTTTGAAAATCAACTTGGTATTAAATTCAGAAAAAAAAAATACTCATATATAGAATATATAGACTATTCGAATATAATTGAAACTCTTTCTCTCCCTCTATTTTAAATTTGAAAAAACGGAGTGTTAAGAAATTAAGATTCCTTATACAACATGGATGGTTAAATGAATTGGGCTCCCTACCTCCCTGAGAAATTCACATTAAAAATGTTTATAATATTTTAGTTTATTAAATCAAACTATTATTTTTTTATTTCAATATTTTTAATGTTAATACAATAATTTTTATTTTATAATCTATAAAATAATTTAATTATTTTTAAAAACAACGGTCTTCAATTACAATTTTTTTACTCTCTACTGACTGTTCATTTCATAACTGAAAATAGTGTCGAATAGAAATAGACGATATTACTTGGATTAATCTTATTATGCTAGCTAAAATTGTTTGTTTGTATTATTGAGGACCCCAGTTCAATTCATTTTAATCAGATTGATGCAATGATGCAACATTTAATAATTGTAATAAATAATTAATTGTAGATTAATATTTTTTAAAGGGTCGAGCGACAGCTCGGTGTCCCATGTATTAATATTACCAGCCAAACCCAATAATAATGAATCATTTTTTTTAACTTAAGTACCGAGCCGAGGCTCGGGGTCCCGGTACTACTAAATTATGCAAGTTGTATGACAATCTAAAAAAAACAAAAAACTAAAATTAAAAAATATATAATTAATTTTTAGGTTCATTATTTTTATTATTATTATTTTTTTTTTATTTTTTTTTTTTTTTTGTTACTAAAGAATTTAATTTTAATATTCAAAACAAAACTAACTATTATTAAATTAGTGTTGTCAACATCAAAAATAATATAAAAAAATAAAACTAAAATTTATAAAATTTGGACTTAATTAATTAATATTTTTATTAAATTATAAAATCAATAATAAGTTCCTTATTAATTTTTATATTCTAAAATTAATATTATTTCATACATATTTAAAATTGGAAATTTATAATGCCAAAATTAATACATTTATAGCATTTGAGATGCTAATAATAATAATAATAATAATAATAATAAAAATAATAATAATAATAATAATATGTCATTATATAAATTATTTATTAATAGAAGACGGGTCTGATGGAATTAAAATAAGATTGACAGAAAGGAAAATTTGACTAAAAAGAATTATTTTTTTTTTTAAATTAAAGAAAAAGAAGGGAATCCCTTCCTACTCCTCGACCCCTGGATTGTCATAGTGATGAGGTATATCCAATGACTAAGACATTCTCGGTGAGCTAAATTTATATCAACCCCCTCCTAAGATCTTTCACTCTTCGGTGATGTGTTTGTTCCTTCAACCCAGCATCTGTCTGGTATACGCCCTGTTATATCTTACCAAGCCAAAGATTAATATCTAAAAATATAAGATTAATTAATATTTAAATAATTCTATGAGTCGTTAGAACTAACGTCTGCCAGAACCTTCAGACAAAATTTTATATATAGCCCATCAAGTCTTTTTTTCTCCTAACTCACCCCACATTCAAAAAAAAAATAATAAGAATAGTTTAATTTATTTATTATTATAATTAAAATGTTCAGACATCCTTTAAACTTTTAACATTAATTTCTATTATTATTTCTTTCTTATACAAAGCATATTAATATCTATTTTATCTAATTTATAATTTAAATGATAAAAAAAATAGTTATGAGAAATAGAAATGAAAATATATTTGTGTGGTGTATTAAAAAATTTTAAATTATTTTTATACAATATAAAATGACTGTGTATAAAATTATTTTAAGAATATCAGATATGCATCAGTGATAATAAATTACACATATACACATTAACCTGAGAATTATTTTAAGAGAAGCAGTAATGTTATTATTATTATTATTATTAATATCAATAATGCTATATTCCAACTAATAAAACGGTACTTAATTTATTTCCTCTTAAAAAGTGAAAAAATTAACATTTTTGTTTGTTCAAAATATTGAACAATTTAAAATTTTAAAAAATTCTAAATTATATTTAAAATTCTAAATTATATTTATTAGTATAAATAGAAATTAAAAACAACATTTAATTACTCAGATGTCATGAAATAACAAGCTCAAATATTAAAATTAAATATAAGTATATAAAAAAAAATTAATTAATTTTTGTGATTAAATTCTACTTGTTGGGGTTTATAGCTCCTATAATAAAATGTTATCAACATCAACAAATTCCCAATAATTAATTTCTGTTATTATATATATATATATAAATCAATTGAATTAGAGAAATAAAACAGCCCTTAATTGAATTTAAGATTTCTTTATCTCCATTTATCTTATTTTTTTTGTGAATTTTTACCTTTTGAAGAAACATATAAACATAAATTCTTTCTCTCTCTCTTTATATACTTATGAGTTGTAGATAAATTGTTTACAATAAGTACAAAATTATTTAGATAATACAAATAAAAACAAAAAAATAAATTCATTAACTGGATTTAAATTTTTTTTTCTAATCTATCTATCTTTGTGACTACGTAATTTGGACGTTCTTTGCCGTAGCAATCACACTTCTCCAAGTATCCCTATTCTGAGTCACAACCCTCCAATCTCTACCCTCTCCTATCTCCCTCACGTCTCTTCCTATACCGCGTCCTTGGACTTCCAAGTGAACGATTCCCACTCGGTCTCCCCACCAATATATTCTTTGTCATTCTTTCCTTTCCTATTCTAGCCAAGTGCCCTGCCCATCGCAGCATTCTCGATTTTATAATTCTAACTATATCTGGAGATGCATAGAGATCATGCAATTCCTCGTTATGCAGTCTCCGCCATTTTTTTCTTTTTAATTTTGAATTATATATCTTATTTGTGTGATGTGATAAATTTTTTGTACTAGTTTGAATATAAATAAAATAAAATGTATTGTGTTATTTTGTGTTGATTTCACAAATTGCTAAACTATTAACTTCACTTCACTTTCTCCCTTTTAGTCTTTCTTACTCTCCCTTTTTTTCTTATATATACACTATCCTTATCGTTATTTTATTTTTTTTTATTTTGCATTCCTGTTGGCAGGTTTAAATTAGGGTGGAAGACACGCGCATCCGTCAGTGATTAAGGATTATTTTGCGTGGATAACGAGAATGAAGTAAGTAGGCAGCAGCAAAGACAGAATACATAACCCATTCAGAAGTGGTCGTTGTTGTAAGGTTGATAGCCATCTCCCCAAGTTTGTATAATTAGAGCCACCCCCCCAATCTACTCTACCACAAAAACTCAGTTAAAAAAATAACTTTAAATCAGACTCAATGTAATTAACTCATTTGGTGAATTTCATGAATCATTTTCATTTCAAATAAAATAAACAAATAAATAAATAAATGATAAAAAAATAGATTATTTAAATTATTATTTTTAATTTTATTCAATTTTAGTTTCAATTTATAACATTTGTGTTTAATTGTATAGTGGTGGGTCACTTTTGTGTACACACACTGTTTTATCATGCAATTTCATGTAGCCATTCAATTATTCAATGAACAAACTATCCTCTAGTACTGCCTAGTTGCCTTATCAATCGATTATTCGCATATATTAAATGTATTCGCATATATTTTAGATCCTAATGGGGATGAGAATCAGGCAAAATGGAATATATATATGTATAATATACATACATCTAAATGTAAATATCAAAAGCTTCCTATTATAAAATCAAGTTTTTAAATTTCCATATAATTATATTCAAGAACAGTATTGAAAAATTGAGTTCAATCTAAAATAAGGGAAACATTAAGATGGAATGTTATTATTTTTCTATTAAAAATAATATATAATAACTAAATATAAATATAATAAATAAAATATTAAGCATTTTTTTTGTTATTGTAGCAGTTCTACTTGTTGAGTAAAAGGGATATTTTTTTTACTAGAATTAAAAATTATTATCAAGTTCTAAGATTTGTAGAATTTAAAGAGATATTTTTTATTTTTATTTATTCCTTAGGACCTAATCTTTTGGTATTATTATAAACATTAAAAATTATTACATTAACAATCTTGGTGTTTTTGATGAGGTCTCAGAAATTCAACATTTTAACAGGGTTAGATTTTTAATTAATTTTATAATATATATAAAAAATTTTTTATTAATAAATAATTAATATAATTATATAAAACAATTATATATATTGAAATAGAAAGCAATATATATATATATATTATAAACAAATTAATTTTGTATATTTAAATATTGAAAATAAAATTTTTTTATTAATATAATTTTTAATTAAATAAATTTATGAAATATTATTCAACTTTATTATTTTTTTTTTAAATGTTAAATACTATATTTAATAGATGTTATAGATATTCTAAAATAGTGTCATTTTGTGTCCCATAAGAGACTGAGTCCAATCTGTTATTATGCTCATTACGAATGATAAAGCTAAACACGGATATCGTTTTGTGATTTATATACCGTTTGACATGTTATTGAATAATATTCCCAGTATCCCATGATTGGCATTCAACTGTCTTTCATATTTACTATTTTCATTTATAGATTATCATTTCTAGAAGTATTTCATTTAAAGATAGACAGACCCCCACCTTTATAGATCACATGTCGTGTATATGCCAGACACATCCCTTTCCTCCTACTCCTCTTTCTCCTCTGTGAATAATTATAGTGATGAGTTTGATTATGATTGCTGATGTTCGAATTCGATTAGAAAATAAAAAGTATCCCAAATGTATTTATTAATTTTGTATATGCGCGCTGTATATATTAAAAGACATAATGACATTTACACCATAATGCAATTTGAGCCCAATATTCATTTGGTTAATTAGCTGAATAAGTGTTAAAGTGGAGCTTTATATGAACGGGCCATTCCATTGGTTGGCTAGTGGCACTTTTTTTTTTATTTTATATTGAATATGAAATGAATTTTGGAAGGAGGAGGAGATTTGTAATTCGGTTGGTATGTGATAATATTCTACACATGGATGGGTTATTCACTTAAATAATGATGAAATATTGTCTCACTGACCAGTATATTCTTCATTTCCTGTTCTTACTACTCACCTACCCACTTGCAGATTTGAAAATTTTATAAATACAATGTCCCTTATTTTTTGAAAATAATTTTTAATGAATTTATCCAATATTTGCATTTGTATTTTAATTTTTCCGACAAGATTTGTTTTCATTATTTTTATCCTATAAAAAAAAGAAACTATTTTCTTGTATTAATATTTTTTGGTGTGATAATTGAATATACCCATGTGAGTAGGTATTTCATCCAACCAATAACGAATTATTCTTGTCTCACTGGCCGGCTTATTCTTTACCTAGATGAATCCCATCACCCTATACACTCACACACAAACTGCTTTTCATTTCAACATCAAAAGAAATCATCTTACAAAGCATATAAAATATGATTATGGTTTATTGATAGAATATCTGATTATCTGTTCCATTTCACTCAAAAAAAAAAAAATAAAAAAAAAAAAATAGTAATAGAGAGTCACTTAAATCCCCAATCAGACAGTCAGTCATCCCCTTTTTTTTAAGGATTTTATTATTATTAATATTATTATTATTTTTAACTCCCTTTAAAAAGTCGGCCATTTTTTTAAAAGAGATTCTAATCCGATTGAATTTTTTGATGCAGAAATTTAATTAATTATTTTTGGTAGGTCAAATGAGTCACCGAAGAGTAAAGCCCATTCCCACCCACCCACTACCACTCCTCTCCACAACCCATTTCTAATATCTTATCTTACCAAGGGAATGATAGACAATGTTTTATTGTAATTACTAAAGTAATTAAATAGATAATATAAGTTGATATATCATAGTATCTCCCCTAAGATCTTTGTAACTAATAATATCTAAAATGTATTAAGCTAGTTAGCAACCCGGCCGTGTTTGCTGTTTAATTATAATGCAGTGTTCATGTACCCACCAACCTAGGCATAAGTTTATCCTTACACAAACTATACCTTAACCGTATATACTGAGTTGAACAGTTTCCCATTCGCCTTACCTAACCCTCACCCAGCACCTTCATATATTCAAGAAATATATACTATATATATATGTATATATATATATATTATATTCTAAGCCTCGAGGTGATTTTCTCAAGCAAATACGCTTGACTAACATCTACATATGTATGCTATCATCAAAACTCTTCTCACAAATCCACCTTTGAAAAAAAGTAAATAAATAAACATAAATAATTAAAAAAAAATATATATATATATAAAATAAATTATAATTTCTTTATTATAATTAATTAACTCAAATATTAATTTTGAAAGTTTTAATAAAATTTTAAATTCAATTAATTATTATAATTATCACTTTTTATTTTTACTATCTCTTAAGAGATAGTATTGCGATCACGAAAATTTTCGATGTTGAGATTTTGATGTTTTTATACGTTTTGAAGGTTCCTGAATCATTTTCACTAAGGTTGAGGAAAATGTCTGTGTGGGTGTGTATGTATGTAACCAAGATTACGCAAAAACGGTTTGAGCTAGAATGATGAAATTTGGTACATGGACATTATTCAAAATTCATAGTTTTCTATCAACTTTTGAGAAATGTAGCTCAACCGGAAGAGGGTCATTACCTACAACGTTTTGATTTTTTTTCTTCTAAAGTGACCGTAAAAATAAAGATATATGTTTGATAATTTTTCACATGATTAATAATTGTATAAAACTGCTATATATAGAATTTCAGCTTGATTGATTCGCTGAAATTACCAGAATTAATTTTTTAACACTGCAAATCTCACGCGCCAACACGTGACGTGGTGCCATCAACAAAAAGCCAAACATGCGCTGGTTTAATATTTATTATTTATAATTTTTAATTAATTAAATTGAATTTAAATATAATATATTATGTTATTTAATCCTATTCAAATTGTGAGATAGTCGAGTGGAGACACTCCAGCTAATTTTTTTTTATTAAAATAAAAATTAAAGAAATATATATATATATATATATATATATTATATTTAATTTATTAAATTATATATATTTTATATAAAATTTATTTATAATTAATAAGAGTATTAATAATATATCACAAAAGATTTTAGTTTTTTCTATTAAATAATAAATAACTTTAAAACACAATAGAATAGAAATGTTTAAACTTTTAAATAGGATATTTGGCAATATATCAAAGTTACTTTGTAAGAGAGAAAATTTAAAGATAACTGAATTTTACCAATTGGATGGATAAGTTTATATATAAATTAACTTATATTTTGAACCAAATTTATTGAATGTTTTTTTTTTAAATGAATAAAATTTTGGACAATATTTCATTTATATTTTTATATTGTATATAAAATATAAATGTATATGGAGAGATTAATTTTAAAAAGAAAAAAATTGGGATGAGAGGAAGATAGATAGATGTTAAAACCTCTTAGTGGGTTTCACCATGTCTTTTAAACTGTTAAGAAAGTTTCCCGTCAAAATATTTAAGCGCTGTGCTTTCTTTGAAGGGCTGCTACTCTAAGTTTCGACTGAAATATTTATACTAACTCACCCACCCATCTACCCTTATCCCTTAGTTAATGTATGATAAATGTCCGAAGAGCAGTTTGGGGCACGTAAAAGCAGAGGTGGTTGGATTGTTATAAAGAAAAAAAAAGGGAGGAGAGGGAATTTATTCTACCATATAAAATTGAGTATTTAGTAGTGAAGACCTCCCTCCTCTCCCACACACATACGCACACACACCCATCGACTTGTGTGGTTTATGTGTCTATTAGAGTATCAACACCAGCGTCAAATGTTTTTATAATGAGACAATATTTGCAAATTAAAGGTCTGTATGTTATTTATTTACTAGTCATTAAATTGGAATATCAAAAATTGAAAATGGTGTATTTTATTTGATGACTTTAATTCATTTATAAAAGGGCTCGATTTTACTAATCTACTTTGGACGATTTCTGCCCTTTAGGGATAGATCAAATTTTGAAATAATCCCACTAAATGTTAAAAGCATTGCCGAGTAAATGTATCACATGCGAATCATTTTAAAAGTAAATTGTCCATGAACTTAATCAAAAACATTAACCCAAATTATTTAAAACAGAAATCCCATTTTGCATAATTAGTTTAGTTTAGTTTCAGTGTATGGACGGATATAAATAGTATTGCATATATAATTATACACCTGGACATAATCAATTGAAGCAGTATGGATAGGATGAGGTGGAGGGATAGGGGTGAAGTGGGGGTGGACATGGCTTATAACCAGATCGAGATATGGAGAATGTTACAAATAACCAACTAACACCAGACAATACACGATTTAACTTGCACACAAAAACCAATCGCATTACATTCCACTAATAACCCTACAGTAACTCTGATTGACAGCTAAACATGACGACAATAATTATTATCACCACCCATTCACCCTTCAGCCAGCCCCCTATCCCCTCCAACGTTGACGTTATAGTCAGTCCTCAACTACGTATTTACACATATCAACGATATAATCCAGATAGATCAGTGTATGTATGTATGTATATGCAAGGGTATAGAAGAGAGAGAGCTATGGTATAGGATTACTCTTGATGAGCGCTCCCAAATGATGATGACATTTCGTTATCACTATTCCCACAATGCGGAGCAAACATCAAAACCACTCTGAGAGTCACTCACTACACATGAACGTATTGCAACTAACGGCCGCCGCCATAGATCATATGTAATACACATCCCACGTTAAACATAACATATATAAATACAATATACATAATTATTGCAGTTTGGGATTAATCAATAAAATGAAACTATAGATTAAAAGTAGAAATTGCAAACATTTATCTAATTTTATTATATCCTTCAATTGTATACAATTTGATGAATCCAAAGAATTTGTATGAATTTTGAAAAAAATATATTAGAGGTTTTTTTTTTTTAAAAGTAAATCGAGTCGAATTATCATCATTTTTAACCAGCGGCTTTAGTAAAAGAGTAGGGTTAGACGTGAGAGGCTCACTCTATAAAAGCCCCGAAAAGCCTCAAAATTGTTAGAATATATCTTTGACTATCAAGAAACGTCAGATAGATATGAATATTGAAATGTTTCAAGTTGGTAAAAATATATATGCTTTCGAAGAGGTAAGTGAATTTAAATATGTGGGAGCTTTGGTTTCAGCATAGGGTGTAAATTAATGAAATGTTTCAACTCCCTCCGCAAACTAATCGTTCACAAATTGCTAAATTGTCAATGCAAGATACATTTAAACGATTAACCGTCCCGTATGGGTGCAAAATTTTGTTAATGACAAAACATGTCCATCTTTATTGAATTTTGAGTGAAAAATCCTCAATCTTTTGACACTGGGAAATATAAATCTCTACATCAAAAACCTAAACCTCCAAGATTTGTCAGTCATCGGGATATCAAATTTTAAAAATAAAATGCAAGACAGATATCGTTAGGAATAAGTATAAGGATTGGAAAATGATTTGAAATAAAACTTAGACTAAACTTTTAAGAGAAATAAAATATTATATTATTAAAAATAACCATCAAACATTTTTTTATGCCATTAATGCTAACCAATTACGATTATTACAACACATGAGGTATTTTTGGTCATTTTTAGTTATTTTGAATATAAAATTTTATAAAAGTACTTTTTTAATTTATTGAAAAATATGTCGCTATTTATTAATTTTTTTCAAAGTAAATTTATCTTTATGGAATTGATTCGAAAAACTCGTTTCTATTGAAAATTTGCAATGTCAATATTACATTAGCCTATCCACATGGGATTGATTGACTCACTTTTTGTTTATAAAAATATTTTTGTATTGTTATCGATCCCACTGATTGACTTTAATTGAGAATTGCATGTTTTTTGAATATTATTGGGGAGATCATCATCATCATCACCATTAATAATCATTGAAACTACCTCTATATTATTCCATCCCTCATTCTCAATCCCATTGGTTTTAAAAATAAATATATGCAAATATATTAATCATAACATGGATGGATATAAAATCAATAGGTAATTCAATATACATTTTATATTTATTTATTTATTTATTTATTTAATAATAACTTAAAGAAAAGTCATTAAAACACCTTAAAAATTAATAATAAAATAATTAAATGAGATTATAATAACAAGGAGAAAATCCCTATTATTAAAAAAAAAAAATAAGTAAAAAAGATGAGGCATAATATTCATTAAAATTAATATTTAAGAAAAATATATTTTAATAAGCAATTCAATATTTTAAAAATAAAATGAAAAAAAAAAAAAATAAACAAGAAAATTATTCTCTTAAAAATTAATAAATTTTTGAATTAATTTTTTTTTTTGTATTTTTTTTTAATAGTGACTTATAATATGATGTCTATAATATATATGTAATATATGAATTATTTAATTAATGAAAATAACAGCCATAAATATTCAAATGACAAAACAAATTTAATTAATGTTTTTTTTTATTATTATTATTATTATTCAATATTAATCATTTGCGCAATAATGCATGATTAATAAAGTTTCATCATTTAAGGGGGCGAAATGTAGAGAATGACGTAAAAGAATTCAACGAACAATTTATTTATTATTTTTTTTTTCTTTAAACACTTTGTTTAAAAATTCCTTCGTATAATTTTTAATATTAATATTTTCAAAGAATTACACACGAACCAAATATTAAGAAAGTAAGTATATATTTTAATAAATCACTCTAAATTCTAAAAATAGGTGTAACATAATAAAATTTATAATGAAAATCATAAAATATATTAATACATTTTAATTTATTACATATGCCAAATAAAAGATTATTTATATCAAAATAAATTAAAAAAAAAAAAAACATTTAAGAAAAAAAGTTTAAATTTTAATATATTTTATTTTTATTTTTTTATTTAATAAATAAAAAAATGTTCCCCCATATCAAATTAAATATTTCACCAGTTGAATTAAAATAATAAAAATAAGAATAAATTTTAATTAATAAATTTTAAAGCGAGGGTGTTTTTTGTCTATTATTATTTAAAAAAAAAAAAAAAAAAAAAAGAAAAAAGAAAAAAAAAATAAATCTTAACTTTAGGGATTTGGTCTATGTTAAATACAAAAAGGCATTTCATCTAGAAAAGGGGTAGAGAATAATGAGTGTTCATCGAGGGTGTGTGTGCCTGTGTATAGGAGAAGAAGAGAGGAAAGGTCGGATTGCAGCAGCTCATAGAATTGTCTCCCGAACGGGTTGATCCAAGTACACATTGCGAACTGTACCTATCTGTTTGGAGGTATTATTGTTCCTCGACGCATTCAATGCGATAATATCTCAAGCATAATTAAACCAGCTTACATAACGCATATTGTCTCATATCGTAAACACACAGAGCCACCGCCCCATACAAACACATCGACTTGACCAATTGCGTTGAAACATACTAATTAGCCTAGACAAATAACACACCCGTATATATTATTATTATAATATATATATATATATATAATATACTAACAATTATGTAGAAAATCAACAATAGGGATGTATAGTATAGTTTAGTTCATTTGTTTATATAGTTGAACAACAAATGAGAGAAAGCTGTGCGGGAGAATAACATTAATAACAAATTGTCTGTGTAAACTTGGTCTCTAAATTTGCTTATAGCCGGCCCCCAGGATTAACCTCCCCCACACTATATATATATGTAACCATTAATTCAGGCCATCTCCGCTATGAGAATCTATCATAGAGATGAATCTAGGCGCCGCCATAACCCTCAATCAAAAACATAATGCACCGCACATATGTTCTACCCAGCAATGATTATGATATACAAGTGTGCTCTTGACAATCTCAATCCAGCTTAGAATAACCAAATCGGTGCCCAAGCCAAACCCGATCCCAGACTAATAACTACAATTAAACTGTCTATAATCCCAAATGCGTTCGCCCAAACTGCCTATTACTCTTGTCTTGGCTTTTTAAATGACGCCGTTTTATATGCCATATCTGAACAAAACATCATTGTCCTAAGAGAATGAACCTACCAACCAACAAAATAAAATAAAAAAAAAAAAAAAAAAAAAAAATTCTCACTCTTTCTCCCTCTTTCTTTATATATATATATATAAATTTTTAAACAAAAACATCATTAAGAAACACATTAATATTGACCAATGTGCTAAGCCCATTTCCTGTCCCTACTCTCTATCTTATATCTATTTAAAAATATATATAACTATAATTTAATGCCAGAAAAGAATGTAATATTTTTCTTAATAGACCTATGTGTTCAATTAGAACATCAAAAAAAAAAAATATACGCATATTTTTCATAGTCCGATTGTTCTGAAACGTGTCCATATGCCAACTCTCATGCCATTACTTTTTAAGTAAATTTAAATAAGCGTCATTTGAGACAAAAAAAAAAAAATAATGCATACAAATATATATATATAAAAGTCATCAATGATTCATTCATCACTAATTATCCTACTTTTTTTCTATATTAACCAGAATTTTGAATTTTTAATTATGTATTTCTTATAAAAAAGAGATTTCAATATATAACACAGTAAACTGTAAAAAAAAGCACGGTTCAAACATTAGAAATTAACATTAGAAAGACTTAATAACATTCTATATCTAATTTGTTATTTAATTATTATTAATTGTTTATAAAAATATACAGTTTTCTTAAATCTCATATCTAAAATAAAATAAAAAAAAAGGAAACAAATAAAAACTTAATTATCATATTTGACGTATATATTTTAAAAAAAATATGAATTAATTTATTTTTAAAATTAACAATATATTGTAAGCAAGAATTGCTATTATATAGATGGTACATGTAAAAAAAATTGATCAACTGATAAATATAAATGTTTTATAAATTAAAATAGATTAATTTTTATCATACAACCTTTCACAACACACATTTAAAATATATATATATATATATATATATATATATATATATAAATATATAAAATTAAAATTTAATTTATTATTGTGATTTTTATATTAATTAGGAAGATGTACTCAGATTTAAAAGGAGGAAAAGTCTTTTCTTGTCCGTGAAATAATAAATTAATCAAATAAAAAAACTTTACAATAAAAATAAATCTAATACTATGCTTATCAAGAAAATGTAAAAAATAAAACATTTATTTATATTTCTTTTTAAATTTTCATAATTTATAAAAAAAATTAGCTGGAGTGTCTCCACTCGACTATCTCGCAATTTGAATTGGATTAAATAACATAATATATTATATTTAAATTAAATTTAATTAATTATAAATTATAAATAATAAATATTAAACCAGCGCATGTTTGGCTTTTTGTTGATGGCACCACGTCATGTGTTGGCTCGTGAGATTTGCATTGTTAAAAAATTAATTCTGGTAATTTCAGCGAATCAATCAAGCTGAAATTCTATATATAGCAGTTTTATACAGTTATTAATCATGTGAAAAATTATCAAACATATATCTTTATTTTTACGGTCACTTTAAAGGAAAAAAAATCAAAACGTTGTAGGTAATGACCCTCTTCCGGTTGAGCTACATTTCTCAAAAGTTGATAGAAAACTACGAATTTTGAATAATGCTCATGTACCAAATTTCATCATTCTAGCTCAAACCGTTTTTGCGCAATCTTGACTACATACACACACACACACACACACACACACACACACACACACACACACACACACACACACACACACACACACACACAGACATTTTTCTCAACCTTAGTGAAAATGATTCAGGAACCTTTAAAACGTATAAAAACATCAAAATCTCAACATCGAAAATTTTTGTGATCGCAATACTATCTCTTACGAGATAGTAAAAAAGTTTTCTAGTAAAATTTTTTTCTAAAAAAAAATTATTTCTTTCAAAATTTTTTAAATGACGTCAGTGGCTCCTATGCCTCGGTCCTCTTCTATAGACACCCTCTATATTAATATATACAAATATTTATCTACTATTTTTACATTGTTTTTTTTTTTTTAATATTATTTAACTTGAATGAATTTCGATGAGCGGTGTATAATTGCCAATATTTAAGTGAGATATATTATATATATTGGTATATATTTATTAAAATGGTAAGCGGCATATTTTAATACCCAGCTGTTGTGTTAATGGCGTTGTGTGGCGAAAGGAAATAAACATAAAATAAAATAAAAATGGAGACAAGGGAGAAATTGAAATTGAGAGTATGGGTGAAGGTGAATGGGGGAGGGGGAGGGGGCAATAGCGATCAATGAGAAAACATGATCATAATAACAAAAATATTTGGCATTTAATATTGCAGATTAACACAAAAAATTATAAATAAAAAAAAAAAAAAAAAACTAATTCGATAATAATCAATAGAAAATATTATGTTGAAATTATTTTGGAAACTTGGATGCTGATGTCAAATTGCTCTGGGTTTTAAAAAGGGATGATAGTGAATATGTTACATACTGAAGGGAGGGGGGGGATAGAACAAAAAATATTTTGCTATTAGCCAAGGATATTTATATATATTGATGGACGAGAGGGATGGGAGATAGCAGTACACAAAAACAGTTCTCCCTCTCTATTTCTCTCTCTATATATAAATATATCTGTATGTATTTGTCCGTATATATATATATGTGTGTGTGTGTGTGTGTGTGTGTTTCATTCCAATTTAATGGCAATCACACAAATTTCATCTAGTGATTGCTTGATTTAATTTAACTGTGTTGTATAGCGAATAATTAGAATAGCAAAGTTAATAAATAAGCTGGATTATATTATATTTCGTATATACTAGTATAAACATTAATTCTCGAGCTATACTGAAAATCAAATTATCAACTTGATTGATTACTCCCGTCATGGTTCAACAGCCAATGCAAGTTGAAACTCATTTGTAACTATAGGCTATAGAAGCGTCCATCAGTGTGTGAGAGAAGGGGGAGAGGTTGAGGGAAAATTTCATTTGAACTATGATGACCATTATAGATTTATCATTCTATAATTTTAAATTATTATATAATAATAAATAGAAAGGGAGCGAAATATTATTAAGAGGGGAGAGGGAGAGAGAGAGAGAGAAAAAGGAAATCTCATATTGTTGAAATACTACATACTAATGGTAATATGTAAAATATTGAACTGCACCTTTGCTTGCTTGGTTAGGTCTTTGGTATGTATGTATGTTGGTGTATATGTGTATCGGTGTGTATATGTGAGGGAAGGAGAGAGGGTGGTGTTCGCGCAGGTCCACACCACTGTATACACAGTTTGCTACTGCACATAATTATTTCAACGCTTGCTTTCTCTCCCTTTTGCATTATATAAAGGTAGAAGTAGAATATACTCGGCATAACAGAAGCCTACCTATACATATTATATATATATAATATGCATGGAATATTTCCAGCATTCGTTGGTGGGGTAGGAGGGTTGTTTTCTTCCCTCTCCACCTAACGATGACCATAAAAAAAAATGCTCAATGCGACAACATTTCCTATATCCTCTTTTATTTGCCGATAACCGATTCGTTTCAATTACCAGATCAATTACTAGACCTTTTGTTCTTGTTTGAAGGGTATTTTCTCTTTCACTTTCATCGCCTCATACCTCTACATTTATAGTCAGTCAGCTATAGAGCGGGGTTGTTCAATTCAAGATTACAAAGTTTGTATTGTGCCCGCCCTTGTGTATACACACGCCTTCGGGGGGGGGGGGGGGGGGGGGTTGAATGAACGCCATCGGGATAGTAACATCGTTAATACCGTCCGAGTGAACTCATCTGTTACCAGTGAAATTTCTCTGGAGGATGATATAAAATAAAAAAAACCGGAATAGGTGAATATATATCCGCCTATGGGAATATAATAGACTGACTAAATGACCGTTTTATTCCCTTAAAATACAAACATAGAGAAGGAATGAAAATAGCGTCATGTCATGATCTTTTCTATTTGGTTTGGTTTGTTTTTTTTTTTTTTTTTATAATTACTGAGTTGTGTATATACGTATATGCATATATGTGTGTATATTGAAAGTGAAATTGGTGCATTATTCGTTAATGCAGAGAGTGAATGAATTAACACATACCTATAGTAGTAGAAAGAGGAAAGAGAGCAATACTTTTGGGAAACGAGACGCAAATATATAACATTTGCTTTCTCTCTTCCGAGGATCTAATATCTTTCATCTCCCTTCCACTTGATATAGTTAACGAACGAGGGAGCGGCATGAAGGGTGGGATTGAGTGAGACTACGAGAGAGAGAGAGAGAGAGAGAGAGGTTAGAGGAGGGCCGTCGTGTCGAATGAAGACGACGACATCGAACCGCCGCCGCCGCCGCTGCCGCCGCCGTGAGAGTGAAAAGCTAAAAACTCATCTCCCCACCAAACTGTGACGTGGGGGAAAATGGATTTAAATTAAATTTCCCGGTTTTACGTCATGTCATTGCACGGAACCAATCCTAGAGCAAATTTTCTGAAAGGATTCTCGAGAGAAATATTTCTGGTTGGTGTAAATCTTAAACGCGAGTGAGGGAAGAAAGGGGGGGGGAGAGTTGGAAGGATGGTGTTGGATGATTGGTAACCAATAAGATATATATATATATATATGAAGAGATGAGGGAGGAGAAATATTTGAAGGGTATCTCTTGTATTACTCAGAACAATAATATTATTTCATGTTATAATAAAATTTCAGACCAGGAAAGAATTGTGTTGTCTGCAATTTATAGGAACACAACTAAGTTTATTTCTTTAGTTCTTTTTAGAAATATTTAAAACTATAAATGTATTTTTAAATATAAAATTAGATTCATATTTACAAATATTTTTGTAGAAATATGAAAAGTAAATTTTTAAAATATCTAATATTCAATTTTTAAGGAATTAATAAAATGTAAAGTAAAAGATTAGATATTTTATATCCATTGGATCTATAGTATTGATCTATAGTTTGAAAATTTAGCCGTATTAACCGGATTGTTCCAACCTTCCCTTATATTTATCTGTTAGTGCAGTGATTCTCAACCTGGGCGATCGACATCTTAGAGGGGGCGATTATTTGACTATACGATTTTGGGGGGCGAAATCATTTTAAACTCTAAAAAAAGGTAAGATGATTTTGAGAACAGGCTTTTTAAACATTTCCTCTTTTTCCAATATGGTTCTAAAAAAAAAAAAGATGATTTGCAATCAGGTTCTGAAACTCCATTTTTCAATATGGCTCAGTATTAGGAATTTTCATGAAATTTTTATATGTAAAAATTTATAGGGGGGCGAATTAAGAAGCGGGTCTTACAAAGGGGGCGTTTGGTCCAAAAAGGTTGAGAATCACTGTGTTAGTGCGTTCTTGGTCGATCCACCTGTTATACTCCAATTGGTTTCCCAAATATGAAATATCTCATCAATTTCTTTAAAAATTTTTATTAATAAATCCTTTCAAATAGAGATGATTTATATATAAATTTGATTATCATTACATTTTATTTATTTTTGTTTAGAAAATTTATTAGTGTTAAAAACAAATTTACATAAAATTATAAATTAGATTAAAATTTCTCACAATCAAGAAGGACAAGAGTGGGAAGGTTGCGGGGAGGGAGGTTGGTGATGGCGGTGTAATATAATGACTAGAGAGTCAAGTTACATTTACCAACCACACACATATCCTATGGCGTATTGTATAAATGAATGTCTATTTATTTTCTGATTGGAATCTGGGTTTATTGTAATTTTGTATGGATGAGCAGTATTTTTTGTATTTTTTGTTTTTAAATGTGTGACAAGGCGCACAACAAATGAATATATATATATATATATATATATATAATATAATATAATTGGTTCTCCATTATTCTATGGCATAACATATCGGTCGCGAGCAGCCGCCGCATCCTGGACCAGTGCCCTTTTATTACACAAAACCAGTGTCTATGCAACAAGAACAATATCCAACTCGCGCGATTATAATACACACAAGCTTTTAATTGTTATTTCGAAACACATATCCCTGGTGCAGTTATTATTATTGATATCAAATGCGTGGGTGGATGGGTGGTTGTGCAATGGACCATCAGGATATAGGTGAAATGTCGAGGGTCCATCATTGCCGGACCTATGTCGCCCTTTTTGATTGCGCTTGTTTTATTTCCTCCACCTCACCCTCATCACCCACTCACCCAACTCCAAAAGAACACATTGATGCAGTTGGCGGACGTATTGTCATATACACTCTTTCCCTTCCCTCCCCCCTACAAGCCTATGTTGTTTTTTTATATTAACTCAATATAAGATTGTTTTTTGTATAATTGACGATATGTATTTTGTATAGAGAGAAAGGGAAAAAAATAACACTCTCCTAACGCTTTTACTTTTGTCGTTTCGAGTGGCATTTTTTTTTAAACCCTTTATTTCTGCTACGCTGATTGGCTAACCCAATTGGACTTACACACACATACACATACACAAATTAAATATAAGCATCTCTATGAATTACAGCACATAACCCTACCCTATTTGAAGTAATTATAAATAACATGATATAACATTTTACATTAATGAATAAAATATTGTATATAGGTATATATATTTTTAAAACACAAAACTTTTAATCATAAACTTGTAATTTTAATTAATAGTAGCATTCAATTAGCCTGAAGGTTAATGTTTTTATATAAATATATTTATATTAATCCAATTAAAAAACAAAAATAGGATTGAAAACTATCCTATTATATCTTCAATTGATTGATATAAAAATTGTAAAACAAGATTTTTAATATTTTTTTTTCTGTTGTTATTTTAACTATTTTTCAAAAATATTATATCATTATTAAAATAAAAGGATGTATATGAGTATATAATACATATTAATCCGCAATATTATTGTAAAAATTCATAAATAAATTTTTAAAAATTAATCAAATAATATTAAAATATCACAAATAGATTATTTTTAAATAATATAACAATTATAATAATAAAATGAAATATTATCTAAAAAATTTTGAAAAAGCTCTTTATATATCATTTAATATTGATAAAATAATTAGGAAATTTTTAAAAATTTAAAAAGAAAAAAAATATTATTAATTTGTTAATTGAAATTATTAATTTATATAATACATATAAAATGTATTTATATAAGATGCTATTGAAACGAAAATTATTATTCTGTGCCAATTTCATCAAAGAACTATTAACTTCTCCTAATTACTTCTATACTAATATATCTCGTGGTAATTTTATTATAAAAATATATTCAGGGTGAGGTGACTAATTAAATAAAACAATTGTGTTTCATGTTTAATTTAACGAATATATAAATAAAATTAAAAAAACATAAAAAAAAAACGTAAGCAATTCGCCTGGCTGGCCGGAAATATTAAAATGTGAAATAATCAACGTTTCTAAGAATATATATATATATATATATATGATATTATGATAATTGTAATTACTTTTAAAACTATTATCCAGTTCCGGGAACATTAAATTACAAAAGATATATATATATATTATAAAAAAAAATGATTATTTTTTAAAAGATAAATGATTTTATTTAAATATAATTATAAAATAAAGGTAAAGAAAAACAAAAGGATTCACTTTAATTATATCATACGTTTAGCCATCCCCACCTTACATATACCATCACCTCGATCAGTCCGGAAGAGATGAAAAAAATAAACAATTCAATGGAACGATTCTATTAATACAAAGAAAATTTTTATTTTAATACTTTGATCTAAAATCAAGTTGAGAAATTAAATAGGAAGCAATTAATTATTATTAAGAATTGAAACATAAATAATTACAAATGAAAGATAAAAACAACAACAAAAACAACTACATCAGAAAGAAAAAAAAAAACAAATAACAAAAACTATTGTTCTTAATATTTTACATAGTTATGTATCTATTTAAAATTTAAAAACAAAATGTAGATAAACGGTTCAACCAAAAGTATCGTTTTATAATTAACTTTAATTTAAATAAATTATTTTAATAAAATGACATGGTTTCTTTAAGAATTAAAAAACATATTTATTATTATAACTGTTGATTAATTATTTTGTAAAGAAAAACAAAAAAACAAAATGAGTTTGTTCGAAAATGACGACAGATATATTTTAAGCTCAAAAAATCTTACTAATAAGAATTTCAAATAAAGAGCTATTTTCAACAGCAATACGATTTTTCCTCATTTATAATGATTATTAATAAAAAGAGTTAATTTTACTTACATTGATTGTAGAATAAATATTCTTAATATTAGTAGAAGTTGTAATAGTGCCAGAAAAAATAAATGATTCTTACCTGAAATAAGACAAAAATAAAATTAATACATATATATAATTATATACCATAATAAAATAATTATAAAACTTTTTTTTTATATATAAGTAAATAATAACATTTCTTAAGAGTCGATAAATTGACATTGGCTTTAAAGGTAAATTACAGTTTGCAGTTTAGTTTAAATCTAATTTTATAAAATGTAGATATGGCAACCGTAGAAAATATCATTTCTATTATCAATTAAAAAAAAAATTCTAGATAAAAAAAAAACTTATGGATTTTAGCTTAAGTTTTTTTTTATATAAAATTCAATTATTATATTTTAAATAATAAATAAATATAAATAAATAATTAATGTAATAATATATCATCAATTTATTTTTTAATAATAAATTAATAATTTGATAATATAAAAAATAAATAAATAAATTTAATAATAGTATTATATAGATAGAGATATATAATATAATAAAAATAGAATAAAATAAATAAATGAAATCACTTTTTTCATTTTAAATATTATAGCTTAGAAAATTCAAAGGAATATAATTATTATTATTATAAATATATGTATATAAATGATGAATAAAGCACAATAAAATATTAATGATTTATATATATATATTTAAATAAATGATTCATATTTTTATGTTTATTATAGAAACAAAATAATGAAGAAGAGGAAAGAAAATTAATAAAACAAAGGAACTATTGATTTAAATAAATAAAGCAAATTCTATCATATATTTTTTTTTTTGTTGTTGTTAATAAAGTCAATATATATTGATAAGTGTATAAGATAAATGTTTTATTTATTTTATTTATTGAAATGAATGCAAGTGAATTGATAATTAGAAGGTGCTGACCAATAAAAAGAACGTATATAGCCATTGGTTTAAACCTTTAAACAAGAAAATGTAATATAAAAATAAATATTTAGGTATATTAATAATTAAGATAAAATTGTTATTAATTTTTATTTGATTAAAACATGCTTAAATTATATAAATGGAAAATTAGAAATTTAATTATTTAAATTTGTGAAATGAAAATAATATATATTTTTATTGATGACGTTTGTGACTGTAAAGGGGCTTTAAACTTAAAGTATACATACAAATATTCTAGAGATTTCAAAATAAACTGAAGCTGATTTATTTATTTATTATATAATCAAATCTTTAAACTATTATTTTAAAAGAAAGAGAGAAAAAAAAATCATAATTATCTTTTTTTTTATTGAAATGATGAATAAGTTTTATATTAGTTATGTGGGTCAGGAGGAAGGAGGAGGGCGTTTTAAACCCCTGTTTGTATATGAACACAATAGATTAGAGCAGAGGTTCTTAAACTTATGTACTCCGCGGACCCCCACTTGAAAAAATTTTTTTTGACGGACCCCACCCCAACTTTAGGTACTTTAGGTCATTTTATTAGTTAATTTCTGGCTTACGATCTCATAAGAACAAGGATATATGATGAATATTTCTAACAGTGATTGGTGAATAACGATTTTTTTGCATATTGTAGAATACACATTTTATTAGAAATTATAATATTGAAGAGAGAAAATTCAGCTAAATATGAAGATGGAAACGGTAGCAATAGTTTTCTTGCACATTTCGTTGAATTTGGGTATTTGATCTCAGTTTCCTCACAAAGCCATGCCATCGCTCCTTTTATATTAAAAAAAGTTTTAACTGACTGATCATTTTCTCGTGCACCTGTACTATGGCTTTGCGGACCCCCAGTAAAGGCTTCGCGGACCCCCAGGGGTCCGCGGACCACAGTTTAAGAACCTCTGGATTAGAGAATGGGTTTGGTTATTGTTGGTGGGACACTCACTTTCATCCGAAAGCTAGTTTACCTCTGAACAAAGAGAACAATTTCCAAGTCAACGTTAAAATACTGTGTTTTTGTTACATCCGAGAGGGTTTCATCGCCTCCATGGGGGAGGTCCTGGACTCTCGATACAGGTGGAGTGAGTTTTGTATAGTGGGGGAAGGGAGGTTTGGATAAATCCTGGTGTCATAATGACACTGGCCACTTTTGATGGCGCTCCGTTATTACACGAACACAACAGCATTGCTCATCAGAGGATTTCAAATCAATGCCATCTATTTTATCCCCCCACCCCTCCTACTCCACTTTAGGCGTGAATAAAAAGCTTGTCATTATAGTATGGCGTTTTACTATTGAAATACAGGCATCTAGTGAAATGTTTCAATTGGTTTTAGTAGAAGGGGTGAGGCAGGGGTGTTGGTGTCGGGTTATACATTGTTGCATATATACCCAGTCCATATAACCACCCATATACAATGCCACCCCTAAAGCACCACCATCCCCTATCCACTATTCAAATTCTGTATATTATTGTCATTAATCCGGCGGCAATAAGCATACTATATGCGATACGTCCAAGTAATAACTATATACAATATACGTTCGGGATGGCCATCTATGAACAATGGTGCGCGATTTCATCAACGAAATAAAAACAACAAAAAACACATGAAATGCCCCGGACTCATTATAACAAGCGCAAAAATAAAAAAAAAAGAATTATATTTGTTTAGTATAGACAGTAGAATACTGATAAAACAAGCAATATGATTTATCTAAATGTTGAATGTTGTAATATCGCCTCTCTTTCTCTCTCTATATGTGTATGTACGAGTGTTGGAGTGTTTGTGTTATTCCAAAGTTATAGCATAGATAAAAAATAATAGCTGATTGCAATCGTCTTGAAAATGGGTGTTATTCTCAGGGCCTGAGCGAACAAAATATAACGATATTCATTCAAGCTAAATCTACTACTCGTAGGGGCACAAATATATAATTATTGCACGAATTTAAACGTGGCCATCATTTTTTATGAAATGTTTCTATTTGTGCGTATGAGAGGCGGGCAAAAGGCTATATATATATTTATTTGTGTGTGTAGTGGGAGGGAGGAGGAGAGAGAAAAGAGAGAGAGAGAAGGGTGAACATTATTTGTGGTTGTTGGGCGCGCCTGTCCCACAACTGCCGTTGTCCCCTGACGGGCCGTATCTTGTCCCGATTTAAATGACAGGCCATTTGCTCAACACAGAACCTCTCCATTTCACATATACACCTTTCCTCCCTCACATCACCACAATCACTTATACCTTCAATTACAAGAAATAAATAAATAAATAAATAAATAATAAAATAAGAAATAATCCTTATTATACATTCATAAAATATAAAAAAAACCATTTAAATTTATTAAATATTTTATTTATTCTACACCTATAGTTGTTTTAATTAAATCATTTTTGTTTATTTATTTTCAACTTTTATAATTTTTAAATTATATTATTATAAATAAAAAAAAAACTGATTTGTTATTTAATAATTTTTTGTTTCATATTGACAGCTTAATTCAAATATAAAGAAAGCTTTCAAATTCGAAAATATAATACTGGTATTAAGCATTTGGATTAAAAAAAATTAAATAAAGCTTATCAATCTTCATTAGTGGAAGATGTATATAAAAAAAATCCTCGTTAAGAATTAATGAATCTGTTGGATCCTTACTGGGAAATATTTTAAAATATCATTCGTTAATGAAGATTTCAATTTATATTCTGTTTAGAAACTTACGCAGAGTCATATATTAAGGGTTATGGGTGGTGTATCAATCTACTACCCTTCACTCTGATATTCGGTTTCAAGTTTATCCACCCTAATAAAAAAAAAACTTATGACTTTTACCAATATGATTGGAAAAAAAATATTATTAGGAAAGGAGAAAATATAATTTTCTCTTATAAAAGAAATAATAATAGAGTCCAATTGGCATTATTTTTCAAAATCAAAAAAAAAAAAAAATATTTTATTAATTTTTTGATATTCAAATATATCTTGAAAGTATTTTTAAAATAGATTAAAAATCGTATATGTAGAATGAAAAAAACAATTTAATAATTGATTTTACAATGATAGTGTGAATACTTGATTTGTTTAAATGATAAAAAAAAGAAAAGTAAGAGCAAAACTTAAATAAAAAAAGATCTATTCAGTTGAAAGATATTTTTAAGTTCATTTTTATATTTATTTATTAAATCACTGATTAAATTTTATTTAATATTTTTTTGTTTTTTATAATCAATTAATTAATTTAGATATTAGTGAATATTAAGTTCTTCTTCTTAAGGAGCCGTCTCCATTTCGGAGTTTGGCTATCATCATGACTAGGATAGCCTTTGAAGCTGCCCAGCCATGATGATTTTTCTTGGGAATGTTAATGCGGTGGTTTCCCGTTGCCCTCCGCATGTATAGAACCAGGAACTGATAGTTCCTGGAGCCGGAGACAGCTGATGTTAAATTAAATTTTATTAGAAAAATTTGTTCTTAGTTGGAATCGAACGCCGACTTCTAGTGTAGAAAATTACTATGCTACACTCTCAGCTAGCTGCCTCCTAATATTAAGTTATTAAAGATAAATATCAAATTAATAGTAAAAAATATTAATAACAAAATAAATATATAAAATGAAAATAGAGTAAATATAATTGATTGATTTTTTGGTAAAATTACAATAATTTAATAATGAAAAAAATAGTATAATAATATAAAATAATGAGGGTATGTCTGCTTGATTCTTTCTTTTTTCTCTCTCTCTCTCGCATTTATTTTTTATAAATGAAATTAAAATAAAATTCCACAAGTAATAAAATGATACAATTTCATTTCTTATCGCAAAATAATAATTTAGTAAATGTAATTAAGAAAGCATTCCGACTTGAGCAACTTTAATAACGTCCGCCTTCACCCACTCTCTTTTCCCCTTTCCCCCCACTCTCTTTACCTCCAACACCCCCTGAACACCCTAAGCACTGTTTATCGTGAAATATGATTATTTCTCAGATATAGTAAAACCTATCTTAAAATATCAAGATTAATTGTTTTAATATTAATTTTCATCCAAAAGGTCTTAATTTTGAAAATTTAAAGGTGGCAGAGATGAATTAATAAAATCCCATTCCTCTTTTCTCCACCTGCCTCACATCGACCTCCTCTAGCTCCTCACCCACCGACCCTTCCCTATTATACCTTCATCCACTTTCTCATATATATATATATATATATATATATTCCATCCATCCCAGGAGAGTTTATAATATTAGACTAGGAGGGGCAGCTATAGTAAACGAGAAGGGGAATTGAGGAGAAGGGTGGTGGTTGGAGCGAGTTATATATAAAATAAAAATTTAATATGAAAATTTTTATTTTATATAACATTCGGAATATTAAATTTATTACGTAATAAATAATGACAGAAAGTAATAAAATAATTCTTTTTTAAAGGTGATTTTAAAATAATTCGTTTTATTTATTAAAAATTTTATATAGATCCTATATATATATATAACATTTTTACTTATAGTTTTTAAAATAAAGTAACCAAACGCGTTTTTACAATGTTTTTTTTTTAATTAAAAATAATTTTATGATATTCATTTGAATATACCTACATATATATTTAATTATTAAAAAAATATATGTATATATTTATATTATATATATTTTTTTAATTATTTTTTTTTTAAGATTCAGTGATATTTTACAATTTAGATTTAATTTAGATTTAATTGTTTTTAAATATTTTAATATATATAGGATATATTTTTTTAAATATACCGTGGGTACATACCTTAATCATTCATTACTATCCAATGGGTGTTCGAGAGAAGAAAATCACTTTTCCAATATATAATATTAATAGGATATTTAATGATTAAGAGCACACCGAGTACTGAATAAGGAATAGTGATAAGAATTTATTTTATTTATTATTTTTGTATAAGGGGAATTTATTTTCTTAGAAATTTTGATGATAATATTTATTTTTTTCAAAAAATTCGATTACTTATCAAAAAAATGTTGAATAAAGAAAAGAATTAAAAAAAAAAAATAATAATTTATTAAAATAAAAATGAATTTCAATTAATATTTAAGAATAATTTTATTGTAATATCGGTAAAAACAATTTGAAATTAGTATAAAATATTCTTAAAAACACTTCTTAATTCAATTTCATTAATTATACATATCAACGAATAAGTAAATTTTTTTTTTATAATAAGATTAAGTCCATTTACTTAAGCAGTTTTAATATTAATTTTTTTTAATTTTATAACAGTAATTGTATTAATGTATTATTATTAAAATGAAACTAATTTCGAACATGTTTTATAGAAAAAAAATATTTATATTACTATCTTTTTTTCCTTCTTTATCCAAATGAATAAACTTGTATCTAATTAAAGTTAAAAAACTTAATATACATGCATTAATTGCTTATAAATTAATATTAAAAAAAAAAATATATAAAGTACTTATTTGTAATATATTACAAGATGATTACAAATACAAAATAATTGTTTAATTATATTATATAAGGTTTATTTATTTATTTAAACAAGATATATTATACATAGAAGATGGAGAGAGGTGGAAAAGGAGGGGAAAGAGAGAGGGATCTCCTGAAGCGTAATTAATTCTCTTATTTATAGCGATAGATTGAATTCGTACTCTTCCATAAATAATCACTGTAGTGATGAAGCCTCAGCATGGTTTACTCAGAGCTCTGCCCTCGGTAAAGCATTTCACTCATATATAGTGATCTTGTATATATATATATACTAAAGCCAACGCAATCATATATCTACATATATATTATGTAAAATTTATATAGCATCTACATTAATACATAATTCGTAATAAAGCTGCAGCCCAACTGGGATCCATGTTTAAACAATTTATTCATGTGACAATTCACCGTGGATCATGATATATTATATTTCTTAGCCATTCTTTAAAGTCGCCATTTTCTCCCCTTTTGTCATTTTCCTCTTTATATATAAACCCATACACATTTATTTATTTTTTTTTCTCTTAAATTATATTGGAATTTTTTATGTTAAGACTTAAATATATCATATAGATAGAAAATAGAGTATATATTAGATTTTCTATCAAAAATTAAAATTATTTTTGATAATTTGTAGAAAAAATGAATTATAATAATAATATAATAAATAAAGTATAAATTTTTAAAGGAAACAATTTATAGGTTCTCATCATAAGGCAGATGTAAGAGAAATATTGGGAAATTAAAAAATAATAATAATCATAATTATAATGAAGAAAAAAAATGTTAACTATAAAAGTTTAAAAAAAAATTACTATAGAACAAATTTTAATTAATAATCGCACAAATACTATGAAAAATATATATAATTTTAATAATTTAAAATTTAGCATAAATTATAAAAAATTATTATATTGATTATTATTTTTTAGTATGATATTAATTAATTATTTTGTTTAAATATATGTGATTAAATATGGAAGTGATCAAAACCGAACCCTAATGATAAAATGTACTGAACAAGATTAATAAAATTTATAATTTAGTATAATTTCTAATGTGTGTGTTAACCTGGCTAATAATAAGCTTAGGCATAAAAAAATATTAAAATAAATAAAGTAATTATTTGAAGTAGAGGAATATATGTTTAAGAGTGATTTAAATAGAAATAGATATTCTAAAAAATCACATCATTTTTTAATAGTATTTGGTTTATTTTAGGGCCAAAATATAATAATATTGATAAAAATATCAATAAGTAAATTTAAAATTTACATTTTCAATATTATTTAAAAAAATATTACACATTATTTAATTTATTTATGAATTTTAATAAGTTTAGAACCTTCTGATCGTCCCACCTCTTTTTCACCCCTTTCTTTTTCTCTCTCTCTCTCTTTCATTCAACTAATAATCATTTCTACATTTGATTAAAGAATAAGAATGAAAATACAGTCAAATACACTCTAGTAAAAGAAATGAAAAATAAAAAATTCGCGTGTCGGAAGTAATAATAATAATAATTCAAATTAAAGTATATTTTATTTAAATTCTTATTGCATAAAGGAAAATAATTTAAATATTAAATCAAGGCTCTCCTATAAGAGATTATCTTAAAAATCGTGTTATGATAAATTTAATAAATAAATAAATACTTAAAAGAAATAAAGGTAAATTTAAAACTTAAAAAAAAAAAAATAAAAATAAAAATAAAAAACTACATTTTCTTAATAATTATATATATATGTAAATAAATATATAAAAAAATAACATTAAAAATTTCGAATAGATTATATCGAATCAACAAAATATAAATATATAATTAAATTGCGTAAGAATTAATTATATTCAGTTTAGTATGTGTGTGTTTATGTAGTTTTCCTGTTTCAAGGCAAATAATAATACTTTATAATAAATATATTAAATAAATATATATTTATATCATTATTTAATTTTTTTTTTTTTATTGAGAAAAATAAAAGTACATAATATGTAAATTTTAATATTCTTTTAATGTAAAAATTAATTACTTATTTTAATTTAATTAGATGCTTTATTTAATATATATATATATATATATATATATATATTTGTATTTAATAATTCTAATTACATTTCAGAGAATAATAATTAACATTACTTTAAATTCTACTAAATTAAATTAAATTAATTATTTTTTTAAAGTATTTAATTAACAAAAAAATAAATAAATAAATTCATTAATTAAAATACAAATTTGTTCAAATATTTTGTTCATTTCTGGAATGTGTTTCTAATCATTAAAGGAGAATACGGTAGAAGTAGAGTGTTAGAGATTTTGTATTTTTTAATTTATATTTCATTCAATCGCTTTGTAAGAGTGGCAGCAGCAAAGAGACAATTGAGGAGCCACAGGTCGAAGGGCAGCTGCCCTTGTTAACTCATTTGTCACCCCTTCATTTCCTCCCCCCACTCTACTCTCTTCCATCATCATCCCCTCACCCTCTCTCTCTCTCTCTTTCTCTCCAACGCCCCTTTCAAACACATACTCGCGCATGATCCATCCGCCCGCCTTCCTGAATCTGTCCAACGTAAATTTCTCCACACTTTCTTTTTTTTTTTTATTTAAAAATAAATAATACCGAAGAAGAGAGAAAAAAAAAATATATAACCCTTTTGCAATTGTTCTTGAGATAATAATAACCTTCCTCTATTTCAGTTCATGGCCAGCCCCCTTTTTTTTTTTTTGAAAATGGCCGAACTTAATCATAATCATTGACATTAAAAAGTATTATTAGAAGAATAAAATAGTCCCAGTTAACTATAGTACACATGAATGTCTAAACCTGAAATTTAACTTATAAATCATTAATCATAGTTATTATATATGAACAAAAAAAAAATTAGTTTTTACAAATGAATGAAATGTAATTATATGAATAAAGGTTAAAATAATTTAAGATATAAAAGTTTATTGTGATGTTGAAATGGGCATGAAATTAAATGACGTCACAAAAAAGTTTTAATTAAAATAATTACTAATATAACAAAACTAGATTGTAATATATGATAAGATAGACATTAATATATATATACATATATTTAAAGAGATAACCCCAAACATCTTACTTTTTGGATAATATTTCCTAATTATAATCTTTAAAAATAAATTATTATTTATATTAATATATAAATATTTAGAATCAATCAATTATAAATAATTATAAAAAATAACTTTAATGTTTATAAATGAATTTCACTTTCTTCGATAATATCAAAATTTCTGGTTTTTTTAACTTAAAGAAATACTAAAATTTAATTTCTATTGGTTAGTACAAACATCCCTATTCTTAAAAAAATACATAACCCAATGAATGTTTAAATAAAATTTATCCCTTAATAAAAGTTTATTCTATACATAGTTTTATGAATATACATGAATTTATTAAAAATTAGCTAGAGAGAAAGAGACAGAAAGAGAGAGAAAAAAAAAATTGAAATTTTATCTCAATGTAAATAGTAAATCCGAATTAACATGTGATATAATTAATTCTTACTATAATATAAACACAACACCTGATAAAATCTCCGGAAATAAAACCAGAAATGTCGTGAATCTAATAAAAATGTCGAGTTTTCAATCTATTAAAAAAAAAAGGTTATTAGGTGATTTAGGGGTGTGAAGTGCCTAAAGGGTTGAAGGGGAGAGAGAGTTGTGTGTGTGTATGTGAGTACATTTTTCTTCAATAAGTTAGGAATTGGCAAACGTGCGAATGAATGAAGGAAATGTTAGCCGCATGGATAGGGATATCCAGTCAGGCAAGCAGGCAAGCAAGCAAGGCAGGCGATGAAAGGAAGCAAGACAAGGCTAAAGAGCTAAAGAGAGAGAGAGAGAAAGAGGCTTTATTTACATAAAAGAGGCGAGTGAGCGAACGAGCGACGGCTGCACCAGGCTGGGCGCTCGTTCGCTTCCTGCCGTCATCCTGGAGGCCCCAGACCCCACTCCAGCGAGGGCGATATGTCGCATTCCTCAACACATTCAAATCCTACATACTTATTATATATCCAAGTCGTCGCTTTTACTTTATTATTTATTAGATTTATTTCAAGGCCTAATACAATAATTTCACTTAATATTTTATAAATATAATATATATATATATAAAGCTTCTATTCTCTTTGAGTGGTTTATATATGAGATATCACAATAGAAAATAATTTATTAAATTATTTCATATATTTTTATGACAAAAAAAATAAGTTGACCTGTGGCCAGGTCCGAACCGACCGACGGTTTGAAGTAAATTAATTTCCAGCTATAGAAACAATTTCAAATAATTTTAATATATCTATTAATGTAATAAAAAACATATAGGCATATAACATAAATATTTTTAATTTTATTTTATTTATAATATATATGTAAGACCAGGCTGTGACGTCATGAATGGCTGGATGACGTCATATAATTTTAAATCAAGAAAAAACTAATAAATATGATTTTCCCGAGGATAAAACCAATACAAAGTGCATGATTCGTGGTGATATATAAAAAAATCTCCTCATGTGAAATTTGGTGTGAAAATAACCCTTCCCTTCCTATCGTCGATCGCTAATACTACCACTTCCGGTTCACGGATTTGCACCAAAAGTTGATCAATTCATCCCACTAATGCATTAAGTAAATATACCAAATTTCATCAAAATCGGTTGAGCCGTTCAGGCTGTACACATCTATACGGACGGACAGACGGACAGACGGACAGACGGACAGACGGACGGACAGACATCATGCTAAAAATACTTTTTTCTGTTTAGAAAATGCATGATTCGTGGAGATATGTAAAAATCTCCACATGTGAAATTTGGTGTGAAAACAATACCTCCCTTACTATCGTCGGTCGGTAAAAATCATAAATTTGTATAAAAATTGTGTGATTTAATAAAAGATAGTTAAAAATTAATAAAATATTAATCGAGCTAAACGATCAAATTTAATTTTTAAAATTAATATTATACGTATATGAAATTTTTTGGTTTTGGCTTCGGGCCAATCACATGTTTTTTCTATAGTAACTTTCATGAACTTGGCGAGGTTAGATCCCTCCTGGTCTGACGAACCAGGACGTTAACTATGAGGTTTACCTCTTGGCCTATATATGTAGTTAATTCATTTCAAATTTTATTTTTTAATATAACTATTTAAATAGAATTTTTAAAACCTTTAAAAAGGCTTGAATTAATGAATAGATGGATTTATATTTATAATAATTGATTCAGCTAATTTTGAATCTTATAAACCTAACAAAATTCTTAAATAAACAAATAGGAAAATATGCAAAATTTAAAGATTAATTTAATTTAATTTAAAATTTATGAATATATATATAATGTATTTATGAAAAGTAACAATTTCATATTCGAAGAGTAAAATTGTTTAAAATGAAGTATTTTCAAGATTTTTAGAAGATTATCCGATGGATAAATTGGTGATGATTAAGAAAAATGTAACTATTATTACAATAATAATATAAAATTTGCTTACCATCCATTTTATCTTTTGATTAGAATATTTTTTTATGAATTTTCTTAACATAAATACATCAACAAAACAAAAAAAAGAAATCAATTTTAATTTGTTAATTATAAAATAGAAAAAAAAAATTAATTTTAAATTTATGTCGGATAATTTATTTTCTAAATTTAATAAATATAATAGATAAAGAAGTATAAAATTTCCATGCACTCCTTTTACCCAAAAATGATTCTATTAACCACAAAAGGACCGGAAACTAAACCTTTCTTCTCCCAAGGTATATTATTTCCGCCTCTGACTTGTTTTGATAATTATTATTAAGATCCACAAACGAATTTTTTTGACGGTAAATAGAGGGTAGGGGGAATTCGTTAATAGTTAATTCAATTGGAATAAAGAAAAAAAAAGAATTAGAGAAAAAAAAAGAGAAAGAAACATAGAGGTCAATTTCGTTAACATAAAATGATTTTTTTTATGAAGCTTAATTAATATAGAAAAATTTAAAAACATAAATGAATAAAATACCATAAAGTATTCTAATAAGGGGAAATTAGATATTCAACATTAATTATATCAAGAATTTATTTTGATTTAAATAAAAACTATTTAATTAATAATCATAATTAAAAATATAAAAGATGGCTCAAAGAATTATTTTATCATAGAAAAAATTTAAAAATACAATTTTCTTATTTATGTCTAATAAATTTATTAAATTAAAAATGACATCTCTTTTTAAATTAATTAATTAAACAAAATGTCAAAAAAAAAAATCTTATAATTATATGAGTTTGTAGTCATTGAATTTTTATCATTAAAAACAATTAAATTTATATTATTTGCATCAGGATTGTTAAGAAATTAGTTTATAACTAAGGACATTAATTAAAATTAATTAAAATAATAAAGAAAATTTTAAATTTTCATTAAATACTATTTTTTTATTTTATGGAGATATTTTTTCGTCTGTTTTGAAATATATCATATATGATTTTTTAAATTTTCAATTCGAAATATTCTGGCAAATATATTTATTATGATCAAAAAAAAAAATAATACTTACTTAAATATGTGATTATGTTATTTAAATTAAAATAGATATTAAGAAATACAAAAATGAACAGAAAATTAAATCTTTTAAAATAAAATATGTATATTAAATCCTACTAATTAGAAAAAATAGGTCTAGTTTTAATTTAAAAAATACAAATTAAATAAATAAATAAAGAATAGATTCAGATAAGAAAATCAAAAAGTATTTGTATTCTATACAAATATTTGTTAAAATTAAAATAAAGATATTTTTTCATTTCGAGATAAAATTATAAAAAATTGAGATTTAAGATTCCATATATTATATTAATAATAAACATTCATTCAGCAATAAAACTGCCCAATTAAAATTTTAAATTAAATTTTATTTTTAAATTAATAGTATGTTAAGATTAAATTGTTTTTTTTTTCTTCTTATTTATAGGCTTTTAATATTTATTATATAATTTAGAAATTGATTTATTATTTATTTTTCACATTTATTTGGTTATAAATATTTATATTTAATCAATTACTATTTTTATATAGATGTAAAGGTTTTATAAGGGAAGAGGGCAAAGTGGAGATTGGGAAGTGGGAAAAGGAAAAAGGGGCTGACTTACTATCACATGAACCACTTTATTTTATTAGTATTAAAGGATAGAAATTTTATTTTTGTGATTAAATATTTATTAGAGTGTGGGAATGGACTAAAAAAAAATAAGAATTATTATTGATTAAATAATTCAATATTAAATGAAGAATTTAATTGAATTATCTAGTAGGTAAGGTAGCTAAGACGTTTTACTTGCCATGTCCTATTTCAAAGAATACTTATTTCAATAATGGTAATAAGAAGAATTGTTTTAGTGGGTTTATAAAAATGTGGGTGGGTGCTTAAATTAAATTCGATGTGATGTGATTTTTGGTAATTAACTTCAAAAGAGTGAATGGATGGATCACGAAAGGTTTTTGAGAATTTTTTTTTAAGGAGAAACCAATTGGGAAAGGATTAATTGGTATAACTAAGCAAACGGTATAAAATATATGTAATTGCTGAAGCCTGTAGTTCCATAGATATTGACTAGAAAAACAATCATGGAAATAGATAGTAAAGAAATATTTTTAGTGAGTAGACTATAAATCTTAAAACATATTATATTACATATTTTCTTTTTTTTTCTTTTTTGTTTTCTCCTTTGAAATGGAATATTTATATAATAAACATTAGAGATAAGATAAATCATGTGAGATTTAATTTATATTAATAAATATTTTTATGATAATATATAGTATATAAAAATAGATTATGTTACTTTAAATACATTAGGAATTGCTTGAGATGCTCTTTTTCTCTTATCTTATTTGAAATATATATTTATTTATTTTTATATTTATAACTATTTGAGAGTAAGACTTACAATATTGTCTGTATAAAAAAATTAAAAATTATATACTAAAGAAAAAATCTGATAAAAAAAAATGAATGAAAAGAAAATAATTATACGGAAATTTTGAATTTAAACACTTCCTATTGATTAATTTGTAATATTTATGTGCATTTCAGTAGTTAAACATAATTCGCTTAATTTTCTTGGCAAGTAGGATAACTATCGAAATGCACATTAAAATAAATAATTCAAGTTTATTATTCTTATGATATTTTTCAGGTTTGAAAAAATTATTTTATATTTTATTAAAATTTTCCAAGGGGAAAATTTCTAGGTATCACCTTTAGAATTTTAATTGTATACTTGTAAAATACAAGATAAGAAATAATTTGAGAAAATAACAAATTAAAAAAAAAATTTAACGAAGAATTTATTATTATAATGGGATGAATAAATAATTCTTAGGGGTATTTTTGACTAAGGAAAAGTTATAAGAACATATATAAATCAAGCTTTTATAGAAACCTTGGTTATGACAGGGTGGGGGTGGCGTTGGTTTTTGAAAATATGATAAGTAATGTTTGCCTATATATATATATATATAAATATGTGTGTGTACTTCCCTGCAATGACAGATACGATATTATAAATTATTCAGCAAAACTGTCATTATATTAATATGTCTGATTTCCATTTCTATGTTTATTCATTTGAAATAGGTATGGCAGTATTATATGAATATATACTGAACACATACACTAACTATACGAAAAATTTTATTTAAAAAAATTCCTACTCTCCCCCTTTACAGAAAAATAATTAAATTATATGTGTAATGACAATATTTATATAAATTTTTATGGAATTTTATATATTAAAATAAATTGTATTTAATTGTATATAGAAATGAATTAAAATTATTATTTTAAGACAATAAATAAAAATTATTTAATTAGTAAAAAAATATAAATAAAATAATAATATTTCTATGTTACAATTGTATAAAAAAATCTTTTATTAGAATGGAATTCACTCTCCAGTGATTTATACATCTATATATTCTATATATATTGCGTCAGTGATTGATGGATGTTGAAAAAAAACAACAAATGAATCAAACGCCTTAAATTTATTTTTATTTTTGTGGTTTATTTTATATTTAATAAATAAATAATTTTCTTTTTTTTATAGTAGAAGAATAATTTAAAATAAAAGATATATATATATATATCAATGGCATAGATATTTTTCGAAATTCATGATTTACAAAGATCTTTGTGTTTAAGAATTGATCGATTAAATTTTTATCCATAATTTTTTTTAAAAATTATTTAAAAACTTTTTTTTTTTCTTTTTGCTAATAATAAAGATCTATTCTTATTCCCTTTTATTTGATTAATATATTTAATTAATTATATATAAAAGTAACAAATAAACCCGATTTGATTTTAATATAATTTTATTATAAGCTCAAAAATTAAAAGAGAAATATACATATATTTATACCTCTTCAATTATTTCTATTGAATTTATTTTATTTGAAATCATATGAATAGGTATTTGGAAAACATAATAGAAGCCTTTTAATTAATTCATATAAAATTAAACTAATTGATTTTCTAAATGGCTTTTTCTTTCTTTTTTTTTATTAAAATAATAATAATAATAATAATAAATAATTATCCGAACACGGAAGGGAGTTAGTGAGTGTATGTATGGGGTGAGGATGAGGATGGGTGTGGGGTGGGTGGAGCTGGTTCGCTTGCTACAACAATAGGCAAAGGTAAATATTATTTCTCATTGACAATTGTAGTATATATGGTATATTTAAAAATAATATTTGTAATAATAACAGACGATCGGTTAAAAATAAATCATAGTTATTGTTAGTATAAATGCAGGTATATTTTAAAATACCATAGTAAAAATTATAAAATAATAATAATAATAATAATAATAGTAAAAAAAGTAATAATGAAAGATAATTTAATAAAAAAAAATATTGTCGATAGAGTTTGACATATAATATTAAATTCTTGCCATATTAAAAAAAAAAAAAAAAAAAATTTAAGATATTTTAAAAAGGAGGCAGGGTAGCCGAGAGCGTAGGATACCAACTTTCCACGCAAGAAGTCGGCGTTCGATTCCAACTAAGAACAAAAATTTTCAATTTAATTTAACATCAGCTGCCTCCGGCAAGCCCCACCATGGATGTCACCTTGTCGTGTTGGGAGGCTTCGACTTAACTAAGAACATCCACGTCTCGGAGATGAGACTAGCAATCTACTCAAGAGACGCAAATCACAATTGCTCAAAGAACCACACACAGCCTCGAAAATTGGAATGATTAACACATTGACGACACGGCAACGAACCTATTACGGCAAATGTGTTAAGATTCGCCGTAAAAATGGAACGAACACGTAGGAAGAGCCAACGCGGAAGGGCTCTTGAGAATATAGCCCGGGATGGAAGGCCAGCAACACAAGAGACCAAGCCACCGATAAAATGGGCTGACTGCTGGGCGTACTCTTCCCAAAAAAGACCTGAGGATAGTGAAGAAGAACAGGCCTTAGGCCTATAATAGAAGAAGAAGAAGAAGAGAAAAATTTCATTTTGGAAGACATACAATGAATGAACATGTTAAGTATAAACATGTAAAATGTAAAATTATCTTAGTTGATTGTTGATTTGAATATTTTTTTGGATAAATTAAATTAAAAAATAATTATTTTTTTTCCAATTTTATTGTAATTTCATATTAGTACAATGTTAATATTAAAAATTATTTTAATTTTAATATAAAATAAATAAATTCAAACAAATGGTTTTAATAATTCATTAGAAAACAAATATCATAATAGAACGCATCTAAAATTTGTATTATTAAATTTATTTATTATCAAGTTGTAGTTTCGGTATTTGTGTATATTTCTATTCATTTATATTTATTGAATATACAAATTTAATTTTGTTAATTAATACGAAAGTGCCTTAGGAATTAAAACCTTTCTACCCTTGTCCCTCCCCGCTTTCTACTTCAAATGCTTTCCCCTTTCCTCACCATAACCATTTCTCCAATCTCATAGAACCTTTTGATTTATATAAATATACTTTATTTTCTCTCTTTTTTTTTTTGTTTCGAAATGTTACAAATAAAATAATCTAAAAACTAATTTATATTTTATTTTGTTTTTAAACATTATTAACTTAATAATATTAAAATTTGTATATTTAGGACATTATATATATATATATAAGATATTTTAAAATAAAAATAATCTCTTCATATATAAATAAAATATAAAAAAAAAAAATAGAAAGAAAAAGTTAAAAAAAAATTAAATTTTATTTATTTTAATAAAAACAAAGAATAAAGAATAATAAAAATCTAAATTCAAATTTATATATTTCTGTTTATTTATACCACTGTCAACTAATCTCCATCTCTCACCACAATTTTATTTAATTATGATTTTTCATCATGAATAAACAAATATTTAGTTGTATGTTCATTAATAATTAATATTGTGAATATATAAATAAATAAATAAATAAATCATAACATATTGTTCCTTTCTTAGCCTTGATTCGAGAGTGAAAGTCCCCGTTATATTATATACTAAGACCTGGTGGTCCTGAATATATAAAAAAAAAAACTTTCGAAAGATTTATTAAAAACTATTTTCAGAATTATAATTCCAATTGTAATATATTTATGTATAATAAATAAATAAATTTAGCAAGAGAGATACAAAAACAAACATCCCCGCCCAGAGACAAGAGTGAAAGAGAAGAGAGAGGGCAATGTATATAAAAAGATAATTGTATTGTCATGATTATTTTATTCATGGCCATTCCTGTCTGCCGCTTTCAATAAATTAACATTTTTTTCAGTATAAATGAATGCTATATAGTTTATAATTAAAGATGATTCAAAATTACCAAAAAAAAAACAACTAAAAGTTTCATCAGTTGTACACTGTTTTGTACACAATGTTATATATAAATATATATTTATATATAAAAACATCCAACCAACCACAATCCTATTTTAGATAAAATTTTGTTTATTCCAATTGAATATTTTATAAAATGATGGTAGGTCCATTTTAAATTTTATATAATCAATTAAATAAAACAAAAAAGCGTTACAACCCATTTGGTTTCTTCCTAATATACTTATGGTTATATATATATATATATATATATATATATGAATAATTTATTTTTCAAGTGGTGCAAATTTCATGATTAGAACACTACAGTTTTTTTGTTATAAAAATTTTAAATTGAAATAGATATTGGAATTTTGATATATCATTTTTTATTTATTTATATAATGGACTTAACCATTTAAATAAAAACAATCCATATATAAATTTTTATTCAACAATAATGTTGTTGTTTTTATTTATCTATTTTTTTGGTATTTTATTTATAATCAAGTAAAATATTACAACAATGCAATTTTTAAAAATTTAAAGTTAAAATTATTGATGAAATGACTATAATTATTGTTTCTTAACATAATATATATATATAAAACAAAACAAAAATTTGATATTTATTGTATCATATATTTATTTAGAGTAAGTCTGAATGAGCACTCAAGTATTTGTCAAATTAAATACCAAATTTGTCATTAGAAAACAATCGACCAAAAGTCGATCGATATATATATAATTGGAGTAGAAAAGTGGCAATTTAAAATTTAAAATTAAATTGCTATTCAAATTAATTCGTATTTAAATTTTGAAATTTGTATAAATTAAATTGTATATAGTTTACATAAATACTAGTACATGTATTGGAAAATATTAAGATATTCAAAAAACTTAAATACCACAATAAGTCATTAAAAATTATATAAATATAAAAAACGTTTATAATATAAATACAATATATATAATATAATAATTTTTTAATTGAATGAAAATTAAAAAATTCAATTTTCCATCTTCATTTATTTATTTGTTATGAATTAGTATATTTTCTCAACATCATAATTCGGGATTGGAATTAAAATTAAAATAAAAAGCAAAATAAAATACAAATAAGACAATTATTTTCAACAAAATATACCTTTTTTTTAATTGAATGACATTTTAATCTTTACCTCGTTTTTTTATTTTATAAATATATATATGCATGTGAATGTATGTAACATCCCAGCTCGGTACAATAAATTTAATTATTTAATTACACAAAGTATATTTCCTGACTCTTTTTGCTAGTGACTTTTTTTTACTTTTTTTTAATTTCAAATAAATTGTTATATATATATATATATATATATGGAGAGGTGAATAAAGAATTTATTCATTATTTAAATAAAATAAAATATAAAAGAAAAAATAGATTAGAGAAAAATGAATATATTGTTTTATTTGCATGTTCGTAGGGTGGTAAATGTAGATTGTAACTTATACGATGAGTGACAGTATTTATTTCAAAATCTTATCGAAATCGGGACAAACTATTATCTAATTACAGAAGATAACAAACTTGCACATAGCAGATGGATTGTAGAAAATCAATAATTCCTAACAGCGCATGTTACTTAAGTGAATAATTAGTTTACTAGAAAATCTATTCAAACATTCAACAGAAACAAGGGAGAAACAGAGAGAGAGAGAGAGAAATGAATAAATCTAGAAAAGGAAGCGAAACTTTATAACAAGACATTTTCAAATATTCAAATTTAAAAAAATAAATAAATTGATAATAATAATAATAGAATATAATTAAAATAATAAAATAAAATATCAATAATTGTATGATTTGAAATAATTTAATTAAAACAATGTTCAGATCAAAAAAAAAACAACTAATTTCACTAAGTTAATAAAATTTTATTCGTATTTTAATGTTATTCATATTAAAAATATTTTATTCAATCAGATTAGAAAATTTTATAGGAAAATTAAAAATAATATAAAAAACTTGATATATAGTTAGAGAGAAAATGGATAGATTCCAAATTTCATAGTGATATGAATAATTAGTATACATTCTATTGTATATCTGAAAAATAATTCAAGAATATTACGAACAGGTAATGTAACATGTGGAAAATTAAACAAATAAAAATTAATTAAAATTCAACGAGCCTTTAAAAAAAATAAATAATTGATAGTATTTAAAACTTTTTTTAATTTCAAATAAAGTTAATAGTGAATGTAATACACAATTTTATAATCTGGATCTTATTTCAATTTTTTCTATACTTCTTATCCTCTCTCTCTCATTTATCTTTCCGAATTTCTCTCATATTTCATAAAATTTTCAATATGTTGAATTAGTACATTAAAGATTTATCCCCGATCCATGGACAAAAAAAAAAGAGTTTTTTTAGGAGGGTTGATTCGTAGAAATAGAAAGATTTCCAATCTAAGATGTTAAATTAAAAATAAATAAATAATCATTCGCGTTAGTAATTTCTTTTCCTTATTTTTTTTTTATTCATCTATATATATATATATATATATATATATATATATCTTAAAATAAACATTTAATAAAGGATAATTTCGAATTGAACATAAATACCAGTTAATTTTACTTTTTTTAAAATATTTATTTATTAAATGATCAGATTAGATTAAATTGAATGAATTAAAAATAATAATAATATTTGCTGTTGTTTTTTTATTGATATGAATTTATTAAATAAAAATAACAAATATAAAAATATTTACAACCATCATTTAGTATATTTTTACCTCAAATATGAGATATATAAATATTATATATAAATATTAAAAAAGGGTGATCCTAGAGCATTATATATATATATATATATATATATATATATATATATATATATATATAAGGTGACTATATTTGAAATTAGAAACATAATTAAAACACATCTATATATTTAAATTAATTAAAATATAATAATAATAATAATAATAATAATATAAAAATATCTAGATAAATAACATGAAATTATATTAATTAATATCCAAATTAAATTGAATATTATTTATAAAATAAATTAAAATCAAATTTATATAAATATGTTTTTAAATATATATATATATATGTGTGTGTGTAAATATTTTGCAATTAGTCAATACTGCAAAATTATGAATTAATTTTAATTATTCTATGTTATATATATATTATACAATTTATATATATAAATATATATTATGTTTATTTTGTAAAACAAAGTATTATATATAATATATAAGAATTAAATCAATTACTATAAAGATAAATCAAATTAATGGTATTATGTGAAAAAATTTAGAATAAATACAACTAGGAGGCACTGGCTTCACCAGATGTAGTTAGCATTTACTAATTCTGTAGTATATTAAATATCTTAGAGAAAATATCTTAATAAAAATAAATTGTTAAAATAAATGAAATATACCATAATTGATAAAATACTAAATCATAATATATATATTATCTTATATTAGATTGAGGAGGGGGTAATAGTGTCTGCTGTACTATATATAAAACATATTTTAAATGTTTTATTTGTAAGTGTGTTTTTTATATGTGCTATTACAATCAAAATACCTACTAACTGATTGAAAATGGAAAGTTGTGAATGAAAGTAAAACCAGAAAAATCAGATATATTTTTTTCCTTTATCCGCTTCGTCCCCCACCATCTGTCTTCGTTTTCAATTCTAACCTCCTCTTATTCCTTCTCCAGTCCATAACACTACGATTAACAAAACGGCCGGTGCATGTGTCTACCTTGTTCTAAGTGTGAAAATGTGTTCTGCTCTTTTTTCCTTTTTTTCACTCCCTCTCCCCACCACACTAACCTGTTTTATTCATTGGTTTTGAAGGAAACAAGCGTTATATATATATAGCTATTTACATTTGTTCGGGTCGTCGCACCTTGTTTCTCATCTCTTATTTCTTATCTTGTTTTAAACGGAATTTTGTAAACAAAATAATTAATAATTAACTACTATGTGTAAATACACACATAAACAAACATTCATACAGCATGATTCTTTTAAATTTTTATTAAAAAAATGATTAATTTAATATCTTTATTTTATGATAATTTTTAATACTTGTGTCACTACTTTTAGAAATTGTTTTTTTTTTTCTCAAATTAAAGACAATTTATAATATATTTAAGAGATCAGCAGATAAATATTTTCAAAATTAAATTTACAAATAGGTTTTTTAATTTTTAAAATTACTCATATTTTATTTGATTCAAATTATGCATGCAATTTTTAAGAAAAATGATTGGTTTATTTTTCTATCATTATATTTTTTATATTTATTTATTTATTTATTGAAATGTATATATTTTTAAAATACCTTATAGATTCTAATTTTTATAAAACGCAATAAATATTTTTAATCAATTTCTACAAAGATTTTTTTTCTTATATCTTTTTTGTTTTAAGGAGTGTCTGCTTTATTCTCTGTGAAATCAAGTAAATTGATGAGAGCATTAATTCAAAAATATTCATTTAATCGAATCAATTGAATGTATTTAAAGAGAGTGAATAAGTATTTATTCTAATCATATGAAGTAAGCATTAATATTTATTTATTTATTTAAAATGTTATAATAGAATGAATGCTAGAGAAATAATAGGTTTATAGTTATTAATTTCTAATATTCATTCTATTTGCGGAATTTAATAGGTCATTATTTTTAATTTTATTTATTATTTTATTTTTTTTTTTTTTTTGTATATAAAAATTTAATTGGTTTTTTAACTTATAGGTATAATTACTATACATTATATTAAATTATATACTCCATATTAAAATCTTTTGTTTATATTGGAAAAATTCTTAACAGATGTATTGTTAATATATGGTATTGGGCTTTTGGGGTGTCGCTCAGCATGGTAGGCGTGATTATGACCGACGTCAATTGAATATCGAAAATATTTCATTTTTGGGTTATTTTTATATTTAAAAATTAAAAAAATAAAATAAATTTCGCTAAAAAATAAATTTTAAAAATATTATTTTTTTTTTTGTTAATATTTTTATTTAATTTCAAAGATACAATTCTCATTCTGAGATTTAAATTAACCTACAAAAAATAGACATTTTTATTATAATCATTGCATAAATGCTTTTAGTTATGTTTAAATATATAAAATGTTAATTATTTTTTTCATTTGTGGAATTTAAATTAATAAAATTCTATCTAAATTAAAAATCTTGTATGTATTCGAATTGATTTTAAAAATATTTCTTTGTGTTTTATAAAAATATTGTGAACCAAACTTTGTTCAACTTTAAGTATTTACATAAAATAAATTAAGATATATGTAAATATATTAAATTATTAAAATATGTATAATTAATTATACATTAATTTCTAAATCATTATTAATTAAAGAAATAAATTGATTGGCAAAAGTTATTCTGATTTTTTTAAAAATTATATTTTATATTAATAAAACATTAAAAGTAGACCAGGACCAAACAAGCGTCTTTATGGTTATAATTATAGCAGCCGAGGGATTGAATCTCGCTAGCCATGTTAACTCAGATTTAAGTTTAGAAAAATTAATTTTTGAAAGAGTAGCTAAAAATCTTCATAGATCCCATAAACAAATAAAATTAAAAAAAATAATTGTGTAATCAGTAACATATATATTTATTTCTATATAAAATTTTAATATTTGAATATCTTAATATATTAATTATCATGAGGTATTGAAATTTATATATACATATTAATAAGGTTTAGTTATATATATTAATTAATTAATATGCATGTTAACACAAATTGATTAGATAGGTAATTTTTTATTCAATTTTGTAATATCTCTCTCAAATTTCTGTTCCACACTTAATAAACCAAAATCTATCATACACGCAAACACCTAATTTCAATTTTCATTAGATATACAATTTAAAAAAAACTTATCCTAAATATATGGAAGGAATATAATAAAGTATAGATCAAGAAAATGTATATACATAAGATTTAATTAAATTTCTTTAAAAACAAAAAAATTATGTCTTGCAAAATTTATAAATTACAAATAATAAATTGATTCATATTTTATTTTCCTTAGAATTAAATTATATTTTATGAAAATTAAACATAATGAAGCATTTTTTTTTATATCTGTATATGTGTATTATCATAATTTTAAAGAGAGAGAAGTTCAATGTGATAATTAGTGAACCTTTATTTTTTCCATTTAATATATTCAAATTTATGCGATGGATCCTTTTCTTCACATTTCCCATTATTCTTTTTTTTATTCTTTCGTTATATAAAAAACGGGCGTATCGTATATAATATAAGATATATGTTATGCACATATATATATATATATAATAAAAGAATAATACAGAATTGACCTTTTGATAAGGTTTTATTAAATCAAAATCCAAATCGAATGAAAATATTTAAATATTGAAAAGCAGATTTGTTATAATATTATAGTATACAAAGCATAAAATTATTTCTATATCTCTCTTTATCTATTTACTATACATATAGGGGGAGTATTTTAATTGACATAAAATTTGAACCAAAATAACTATCCAGTACTGCATTCAATGTGCTACAAATGTTTATTAGTATATAAATAAAATAATTTCTTTTTGCAAAAAACAACAGTGAAGTAATTTGGAACATAGTATCATTAATTTAAAGTTATAATAATTGTAACTAATTTTAAAATAAAAATTTAATATTCTAATCAGTGGTATAAATAATACCTTTTCTACAAACATTTAAGTTTTCAGTCAAATTACTTATACGTATTAAAAATCAGACTTATAAAATACATCCTCGTTGGTAATTTTCAGCACTTGTGGCAAATTAAACAAGATATAATCACACCATCCTGTGACCTCATTTATAGAGACCACACAAAAAACGCCTTCACTTTGTAAAAAAAAATATAACTGAATAGTTATAGTAGTAGGAATAATAATAAAAATGAAGTGTGTAGAATAGTGTGGGGGAGGGCATATATACTTTTAGGTAGGCTAGTGTGGGAAATGTCAATCGTCCATTCATAGAATCGTTGAATGTTTCACCGAGGAAAATTACTTTATTTGGCGAGTAACTCATCTCACACATATACGATATTAGTATATTAAAAATAATTAAAATAATAAATTTTACTTAATGATCCTTACAATATTTAATTAAAAAAAAAAAAAGAAAAAACATCCGATTTTTGTACATCCAAGACAAGAATCAATTACCTATATTAATTAGGTAGCCTATGATCAGTAGAACGGGTCCTATCAACCTTTACCTTGATTTTCTCCATCCTAGGCGCTACTTTCTATCAAGTAGCTTCCAAATTTTGAACCCGGAGGCTGAGTTGACTCTGTCCCATGGAACCCAACTTAAGAAATTCCTTTGCCAGGCCCCGGGACTTGAACCCGGGACCACAAGAATGTGCATTTTGCTTTCATATTAAAGTTGAATATTTGAAAAATACCCTACTATTTTTTATTTTGAGAGATGTTCCACTTATAATTTTAAAATGGAAGAAATAAGTAAATTCATTTGATAGCCAATAAAAACGTAGTTTTTTTTTTATTTTAGCTTAATCAATTTTCTATTTTTCACAGTTAATAATTCACTTAGTTGTACATACACACATCAATGTAACGAAAACATTAAACACCTTTCATTGACCAGATATGAAAATAATGAAATAAGTAAATAATTAATTTTATAATATAATATATATATATATATATAGAATAAAACAATATTATAATCAATATATTAAAAGGATATGATTGAATTTCTATTTTTTAATAATTTTTAATCAGATGGTGATATATGCAACCTAAATAAAATTCTAGAAAGGAAATATAAATAAACTTATAATGAGAATCAATTATATATTATAATTTTTATAAATTTTAATACAAATTGTTGTTTAAAAATCGTTTTTTTTTTTAATAAAATATTAAAAAATTGAAATTTCCGGTTAGTCCCTTTTTTTTAGAATATATTTAACTCATCTCTTTAACATTAACAAAAAAAAAAAAAAAAAATAAAAAATAAAAATAAAATAAAAAAAGCTGTTGGAAATATGGTGGAGGCGGTGGGTGGTATGGGTGAAAGGACAGTCCCACGGGAGAAGGAGGGGGGGATCTAAACCTTTTGGTCCATCTATTTCGATAACAAAGGATAGTAATTATTTATTTGAAAAATGCCGGGGCTCGATGTTGATATTGACACACCAGACAGATTAATTGCGCCGACCCTTCAAGCTTGACAGATTTACTTCGAACACAAATGGGAGGAAATTTTTAAATATAAGGCTCTCAATATATATTTATATGTGATGAAAATAATTAATTTACAAACAGAGAGAGAGAGAGTAAAAAAAGATTCTATTTCTTTATTTTCTTTCTTTCTCTCTCCTTTATTCTATATATATATATATATATATAGGAGATGTAATGGCCATCCGTGGGCTTGGAGGATAGCATCAAGGCTGCGCTTGGGTCTCTGGCTTTCATTAGTTTTATAACACGTAATTAAGATAATTTTACTTGTCAGCTTTAAAAAAAAAATACAATAATTTATAATAATAATAAGTATAATTCTCTTTGTTGGTGCTTATAGGGCCCCTCACCTGTCCGATATAGAAATATATTTCCTTCCAAAGATCTTCAACACAATGATAATATATATCCCACTAGCGTGGGTATATTTATTTATAATCTATATATTTATCGATGCAAGAATGAGATAGATAGAGAAAAAGAGAGAGAGAGAAAAAAAATAAATAAATAAATAAATATTATTAATTTACGACTTAAGCCTACGCAAGTCATAATCGTTCCGTAGCGAAAATATTTATTGTATATATAGTTAAATAAAAAACGATTACGTCAGATGTATTTATATATTAATAAACAATCGAGGCATAAAATTGTTGCTTGAAGAAATTTATTTTCTAAATGCCGGCTGCAGGCAGCCCTCCGCCCAAAGAACCTACCCAACAACACCCTCGTAATTTCTCCCCACACCATCACTACTACCACCACCAACCAATAACCAAAGGCAGACGAGAGAGGCAGGAAGGAATTCAATCAAATGGAGAACCAACTCCAAGAGAACTTCACTCAAGAAGGTAAAGTCCAGGTCAAAGTTACATAAACATACAAAAACGATTTATGAAAAAAAAAAAATAAAAAAAATAAAAAAAATTAACAAAAAATCATAAGGACGAATTTAACTAAGTTAATTAATCAATTCACTCATTTTAAAAATATTAAAAATATTTTATTATATACTTCTTCAAGGATAAAGGTCCTAGGCCCATTTATTTAAATTTCCTATGAAAATAAAAATACAATATTTCCAAATTTTTTGATAATTTATAAAATGAAAAATTAATTAATTCCATTAAAAGAAAATGTGTATAAATAATTAATGATACGAATGTTAATCATTTATATCTATATATAAGTATGATTAAATCTCGCATTATAGATAAAATTCAATTAAAGAAAAATTCTTTTTTTAATAGATTTTAAAATATAAATAATTAAAAATGATAAGTTTAACAAAATAAAATAAAATATAAAAAAAATATGTTAATAACTTATTAATTAATGGAAGTGTAAAGGCCCCCCTTAGGCGATCCCAACGCGAATAAGTGTGAATAAAACACTAAATTTATTTTCTAAACAGGTTTTTGATATAAAAATTTATTAATTTTAGAAAATTAAAATTTCTAATTAAAAAAATGTTTTTAGAAAAAATAAAAAATAAAAATCACCTGGAAATTTTTATTTTATATATTAATTTATTTTAATATCTATATTTAAGTTTAAATTACTTTTTTTTTAATAATTAAGATTTTTTATGCTATTTATAAGATTGGTATATAATTAAAAAAAGAAATTAAATTTAATTAATAAATTATTTGAGTCTGAATAAATAAAATCAATTATTTTCTAAAAAAAATGTTTGGTTTCCAATGTTTATGTAATTATTATTATAAAACTATTTATATATACAGAATATAAATAAATATTCAATCATATATGTATATATAACAATATAAATTATTATTATCGGTTGTTAATATATTTTATTAAAATATATATAAACAAAATACGATTATGTTTATTAATATTACCTATATTATTAATTAATATTTTAAATGTAGATGATTCTGAATAAATGAAGAAACTAATTTACTCATATGGGATCAAATCAAAATATTAATTTAATTAATTTTAATAAAAAAAAAAAAATAAATAAATAAAATTTAATAAAAGAAAATTAAAAAATTAAAATTAAACTTTATTTACTAATTTTTTACTATTCGATCATAAAAATAACATTGAAATTTGAGATGAATTTTAGAACTATACTTCTAAACATTAAAATTCACAAATATTAACATTTAGGCCATTGAAAAAAAAAAAACAAAATTCAATGGTGTATATATAGATAGAGATAAAAATGTATTAACAAAATTCTGGACAGCTCATAACTAAATTTGAAATTTAATATTGAATAACCTTGATTCTCCCCCCCCCCCCTTTCGATTAAAGTGAAATAATAAATAATAATTAAATATTTTATATTTTTAAAACAAAAGAAGAAAATATTATATATTTATAACATATAAAATAAAAAAAATTATATATATCTTGCATAAATCTTATCTTATCTTATTTATTTATAAATAAATTATTATTCTCAATGATAAAATCAGGGAATATACATCTATATTATTTATATATAATGATATAATATCATAAAATCAATATTATTTATACATATATTTATATATTTTTTATATTCTTAAGAATTCAATATTATTGATTTTTTTGAAAATAATATTTTCATTCATTAAAAAAAAAAATCTATCATGTTTTTATAGCATTCAAATAAACACACTAATTTTATAATATATATTTAAGATGAATTGATGATATTCATCTTTTAACCGATAGGTTTAGAAATAACTTTGTGGTTAGTTTATAAGGTAACTTTTAACTTATTTCTGCCAATCCCTTCTATTTGTGGTTAAAAATTACAAGATGAAGAAAATTTTCTTTTTTTATTAAATATACTTTATTTAATTAAATAATAAAAAGTTATATATTAAATAATAAAATAAATAAACTATTTATTTTTTATTTGAATTTGAGAAAGTAAAGAGAGAGACAAGTGAGGGTGAATCAGATGATTTTTAAAAAGATAAAAATTATTATTAAAATATTAATAAAATTTTTCAAATTTTTGTTTCATAAAAATGTTTAATATTTATTTTCAGAATTTAAGAAATGATTCAATATTTTATTTTTTAAGTTAGAGAAAATAATTAAAATAATCATATCAAAATCATTTTTAATTTAATTAAAATGTAATAAGATATAAGAAAATTAATTATTTAATTAAGTTCAGGTAATATGATTGATAGTTTTAATTAAAATCATAAATAACAAAAGTTTTCTAAAACAACCATTTTATCCTAAAAATGGTTTACTTAATTTAATTAAATAATTCATAAAGAAGATTAATCTATGATAGGTAATAACTAGAAAAGATATTTTTTTTGAAATTTTCTTATTAAAACAAGAGAAAAAGATAGTGAAGAAGTGAGTGGAAGGTTGAGAAAATAAATAAATCCTACACTAAGTATTTTTATAATTTATTTGGGTAGGTATATATAAAAAAACATTTTTCTTTTTTTTTTTAATATATTTATATGAGCATGGCGCTGTGGAAATATTTTAATAGGATATTTATTATTTATTAAGTTGAGAGGTTTAAGAGGGTCCAGGTAGATAGAATTTTTCGTTTGTTATGATGGACGATTGAAGGAGAATGGAAGGAGTGTTCCATTGGGTGTTGTTTTCTCCCTTAAAGGGATGATTTGTGGAAAAGTGTTGAACAGAGCGGGTTAAATAGATAGGTATGAGTAGGTGTGAATATTGAGGAAGAGTGCGAGTGTAGGTGGATGGGGAGGAGGGTGGTGATGAGGAAGGCAAGGATTGAGGGTGGCATACACCAGACGTTCAATTCACGCCAAGTGCTCGACTAATGAATTTTATAATTACATTAAAAACTGGAAGAGGAAAAAGCGAGGAAATATGCAATCATATTAAAAGTGATTATTAATTTAAAAAAAAAAAAAAAAAATCGCTTGCAATTTAGAAGAGTATGGGGTGGGCTGGAAAAATGAAAAATGAAATAAGGGCGTTAACCTTAAGAACACTGATACTCGTTTTATGTTATTTAATGAAATTGATGGAAAAAAGTATCTGGGACAATGAAAGTGTAATAAGTATAATGAAGTTAGTTATCTAAGATTTTGATAAGAGAGAAAGTAACGGCCATAAGAAGTTCTCAATGAATCATTCATTTCATTCAGCCAAATTCGATTCTTGACACCGGTTGTATTTTTTTTTTTTCATTCTTATGCGTGGCGCGCGCTACAGTCCTTTACCTCCCCCCCTTCCTTGTCAAAAGCATTGGTGTCATGGCTCGGATTCCTAACCTTCACTAAACGCTTCAAGTGATTGAGTCAACAGGGAGTGAGAAAGAGAGAGAGAGATAGACAGACACCCAGACGGCGGCAACAAAACATTGGCGTTTTTTTTTAAAGCCCTCGTGATCTGTCAACGGCGATACTACACTTTAAGAATTTATGTACTGTAAAACGTCAACTACGTTAAGAAGTTGTTGAATGTAAAGAATTAATTGTCTTTTATCTAGTGATGGGCATGATTCTGTATTAAAATTACATTTGCAAACTTAAGCAAGTTTGATTAATCGTAGCAATGATTTTTTTTATATTATTATTATTTTATTTAGTTTTGAAAAATCAGGTAAAAATAAGAAAAAAAACAATCAAGGATCCGCTACCATATGATTTTACGCTTAATAATTAAAACTAATAATCCATTTACATGAATTAATAAAAATAATAATAATTTCTATAAATATATATATTTGAGAATAAAATTAGGAAAATAAAGATTAATTTAGAATATTTGAAAATTTCTTGAATTTAATTTATTTTAATAAGAAATTAATAATATTCATTTTTCATTACATAAGAATATACATTAACATTGAAAATATTATATTTTTTGGATATTTATTAAAAGGGAAAGCTTTATAAATATATTATTGTTATTATTAATAATATTATTAAAGGTTTTTTGCCTTTACTTACTATTGAATTTAATTGAATCTTTATATCTATATAATAATTGGTTGTTTAAAGTTTTGTTTTTTCTTTTAGTTTTATACATAGAAAAAAAAGGAAGAAATTTTGGAGGTGATGTTTAGTTGAGAGCCCTCGACCTACCACACTAAGCGCGACAGTGTATTATTTTTTTTTCTTTTTTGTTTTTGTTTTTGTTTTTTTTTTGTGGACACGCGGGGCGACGGCCGATGGGGGATTGTGAACATCTAACACGCGGTCATTTAATCTATTTTTTATTTTATTTTATTTTTTTAATTATAATATAATTATTGACTGACTGCATAAGTGACTAAGAGGGGGGGGGGGGGGATATAATTAAATGAGTCATTCATCCAATAGGAGGATTAAAAAAGAAACAAAGACAACAGCCGACTGCATTTTGTTATAATTTCAAACTTGGCTGAGTTATATTTGAACTTAGCTTTGAGACGGAAAGAAAAAATAAAAAAAAAATCAATATTTTTAATGATATAGCAACGGCAAGGGGGGAACGAGTGTATTAATGCCCGTGTGTGTGCATAATAATAGTAATAATAATAATAATAATAAAAGAATGAGGGAATGGTTGTTGTGTTGTTGTTGTTGTTGTTTCTTAATAATTAAGAGTAAAAAATAAAGAAAGAAAAAGGAAAGTAAAAGAGTAAAAATGAATAGTGATTGTGAAGTGACTTACCCGTTCCTCCTCGCGGATCATTTCAGCGATGCCTGGTTTAATCTCCATATCATCTGGATGGGTGATTGGTGGCAGCATAAGTCCGGGATCGCCTGGTATTGGTACCAGCGTGGGTCCATGGGGATGCGTCTGCGGTGGAGGCGGTAGGCCTTGCGCTGTCACTTGGGGCTGATGCGTGGACAATGGTTGTGAAGATGCTGAGCCTGCCGATGAAGGTGGCGCAGGGGGTTGCAAAGGGGTGCCACCGGCATGCGGGGGCGAGCACAATTCCAATGCAGACGTTTCTAAACCTTCAACCATACTATCATTGGGACTGGAGGAGCTACTCCTCTCGCCAGAGATACGTCGTCGTTTCTTTTGGCGGCCGTGACTTTGCGATGATGGTGAAGGTGTCATTGCGGTCTCCAAAGAAAGATCTTGTGGTGTTGGCCCTTGGCGTGGCTCCCAATTTTTTTTACTGTCCAGTGTTGGGGTGGCAATTCCGGAACCAGGTCCGCCGCTACTACTTGAACTTGCACCACCACCAGATGGTCCACCACCACCACCACCGGGGCCACCACCACCCCCAACACCTGATCCAGGTGTACCGCTTGTTGAACTATTGGATCCTGACACCTCATCATTATTAACATCAGCGAGACCGCGAATCTTTAAAGATTCAGCCACTTTGAGTAGTGGACCAATTTGCTCTTGGGACACATTAATCTCACCCTTATACATAAATTCAACAGCCGCTTTCAATTCGGGCCATTTAATGTCTTTAAGTATCACGATCGGATGTTGACAGGGATTTTCAAAAAAGAGGGATTGGAAGTAGGGACTGCACGCGGATAATACCATTTTATGCGCCTTGACAGAATGGCCATCACACGCCAATGTCACATCCACAAACGATTCGCTCTGTAGCAGTTGATCGAAGACATTTGTCAAATTACTTTGGTAATTGTTCCAACGGAGGCAAAATTGTTGCGGGGAGCCAACACAGTGCTGCATAGTGACGTTGTTGGATGACACAAGCAATCAAAGAGATTTAACTGGAATGACCGGCTGTCATCTGCAACAAGAAAGAGCACCCGGCAGGGCTCATGGATCACGCGGACGCACGAACGAAACGACACACGTAACGAGAGAGAGAGAGAGGGTGGGGGTGGGTGGTAGGTGTGTGTTTGTGAGATGGATAATAATAATAGGGGGAGGATATATAATGACACAAGAAATTCAACAATCTAGATATCAATATATCAATATATTACACACACAGAGAGAGAACGAGAAGGGGAGAGATATGATAAGCAGCAGAGTGAATATAAATGGATGGATGGATGGATGATGAAGAGAGAATAAGAAAAAGAGAGACTGATAGCAGCTGCAGGGTGTCGCGCGGAGGGCGGCGAGGACTCTTCTGCCGCTCGTGACGCTGAGGACGGCGAAGCTCCGCCGCCACGCGGCGCTCCCTCCGCTCCCCACTACTACACCGTGCTTACCCCTACACGCTATACTCCCTTCCCCCCTCTCTGCCCTCACCGCTACCCTACCGTCTACCCTCCACTCCCCAACCTCCTCCTCCCTTCCCCGCCCCTCTGCAGCCAACCTAACCCAAGACTCGCTGGCCAAATGGTCGATTTTCCCGAGCGCGCCTTCCCTACCTTTTGCTTGCCTCTCCCCCCAATCATTTATTTATATAAAATGTACATGTAATACGGGGGTGTGAAATGAGAGGATGTATGTCATCCATAATGCATGATGATGCCCTGGCCCTATTGATTTATTGATGAAGAGAATGCCAGTCTCCGAGAGACAGCATCTTGGTCCACTCGCTTATTCTTATAATCCAGCGGCAACCAAGAGGAGAGCGAGAAAGAAAGAACGATTCATAAGATACATACATCCACAATATTTTCAAGCGTTCACTCTCTCCTCCTCCCTTCTATCTTCTATCCCCGGTATATATAAATATATAAATAAATTTCTGTATCGTAAGCAGCTGCGCTGGAGCCATGACTCAGAGGCTGCTTGCTTACTTACTTTATGTTATTGAATTTCATTAGCGACTAATTTGACGGCAAGGTCTCCCTGTTGCCGGCTCTTGCAGCAACGCAGCATCTCAAGCTAATAGATCAAAATACGCGGGCTTGGGAGAACGACTTGGCAACGATGGTTTAAGATCTTGACTCCGGGCCCCTTGGGGACTCCGCCCCCGCTAGGTGCCCTCCAAGATCAATGGAATAAAGAAAAAAAAAGAGAGGAAGAGAGAATTACACACTTGTTTACTTACAATTCTATCTTAACATAAAGAGAGTTGAAGATTCTCTTTCTAATTGTGAAATCCTCAATCTGAAATGTTTTCTTTTTCTGTATGAACCCTTCCCTTGTATAAAGGGACGCCCTCCTATTCCCTTCTTTCCCTTTCTAACACACACATAAACACACATATACAGTGAGGGTGAACCCATCGACCAAGATTATATTAATATATTAAAAATATCCTAAAGAGAGAAACACAATCCAAAGAGAATATAGTTGGAATTGAATTCATTCATTGGAGGAGTGGAGGGGGCGGATAAAAATCCATTAAAATATAAAATATTTATATATATATATATATATATATATGAAATGAAAATGAAAATAAATTCTAGATAAGAACATAATTAGTAAATATTCATAAACAATTTTCAAAAGTTGATTCCTATTCTCTGTTATTTATAATAATAATAATAATAATATGAATTTTGAAGTAATTAATTTTTATTATTATACTAGAGAATGTTTTTTTAATTTACATTTGTATTGCAATTAAATAATATTTTTAATGGTTATAGATTTGGGCCCATGGACGGAAGTGGTTCAAACCTCACTAAGAGTTAATTTAATAAAAAAAGCAGATTAAAATTGTGAGTTTTATAACCAATAATACATAAAATAAAATACAACAAAAAAAAATAAATCTCTCACTCTCTCTAAATGTAAATTATATTAAAATATTAAAGGCAAGAATTAAATTTATAAGAGAATAAAATATAACTTTAATTTTTTTATAATATAACCTATTTTCCCTTAGAGACGATAATCAATTTGATTAAATATCTTTTTAGCTGGTAAATCTATCTTTACCAATATTTTTGGCTTTATAAAAGTTATTTTGTAGTCGAGAAATATAATGCAGTCCTGTTGTCATAGGAGACTGTCAAAATGTTCAAAATCTACTCCGTCCCAATTTAAGCATTGAAATCACCTAATATAACTTTATATTATAATTATTATGCCCTTATGAAATGAAACTAGCGTCACATATAGATATATTATTTAAAGAAAAATTATTTCAAGTGAGTGCCTAAATATGAAATTTATAACCCTTGGAATAGTTGAATTCCACCAAAATCCTTAGTCCTTTAAGAAATAAATGTATAAGAAATATACATAAAAATATAAATAAAATTTGCCATTAGAGAAAGGAAGAGCTTTTTGGTAGAATTATTTTTTTTAAAAGAAATAAATAATAAGTCCCTTTCTTAGTTATTTAATATGGTTTACATAAAAGAGTATTTATATGGAATTATTTTTATTTTTGTTTATAAATTATATTTTTAATCTAAAAGATACCATTAAATTACTGATGTCTTAAACTTTAAAAGTCTAAAAATCTTAAAGATATTCATATTTCCAAAAATTTCCTTTAATTTATCTAAATAAGTGAAATGAGAAGGAAGGGGTAGGACCTGGACTTTCTCCCTCATATATTCACTTACTTTATCAAAAAAATAAAGTATTTTTATTTTATTTTCTCTAATAATTTCTCCCTTCTAAGTACATAAATATTACTAAATAATAAATAAAAATAAAAAAAAGTTTTAAAATTTATTAGTTTATTTTATTTCTGACTGGATAGATTTATCATTATTGTTAATATGCTATTAAATTAATATTACCTTTTTATTTTACATTTTAATTAATTAACATAAAAATGATTATTTTTTTTTAATATTTGAAATTAATAAAAATTGAGAGAATTAATGACAAAATAAAATTAATTTAAATTAAATTTTGTGTGTGATGAATATTGTAATTCAATTATTTGAAATAATAATATATAACATATAATAGTATTGGTTTTATGTTTATCATGGAAATTTTCAAACATTAAAAGTAGAAGATTTTTAAAAAGATGTATAAAAATTTTATTAAATAAAAAATTGTTTCGAAAAAATAGAATCAGATCATAAGTTTATTAAATGTTGTTTGGTATTTATTTTTAAACGGATTTAATAAAAAAAAAAAAAAACATTTGAATTGGAGAGAGAGGAAAAAAAATGCATTGTCTTACGGTTGGTTAACAGCTAAAGAGGTTCTTTTAACCGAATGAATAAAGTGTCTAATTGAAAAAAAGAAGACTGCGGGAATAAAGGGAAAAAAATAAAAAAAAAAAAATCTCTAAAGGAGTTGTGAAGTCGAAAGTGAAGCTACCGACCCTATGAATGGACGAGTGAGTCAGGCGAGAAGTTTAATCTTTAAGGTTGAAATGTAGTGGATAGGCGAGAGAGAATCAATGAGTGTGAAAGGCTTGTTAGATCGTTCGTGCAAACACCCTTGCCTCTTGTTTATCACAACATCTCATTCAGGGGCGGTGTTAGGGGGGCGGGGGATCTACTACTATCGAGTGATCGGATTAATTATTAGGAACGATTTAACAGTCGGTTAACTGAATTAGAAGGTCAATTGGTTCCTATTTGAAGAAAACGTTCTTGTATTTGTAATCTTTTCCATTATTCCGCTGAGAATAAATGACAGTGAGACAAGCCATTTGATTTTTACCGACCGACGATAGTAAGGAAGGTATTGTTTTCACACCAAATTTCACATGAGGAGATTTTAACATATCTCCACGAATCATGCATTTTCTTAACAGAAAAAAGTATTTTTAGCATGATGTCTGTCTGTCCGTCCGTCCGTCTGTCCCTCCGTATAGATGTGTACAGCCTGAACGGCTCAACGGATTTTGATGAAATTTAGTATATTTACTTAATGCATCAGTGGGATGAATTGATCAACTTTTGGTGCAAATCCGGAAACCGGAAGTGGTAGTATTAGCGATCGACGATAGGAAGGGAAGGGTCATTTTCGCACCAAATTTCACATAAGGAGATTTTTTTACATATCATCACGAATCATGCACTTTGTATTGGTTTTATTCTCGAGAAAAATCATTTTTATTAGTTTTTTTCTTAATTTAAAATTATATGACGTCATCCAGCCATTGATGAAGTCACAGCCTGGTCTTACATATATATTATAAATAAAATAAAATTAAAAATATTTATGTTATATTCATATCTGTTTTTAATTACATTAATAGATATATTAAAATTATTTGAAATTGTTTCTGTAGCTGGAAATTAATTTATTTCAAACCGTCGGTCGGTTCGGACCTGGCCACAGGTCAACTTATTTTTGATAAATTCCTATTAAAAAATGAATTCAATCAATTGAATTTAAATTTAGAATAAATATTAATTGATAATTTAAATAATTCAATTATAAATCTTTGTTATTGTGATTGGAAAATTTTGATATGTTGTAAGTGTGTGTGATAATTGAAATGTGTGACAAATAACGATTGTGGTAAAGAAAAAAAAATCCTCCCCTTTATCCACTTAAACTAGTTGAGTTGTTGTTGAAGTTATTCGTTGAATTTTATACGATTTGTTGAACATTTATTTGGGTAGTAATGAAATCATCATGGAATGTGATGAATGAAACCGGCTGCAATTCAAAACAGAACCGAAATGATTCAACTTTTTTGAAATAATTAGACTGAACGTTTTGATTTAATCTTATCAAATTCTCTTTTATATTATTATTATTATGTTGTAATAAAAATGAGAATGGAATATTTTGGTGTAAAATATATCATACTTATAATTATATTAATAGTTGTTCATAACAGATTATCTATTTATATTTTCGTTCTTGATCGCAGTAACTACATTCCTTTAATCGTTACAACCGTGACCCACCTCTACCCAATCCCTAACTTCTTATCAGATCTGCCCTAATATTGTCTTCTCAAAGTATCCTCCGTGTATTCACCATAAACAAACCCCTTACAAGTCTTTCCTCATAATTTCGAATTTCGTGTAACCTCTTTGATTTTATAGCATCTATAATGTAACATTTACTTTAATTATATATAAAAATAATAATAAAAATAAAATTTAACATAGAAAAGTTATTATAAAAAATTGACATTATTCCAAATTTTATTTATTTATTTATTTTTGTTTAAATAAAATTTATTTTATTTTTAAAAAACATAATAAAATGCTATTTTAAATATATTCAAAAATTGTCATTAATATAAAAAAATATTTTTAATTGAAACAAATTATCTAAAAAAAATATTATATAAATTAATTTTAAAAATCGTTTAAATTTTATCAAAAATGTATAATTAATTATTATATATTTAAATGAATTTAAATAAATATCTGTATCACACACACATTATAAAATAAATCAATTTAAAATATTTTAAAACCTTTTAACTATGACTATATAAAATTAATAAATAATAATAATTAAATTTGGATTAAAAAAATATTATTTGTATTATTATTAATAACTGGAATGAAAATAAACTGAACATAAAGACAAATATATATGTCTATGTCATTAGAGAATTAAAATTGTTAGGTATACTTTTTTTTGATATTTAATAATTTTATTTATCATATATTTTTTTACTTTTTTTAAATAATATAGATACCCAATATTGGATGGTATGATGGATTAAGCTGTAAAAATAGTTATTAAGGATAAACATTTATCGAAAAAAATGACAACATATTTACACTTTGTTTAATTAAACATGGGTTTTGTTGTTATTATTATTGTATTGTATAATATTATTTTTATTTAATCAATAAAATAGATAAGCTGTTTTTAAGTAAAATAAATAAATATATTTAAATTAATAATATAAAAGATGTATGAAAAATTAACAAAATTAAAGCTAATGTCTCCTTATGTTCACAATAATAATAATAATTATTCTTAATTTATGAAATTGGAAATCAAGTTTTTCTTAATATAATTTGTATATTTATGAAGATTATTTGAAATCGAATAGAAAAAAAAAATATTAAAATTTTAAATTATTTTGACTTACAATGATTTTCTGCAAAAATATAATAATTACTTGTAAGAATTTTAATAAAGATATTTTTTGTAGATTACATACATAAAACATCACTTAAAAAGACTTAGGTAATTCTTTAAGAGATCATCTATTTATTGTAACAATTTATACGGTACGGCGACACGGTATATTTAAATATTTGTGTGAAATTGATAAATATATATGCATAAGTATTTGACTCCATTTATTTCTTTAAATGATTGCGACTGCGTAAGAAAAAGAGGGAGGAAATTATTTTTCACGAATGGTAGATAGTAATCCTCTTAAACCAATTCTTGAAGAAAATGATATGTTTGGTTGAAGTGGCTCTATTGACGGATGAGAAATCTTAAGTTTTCAAGTGAAGTCAAAAAGGGCTATATTAAGACCCTTCTTGGTTGGTATACTACCTTCCCGTGCTATAGAGAAATGGAACAGCCCCCTTTACTCTCTCTTCACCCCACCTCCCTCCCGCCATCTCTACACCATGCAATTTTAACGAGTTCTACTGTATATTTAATTATTGTAATATTTATAAAAGCTCAGAGAGAGAGAGAGAGAGAGAACGGTGAAGTTTGCAAGGCGCTATAGGGGAGGGATCAAGGCGTCTTGAGGGTGGTTTTGCCTGGCCTAACCTCCCCCATACCCCAATCCCCTTCTATCCCCATTTAGCCGCGCAGTCGCGTTTATTACATCCAGGATTAGATGCCGGGGCCTCTCTAATCGACAGTAATTAGTCCAATATATTAGATCAGGACCGAGGATAAAAAAAAAAACGAAAACCCATAAAAAACACGATTAAAATCACTTGGATGGCGCCGATATTGGTACGTGTGTAGAGAGAGGAGGGGTGTTTCAAGCGCGGAAAACTTTTTTTTTCTTCCTAATTTCACTAATGATTTGTAATATGACCAATGTCAAAAGTTTGCGACCCCTTGGCGCCCTTCCACCTCTCTCCATTTCTCCCATCCTCATACTGAGTATGACAAAAGCTTGATTTAATTATAACGGAAATGTGTGTGTCCAAGTTTTAAATTAAAATATTGAATAAAAAAAATGTGTTTTTTTTTAAATTATGGAAGAGAGTATGAAATAGGTTTCACGGCGCGTGAGCAGGGCGCCGCATGGCTTCACACGGGTCTGGAGCATACACACACCAACTACCCCCTACAACCCCCATAGGGCCCCAACAGAATAGGTTATATTTATGCGGATTATGTAATTGATCTGATTCTTTTGACATCCACTTTGAAAGCTCAACTCGCGTAGCGACTGATTAATGTCCAATCAACAGGGAGGTTATCGAATCATTGTATAATACGTTGCGTTCTCATTAGAAAAAAAAAACTCATATACATATACATATACTCTGTTAGACGATCATTCGTTCGTTCATTTATTTATTTAGAACATTTAATGAAACGATCACGAATTGATTGGAGAAAGGGTGTGAGTGAGTTAGAAATTAGTGTGAAGTTATTTGAATTTAACTGTAGACATCTTGTGTTGCAATATTTTTTTTTTATAATATTGTTTTAGTCTTATGTCGGTAAGTTATGGTGCACTTTTAAGAGGTTATAAGAAAGCAAAACAACCAAAAACATTTAATTTTGAGCGAATAAAATAAAATGAATATATCGTGTTGGCCATTGGTTGATGCATCATAATCACTATTTGCTGAACTTATATAATGGAAAATGATATAATCTATTTATAATTTGTTATTTTTTTAGATTATTTATGTATCATGTTAAATTAAACCCCACCGTGTTTTAGAGGTGGTCCGGTCTGCCCAGCCTCCGAGGTCAAAGCTGGGAAACTACTTGTGAAACTACTTGCACCCAATCAAGAAAATAAAAATAAAAGTTGAGAGGATTAGTTCTACTGACTAAAGAAGACGTTTAGGAGGCAAACGACTAGATAGGCGAGGTCCTATCATACAGTGGATAGCCAAATTATTATACTCATGTATGAAAAACTATCTTTGAGTTCTCAAAAATAAGTCCTATATGTTATTATGTTAATAATTAAAGTAACATACTAAGAGTAAAATAAAACAAACAAAAAAATTAGAATAATATTTTATTAATGAAAGTAAGGATTCACAAATAATTAATTCAATATTTTGCAAATTCTCATTTTTGCAATATTACGCTTTGAATACACATCACCCAAGACTTTACGCAGCTTTCTGCGATTTTCGAAGGCTATACGCCTGATTTCCCTCTCAGGTCGTGGAGTTGTGAGACATTTTCTTCCACATTTACCGGTAGGTTTTGGCGATAACGATTTGTTTTCATCTAACAATTTTTTTTATATTTCGGACCGTAGACTGCGAACCATTTTCAAATTCCGTAATTTTCCGTTGAGATTGGATGGGGTGAATTAAAAGTATCATTTCTGATCTTTTCTTAGTAGAAATGTGCGAAATGGCTTACAAAAGCGAGATGTTAAGTTATAAAAACAAAAATTCAAAAACAACCATAAAATAATAAAAATATTATGTAACAAACAAATAATAATAGTTCTAGGTAAACACGCTCACCTGAAATCAACAGTTTTGAGCATAAAATACAGCAAAATACCTATTATTTAACTACCCGTTATGTTAGCGAGACACCGAAAATAAATGAATTAGAAGATGTCCGTCTTATTAACGGCTGTCAATTTAATTTTTTTTTGTTTTTTTTTGTTTGAAGCAGTGTTTTCAACAATAGAAATGAAGAAGAATGGATAAGTTATCAGAAACAATTTAAAAGCCAGTAAATTTTTTAGAAACTTTGATGAGCATAATAATTTGGCCACCCACTGTAGCATATACAAAAGTCAGGGATTTTCTTTTATTGTTGTGAATCTTTTTTAGAACCAGTAACTTTTAACAAATAAATAAATAGCCTGCTTTGTTATTTATATAATGTAAAGTTCCAACAAAATGAATAGCGAGAAAATATTATCCCTGCTCAATTTTCAAGGAATGCTAATTTCCACTATTGAGACCATCAGTGGGAAGTTACAATAAAATGGAAAAGATAAAAATCTTTAAGAAAAGATATGTAATCTCTAATAATTTATTGTGATCAGTTGAATGGTGTCCAAAACTTTTAAGCAAAAATATTTAGAAAACTAAATTCAAATTTTAGTATTTATTTATTTTATTTATGTTCAATGAACAATGTATTATTAAGTTTTCTTTCAATCTCTTGGTAAATATTATTAAAGTTTAGTTTTAGATTAATAATAAAAAAAAAAAAAATATAAAAATCCTTCAATTCGTGAAAGAAACAAAAATGATTCTTAGGGGAAATTTAAAAATCGATCAAGAAAATAAAGTAACAGTTTAAATAATGTGTTTCGTTCGTATTAAATTCCAATTTGTGTTTGTGTAAGTGAGAAAGAGAGTAAAAGGTTTGTTGCTTCCTGGTATATCATTTTTCATTACAATATATAAATATATAAAAAAAAATTTAAAGATTTAGATTCACAAAATATAAGGGCGGACGGGAAAATATCATTTGATATTTTATTTTTTTTTATAGACCTGAGATAAAGCAGATGATATTACTATCTGCTATTATTATTACAAAAGAGAAAAGATTTTCTAAAATCAAATTAAATAATATTTATTATTTTGTTTTTAGAGGACTTCGAACCATGTATCAGATTTTTTCGTTTATCATTTACTATTTAAAATGATATATAATTGATTAAAAAAGTAGTAAGTAAATGTTTTGAAAATACTAATTATAATTTTCTATAGTTTAATCCAATTCACTATTGACCAACTAATTAAAAGTATAATATAAATATAAATTAAGTTTTTAATTTTATTTTAATTTACTGTTTTTTTAAATTTCATAAATATATATAGGGTTATTTAGGGAGATGTCGACCTGTGGGAAAAGAGATCACCCCAGCTTTAGTATGGAAACTTCTCTATTGGAATAATTTGAGAGTGTTGTCAATTTAAAGTCTTGAAAATTCAAAGTTTGAGTAAGAAAATAAATATGAATAGTCTATAAGGAAAGATACCTGTCGAGATCTTCTGCAGGGAGAAGTGGACGTTTCGCTTGTATGCTTTTTATTGTATTTAATATGATTTAGGACGTTTTGGAGGCAACCCAAATATACACAATGGGATACTAATAAATACGAATAAATCTTTTCTGGAAAAATAAATGATTAAATCCTTAATCAGTTATTCCCCTTAAAGTGTCAGGATGTCTCTAAATGATTATCTATCTATCTCTATGGCTCTACGGAACTCGAAAGTTCTTGGCCGCAGCAACCTCACTTCTCCAAGTATCCCTATTCTGAGTCACAATCATCCAATTCCTAATGTCTCTCATCTCTCTCATGTCCCTTCCTACATTATCCACCCACCGTGTCCTTGGTCTTCCAAGCGACCGTTTCCCACTCGGTTTCCTCACCAATATATTTTTCACCATTCTTTCCTCTCCCATTCTAGCCACGTGCAGCCTTCTCGATTTTATAATATCTAAATATCTATATCTAAAAAATATTTTATTGCTTTTATTGATATTCTAAAGTATATATCTAATTTCTACTGAAATATTAAATAAATATTCGATTAAATTAAAAAAGAACATTTAGAATATTTTAGATAATTTTAATATTTGATTAGTTTCAGAAATGAAAATAAAAATGTATATACAGTGGTACCTCGACATACGAGTGCCCCAACATACGAGTGTTTTGAGATACGAGCCGCCAACCGACCGATATTTTGCTTTGAGATACGAGCAAGATTTGAGATACGAGCACCCCGGGACGATGCACACGGCACCAATTTGCCCCCGCATTTCTAATTTTAAGAAGCTGTACACAAAGCACATGTTCCGCAAATGCTTTGAAGTGACGGATAGTACAAACCTGACCCTTCGAGAGTTTTGGAAAGACCATTTTAACATAGTGACATGTCTAAGAATTATTGATCAGGCCTGGCTGGGTATCACAAAAAGAACATTAATTTCTGCATGGAAAAAGCTATGGCCTGACGCTGTAACTGAAAGGATCATTGCAGAATCTGAATCTCAAGTGTCGGAAATAGAAGAGATTGTTTCTTTGGGAAAATCTTTGGGTCTAGAAGTAGATGTGAAAATGATGTAAACGAACTCGTCGAGCAACATTTTGAGGAGCTTACAACTGAAGAGTTACAAAACCTACAAACACAGAATGATGTTGTGACCCAAGAAAACACAGTTTCTGAAGAGGCGCCAGAAACAGAAAACGTTATCTCTTCAAAAGAAATTAAAGAGATCCTAGGAATGTGGGAGAAAATTGTTGAATTTGTAGATAAAAACCACCCCGAAAAGGTTGCAACTGGTCGGGCTTCGGAATTATTTAACGAAACCTGTCTCAATCATTTTCGCAATACCCTGAAGGGGAGGAAAAAACAAACTTCCTTAGACAATTTTGTAAAACGCTTTGCAGAACAAGATGAGCAAGGAGGCGAAAAAAGCAAAGACAAGCGATGATATTTAAGTTTTTTTTTAAATTCTTCTTATTTTTATTTATTTAAATGTTCCCATTATTTTTGTTGTTTTTAAATAAATGTTCCTTCTCGTAAAGACATTTGTTTGATTCAAAATAGCATACAAAAAACAAAACTAAGGTGATTTTTGGGGACTGGAACGGATTAAAAGCTTTTCTATTAGTTTTAATGGCGCGAAGTGCTTTGAGATACGAACAATTTGAGATACGAGCAAGGTCTTGGAACGAATTAAGCTCGTATGTCGAGGTACCACTGTATATGAAGAATTTTGGGTGCGAATTGTTAGAATTAATTTTTTTTGTATTCATTGTCGAACATGTGGATGGATCGGATGAATAACGAGAATATTTACACATAAATCCTTATTAATTATTAAAAATTAATTTTTAGACTTTAGGTATATTCATTGATCTAAATATTTATAAAAAAAAATAGAAATAATTAGAAAAACTAGAAAATTGAGCCAAAGGAAGATTAACACAACGAAAGTAAACATTATTAACAATGTTAATGTAGAAACTCCAACAATTATGAAAATAATAGATGCAGGTATATAAGTAAATTTTTCAAAACAATATGGTTTTTGTTGATACAAATCCTTTTTGTTTTTTTTTTCTTTTTCTTTTACAGAAGACAAATTCATCCCCTTAATCTGTTGACAACTTGTGAAATTCAAGTAAATGATGTTAAAAAGGATAACCCAGTGGGATGGTCGTCTATCTAATATCCCTCCATTCTTTCCATCTTCTCATCTCCCCTCTCCATTTTTTCTCTCACTTTTTTTTTGTCCTTTATCTTTAGAATTCATTTGTCTCTTCGTCTTTGAACTCGATGAATTTAAACTGTTCGCTAGGCATTGTCTCCACATATAGGATTTACTCTCTAATTATATACGAATGGACATTTTTTTTTAATAGAAATCTGTGTAATTATTAAATGTTCAATTTTTTTTTATACATTTTTATTTATTTTTTTATTACTTAGTCCATATAGAATAGAATATACAGATATCCATTATAAGCACACAAATATTTCGAAAGGAGGAATTTCAATTATCCAATCTACTTTTTTATGTTGCTTTATATGTTGTTTTTGACCACAGCAAATACTTTCAACCAATCATCCTTATTTTTATTAATTAATTCTTAATTTATAATTATATTGATAATTTTTGTATATATAATGAGATATATTAATGATATAATATTATATATATTTAAGTAAGTAATCTGTAGTTTACAGGCTTGATTTTTAACTCCGGAAACTAATTGAAATAAGAAATAGCAGCTTCCAACTATGAAAATTAAGATAAGTGTTAAGAGGATCCATTATACTGATCATACAATACCTCTACTCAAGATAAGCAACAATCGAAAATTTTATAAAATCAAATATTTTAAAATTTGAAATTGTATTTTTTTACCCTTTGAAAAAAACTTCAACTATAATATTAATTTATTAAATATTAAATAAAAATATAATAACAGTAGTATATATACATATACTCGCAAGTAGTTAGCCACCATACTTAATTTATATATATATATTCTGTAATTTAAACATTTCTACACAAAAGGGAAGTTATTTCCTATAATAAATTTATAATTGAGAATTTAAATAATTTAATCGAATGTTATTTTTAATTGCCTTACTATGTATGTAAAACATACATACCTATACGGCAGAATAAGTAATTAATAATTTTCCCTTGATCATCGTTTACATAAAATATACATTATTATTAATTAACATCCTTGCGAGAGTTTATTTATAGATTCATTTTTGTCTTTATGACTTCTAATGACACTCACACCCATACCAAACACGCTACTATTAGACTTATTCTCCTTTCCCTTATTTTCTCTCTCTCTCTCTCTCTTTCTATAGTCCCCATTTCAGACATTATTGTTATTAAATATTGGATATATAAATATAATCGATTGTAATTATATAAATACAATGACATCTGTTACACTTTATATTAAATATATTTCATTAAATAGAAGATTACTCAACTTAATCAATTCCATCAAACTACTTTCATTTATATTGACTCATTTCAAAATAAAAATAATTCAATTCAATAATAAAAACAATAAATAGAATACTAATTAATAAATTAATTTTAAAACCAAAAGACATTATTATTATAAATGAAATTATTATTAAATTTAATTAATTTTCAATGTATACCTGTTCTAGAATATTGTATTGTACTTACTACCTATTCTATAGACACAAAATGGATTGGGCTGATTATTATAGAGTATAATAATAATAGTATCCCTGTTTGAAAATAATTCAAATACATTATGAAAAATATTTATTCAAAAAAATTAAAAAACAATTTATTAAAGTCTCAACCTTATATAACACTAATTATTGTTATTGGATTGTAAGTTTGATTGACCATAATCGATTTTTTTAATGACACTAATATATAATATAACTAATAATATATAAAATAAGTCAAAATGTTGAAATTTAAAGCTTCAAAATTTTTAAATAAATATTTTGTTTTCGATCTATCTATCTCTGTAGTTCTAAGGAGCTCAAAAGTTCTTGGCTGCGGCAACCACATTTCTCCTGAGCTATAACCATCCAACTCCTACTTTCTCCTATCTCTCTCACGTCCCTTCCTACATTGTCCACCCACCGCGACCTTGATTTTCCAAGCGGACGTTTCCCAATCAGTCTCTCCACAAATATACAAATATACCCTTCGTCACATGAAAAATAATTGTTTTATATATTTTAATTTTGATCCCCTTACATGATAAAGGAGTTATCCGACTGAAACCTCGATTTAAACTCTTCTAGAAAATTATTATCGTTCGTGATTACAGAATTGAAATATTTAATTTTTTTTACATTTTCAAATTCTACATTTTGTATGTTAAGACTTTGTCTGTTAAACTATTCCTCTCTGTTACTAAATATTCTGTCTTATCACTATTAATTTCAAGCCCCACCACTTTTGGAATTTCCTGCCGCAATTGATTTGTTATGCTATCTTTAATTGCAATTGCCGAATCTCCTGATTTTTTTTTTGTTTCATTGGATTCCGTTTGATTTTTCCCCAATTTGTCTAATCACAAATTTTTTGTTTTATTGTTATTTATTATATTTTTATGAATATTTATAAATTAAAAAAAAAATTGAATTAGTAAATTCTACATTCAATAATATACATGGAATGAAACAATCAAAGCAGCTTTGAGGAAATTGTAACCCATTATAAGAAAAAAAAATAACTGCAAGTTTACATTAATTTGAAAGGATGTCCCGTTTTTTTTTAACTAAATCGATATTCTATCAATTTTCTTATATATATATACATATATATTTGTTTGGGACAAATAATGACCTTTCACCCCTTTCTCCTGACCCCTCCTTTAATGGGTGTACTGAAGCGCGCTCTGACGAAGACATATATACTTTGCATATACTGTGAAGTTCTGACGCGAAAAACCGCGATAGATACCCGCTTTTTCACCCGCTACTTATACATCTACATGTAACCACATCATACCCCCCTATAAAAGAAGCAGGAAGAAGAAAACAGGCGTTTTCCTGCCTTTTCTCCGCGCATAGGTGCATCGCAACCCGCGAGACTGAAGGGACAGTTTATAACAGCAAAGTGTTGGTCACTGTCATCCAGAAGGGGTAAGTACACTCACTGTTCCTTCCCAGAACCAGCCCAACCCGCCGGAAACGGAGATTAAAACTGTTAGATTGCCGTTCAGTTTGCTTTGTTCCAAACAATATTATTTATCAAAATATAAGATATTAAAAAAAAAAATCCAATTAATAATAAAACTTAACATGTTCTTCTTTCTTTTTTCATTTCCTATGTTCATCATCAATTTCTTATAGATAGTAAGTAGCATATTTTTTAAGATTAACAAAAGTAAGTGTGTTCATAGGGTTTTTTCTTCTCTTTTTCCTCTTGAGAGTCTTTATGAGAGAATAACTGCTTCAGCATCGATCCTTTTTAGAACCATTCAAATCCACCCTTCATCTTCCTTTCCCTTCTTCATCCCTTCTCTCCCCACTCCGCTATCCCCTTCATTTTTTTTATCTTTCTCACTCACTTTTTCCTCAAGTGATAGTTTCCTTTGACCTCTCTGATGCATAGTAATGATATAACAACCTGTCGCTTGTCCCAATCGTTTTTATCCTTCTCATCCATTTTTATTCTTCTTCGTGTAATGAAATCCTTTTGTTATGAAGATTACTTAAAACATTGTTTAACTGTATTATTATTATTATTATTATTTCTATAAATATTATTATTATTATTATTATATTCTGATTATAAGATCCCCACCTCTTATGGAATGTAATTCTTTTGTATAGTAGTGGGAGGGAGGGGGGAGGGAAGAGCTTGTCTTGGTAAGAAACATCCTCCACGAATAAACATAAATGATAATTAGTTGAATAATGATCCACGGGAGTTGATTCTAATCCATATTAGGAAGAGATTGGATGCTGCGGCGGGGAAAAAAGTCAGCCAGTCAGCCGTACTCGATGACTAATAAATAAATATCTAGGGTCTAGCCATGTCGAGAAGAGAGGGAGAGGATTGAGGAGTAGCTGCCCATCTGTCTATGGACAAGTGTGGGTGGGCGCTTAAAGAAAAAGTTTGCCCCAGGGCTCCCTCCCTTCTGTATATATCCTCTCCAGACTCCCTGTATACCATTTGATTGTGATTAAGTGTTAAAATACAGTCACGAACAATAATATTCCACACAAACGCCATTTTTTTAAATTTATTATTAAAGCACCTATAATAATTTATACTACATTTATTCTACTGATATAATATATAAGATAATATAATAGCCCTACATTTAAAAATTGAAATTTTTTTCTCTTTCTTTCTCTTTCTCTCTCACTCACTCAATTGTATTGAAATAACACTATATCATAAATAATACACATTAGAGAACATTAATAATTTCAAATGGTTGTGTTATCTGAACCGAATCTTGAAATAAAAAAAAAATTCTTATGTCAATAATAAAACAACACATACACACACAAATAAGTTGTTAATAATTATTTAAAAATATATATTTATTTATTTTTTAATGTGTTTTTTTAAAGTTGAAAATAAACTTGATTTTGCTTATTTTTAAAAAAAAAAAATATTGTGTCTATAATTTCTGATATATCAGCTGCGGATCGATACTTTAAAAAAATTATTTTTTATGTTTTGGATATGTGGAGTAGTATATGATGTGTTTTTGTTATTTATATTATCGAAACTATTATTACAATTTCAGAGATAATTATGGAAAAATATAAACATAAATACGGTCTTAAAAATGCAATAATAATTATAATGAAAAATTTGGTAAAATACATTTTGCTAGATATATACATTTGTGTATTTTGTTTTTCTAGAGTTTAAAGCGAGGTTGCAATCGGGAAACGCATGTTATCATGCAGTAAAGGGGCTTATCGCGTCAAAATTTTTATCAAAGAGGGAAAAAATTAAAATATATAAAAAAATTATTTTATCGGTTGTATTATATGGGTGTGAGTATGGTGTGGTCTATGACCTTAGTAGTTTAGAGAATAGAATTCTTCGCAGCATTTATGGGCCAAAGAAAGATGAGGTCACCGAAGACTGTATAACGAGGAATTACATGACCTCTATGCATCTCCAGATATAGTTAGAATTATAAAATCGACAAGGCTGCGAAGGGCAGGGAATGTAGCTAGAATGGGAGAGGAAAGAAGGACAAAAAATATATTGGTGGGGAGACCGAGTGGGAAATGTCCGCTTGGAAGACCAAGGACGCGGTGTGTGGAATTGTGGGAAGGGATGTGAGAGAGATGGGAGAGGGTAGGGATTGGATGAATTGTGGCTCAGAATAGAGATGCTTGGAGAAGTGTGGTTGCTGCAGCCAAGAACTTTCGAGTTCCGGAGATCTACAGAGATAGTATTTTGGTTTCTCTAAAGTCGGATTAAAATATCACTTGAATCATAGAATATAAAATTCTTTAACCTAAGAGAAAAATTAGGAAAAAAACAGAATGTTTTTCCTGAAAAAATACATAAACAGATCGTTTTTACAAGTATAACCATCCACACTAATACATGAATTTTAAAAAAAAAAATGTTAGAAAAATTTCTTAAAAATACATTCAAATATCATTAGAGAAATAGTGAAAAAAAAAATTTCTCCTAATTTTTTTGGGATTTAGAATAAGGTGTTTGTCTACATTTCCTTTGAAATTAAGAATTCAAATTTACATAGTATTTTAAAGTGTTTTGTGTTTGTTTATATGTCCATTAAATAAATAAATAAAAAAAAAAAAAAAAAAAAAATATGTCCATTATTATAGATATCCTTCTTAGAATTTATATAATAGTTAACCGTGAATTCTTGTTTTATAATTCAATATTATTTTGAATAATTTTAAAAAATATATTATTATTTATTTATTTTTTTAAATGAATAAGTAGAATCATTTATTAAGTATTAATACACTTTGCAAAAAATCATTAATTAGAAAAGATGATTTTTTTTTGTTTTTAGAAGGTTTAGTACGCTGATTGGCTGGAACTTTGCGCTAATTGGCCATCAGTGATTATGATCTTTAGAAACCCACATTGATTAGTGAATTTTTTTTTTTTATATTTAATTAAGAAAAAAATATTAATGGTTATTATTTATATTTTTTCGATTATTTTCTACAAGAGAGGACGAATATTTATGCATTTTTATTGCATCTATTTACAATATAAATCCATTTTTCAATACCATTATTAAAAATTTTAATCAATGCGTCTGTGTCTCTTCAAAGAGAGAGAGGCATGAGGTTATATATAACCAGATCTGATCTGATTAAAAAAGGAACTTGACTTTGTCTGAAAGAGAATTTTATAGTTAATTTTAATATCAATCGTATTTTTTTTTGTTCTTTTCCATTCTCTTTTTCAGCTTAGTTTTTGGTCTCTCCTATTTAAATATATATATATATAAGATGTAATGAAAGGATTAGCTACAGATAGGAGCGGTTAATTTTTTTTATCAAATTGAAATGAAATTAATTTTCTTTCAATTGAAATTCTAGAAAAAAAGGTAAAGTTTTATGTATACTTCACAAATAGCATATTTTCATATATTTATTTATATATTGTCTTTTAAATATTTTTAAAGTTATTTATATCAAAGATAATAACTATAAAAATTTGAGAATGTGCAAAGTTTAAGTTAAGTTTATTTAATATATACTTTTTTCAAAGATTATGTATTGTTTTGTAATTTTGATAATGTGTATACGGTTAACCAATTGAACAAATAACAACAAAATTGTGTAGCCCTTGCAAAAAAAAAGTTAAAATTAATCAGTTTCAACATCACTTAAAAAATAACAATAATAATATAATCTCAATCCTTTGGAACTCAATTTACCTTTTAAATAAAAAGTTTTGTGTAAATTTTAAGAAAAGAAAAACTGGTGGGAGCATTTAAAAAAAAATTGCATTTTTTTTCTAAGATTAAAGAAAATAGCCTTATCTTTTTTTGTTATACTGTTGGTAAAATAATAATGATTGATTCGATTATATATTTGAGTAAAAAAAAAAAAAAATTATAATTCTGACTAAATATAGGTCTATAGAGGAATTTCAGGGTCAAGGAAGGATGAACTCTCGACCATTCATTCCTTCAAGCATTTTTCCTCTCTCTTTCTCTCCCACTTCATTATTTCATTCGTTTCTCTTTCATTTGGTTTTTTATTTTTATTTCTGAAATAGAAATAGATATGTGCTACCCTTATCAGACTAATTTCATTATCGACATTTGATAATATAGAAAATAATAATAAAATTTAGGAATATACTAAGGTGCAGTGGGGTAAGTGCGTAAACGGTTTGTTTTTCTCACAACATGATAATAAAATGTATGGAAAATACTTAGTTATCTACTTTATATCATTATGTACCATTTCAGATAGATATCACCTATTTAGAGTGCGTTTCCCAGCTAATATATCACTCTTTTGATATCACTCGAATAAATTAACACATGTAACTTTGTGACTTGCAATAACAAATCTTAGTACTATAATCAATTTTGTGTTTTGGGGTTTTGATTTTTGGTAAATAGATAATATATTCATTATATTTTATATAGAATATATTTTTATCTCTATAGCTTTAAATTTATGATTAAAAATACTCTTTTTATCTCACGCCTTATAAATAACCTATCATGGGGAAAGTGCATACTATCATGTGGGGCAAGTGCGCTGTAGCTTGCTTGTCTTCTATCGCAATACATTTACCAATAAAGACTAACTAGAAATAAATTTTTCTGAATTCTCTGGGAAGTATAGTAGCACAATCTTCATGGAAATGGAGAAACTTTAATCGAAGATTGTGTTAAATTTATTCCTCTAGAAACAAAAATTATTTTTGAAGATATTCTAATGGCAATGAGTTTTATTAAAAGCAATGCGCCTAAACATTTAAACTAAACCGACCGACGGTTTGAAATAAATTAATTTCCAGCTACAGAAACAATTCCAAATAAATTTAATATATCTGTTAATGTAATAAAATACAGATATGGATATAACATAAATATTTTTAATTTTATTTTATTTATAATATATATGTAAGACCAGGCTGTGACGTCATGAATGGCTGGATGACGTCATATAATTTTAAATTAAGAAAAAAACTAATAAAAATGATTTTTCTCGAGAATAAAACCAATACAAAGTGCATGATTCGTGGTGATATGTAAAAAATCTCCTTATGTAAAATTTGGTGCGAAAATAACCCTTCCCTTCCTAACGTCGATCGCTAATACTACCACTTCCGATTTCCGAATTTGCACCAAAAGTTGATCAATTCATCCCACTGATGCATTAAGTAAATATACCAAATTTCATCAAAATCCGTTGAGCCGTTTAGGCTGTACACAACCTATACGGACGGACGGACGGACAGACATCATGCTAAAAATACTTTTTTCTGTTAAGAAAGATATGTAAAAATCTCCACATGTGAAATTTGGTGTGAAAACAATACTTCCCTTACTATCGTCGGTCGGTAAAAAGAAAAGTTGGATGTGGAGCAGAAGATGTAATGTTTAGGATTTTAAAAGAAAAGGTAAAATTCCAAAAAACCGAATCAGTCTTGAAGAATCTAATGAAAGTTTATACTGTATCTGTAAAAGTGATTTCCAGATTCAAAATAACGATTGGATTCACTGCATAATATGTAAGAGGTAGGTGTGGGATATATGCAATAAGGGTTCAAGATAAAACCAAACGAATGTGAAGAATGTGAAGTCGATTAATATAAGTTTCAAATATAAATGATTTATATTAAAATTCTAATGCTTATTTTTTCTAATTTTTCTAATGTTCCTAAATCACACCACTTTAAAACTAATTAACATTGTTTCTCCTCATTGACCGTGGGCTATTCCCTGTACGTTTCCCAATTAGCTTCCCCCATCCACAAAAAAAAGTTGTATTATTAATATGCAGAGAGTGACATTACAAAAAAGTTTTAAATCTCAAATAAATAAATAAAAACTATCCAGTCAGGAAATAATTGATAATTATAAATAAATTATTAATAAAAAAAACTTACCCTCAATATGATATGTATAAAAAGTAGATGTATTTCGAAAATTTTGAAGAAGTCTGAAAAAGAAAAGAAATTTAATATTAATTTTTAAAGTTTAAGAAAACTTAGTATAAAGGAATATTTTTATCAAAATATCTTTTTTGTAAATATAATTTAATTAATTTCACCTTGAGATATTTCATATAATTTATTATAATATGAATTACTTTTTTTTTAAAAAAAAAAAATAAACGATTTCTGGTTAAAAATTGAAAACAAAAAAAGCCATGACATTTTTAATCATTTGAATTTTTGACTTAATTATTTTTAATGTATAAAATTAGATATTTTTAAAAATGGTTTTAGCTTTTTTACAATATGAAAAGAGGGTGATTTTATAAATTTCGTTATGGTAATTAAAGTGAATTAAAACTTGTTGGTTGTTTTAAAATATTAGAGGTTAACTCATATTTTTAATCCTTTGACAAAAGTTAATTGTAATAATTTTAATTTTACCGGATGTAGAGTACTATTTATGTTAAGGAATAGAAAATAAAAATTAGTTAAATTCAATATAATTAGTAAAAATAAAATTATTTTTATAAACCAATGATTTTAGTGATAATCGGCCTTTTTCTACCTGATTATTCATTAAAAAAAAATTGTGGTTAAGAATTAGACCAATTGTTATATAAATCATATATAATTATTTTTAAATTAAAATAAGAACATTATATTGTTACAAATTTATAAATTTAAAAATTAGAAAAAAAGGTAATATATACCTACATATATAATCCTAAAATATGTCATAGAGCATGTTGATTTGTATTTATTTTTTAAATCAATTATTATTAACAAATAATTTTGGCATATCGTCCGGGACTTTTAAAAATTAATTTAAAAATGTCTACTTGATAATTATACTCTTCTCTACATATATTTATAAATCTCAATATTATAATATAATTATATAAAAATTAATATGCAATTTATTCTTCCAGGAATAATCAAATTACTATTTCAAAACAATCTTAATTAAAAATCATATTATATATAGCAATATGATTAATATATTATATATATTTATATCATATATATTTTTTCAAATATATATATATATATATGAAAAAATAAAAGGATTATTGAATTGCAGCTTTATTGATAACTTTATCGAAATTTGAAATATTTCTCCATATGATAAAAAAAGCAATGTAAATTTTTTTTGTGCCAATTTGTTTGCCTATTGAGTGAATCTAATCGTGCTGAAATATTGTATTTCCTTTCTCATATATATATATATATATATATATATATATATATATAGAGAGAGAGAGAGAGAGCTGGGTTTCGGTTGCACAAAGCCCCCATCGATGCACTTCACTTAAAACATTTCAATTCCAGAAAGAATAGCCGTTGTTTGATTTCATAAGAGTAAAAAAAAAAATCAAAAGGCCACGACTCGGGCAGACAGGCAGCTTTCCAATACAATTACATATTATAATAGTTACAATTCAATGGGAGTGGCTTATAAATTACTTATTGATCAATATATGTAAAATAATAGTTAAAGAAAATATTGAAAAACGGTCTGAACGGTTAGTATATTTTAATAATACGTATGTATATTTGTTTATTTAGTGAAAGGCATATATATTAATTACCAAGACATTCTCTAATATATTTCACCAATGATGCAGCTAAATAGCCTTTGATTCACTCTATCTATCCTCTGTCTTTGATCTGTGAGATTAATTACTAATGTATGAATACATCATCAATGATTAACTATCAACCAATATCTATTATATAATATATATATTAATATATTATATATGTATATATATATATATATATATATATATTAAAAATAATATTAATAATAGTAATATTATATATATATATATATTTAATTTAAATTTAAATACAAAATATTTATAATATATAATCCAAAAAAAAAAATTGTTTGTTGTTATTTTTGGGAATTTTAAATAATAAAATTAAATAAATTATTAAGATAGCCACATAAAATAAATAAATACTCAAAACTGCAAAAGACGTGACATTTTTTTTTTAAATTTATTATATTCAATTTTTATATTTAATTTAAATCGATAAATTGAAAATAATATACAATAGATATTTAAAGAGCATTTCTGTTTAAATTGAATAGACGATTGAGGTTGATTCCCTTGATTTTATATCATTAATGATTTGGTTTTATTTTCATAGACATCTTTAAATGATAGTTTTCTATTATATATTGTATAAAATTTGTAATCTTGATTGTTTTATTCTAGATGAGCATTAATTCAAATATACAACATATAATTTCTTCTAATTAGTTTATAAATAAATAAAAATACATAATGATTATAATATAAAATATATTTTATTTAATTTAAGAATTAAGATATAAAACTGAATATATATATAAACTTTATTTAAAATAAAATATGAAAAAATTTTATTTTAATAAATTTTGCCACCAGAGTATAGTATATGTAGTTAAATCCACCCTCTCTCTTCATCTTTTATCTTTAATATTTTGTTTTGTATTTATACAATTATTTCAATTTTTTTTTTTTATTTTTTTTATTATAAGGTCTTATCTGATATGTAATGTTTCCTTGTATAAATCACAGCGGTGAGAGAGAGAGAGATAGTCTTGTCCTGAAAAGCTATCATTATAGAGATTAGATCTCGTTATTTTCGATATATATAATAATCATAGGGGTCCTCCCTCTACTAATGTTAAAAAATCATCAATAAATACCCTCTCAGTCTCATTTATGTAACAAATATGGTGTCTAAACTCTAAATGTTGAATATAGGGTATCAATCTCACTAGAATATATAATATTCGTGATATGAAAACTAGTTTTGCCAAATAGGTAGGTGTAGCCATATTTAATCAAGACAAATGACCACACTAATAAACATTGCATTGATCTCACTTTAAATATAATATACATAAGTCTATCTTAATGGATTTTTTAAAATATATAATGTATTGTATATACATCTGGCTTTTGAATCTATATAAAATTCATTATTATATATCAATGTGTTTTTCTAATTTTTTCCTATTGATGAATTATTGTCAAAATTTTTCCTAAAGTACGTACAACTTCTCTCTACATTATTAAAGCGTTTAATCTGATATCTAATAAAAAAAATTTAGTAGACTTATATCTTATTCCATGGTCTAATACCTAGTGGCTCAACTTGGGACAGGTAGATGTTTAAACTAAATTATTTACATTTTACTTGGAATTGTTTCTTCAAGAAAATAAAATTATCTCAAGTGATAAGGAATAAGAAAAAAAATATAAATTATTTTTAATTATATTTTTAAAACAAACTTTCATCACATTAGAATGGCTACAGTGATTTACAGTGTAAAATAGTCTATCTATAGAAAATATTAAAATGTAAAAAATTAACTAGCTGATAAGACTCTCTAGGCGGTTTTAGCACCTAGGCAGGCACATCCGCAATAATATATAATATCTTGTTGAAAGTCTGAATATAATAGCTTTATATCTATTTTAATTTCAATTAATATATACAAACAACATGAAACCTTCACTTTCTTTTTCATTTTTATTTAATCTCTATATTAATTACATATTATATTATTTATATTATATCCATTTATATTACAATCCTTCATAAGATTAATTTTATTATAATTTTTATTATAATTTGGCGAATGGTATAAAATGGAATTTAAGAAATTTAAATAAATAAATGTAATTCTTAGGGAATTTACCTTTTACTAATATATAGATAATATTAACATTGTGGTGATATAAAACTTTGCAATGTCATAAACTTAAAAATATGTAAAAATATTTCAATTTTAAACAAACTTTTATTTATATTATTTATATAGAGGATAAATAGAATCTTGGTTAATTCTTCAGATAATTCAATTTTTTTAAAAAATCCTTTAATGATTTTGTTTAAATATCATAGATATTTTAAAAATATTATTTTCATTCATATGTATATAAGTTAAGATGCGAATCAAAGACTTTACTAATTAATAGTTATTTCCAACATTTAACTTCTTAATATATATATATAATTAAAAATATAAAATGAGTATTCATTTAATATAATTATAATTAATAACAACACTAAGGAAAATAAGAAATAAAACTATACGTTTCCAAGTTAATCTATCTTTAAGCATGTTCAATTTTAATTCATAAATGTCATTGGCCTATTATTTTTTTTATGCATAACTATATATATATGACGTCAGTAAATATGAATTATTTCATTTCATATAATTTCAACTATAATAATTAATTTTTTCTTTTACTTATTTAAATATTAAAGGATCGTAGTGGCTGCAAATGTGGAGAATGAGAGAGGAGTAATTGAGGGGGGGGATGAAGTAATTTTTTTTTATAGAATATAGGAGATTATTTTATATAATTAGTGTATCTAAATATTATTATTTCATATGTAAATGAAATTTATGATGCGCGGGGCTCTATTATTAGTTTCAAGCAGGTTAACAACAACAAAATCGGGCATTGTATACGTGACTTACAATTTAATTAAATACATTTTAATTTTAAACTGAATATATTGTGAATTTAAATATTTATTTGTGTATGACATTATCATATTTTCATAGAATCAATTTTAATTATTATTTCTTTCATTTACATATATATAAATTTACATATAATATATATATATAAAATAATATCCTATAAATATTTTTAATAATCTTTTGATTTAATGAACTGAGGAATTGAAATATTGCAGTTAGTAGTAGTCCTACATATATAATAATATATAAGGGAAGATAATTAATAAAGATAAAAAAAAAATTTATAAAAAATAGAGAAAAATAGATTACGCCGTTCATTTATATCTTAGATTGCCGAATGTTGCCGAATAATGCCGAACTATCAAACCTCTGCTCCTTACAAAAGATTCAATAAAGTGATTGAATTATAATGAATAAATTTGGAGTGGTTCTTAGCAAAAGGGAAAAACTGCTGAATTTTGTTTTATGTTTATTTCAACGTTGATTTGAGTGTTCGGAAAATCATATTCAATCGACAATATATACGAAAGAATATTTATGAAAAAATCGACATTGACTATTTATAACTTTTGAAGGCATACTATGTCTTATAGCGGATCAATTTGTTATTTCATATCATGGATAATAATCATAGATATTTAAATGAACAATAAAATCGTTAAATTGATTCTAATAAATTAATAAATACACAATTGAATTAAGTGAGTATGGAAAATGACAAGTAAGAAATAAATGTAAAAGTTAAAATTATGTTTCAACTTCTTGAATTATTAAATTATTTGTTTTTAAAAAAGTGAATATACTTAAATAGCTATTAAGAGATATATATATATATATTTATTGATTAAATAAGTATTAAATTTTTCGAATGTAATAATCTAACTTCATTTTATTTTAATAAATATTTATTTAAATTTTTAATAAATTATTAATATTTTATTTATGTGTGATCAATCATAATTATTTATAGATATTTTATGAAGAGAAATGTTATTAAAGAAGATATTATTAAAAAATAATATTATGAATTACTTGATCTGATAATTTAATTATACGTAGATATATAATTTTTTTTTTTCTCTTTCGTTGTTATATTAGTGTGCAATATTTTTAATTTATAATACTATTTCTATATTGTAAACTTCTAAAATCATTTATTAATTTATTTTCATGAAAAAATTGGATTATGTTAATGATTTCATAAATGAAGTTGTCTTTAGTTATTTAAAAAAATTAGCTGGAGTGTCTCCACTCGACTATCTCGCAAATTTGAATTGAATTAAATATAATGTATTAATTTAAATTAAATTAAATTATAAATTAAAATTAATAAATAATATTTATTAAACCAGTGCATGCTTGGCTTTTTGTTGATGACACCATGGCAAGTGTTGGCGCATGAGATTTGCAGTGTTAAAAAATTAATTCTGGTACTTTCAGCGATTCAATCAAGCTGAAATTCTATATATAGCAGTTTTATACAATTATTAATCATGTGAAAAATGATCAAACATATATCTTTATTTTTACGGTCACTTTAGAGAAAAAAAAATCAAAACGTTGTAGGTAATGACCCTCTTCCGGATGAGTTACATTTCTCAAAAGTTGATAGAAAACTATGAATTTTGAATAATGTCCATGTACCAAATTTCATCATTCTAGCTCAAACCGTTTTTGCGCAATCTTGTCTACATACATACACACACACATACACACACACAGACATTTTTCTCAACCTTTGTGAAAATGATTCAGGAACCTTCAAAACGTATAAAAACATCAAAATCTCAACATCGAAAATTTTCGTGATCGCAATACTATCTCTTACGAGATAGTAAAAACAGTAAACTAGAAATAAAAATATATAAATAAATAAGAAAATTTCTGAAAAGTATTATGAAAATAAAGATAAATAAGATTTTTATGCAGACGGCATTTCAAAACCTGTTAAAAGATATGATAAGTGCTTGAATTTATTTGGTGAATATGTAGAAAAGTAGAGAAAAAGTGTAGTTTTTTAAAATGTATATACTAAAATTTTTGTATCTCAATTGGTTTATTTTTTATTTCAAAACGGCGGTTACTTTGTGAACGACCCTCGTATATACGAATTGTGAAAATGATTCCGCTAGGGACAGTGGGCCACGCCAGGCTTTTGAATGAACAACACGGAGAATTATATAAACTTTAAAAACTAATTTCTGCGATTATTAATTAGATATTAATAAAATTTATAGCCTATGTTACTATAGAGGTATAGGTGTATAAGAATATTGTGATGTAATTTCATAGAAATCGGTTCAGCCAATTTTGAGTCTATAACATCCTTATTTTCTGGACAGACAGACAGACATGAAAAATTCTAAAGTCACTTTTGGATTCTAGAGGTCATGAAACGCGAAGATATGCAAAAATTTTTAAATTCTGAGCAATGTGAAGACAAAAACCTTTTTTTATATATATAGATGTTAAAAATGAATAATTTTATTATATTAAAATATATATATTGCAAATAAATTATCCTTGTTTATCGTTTTGAAATATCAGACAAATATTAGAAAATAATACTATTTTTTAAATTATTATTATTTTAATTATTGGTAGTTTAATGCTATGAAGTTATCACTCATCAAATATGATTCAATGCAGTATTCAGTCTTTTTTTTACTTAAAAATTCCGATCAAGGAAAGATGAGCCATCTTCGCCCAGGCATTCAAACAGTATACTGAATCCTGACCTATTCCATTGTATCAAGCTTCACGTCCCTCGAGTGGACCTCTTGATTAGAACAAATAATTTTTACTCCGACAACCAATCACTATTTCTAATATAAACATCACAGTACTTAATATATCACAAGTCTAACGGAAAACAATGTACTATACAGTGAGTATGTCCAAAAATAATAAATAAATAATTAATAATAAATATATAACATACTTCTTCTTATGTAAATAAATGTCTAAATTATATCTTTTAAAAATAAACTATTGTAATATCAAAAATATTAATATTTCTATTTGAAATAATAATTATGAAAAAATAAACTTTAAGTTAATATAATTTTATATAAATTTTAAAACAACTATTTAAAATTTACTATTATGTTCAAATTTTAGTTTCATGTTTTGCATGTTTTGCATGTTTTTCTATTTATAATTTAATAAATGAATTATATATCTAGTTACTAAAGTATAAAATAAATGATTTTATTATATTTGTTTTTAGTTAATCTCACTAGCTATAACGTTTAACAAGTTTTCTTTCTTTATTTAAAAAACAAAGCTTTATTTTTATTAGTATTTTCAAAAGGAAAAATAAAATTAAAAATTAATTATGAAATACAAAAATAAATATTAATATTGATTCTTCTTTATAGATAAGAAATTTCAAATAAAAAGGTGTGTATTGTGAAAAACAATTGAATTATGAGAAAGAATCTTCGGAAGTGATATGAAAAATAAAAAAAAAGTATAAAAGAATGGAATTAAATGAATCTCTACCGTGGAAATAAAAAAAATAATTATATATTAAATAGTAAAGAATTGATTCAGTATTTGACCAGCAATTTATTTTGTTTTGTTATTTTCCTTTTTTGGTTATTTTTGTTTCCAAATTTTTTTTTTTGTTTTAATGAACGAAATGAGTAGTGGAATAAACCGGCGTTATCTATTGATAAATATTATTAAGATAATATATATCTGTTAAATTAAAAAAAGTTAATTAAAATTTAGAATAATAAGGATTTATTCAAATTTAATGTCATATAAAAGTACAACTATAATAATAATTTCAGTAACAATTTTATTTTTTGATCAATATTCTCAATTATCATTATTACACATATGGCTAAATTCTACTTGGTGGTGTTACTTGAATATAGAAATTAATAATTTATAGAAATGATGGACGATCTTTCATGGTACAAGGTACTTTGTTTCTGAAGAACTTAATGTCTCATATAATAATAATAATATTAGTAATAAATATACAATTATCTCATTTTAATTATTTATCTCATTTGAAATTAATAAATATTTAAATAATAAAACAAATATAACAACACAATTTCTTGATTTTTCTAATAAAAAAAATCATAAATAAAGAGAAATGTAATTTTTGATTTCTTTTTTTATTAATTTTCCTGTTTTTTAAAGATGGAATATTTAATAAAAAGCAATTATTGTTGTTTTAAAAAGACAAATGATTTTTTGTCTGATAATTATTCTATGATCGAGCTCTTTTTAATTTGTTATAGTGAATTGAATTCAGTCAACCTCCCTCCTATTATATTTACTAAATAATCACATACAAGAACATATATAATAAATATAGATATAACAATATTCGATCCATTATTATCATTCTAATTATTATTATTATTATGATTATTCATCTTTTTCAGTTGATGATCAAATTCTTTTTTTTTTTTTTGATTTTCGGTTGAATTGCTTCTGTTATTTATTTTTCACTTTGAAAATTTATAATAATAAAGAATTGAAATGAACAAAAGTGTTATTATGTTGCGTAAAAAGGGAATAAAATTTCCCAATACAAAATAAAAATTGAGCTTAATACAGGTAATATGAATAATTGTCGGGAGAGATATAAAATATCAGTTTTTGAGAGGAGAGGGTCAATGGGTCAATGGATGCAATTTTTACTCTCCATTCTCCATTATAATGCATTGTACAGAGTATGATGCATGGAGGGAGAGGGGGGATATAATATCAGGCAAATAGGAGGCGGGGAGGTAAAAAGAGGTCCCAACCAGTGACAACATCAATTAACAAATGATGGCTAAAAATTGAAACAATTTCTATATTTTCGATATAAAATATAAATAAAAAAAGAAAATTAAATTGTTGTTTTTCCTTTTCATAAAGTTGTGTATTTTGCAGTAAATAAGAAAATTGCAAAAGGTTGAGTTGTAGTGGATGAAGGTGGATGGTGAGAGGGGATGAGGCTGGAGGTGGCTGCATATAGGAATGGGTAGCATCACTTGAAAAGTTTCTACTAACAGAAGAGGGTATTTATTTTGCTCCAACTGAATAAATAATAAGATAAAAAGCCAATAATTAATTAAAACGAAAGGATGAACTTCAAAGGGTATGAAGGGTAAAGGGGGAGTGGAGCGAAAGGAGAAACAGGGTTTCATGGGGAGGGGGGAGGGAGGAAAGGAGATGAAGGAAGAGGAATAGAAAATGGATTGACTAGATAAGAGGTATATACATCATATTTTTTCAAGTTTACTTCCTCCCTCTTTACATTACACGATAAAGATATTAAGATTTTAAAATAAATATAATAATTATTATAATACATTAATAAAAAGAAAATGAAAGAGAAGGTTTAAATAATAAATTATTTAAATGTAAAATTTATATAAAGCGAAGATCAATATTTAATATTGATTATAAATTATTAAGTAAGAAGAATATACACTGAAACTAATTATTATTTGTTGAATTGAAAAAAAAAATATGTAGAACAAACAATCTTTACTTTCGAATTACTTGTATTTTAGTGTGTTTCAAGCGAAAGGGGTGATTTGCGCCAAAGAAAAATTAAAGCTTTCTCCCGTTATATATATATATATTATATAATTTGTTTTTTTTTCCTAAAAAAATCTTCGAGAAAAATAACAAATATATTAAAAACAAAAACAAATAATAAATAAAATAAATAAAATACAACAGTTAATGAGTGTAAAGAGATGTTAAAGTGTGGTAAAATATATCATATATGATAGGGATAACAACTGAATTAATAAATAAATTTTACCATATTAGGCTATGTTAAATAATATGGTCGAATTTATTTTAAGAATCAAAATAATATTTTATAATTATTTCGTTTTTATAAAAAACATTTCTTGTATGTTTTTATATCTTTATATCATTTGCCATTGAGTTTGCAAAGATACTCTGACATTTGTATAAATTTGTTGGGTTACCTGTTGGTAAAGTGTTTTAAGATATTTTTTAGAATATCCTCCAAATTAAATTTATCTCAATTATCAATGACCATGGTAGTCGATACCTATATGTCATTTAGGATTATTGGACTATCACTGTCCCATATTCTAATAAGATCAAATGCTCAAGTTGTAGAATTTATATATGCAATATGTTTAAACTGCTTTCTATAATTCAGACTGATTATACTGCCCGAAATGTGATAAAAAAAATTACGTTTGTCCTGAATAAAGTAAATACTTTACTATAGAATAAGAAATTTGTTTTATTTTGATATTAATGTTAACTAAATCATTATTATTGTTAAAATTAATTAATAAGAATTTTTTTTGATTGAATTTATTTTGATTTAAGAATCATATTCGAAATTATATAATAATATATAATAATCTCGTCGAAAAAAATGTATATTATCATGAAAATTTAATTATTATAACTATTATAAATGTATCGTAAATGATGTGTTCGTTTATGAAGAAAAATATCTTAAACGTGGAAATTTAAAATTCATTGATATTACACTAAAAGGTCAGTCAATTATGAGATTTTTTTGAATCAATGATAAAAAAATCTTTTTTAAAGCCACCAAAAATGATAACTAACCGAATTGCATTCCACTCGTTCTATATATCTATATATAGTATATATAGTATAAATCCATCAACCTATATATAGAGATAAAATATCATTTTAAATAGCTATTTTTAAATGTATTTTAAAAGACAAATATAACGTTTGTTTTTTGAATAAAAACCAAAAATTGAAATTGAAATTTTTTTTTTATTTCCATCCAATAATAATAAAATACTCTTTGAATAATTGTATCCATTCTATATTTCTGTATATAACTACCTTTTATGAAAAAAAATTGATCCCTTTTTTTAAATATAAATATGTAAAAGAATTCGTATTAAAACATTATATTATTATAATAGTAATAACAGTAGTAATAGAATATATATGTTATTAAAGCAAAAAAAATAATATTTATTCTCATGAATGGAAATAACAATAGAATAGTTAATTAATTTATATGTATTGATTAAGTAAGATAATGGTATAGAGCTATAGAGTATAGAGGATAATGACGCCATGTTTTAATTATCATATATGAATTAATGATTCACTTTGATGATCTCTATAGTAAACATTAAAATCGGATATATTTGCCACCCCCCACGACTCATTCCCCCACCCCCACCCCCACCTTCAATAAACCCCTTCTATTCCGTCATCCACTTTTCATAAGACAAACATTGTATGCATGAATTTATAAATAAATATTATCAATCAAAGTAGAATTTCTTGAATCCCTGGATGACATAAAAGATAAAAAGACAAAATTTAAAAATTTCTTGAAAATAAAGAAAAAGTTCTGTTAGTCAGGTATTTTTAGTTGGTGCTCACTTTTAATAATATATTTGTATAAAAATGTAGAAGATTAATAGAGAAATGATTACGAATTACGATGATATGTTAAATAACATTATTTGTAAACTAACATATTTAAATAAAATAAATTATGGTAATTATTTACATGACTTCCAAAGCTTTATTAATTAAACTAAAAGAGATCATGCAAAAAGTCATAAGAAAAAGTTGTTTAGAATCATACAAGGAATAGAGCAGGGTAAGTTTCATGAACCCACCTAGTTGCGGGTGTCAACGAAATAATTACCAATTTTCCTATCTTTTTCTTAAATGGTTGTTGGTCACGGCACACTATCAGGTGGCGCTATTGATGGGAGCGAGAATCAAATTCAAAATTTGGATTATATCAACAACCTGTATCTTATCACAACGTTGAATTCCCACAACGACTTTTCGGTTTTTTTAAATTCGGTTTATTTTATTTTAGAAAATATAAACTCCGAAAAAGCGTTTAAATAACTTTGGTATGAATAAAACTATTTCTAAAATAAAATAAACCGAAAATGTCTTTAAATAACTTTAGTATGAATAAAACTATTTCTAAAATAAAATAAACCGAATTTAAAAAACCGAAAATGTCTTTAAAAAACTTTAGTATGAATAATTTACAATTACCCTTTAGGTAATTATTTCGTTGACAGCCGCAGCTAGGTGGGTTCATGAAACTTACCCTGCTCTATTCCTTGTATGATTCTAAACAACTTTTTCTTATGACTTTTTGCATGATCTCTTTTAGTTTAATTAATAAAGCTTGTGCAAGTCATGTAAATAATTACCTAAATTATTAACTAATTCATAAAATAAACCAAAGAAAATGTCGATGTCTTATATGATTTTATTTTTATTTTCTATAAAAAAATAGTTAATTCTCTTATATTTATATAAGAGAATAAGGCACAAAGCGTGAAAGTTGTTGACGGTCTCTAATCTGAGCCATATCCATCCAATTTCTTTTTTCTCCAAATTTCTTTCATATTTATATTGTATTATCTGTGTTATTGTTTATTCGCCAGCCGTTATTTGTTTATTTACCAGTCATTTCCCAAGTGGTTTCTCCATAAAAACAAAAACTTATAGAATGTAGTAGTGTATTTTTATTTATTTCATATTTATGATTCATTGCTGATTTCTTAGAAAATATCGTTTCTTCTTATTTTTTTCTTTTTTCTTATTTCACTTTACTTTCTCTCTCTTCTCCCCTAACCACCACTTCCTCCCACCACTCTTAAAACAACCATCCCTCCTTTCTCTTTTTCTTATAATTTATTATTTCCATTAGATAAAGTAAAATTGGAATAAATTAAAAGTTGCAATGAGAAAGAGTGGCTTGAGCAGAAAGAAAACAAAAAGGCATTTTAGATCGCATAGGAAATTTATGTATTAACTTTTACAAGTTTTTCATGAAAATCAATCCTACACCCTTTTCCTTGACATTAAATAGAAGAATATTTTTGGACTTGCAATAAAATCTGCCCCGTAGTTTTTGGTAAAGGATTTATTATAGAATGAAGCCAAGAAAGAAAAAAAAATAGAATAAAATCAAAATCAAATGAATGTTGTTGTTGTTATTATCATTTCAAAGGACTAATCTATGATGACAATTTATTTGTTACACATACACACACGCATACACACATACATTTGATCTCCTTTTCCCTATTGCTACTATTCCTTTAGATGATACACTTAAATATTTAATTATTTAATTAAAGTTAAGTTAAGTTTGTGAAACGACAACACTTGGCAACCAACCCTCTCGTTGACACTTGCACTTCAAAGTAATTTATTTTGATATCTTCCTAATTATCAAGGTGTTTTCGTCCTAAAAGAGATGCCCCTGGACTCTTGATAACTTTTATAGTTACCTGTGAGGTCCAAGGTATTTTCTTTCAAAGCCATACTCATTCCTTTACCTCTTAAATTTTCTTTAAAAAAAGCAAGAATATAAATTCCTAAGTTAAAACTAAATAAATAAATGATAAATCTTTATTTGTTTAAAATAATTATTATCTCTAAACTGAAATTTTTTTTAGATATTTTAAATTATATTTTAATATATTAAAGTTAAAAAAACATTTTTATTAAATAAAAAAAATAAACAATATAATATGAGTATTCATTTGAATTTAAACGAATTTGAATTAATTATCTTATTTTTACTATCTCTCGTAAGAGATAGTATTGCGATCACGAAAATTTTCGATGTTGAGATTTTGATGTTTTTATACGTTTTGAAGGTTCCTGAGTCATTTTCACTAAGGTTGAGCAAAATGTCTGTGTGTGTGTGTGTGTGTGTATGTAACCAAGATTACGGAAAAACGGTTTGAGCTAGAATGATGAAATTTGGTACATGAGCATTATTCAAAATTCGTAGTTTTCTATCAACTTTTGAGAAATGTAGCTCAACCGGAAGAGGGTCATTACCTACAACGTTTTGATTTTTTTTCCTCTAAAGAAACCGTAAAGATAAAGATATATGTTTGATAATTTTTCACATGATTAATAATTGTATAAAACTGCTATATATAGAATTTCAGCTTGATTGATTCGCTGAAATTACCAGAATTAATTTTTTAACACTGCAAATCTCACGCGCCAACACGTGCCATGGTGCCATCAACAAAAAGCCAAACATGCGCTGGTTTAATATTTATTATTTATAATTTATAATTAATTAAATTTAATTTAAATATAATATATTATGTTATTTAATCCAACTCAAATTGCGAGATAGTCGAGTGGAGACACTCCAGCTAATTTTTATTTAAATACACCTAAATTTTATATTAAATAATAACAAAAAAAAATTGTATGATATTTATCAATATCATAAAAAACATTAATCGATCTTGTTAAGAATGGGATAAAAGTTTGTTGTTAGACAAAACAGAATAATAATTATATAAACTATTTTGTAATTTTTGGTATTAAAAGTCCATTTTTGCATGTGTCCTCATTTATCTTTTTTTATAATATTTATAATTATACTGAATTCAAAAACTGGATAAGTTCGAACTATTTTTACAAAAACATATGCGTGATAAGATTTTTAGTACTTTTTCAAAGAATCCAACTTCCATCGAAGGGATTCAAATAGATCAATCGAACCAAAATATTAATTTGGGTCTTACTAAAAGGACTCAATAAATATAAATGACAATAAATAAGATCAAGTTTCTAATATTAAAAAAAATCTATAATTCAAAATTGAGAAATTATTATATTTTAAAACAAATTAAGGATTTGTTTCAAATTTCATAAGGGACAACGAATTGTAATTATATATTATATTTTTTTGTACAATATCTGATATAAATTCTAATAAACAAGATACTTATATTATCGATAATTCAGAGCAAAATAAAATGAACAATTTTAAAATGCCCCTAATTGTCAGCAACCGTATATGCGTTCCTAAATACCTCAATTCTACTGTATTTAATAGTACTTTATGTATAAATATGTATACAATAGAAACATTGAGACAAAAAGATCTATAAAGTCATTTTTATATTGAGACAGATTTATGATTTATATAATACAATACATATCAATTAAAAAAAAGAATTCAAAATTTCTCTGCCTTTTTGTTCTTTTTATTGTATATTGATATAGTATAAAAATTAATGATTTATTAGATTTATATCATTGCAAAACATTGATTGATGAGTTCCTTTACAGTCTAAATTCTTATTTAACTTTAGATACTATGTATTATATAAATCCATTAATATATAAATTGGTATATTATCTTTAAAATATATAAATATATTAATATTAAAAAAAAAAATAAAAAATAAAAAAACAATTAAATAATATTTATTTATTTGTTGATTTATGTAGAAGAGAATTAGTATATATTTTTGTTATATGTGACTTTCTTTAAAGTGAAAAATAAACAAATTTGAATTATTAAATAATATTTTTAATTGATAAAAAGCCAATTTCTAAGAGATATATTACTATTAAATTTAATAATTTATGAAGGTATTTTAAAATATTTATAAAAATATGTAAATGACGATTAAAATGATCTCTAGATTCAAATCATTGGAAATGAACACCCACTTCAATTATAGAATCTTCTCCTCCTCTGTCCAATTTATTTAGAAATTTACATTCTTTTATAGATTCTTACATAATAATTATTACTCAATTATATCATCAAAAAGAAATAAAAATATCTATACTTTTTTTACATGTTTCTTGGATAAATGATTAATTAATTAAATTTATGTCCTTTCTTTAATCATTTAAGTGAAAATTTGGTTTTTAATGGAATACGATTTTCAGTCCAAGAATTCGATAAGAAAATAATTTCAAATAAATATCAGAGGAAATAATAATAGGGTCGTTTAAGATAAAACTTGAGATATGTATTTGTATTAATTTTTGGTTTAATAGTTAATAATTTTTTGATATATGTTATTATATTTTATTTATTTTATTCTTTATAACAATTTTTCTAACTAATAACTAAGTGAAATGAATTAATTTAATCTGAAGTAACATAAATTTAGATTTAGAAACAAATAATTTTAAATTCAAAGATATTTGGTATACAAAGAAAAGATTGTTATTTTGTTATTTTAGATAAAAAAAACATTGAATTTGAAAAAGAGGATAATGTTATGTTTATTTAACTATATTTATAATCTTAAACACTGGAAAGTTATATTGGATCATTTTCACTACCTCCTGGGGATTATCTTCCACTCCCTCTTCTAAGCGATAGAGGGTTTATAGTAGTGAATTTATAATACCCCTCAATATTCAATATTGACCACCTTCGGAGTGATATAATAGTAGAGTGCAGGTGCCTAATACCTAGCTTTTGTTGCCACGTCGAGCTTCTAACATTTAGAAATTCTATCTATGATTTAGAAATTAAATCACTTTTAAATATAATATCCTATGATTAAGGATATTTGTATTTTTATTCTGTTTATATAACGTTTTTCTCAACTTCACTTGGCGTGTGTCTGTCTCTCTGTCTGTTCACTCTATTGACAAATTGAAATCGATTTTTCATCATGTTTAGATTGAGATAGACTTTTGAAAATTTTTAAAAATATTTTTTCAATCGATCCCTAGAAGGTATAGAAAAAATATAATTGAATTATAATTAATTAGTGATTAATTAATTTTAGTAACTTGTTCCTTTTGTATTGCTCCGATTAATTTTTTTTCAACAGATTCTGAAGCATAAACATTGATTTCAGGATAGATTTTCCTTTTGAAAGTAATTAAAAATATTTTATTTTTCCCCCTAAAATAGCATAGAGAAAAGATTCTTTTTTATATATGTCCCAGTGAGAAATGAAAAAAAACAATAACCATTTTTTATGAAGACAATATGAGTACCTATATACATTTATAAAATCTTTTTTAATAAAAATTATTTAATTATAAATATAATATAATAATTATTATTCAATTATAACATTTACTTAACATAAATACATAAAATCAATTTTAGAAGATTAATATATTTTTTTTGCTTTATTCAATTTGAAAAATTTTCGTATAACTTCATCTTTTCTATTTCCTTGTTATATTAAATAAATATATCAAATTAAAATTGCACTAAAATGAATAAAATAATATAAATATAAAAAAAAAATGTATAAGATAACTTTTTTTCCAATGGACTAAAAAATAATAAAATAATTTTTCTATAAGCTTGACAAAGTTTATGGGTGAATTGCTTCATATTCAACTTAAAACATTGGGCGCTTTTAGTTTTCATTTGATTTCTATGCAATTAACTTCCTTTATAGAGCTATTATTCATATATATACATACATACCACACTAAAATACTTCATTAACAGTAACACTATTTCTTCTAACCATTTTGTGTGGATATGATTGATAATATGTAAATTTAATAAAAATTCTTTTAAATTTTGTTACATGATTTGATATAAGTATATTACAGTGAAAAAACTATAAAAAATTAATTTCTAAGCTAATAATAATAAGCTCTTAACCTATCAATTTATTGTATGATAAAAAATTTATCAGTTTATGTGTTTAATAAAATTTTTATTATTACAAAAATTTGACTTGATTGTTCATATAAATAAATAAAACTAAATGCGCCCAATGTTTTTCGTTGAATATGAAGCAATTCATCCATAAACTTTAGGCTTATAGAAAAATTATTTTATTCTTTTTGGTCCATGAGAAAAACGTTATTTTATAAAAATTTTTTATATTTATATTTATTATTATAAAATCTAAAACCGGTTCATTATAAGAACTGACTATTATAGAGCACTACTCTTTCTTTCAGTTAGAGAAATACAACTACTAACAAAAGTACTAAACTATAAAACTACTTTTAGACTGCTAGAGAGTGATAAAAAATCACTCATAAATAGAGAAAATATTGGAAAAAACGGAATGAGAATTTTTGAAACATATAAAAAAAATGAAATGGGAAAAAATATAATATAATAAGGTTAACCAGAAATTCCATACAAATCAGTTTATTTAGAATATATAATAAAATCTAAAGAAAAATTAATAACCACATTTGAACCTGTAAAAACGTAAAAATTCAAATAATTGTAATTTATTCGAAAATATAAATTTTATAATTCTATTTTATAATCACTAATCTTTTACATAAAATAAAAAAAAACAAATAAATTTTTATTAAATTTCTTTGTTTATCTTGCGAGTTAAAATTCTTTTACAAGAAAAGAGAAGAGAAGAGAGAGATTTTGTTATTAAATTTAATTTGCACTTTGTATTGTACGAATATTAACTAGAAAATAGGATAGAATAAATAAATGTTAATAAAGACATTAAGTTAAATTAAAAATAAAAAAATATTAGGTGCTATATATATATATAGAAAGATATAGATATATAAATGCTAAAAGCTATGAATGAATGGGATGAGTGACGTTCACGGTTGATTTCTTTCCTTTTTATTTGTGAGGTAGCAACTTCATTTGCATGGATGATGGCTGTTTTGAGCAATCCCTAGTTTAGATTGAGAAAGAGAGAGAGAGGAAAGGAGGAAGTTTTTACAACGAAAGGAAATGGCTCTTTGGAAAGTTTTCACCAATCTATTTGCCATGAAACTCATCCTGTCTGTCCTATTGAAAAAAGGAAAA